>CM050649.1:56813306-57438106 GCA_027574665.1 Rhynochetos jubatus | reverse complement strand
TTATCAGCTTCAGATAGGAGGTAAAATATTTTCATCATCGTTTTCATCAAGAAGAAAGTGATTCATTATTGAGCTACATCAGTTTCAAACAGCTCCCAGTGATGTAAAACCAGAGCACTGCAAAGTCAACCTGACCCACTGGGTGTTCAGAGAAGATTTAAAGCAAGTTCAGAAGATGAAACCACATCAACTACATGGAATACCTTCAAGTGACTGATCAACTAGGACTGGCAAGAAAGATGTTTTGAACATGGAAGTTCATACAGTAAATTAAATTCTGGGTTTGCTGTATTGTATGACAAAGGAATTTCCCTGCAAATGGGAGATGTTCATGTACTTGTATTCATGCAACTGCACAGTCACAAAAGCCCATGATAACCTTTAAATGAAGGGCAGAGAACCAAAAACAAAAAATAATGTCCAGTTTTAGGGAGTACTTTTTGCCTGTACCTAATCAGAAAGTTGGGAAGTGTTGAATATTTGGAAAAGGTTATCTGCGTAAGAGAAAACTTGACCATCACACTGGGAAAAGACAATCACCGATTTTGGAAACTATGATATTCCCTTTTTTTTCCTGCTTCAATGTTTTAGCTATTACAAAAATATTTCCCATTCCTTTAAAGCCAGATGGCTTTAAGTTTTAATCTTGTGGACTGCAGCAGCAAAGTTGGAAGAGAACTAGAAACACAGAGGTTTGCATTCCTATGAAATGCTAATGGTTTTAAAACTTTGTTTCAGTTAATATCAGACCCACAGCAAAGCTTTACAGCAGGAGTTTTACAGCAGGAGGTTCTGGGTTGGGGAAAATTATGGAAAAAGCCTTTTACCAGAATGCCTCCATCTGCCTGAGTTTCACTTAGCAAATTCAGGACTTCTCAAAATTTGTGACACTTTGGGCCAGTCTCTCCATGTAGACAACTCTAGATCAGAAGCTTCAAGGCTTCCAGGACTCTTGGCTCACCTGAAAGACATCTTAGTAAACGCTGTGGTTGTAAGATCTGCATCTTTTATTTGCCAGAAATTAACCAAACTTCATATGTTTTGTCACACAAAGTTTGAACATTTTCTTTTGTGGAATGATTTTACTCAAATTGTTGTGTCTTCTTGTGATGCTGCCAGCTGTTCAACATGCAAAGGGTATTGAAAACCTTTTCTAGAAAATGATGTCATCACAGGTATTACAACTGACTCAGAGCCTAACAGCACGATCAATGCAATGCTTGGCTTTGCCACCTTTTCTTAGGCAAGGATATATGCTAAGCTGACATACCTATGGATTATCGTTGCCTCCTTTTCTTCCTTGGAGCAAGGAATACCTTCTTTGGAAGGTATTAACACCTTTGAAATGGCACCAGAGCCTGAAGAGACCCACCCCCCAAGAATTACATTTCTATTTTCTTCTGCTTTTCTCTGTATACACAATCCTCAAAATCTGTATCACTAGCAGAGGGGCATAAATACCAACTGCCTATGAATATGCATAGAGGCATATTACTCCTGCATGAGCGCTTACACTTGTTACCAGAACACTCAAATGCCAAGCGTTTATAAGTGCTGCACCAAGGCACCTGGAAAGCGAAACACCCAAGTACACCCTCATGGGGACATAACTAAGGAGGGAGCAATACAAACTCTTCCTTGCATGCTCCAGAGCTGGAAGTCAAACACAAGGGAAAGCAACATATGAAGAGATGCTCTGTGTAGGCAGATATGTCACTGTACTGTGCTGTACAGCCACTTTTCCCTTAAACATCCTTAAACATGAGTTACACATTGATTCCATCATGCTTCCATTATACTACCCTCCCACTTGGGGAAGGGGGTATATAACCAGAGAATATGCCCCCCGTTTTGGATAATATCATAGTGTTCTTTTGCAGTTTGAAAAGAGCCAGACTACCAATTCACAGGGAAGACACTTTGGTCCAAGAGCTTTTATTATGTGGTCTGGACAGCGTAACGGGGGCTGTCCCTGAGAGCCTCTACGTGCCACCACAGCACACTTGTTAAATAACAGCGAGAACACAACCGAGTGGGTGGCTTTCTCCATCTGTCCATCCACCCTATGGCTATGATTCAGTGGGAGCTGGCTACATCTTTAACCAACATTACCAAAAGTCCAGCAACACTCAAAAAACGCAGAGCCAGCACCTCTCCAGCACACACGCCCTTTATGGCACTCCAGCACCACCTGATGCACGTCCCCAGGCTGTATCCAGTTTCACCAGTAGCACAGCACCAACCAAGCTGGCCAACACCAGCTCAAACTGCACAACTGCAAGTGGGTTGAACAACCAAATCTGCCCGAGCAGCCTCAGCATCCTGCAAATCCTAGCTGGCCCCAGCAACTGGAGAATCCCCACCTGCCCATGCATCCAGTGAACCCACTTCCCTGTCTGCTCCTGGACACACCTCTGGAGCCAACAAGAAAAAACAATAGGGAATAACAACAAAGCTTCCCGCACCCCCCAGCCATTATGGCCAGAGAGCATGCTAGTTAAATCAGTGTTTCTCTCTGTGCAGTCGCACTCTTGTCAGGATGGAATTGGTTTGTCTCAGTTCAGCTTCTGACAGATTGGAGCAGAAGATCAAATTTTAAATAAATATGTAATTAAACCAGGCAGATAACTGTCAGATCAGAGCTTTTACTGCAGATCTATCATAACCAAGCCAAACCATTCTATGACTCTATGATATCAATACAGCCTTGAGTATGTCCTGTCAAAGCTTCACAAAGTTACACAGAGGAAGAAACATGTATTTGCCAACTGTGCAACGCTGTACAAAGGGAATGCTGTACTTTGCAGGACCTTGCATCCTGCAGGAAAATATAAACATACTAACATCATGGCCTTTGTGATACATAGAACTAATAACAGGCCTTTTTATGTTTAAAAGAAGCTAAGCATGCAATACAGTATGTGCTACGTGATTCAGAAGGCAGCAAGATTGTAAGTTTCTTCTAACAGTGCAACAAGCTTCCACAATTTTTAGCTCACTGCTTTTCTCCCCATTTTATACTTAAAGCTCACTAATGCTTTCACTTAAGAAAAAACCACAAATCTCATTCTTTCTGTATCTTAGAATTCATTTCTTATCACCACTGGAAAAGAGACAAAACACAAACCCCACCAACACTGCATGAGAGCTCTTTGTAAGGCTGGTTTTAATTTCATTCTTTTCCTTCTCTTTCAGGATTAAAGAGACCAAGAAATCAGAAAAAAAAAGGTCAAGCATTTTAGGCATTTGCACTTGCTTTCAAAATTCAATCCATCTCCTTTCGTCAGTGGTGCATGCCTCCATTAACCCTCCTTCTCAGTGAGCACTCTAACTGGAAAAACAGAAGTGTGTAACTGGCAGAGAATAAAACTACTTTAGAAACAAAACAATGTGTTTTGTTGACCTTGGGATTTAAGAGATGAGCTTGAGGTCTTACACTTTGTATGGAAAATATCACAGTGATCGAGCAAAATAAACATGCTATACCAAAAAAATGGTCACACTGTGGTTTGAATCATACCAAATTATAAAGACTCTTACAACTTTCATCTCAAAAAAAGTATTTAAAGGAGACATACCTAATACACACCATGAACTTGTACCATGAATGAATTTGACTTTAGTCAGTGAGAACATGACACTGTCAAAGTACCCTGCACTTCTAGTAAAAACACAGGGAATTAAATCTCCAAGGACTGCTTCTAGTTTTGTTTTCACAAATAGTATGAGAACACAAGGCCATATCGTCCTACTTCCCTTACTAATGAGATAAGAAAGAATACAGATTTTTTTCCTGAGAGAACTGAGAACTTGAAATATTTTATTAAAATCGCTTCACTCATTTTGTGTCACAAAAAAGTCTAAATTATTTATATTCCTGTAAAAAGGCACATTCACACAGGGAGTTATTAGCTATAATATCTTTAAATTAAATTTGACAGGCATATATGGTTAAAGTTACCTCTATTAAAAGCACAGTGCCAGATCACATGCTGTACCAGCATCCTCAGCAACCATACCTGATGGAAAGGTAGGAGAGAGGTATTTGCTACCAATGTAGCAAGGACTGTCACTGAGATGACATGCTGGGGAAGGATTTACTCCACGCTTGCCAGAATTCACTTTCCCAAAGAGTCAGGAAAACAGTGAAAGAGACTTTGATTCTTTTAGTAAAAAAAAAAAATCCCCTCCCCAGACCAACTCAGGAAAGCCAGCACCAGCTGCCAGCCCGCTTTGACAGTGCAAGCACTGCCAGAGCGCTCCCAGAGACAGGCAACTGAGCCGGCGATGGCAGAGCCACCGTCCAGCAGCCGCGGTGGGCACTGCCCTCAAGGAAATCCCAAAACAGGACCCAGTAGCGAGCACAGGCTGAGCACGCTGCCGGCCAGGGCTGTGCTCACTGGGCACCCATGCCTCTGCCGCCCTACGCCAACATGTCCCAAGACTGACCTGCAGAGACAGTACCTGGAAACCCTTAAAGATCTCTACGCTTTTGTTTTGCTTCATTGAACAGGAACAAGAACACCTAGAAGTGAGGAGGGTTCACCTGAACCAGCTGTCTCTGCGGCAAACTTGCTACAGAGGCATTGCTGCCAGCAGCATCAACAGGAGCCGCCTATACCGTGTGGCTTTTAGGTCATGGCTTTAGGTCTAGGCGTCAGGCTCTGGCCCTCTTCTCTTCCACACTGACAAAACCCCCCTCCAAGGCATATTTTCTGTTCTCATCTCCTTTATGCATGACACTAGACCTACTATAGACAAGCTCTTATTAGCTTAGTGGTCAAGGCAGCATCTCCTGAAGCCAACAGACAGTCAGAATTCTACTACCAAACCCACTTATTTTTTTCATCCCAAATATACCATAGTTTTAGAATGCATGGCCTCAAAAAAGAAAAGTTACCCCTTTTATCCTGTCTTAAAAAACAAAGAAATTTAAGAGTAACAATAACTACCTAGAAAGAATAGGGGGGAAAAAGTTTTAGTTGACTCCCACCCAACATATCATTTGCTTCACTAATCAAAGCAAAACCCAACCTTTACATCAGGTTGTCTATACACTGAGATTTTTTTCTTGTGCATATTGACAGCATCCTTCTGGCAGCAGGAAAGAGTAAGTGGTGTTGAACATTTCAAATTAACTGTATTGCAAGTGCTGATATTTAAAAAGCAAGGATTTTATTTACCACCCTGGACATTTTGCAGAGCCCTATTATTAGCTAACTCCTTAGCGTCCACTCCAGCCCTAGGAAGTTACATACAGCTCGTCTCAAATTCCCACAGAGAAGAAACACGGAAAACAGGAAGGGAGCTATTGCAATGCCGGGGATCAAGCACACAATTCATCTGTAACTCCACCACGCGGGATTGCCCCAACGCATCATGTGACACAAAACAGAAGAGTTTAAACCACTGCTCACCTCCCTTGGATTGGTCCTGCATCTGCCTTGATCTCAAAGAAGAGCTTCCAGCAATGAATGCCTCCAGGCAAAACACCTGAGAGACACTACGCACGTGGGAAAATGAAGCAGAACTGAATTCAGTTCCATGAAGTGCAGGAAATCGAACAAAGCAGTGAAAACTTAAAGAAGGAAAAGAGGGAGAAAGACAAGTCAAAAAGGAAGGGAAGAGTATGGTGAAAAAGAGTATTGGACATGCAAAACTGAGTACTGATTAAAAAGTTACTAACCTTTAAGCACACATAGAAGCAAGGACACCAAATTCACGTGGAAAAGGTTCTGTTTAATTTGTTCTTAAAGGCAATTTGCAAATTAAGATCAGGCTAACTGCCTTCATTTGCTTCTGAGAACCAAAGCAAGACATTTAGAGAAATGAGAATCAGGAACTGGCATCAGAAAAAGGAAGACATAAAACTAGTTAATTTGAATTACACTAGAAAAACGACTGAGGCAATAACCCCCTACATGCAGGCCAGTGAACCTGAGGGGCAACCAAAATCTTGCATATGAAAATTTTGAGGGATCGCTACATCTTCTCACCTGTTGGCTCACTACGAGAATTCCAAGGTCACAAGTGGCAATTAGAGCCCCAGCCAACTTAGGAAGTATGTAGGGCCATTAACTACAAGAAATGCATCTCTCTGAATCTACTTTTCTGAAAACCTGTCCCGAGATGGAGATTTTTTTTAGAGCAAATCAACTATCAGATGCCTGCATGTCCCCACCTTGAAATGGTTTATAGCTGCCATTGATGATGTCAGAAACGTCTATTTTTACCCTGACAAAAGATGAGCAGTGAAAACTTAAAGAGAACGACAAAAGCAGTCATTTTCCTTCACATACAGTCCACTTCTATAGAAATGCAGCCCCTATTCTAATGCCACTTGTTCTTGAAGTCCTCCCCCACGCATTTACCATTTTTCAATTCCAGAAGCAGCACTTCCCAGTTCTCAAGCTCCTGCATGACACAGCATGATTCCCTTGCTTCCTAACACATAACTGAGGAAAACGAAAGGATGAGCTCCACTTACCGTCAAACAACACACCCACTAGTTTCGCCTTTCTTTCTCAGACAGAAGATCACACACCTGGATTTAAGTTGTATTCCCTCACCCTCTGCCTTCGCTATGCAGCCTTTCACAGAGGGAGAGAGCACACAGGCATAACATTGGAGCAGACAACCTGATGTAGTTAAGAAAATCACCTGCACCTTGCTGAGCTCCTTCTTCCTCCAGATACCGACTTACTGCTGGAGAAAAAGGTAACCTCTATAAATACACAACATATTTGGCATAGGGCACTGCTGGAAATCAAGGCAGAGATAAGCAATGCCCGAAAATACCTTATTTTCTTTAGCCACAGCCAATTGGCTTTTGCAGGAGACCATTAACTGGCAAGCAATCCTGTAAGAGACCAAAAGGAACACACAGGGGAAGAAAACACAGAGGAGAGAATGACAAGAGAAGAATTAGGGGAAGCCTCCAGCAGATTGCAGGGAGCATCACACTAGGAACTTGCAACCTGAGTTTCCTAAGACACACATTCAAGGCAAGCTGAGATAGTGAGAAGTACTGAATATCCTACTAGAGACAAGAAAAGAGGTAGATGAAACTTTAGGGAAAGCAAAGGGACACTGGTGTAAAACAAAGAAGAAAAGCTTATAAAAAGGAGATGAAAATCAAAGTGAGACCATATGAAATTAATTGAAATTCATCTAGAAAGAAAAACAGTTATGATTTCCCTTAAGGGATTAATATCTTTGTTTCTCTTGATACAAGTTCACATGCAAAGACTATTTATTATTGTTGCCTAAAAATTCCAGCAAAGTACAAGTATTCTCAAGTCTAAAGCATCCATGGGAAATTTTCTTTCCCAACAGCTAAAATCAACCAAATTGGTACGTTTCAAATATCATAACATGACGAAAAAGAACAGCGTGAAGTGGTTCAGGTATTTTTCCCCCCCCACCATCACTTTTATTCTACCATCAAAGCCATGTAAAACGCCTGAAAAACATTCTCTGAAAAACAACTGAGTTAAGAATTTTTTGGGGCCCCACAGGGATTCCCAGCAACTCAGATCTGTTTGTGGAATGCAGCTGCCCTGGGAGGCTTCAGCTCTTTCGCGGAGCAGGAGTGAAGGGATCCCATCAGATACCAGTTGTCCATAGATAATGTTACCTGCATTAAGATCAATCAGAAAATGATCTCCCAACAGACGTATCGTGCCGTTAACTTGAGTAAATCTGCATGTAATCATTTGCTAAAGAGTGGAAAATTTCCATGGAACTTAAAAACTAGGGCTTAAAGTCTACTTAGAACCCTGTAAACTGATTACGTCCTTGATTAATGAAGAGAGAGGAATGATCTTGAAGGCCTCTAAGAAACAAATCACTCCCCTGCAGCTGAGAAAGAGCAGCCCAGAGTTACAGCAAACACCAAGAGCCCAACTGGAAAGTACTGCTTTGAGAGACAATTAGTAGACCCTAACTGCAAGGTCAGCCACCCTCCTGGTTCTTCCTGGCATACACGCTCCCCTCCCAAGCCTTCCCCAGCCACATGGGCAGCCCAGAAGTCAGCGACAGTCCTCAGAAGTGCAACTTCTCTTTTAAGAGAGTCACTAGTAAGGTCAGGGCCATGGAGATCTCTAGACACACAGACTCTTATTTCACACAGCGTAGCCTTTCAATTTTCTGTCTGTGCAATGATTGTTATTTTAGGTCAAGCAAGCGTCCCTAGGTTAATGGATGTGCACACACCATGATCAAAAAGCACGCCTGCTATTATTATCAGGTCACATTTACTCTCACACGTAGTCATGCAAAAAGCATGAACTTAGACACAGTTAGGCATGGCACCAGGGAAAAACAATTTTAATGGAAAAAACTAAATGGAATGGGCAGAAGAGATCAGAAACATGAAAAGCAAGGAAGGAGGAGGAGCGGGAAACTCACACCTCTAGGTGGAATTCCCCCAGCCCTGGTAAATGCCAAGGGGTGCAGACCAAGGTCCCAGTAATCATGTTTTGCAGAGGCCTAGGTACTTATTCCTTTCCTGAGCAGCCCAGGATGGACCCAGCTACTTAAAGGCTGTCTTTCGTTACCCCCTTCCACAGATACTCAGGCAAGATAAAACTGATAGCACTCAAGCATTCACACAAAATAAAATGAGAGAGAAGTCTTCCAGAAAAGAAACAGGGAAGGAGGAAAAAGATAGTTGATATTGCAACCCACAAGCAGAGGGAGACAGGTAAATTAATATCTTCATTCCTCCTCAGTGCAGGGCAATATGTGTCTAATAAGACTGCCACTCAGTTATCAAATTTTGCCTCTTCTGAACTGTAATAGCAGTGAGCTGTGCCTCACTCAGCTCTCCAAATAAACACCACCTCTCCCACCAGAATAGGGATAAATTATCTCAGTAATGTTTCTGCCGTGGTGTAATATACTAATCTATAATGATAACAGAAACATACATGTCACTGTCCTCTTCAAAGCACTGCACAAATACTAATTAACTAATCAACAAACACCACACCAGGGAGTGCTAACGTAGGATTAATATGTTCATAAGTACGTAGGCAGCTGATGTTTATGGTCAGCATTTAATTTATGTGCCTGCTTTCACCTCCCAAGAAAGGTTGCTCCCTTACGGCAGGTCATCCGTCTGCCTGCAAGGGAAGGGTGAGAACCAGGAAGCAGCGGCTGACTCCGTGCCAGACCTCGCCTGACAGTGGAAAAAGCCGCTTCAGAAAAGCCTGGAATGCTCCCAAATCCTCCCCCACCTCCCAAGCCAAGCAAAGGGAGAGAGAAAACTTTACAACTGAGGCGGGATAACGCCGGAGGTGGCTGACATTTCAAGAAATAGCATACTAAATTAGAAAAGAAAACCTTGGGACACAAAGCCAAGTCTGAGGCAACTCCGTGATGGTGGTGCTTAAAATTTATTTTGCACCAGTGTCCTGCAAGCACACAGAGAAAGAGCAGAGACTGGCAGGAGCGTACCCACATGGTCCCCTTCCAAGCCACCCACCACCCTGCATCTTTAGGCCATCAGAGCTGAGGAAACCCATTACCCATGTTACCACATCGGCCAACGTGCCAGGTTTGTTATCATTCTGCAAACCTGATAAGCTGGCTGACAGATCTCAAAAGTTAACAGATACCGGCATTGAAGCACTGTACCTCCATAGGTAAACAGCTCCTGTTATGACATCCCTGTGAGCACACCTACAGCATGAGGTGGATGACCCACAAGTGACCAAAGTCTTAAACTATGCTGAGACCCCATTCATAAGCCTCTAGACTGACAACATGCATAGCAAATCAAGGTTTTCTTCATAATTCTATGAACTGACTGCTTTTCAGTTTAGCTTTCTCTGACGTGCCACACACAGCCATTTTCTATTTCCAACCACACCTTGCCTACCCATTTCTGAGGTACAGTCTGAACAGAGGGCTAACCTTGCATGGGATTATCATCTAGCTGTAAAATCTTAGTTGGTGAAGCTCCTGCAGACTTAACTACCAGAAAAAACCCTCTAACTTCTGTTCTAAATTGATCTCCTATATAACATACCCATAGCAGAGTTTAACCATCAACAAATGGTACAGTTTCATTTGGTCCAAGCATAAGCTAAAGAAGTGGCACAGCCATCACCATGAAGGATACGCTGTCACCCTCCAGAAAGAAATAGTAACTACACAGACCCAGGCACCTTGGTACAACAATGTCCCCCAAATTGCTTTCATTCCCAGGCGGAGGTGCTCTGCACTGTATGTGCTGGGAACAGAGGCCAAGTCTTTGATCATCATATCTCCCCGTTTTCCTTCCTCCATCTCAGGAGGACAATTGCTTGCTAAGGGAACACACTACCAACACAACTTTCCTGCTTCAGAAAGGGGGAAACCTTGAATTAGTTTTGACCCACACCTCTGAGAAAAGGAATCTCATTGCAAGTGGCAAAGGCCACTTGCAATGGCCTCTATGGCCTCCCTTGCTTCTGCAGAAAAAGCAACGCTCTGGCAGTACAGAAGCCCTCAAAAGCTGAGAGCTGCTATGCTCTGTTACAGCCCAGCTTGGTTTTCAACTCTGAAGAAATTACCACTCAAATCAATCATGCGAGTTCACAACAGTGTGATAAAGAAGCAATAATTATTTTTGCAAAAATGAATATTTTGACAATGTGTCAGAATTTGGCTTTGCTATGCAGATGCTCCATGGCAAACACTTCTAGGAATGGGTGAAAAAAACCTGCTGCTATTTTTCCTTAACTTGTGCTAGGATCTTTGCACTTTCAAACGCACGTGGTAGAAGCTGGGTTTGTTCATCAGTGGGCTTTAAAAGTACAGCTGTTGATGCTTCTCTCCTTATTTTGGTCTCTCTGTTTTTGCTAATAGAATTCCCAGCGAGTGAGCGTAAACACGAGCTTCTCCTAGCAGAGATGTCATATATTCAAAACTGGGTAGGTTGGTGGGTAACCACCTCGTCACCCCACACAGCAGCGAGAGCCACGGAAGCATTTTCACCCCGACTTCACGTGCGCACAGCCCAGACGCCTGCCCAGCGCAGCACAGACAAGGTGGCAGTGAGGAACTCCCTGCTTAGCCGCAAAGCACGGGAAACGGCAGAAAGGCAAACAGGATGAAAGGCAAACAGGATGAAAGGCTTGTCAGACCTGTAAATGTATATGAGCACTGCTGTAAAGAGGTAACAGCCCCTGCACGAGTGCTGCTGTTACATTAAATGCTAAATACACCTCCTTGTAAAACTGCATGTAACTATCAATATTCCTGGCAACGTAGATCATATACTCTGGAAACAAAGGCCAGGCCTCACTGAAAACTCTCCAAATGTCTTTGGGTTAAGAAATATTGCAGCCCTTTGTGCCGCAAGGTTGGGCTCGCATTTAGCACTGGGGTATATCATATATCAAAGAGTGCTCATTTCTTTACAGAGCTGAGTGCCTTTCTTAGGAAGCTACCAGAACTTCTTCCCCTCTTTTTTTGGCAATCTCACATCACCAAAATCTATCATTTGGGACATTAGGCAACACAGATAACGCTCCATAACTCTCCATATACTGGACCAGGTCATGGATAAGAAGACCTACTGCAACTGGTCCAAACAGGGCTGGAGCTGTCAGAAGTTTCACTCTCTCGCTATGACCACAGCTGATTCAACAAATTCAAAACCAACTCCTTTTAGCAAAGCATCAATTATTTGATAACAAAAGTCAACATATCTCAGTCGCCCCTTATCTGCAGCTAACTCTTTAACTACGCTCTTATGTAAGGTTCCAGCCTACTCATTGATTCACCAGGTTTCACACACTACGTAAGAGCTTCCTCCAGAGGCTCTGGCGATAGAGCGCCGTCCTCCAGCATCCCACGCTACATTCCCACGTACCAGGTGCTCCCCAGGTGTCTCCATTGGGAACCGCCGTGCAGGAGGGTTGCCACGGCACGACCCCGACGCTGCCAAGGGGGTGGTTCTTCATGGGATGTAAGCATGGGATGCTTCACAGACTCCTCAGGGAAGGCACGTCCTCCTCGCCGCAGCCTCACGCAGTGACCTCTCTGCCAGCCACCAGATAAGGAGCCCGCTGCAGGAAGCCTCAGTCCTTAGGGAAGGGAGCCCATGAGGAAGGGGTCGTACTCACCAGCGTCTGCCCAGAAGCCGTCCGTACGATACGTACAGCATTCCCTCCACGTCCCCCTGAGCCTTCCCAGCATGTCAGCAGTTGCACTGACACCTTGAGCATCGCCCCCCTGACCACTCACTCCGCTCCCTCCCTCTCCTTCCTGCTGAGGGCTTAGCATCTCTCTTTGATGTTGGGCTCAGCCTTAGGGACAGGGTAGCCTGCATGGAGCCAGCCAGGAGATGTCTCTCCTAGTTGATGCTGTTATGTTCACTGCTATGGAGCTGGGTCCTACTGCCTGTGCAGACTCTCACTACTTTTGATTTTTCTGGTTGCTTTTCTGTTTTGTTTTACTCTTCAATTTAAATCTGTGCATCTAGGAATGCATTAATACTAAACTACAGCATGGAAACCCAGTCATGCTTACAGTTTTATATATCTCTCCAGAGGAAACACATGAACTTGTTAAGTGAATAAAATCAGTACAAACTAAATCGGATTTTCTATCTACCTTATCAAATGCAGTGGTATCTCAGGTGACCTCACCTGCCTACCTTACAGACAAACAAGCAGCAACCTGCACTTCAAAACACTGAGGAAAAAAAGCTATCTTCTCATAATTTTGAGCTGAGTCCCAGCCAAGCCAGCTTTCCTTTCAGAAGCAGGAATTTGCCCACTAAATTTAATGTTTATGGACAATTTTGCACATGGTGCCTTCTACCATTACAGCTGAACACTTGCTTTCATTGAAGAACCACAGAGAATGACTCACTGGAAAACGTGTAACATAACCTATTCTGTTCCATTTCCCAAATAACATTTTTCTGCCTTCAATAGTGTTGAAGACAGGAGTGCTGCTTTTTTACAATAAAATATTATCATCAATCGCATAAATTGAGCTTTGGTTCAACTCCTTTGGTCTGTAATTCCATCAGCACGAAGGCGGGAAAACCTTTAGGTTTGTGCTACTTTTAAAGTACTTCAGAAAAGCTATTTCTTGCCATTTAGTAGGAATTCACTTTCAGGACAACTGCAAATAACTTCTTGTCTGATCCCAGGGGAGCGGGGGAAGGAAAAGAAAAATAAAGTAGGGGGAGGGGAATAGTGCCTTTCCTTTGTTTCCTAAGGCAAAACGTATGTGTAATATCCGTGTGCAAAACATTTTAACTAGAACTAGCTTAGGTCACTAAATTAACCTTGATAAGACCTATCTGAATATCCTCACATTTTTGTCTCAACCTTCCATTTTTACTCATGCCGGTGATGACCGATTAGTCTGACGAACTGCAGGGAACTTGCTTTCAAATTATACCAACATTTCTTCCGGTAAGAAACCACTTTTTCTAAAGAAAAGTCTGAAGTGGTTGGCTACATGAGACACTGTAATACTCCAATCACTGTATATCTCAAAGTTTAGCAGTTCAGATCATTTACAAATGTGTGTTTGACAGCTGCTGTCAGCATTAGAGTGTTCCAGCCGAGCACTCAAAAATCAGAGGCCCAAGAATTGAATCAAAAAGCAACAGCATATCCAGTTTTGGGGAATATAATCAAATACCTGCATGCTCTCTCATGTCAAAGCACAATGCACAGTATTAAGTGGTAGGGATGCTTATCTGAAACAGTTAAATACAGCTGAGGGGAGATACCATACCTTCAAAGGTATGGGAGGTTTACACACAGTATATGTAATCCCTTGCTGACCATCACATTATCTGAAGACAGTTTTCCATATTTCAAAACAATATAAGCATAAAACATTAGTATTTTCGGTTACACATAGTTCTCCGTGTCACAGGTGCCCTTATCTGTTTCCTAAGAAATCAAGGATCTTCCTTTCATTACACCTACACACTGAGAATTCAGTGGGCCTGAAAGATTTCCATGTTGTGTGACCTGAAAAGCAGAAACAGCACACACTGACCACATACGAGAAGTTCAGCTGGTGCCCCTCTACTAACACGGTGCTAGTTGGCAGCCATGGGGTGCTGGCTGAGACCAGTCTGATACAGTGGAATTGAGGAGTCCAGCCTGGGAGAAGTCCAGACAGAACCAAAGGAAAATGCCTCTGGGTAGCTGAATCAATAAATTTGACATGAAGTCAAGAAGGGAGATGGGCAGCAGCTGGAACAGCACAGGGAATCAGGAAAGCAGGTTTGTATTGCTAAGGGAAAGATGGCGAGATGTGAAGGAGATGATTGCAGCAGGGGGAGCCTGAGCACAAAACAGATCTGGAGATGGAATCCTGTCACCAGGGCAAGCGAATGAGTTAGAGAAAGAAAAACGAGGAGCTGACTTAACATTCAGGAAAAAACGCAGGAGGAAGAGAAGATCAGACAGGATGCTACGGGGAAGAAGACATTCATGGCACACATTTCAAACACTGCAAATTTCTCGTGGGGTAAAAAATGGTCACTAGCACTGAAGTAGCTGAAGAGAGAGCTTTCTGCTAGTCTTCCCCTTACTTCAAATATTTCATTTCAGTTCTCTCTCTCATCTCACACACATCCACAGAATAGCTTACTGAATGGTAAGAAGGTAGTAACTAGTGCTCTACTGAGTTTAAAAATGCATAAAATTGGTAGCAAATGTTCATTATGTTCTCATCCGTGAAAAAAAATGTGCATGCTTCACGCACTGCTTCTCAGCAACTCAAGAGCAGTGAACTTGCTCCAGTTAAATACCTCAGTGTCATTCACGTGAAAACCTGCTCTTAGTTCAGTCATAGTTTTTAGTAAAGGCACCATATACAATTGTCATGAATTTTATCAAAGGTAACTTCTGGTTTGTTTTTTTTTTTTAAACTGCAAAATGAAACACAGGATTTAAACAGATATAAACCTGGGAGCTCTGGTTATGAGTTGTTAATGCTCAAAATATTAGCAAGGACATCTGCACCATCAATCTTACTTGTAAAGAGCTAGGTAAACATATTTGGTTCACGAAAACAGGGCTTTAATACTGCTGTAGAAATTGCGTAACCTTATATTTAATATTCCATAACTGTTCACATTTATGCTTCATTTTATAAAGATGCTTAACTGTTTAATACTTACTCTTTAATTAAATTCAGTAACCTTAACTCTACCTTTAATTAAATGCTGATCTTACATACAGAACCCAAGGGGGAGGCAAAGTGCTACAGAAGTTACTAAGGCTTCTAGCAGATTTCAAAAAAGAGAGTAGTAGCCACAGTCTTCCCCTGAAATTCAGCTGTAAAATGCCCCCAAATTTGACTAGTAAAACTGAAGCCATCATTAAATTTAAATATGTAACCTTAAAATGGAGAA
Source organism: Rhynochetos jubatus (assembly GCA_027574665.1). Lineage (NCBI taxonomy): Eukaryota > Metazoa > Chordata > Aves > Eurypygiformes > Rhynochetidae > Rhynochetos > Rhynochetos jubatus. The sequence continues at coordinate 57,422,721 of CM050649.1, read as the reverse complement.
TGAAAGCTGAAGTTAAGATAGTTTTTGTATCTTAGTGAGTGTCTGTACACTCTGGGTTGTGATGTGTGGTTTCTGCTCTGGTATCATTCTTCCTGGATGCTAGCAGTCAGCTGACTCCAAAAAAAAAAAAACCAAACTACAAGGGTTAAATTCTCTCCCTAGGCAGTAGTTATAGGAGCACGGCTATGCTAGGGCTGGTTCTGCAACGCTGCTGCAGGGAGAGCCAGCAGAATTCCCCTCCTGCCATGAGCGTTCATCATCCTTCATTTGCACTGTAATGCATCATCATTCCTAAATTAAAAAAATAATTCCATAGTAACCTAAGAGAGTTTAAAAAACTTTGCAAAAACATAATCATGGTGTGGGGAAAGAAGAGGATGAGAAGAAAGGAAGCTATGAGATAAAGAAGGCTCAGCCCAGCAACATCCACATCTAACAAAACTTCTTCAGGCAGAACAAGGAACACACTTTTCCCTTGCAAAGTATACTTTTCAGAGATGCTCGAATCCTTGCTTTCCGGCGTGTAAATAGTTTCTCCTCTGCTGCCTCCATAAACATCACGCAGTCTCGTAAATGCGGCTGAGCTAGGCAAACGAAGAGCCATTTCTCAGCTGAACTCATAAATTACTTATTGTTTTAATATACTGGAAAATTGGCAGGAAGCGGGGGAAGGTACGTCAGTTACACAAGACTTTATACCATCACTTATCCTTGCCTTCCATTAAAAAAACGTTAGTTGCTGTAGCAACTGTCAAACCACACTCCGGTTCCTCTTCCTCCAAGATACAGAACTTCTCCAAAACACTCACATACAACACAGTCCTCCCCCATCCGAAGGATATGGTTTTGGCACTTTTGTGTTGTTTGAAAAGAGGCTCTCCATGGAGCTGACAAACCTTCCACAGGGCTTTTGTTTCAAGGTACACTTCCATATAGACCAATATTTGACATCTGAAAAACTCTTCCCCCCCCCCTTCCTTTTTCCCTTCTCTCTCTGTATTATAGAGAACACTTCTGCATGCTGCTTATTTCATCACTGCACCTTCCAGCATTAAGCAAAATGCCTACACATCCGTCAGCTGTCACTCCCTCTCTCCTCCTTCCCTCATGGGAAAGGCACATGCAGTGGGGACATCATCTTGTAACACGCATGTTGCAGCATCTCTAGGTCAGGAAAGGCAAATCGAAACACACATCTCCTACCCAGCACCTACAGAGACAATCCTTCTTCACAACCACTGCTTCTCAGTCATTCCTAGGGCATCCCTGCTCTGTCACCAAGGAGAACAAGTTTTCTCCCAACCAGTTGAAATTCTCGTCCACTGGACACATACGATAGGCTACAAACCAAAAAATAAGTTAAAAAGAGACTGGAAACCATTGGCATGAAGAGAGCTCTTGAGAAAGTGCTCTCAAAAACAGGACAAACCACACACTACTAAAGAAAATCTCATGAGAAAGTGAAAATATATTCCTCCCCTTTGTGCAGCATGCCAATATTAATGATAAGCAAAGATCCCTGGGAAGCTCTTACATGTTCAAGGACACTACCCAAGGCAGGACGTTTGCACAGTAAAAGAGAGGTCCCTCCCACCTTATCTCCCCTCAAACCCCAGCAGCTCCATGCCATTTCTAACCAGAATCTGATGCTTAAAATATTTTCATGCCCATATGTTTTGGGCTTAGAAACTATTAGCGCAAACAAATCTGTTCTCATACCTAATGGGATGATTATTTTTAATTGCTGTCTAGAAAAGAGAATATTGTAGTATTGCACCACTGTATTCAGGAATATATACAAATTCTACTGTTCCAAAACAATTTCAGACTTGGATATACTTACCTTTTCCTATCAGAGGAGTTTTAACATAATTTTCCTGTGAAGTGTCTTGGAAAGCAGGGGATTAATGGTTCCAAATAACATTATTTTTGGTTCTTCTAGAAAGGTCGAAGCTACCCAGCCACTTCACCTTGCAGCTCATTTCTTCAGTGCCGTAAGCATCACCTGCATTCCTTTTTACCGACCCAGTTGTTTCTCTGACAGGACAAAAATGAACTGAAAATGTACAACGCACTTGTTCTGCCTACAGCAGCAGAAAGCACTTGGGCAGTTATGGGAGGAGGGGTTAGCGTCTGTGTCCATACAAAATTAATTGCAAAGTAATATGCACAAGCATACCTTGAAACCAGCTTTCTGTGAGCGTTTATAGTGGTAACAGCTGCATACTGGCCCAGCTACACAGCGTAAACAAGGTCACGACTCCTGGGAGCAGTGACACAACCACCAGTTTGAACCACGAGAATTGCATCGATCTGTTCCCCAAGTTAACAGGAATCACTCCTGCTGGGGGATGTCCTTCCTCACTCCCAGCTCTGCCCACCAAGAGCAATAACCCAAAGTAGGTAGCGAAGGCTGAGCTTCCTATCAAAAAATCCCAAACCAGCTGACATTTTTTTGCTGCCCTTGAGATTTTTGGACTATTTCCACGCCCCAAGTTCTTCTGGTCTCTGTTTTGCATCTTGTGTCTGAGCACACACTCGAAACAGCTTTGTTTTCCTGTGCCTGGTCTTCCTTCCACACCTCTACTGATACTACCGCTCTTCCACCACATCCCTTATCTCTGTGGTACCTCTTAATTTATCCAGATTCATGCACTTGCATGACAAGGACTCAGGCTGCTGTGCTAACAAACGCTCCTGAACGAAGAGCAAGACATCATTGGCTTTTTACTACCACCACCACCACCACCACCTGCAGATCTTCTGCACAGCATGAAGCAGCTCACGGCAGTCAGCAGTTCACGGCTACCATACAGCATTCGGAATGTCAGGCTTAGGGCTGACACAAAGAACTCCAGAGCTGTAAACAAGGGCTGCTGTAATTTGCACTACGGTTACACCAAACCAGAACTGTGTTGCACCTGTTTTGGATGTAAACCTCAGAGTAGGGCCTCATTAACTAGCGTGCTTAATTATAAAACAAAGCAAGCAATTCCACCCCATCAATTCACCAGCTAAGATCAGTCGGGAATCTCGCCAGGGATATTCATCCTACACATGAAAGTCACCCATGCAGCTATGAAGTCATACACAGGCACGCTTTCACAGATGTGGGCCAACTGGACTGAGAAGTTACCGACCCTAGAAATTCATTACTGCTTTACAGCTGGCAAACCATAGCTGAGCTAGCCATTTTTTAACACCCATGCTTCGCTACTCGGTTGATTTGAGCCACCTCACTAATCTACACCAGAAGCGACACAGAAGCACCGACAGTACATGTTACGGTGTGTTGTCCATGACAGCCATAAAGCGCAGGTTGCACAGCTGTAGGCAGATACGAAAATGCTCCAGCAGAGCATGCAAACATGCATTTTCTGTGCTAGAATGATACGTGGGCTGGTATCACCTGGATCCCTTCTGCCTTTGTATTCACCTTCTGTCCTCATTTGTCTGTGGCCCATCTGGCATGTGGCTGGGAGCAGTGACTCTCAGAGTGCTGCTCACCGACTATTCCACGTATATTCAAGTTTCAGCTCTGGGAGAAGCTGACGTGCACTGTGCGCTCACAAGAGACATAACCACAAATTGCAAATTACGCACGCTACGTAGGCAGAAGCCGTTCAACATAATATGCCGAAAACCAAGGATTACGGGAAGGTGTGTTCTCCTTGACACGGCCAAACCAAACGTGAAAGGTCTTTGGTCATCGGTGTTCAGAACCTCCTGCTGATTATTAAGGCTCCAGCTCAAGAGTGGGATATTGTATATGATAAGAGCATTTGAGTGTTACTTAAGCTGCCCTGAGTGACAATTCTAGCAGCAGTTTATACCTCTAGCTCAGGCCTAGACAGCAATGATTGCATCTGGGACTCGGGCCCAGTATAAAAAAAAAAAAATTAACAAGTGACACAGAGCTAGTATTACAGCCATTTTAACTGGTTTTCTTACCTCTATAAGAAATTGCCCAGATTACACAAACCTCTTCAAATACACCATTTTAAGTGTGATAACCCGCTGAGAGGAGCAGCCATTGAGCAAGAGACTTCTTAATATTCCCTTAAATACTCCCCTCTGTTATCTACAGCTGTATGTTCCATGTTCCTATGAGTTGTGTCACCCGTTTTTGCTGCTCCAATAGTATTCTCTGCTGCAAGCTTATCTCACTTTACTATTTGATGAAGCAGAGCTACTTGTTGGACATTATAATTTTAAAACACAAGAATTCAGATTAAAGAAGTGTGGTACCGAAAGTCAGTATTTGACTAAAAGTTATTGTAAGAGGACACATGTTCAAGCCAAGTTTTATGCACATATAAACAAGGTGACCCTTTAAAAACAGAAATTATAAAATGTGGAAGAGGAACTAACTTGGCTACAGAGATAGATTTTAAAATACTTTCATGTTTTTTTACAACTTCAGATTTTTAATTTGTGAGACATTCTCTCGGTCTGCCTGTAAATAATGAAATGAACCTGTTCTTTAGAACAAGGAAATATTTGGTAACATTTTTCTCCTGAGTTCTGCTTTAGCTGACAAACCAAAAAGGACCTCTCATCCCCCATATCCCACTCCTGGAGGTGATTACTAGAAACTCGTCTCCATTCGTGTGAAAAAAGCCAGGCACCAAGGGAGAAAGAAGTTCATACTCATTTCCTGAGACAGGAAACTTGAGTGTATATGGCCTGATAGAAGGAGGGGAAAAAAACCCTCAAATGTCTGAGCCTAGTAACTTGGCTACTTCTGAATACATATCAGGATACAGCGAGTTCCTCCTCCCAAAAAAAAGCATGATGAGTCACACACTACAGCACAAGTCCATATGTTATTTTTTTGGTACCTTTTTTTTTTTTTTTACTTTCTAAAAGTTTTACAGCATTAAAGAGGAACAAACAGCTTCAGGATAAGGCAAGGAAATAAAGAAAGCTTAAACTAGGAAGGATTTTCCCATATTTCATGGTACCAAAAAAGCAAAGAAAGTCAAATTTCTTGAGAAAGGAGGATTTTTTTTTCCCTCTTTAGATTTTCATTCTCTCCATTTATATGAGGAACTACTGCTCCTTAAAGGTGATGCACTGCAATTGCACAAACAACTTCTACTCCATCTCATTCTGAGGCAGTTTAAAAAAATAAAAAAAAACCCCACACATCCCCCAAACAGAACACTCCCCCCTTACCAAGTTAAAAAAATTTATAATAAAGAATGTATTTTCAATCCAAAGAAAGCATTCTTGTATTTGCAAGGAGAGTACCATGCATTTGAAGTGTGATAAACATCCTCTTGCAGATACCACCTACCATTAGAATAGAGAAGCATTTATCAGGACATTCCAAAATTTTAAAAATAATTAAAATAAACCCCTGTATTTCAATGAAGTGCAGTATAATCACATTTTAATAATGAAGTCAGCATTATGATGGAAGAGGCCACTAAGAAACTGCAAGATCTTGAATATTTATGGAAGAACTAAAGAACAGTAATGGTGAAATAAGGCAATTCTTTCTCTTCAGAGGAAAGAACCCATCTCCAAGCTATGGTTAGGACATAACTGTAATATCAGTTCCCAAAATATCAGTCTCAATAAACAGAGAATTTCCTCAGTCAAATTTAATTTGGTACTGTGAGAAGACAGCGGGCTGACTATCGCTTCCGTTATACAATGACATCCATGTATGGATTTGCCCATGTTTGTAACACTGCACGTAAGTGCAGGGAAGCTCAGGCAACAACAGCTCAGATCCGGCCTGCCCAAACATTTGTCTGGATTACTTGCCTTTTTTTTTCCTGCTGATCTGCGTTCTGGAGGCTTCACAGTCCCGTAACCAAGATGTTGGTGTGCCCCACTGAATTACTAGGTGTTTACCCATGGAGAAATGCCTACACCTTGTTACCGTGATGGAAAGACTGCTGGTCATGCAATGGAAAACTTGGGATCAAGCCTTGGAAAAGACGAAGGATCAGGCACAGCTGAGTTACAGAGCATGAATATGGCAGTAAACAGCTTGACAGGAGAAAGAGGAGAGAGAGGGCAGTAGTCTCCAAAAGAGGAGGAATGGTTGGAAGAGACATTTCTGAACTAGGTTTGACTCACCACATTTCACTAAAAGGAAAACACAGCAAAAAAGGGAAAATCCCTCACTATCTTTTACAGAACTCAGCTATCAGAATATTACTCAATAATAAACACCGTTACCTGGTTATCGGAATGCAGAATTTGACCAATGCAGAAAATACCCAGGTGAGCAACTGGGGCAATTACAAGTGAATGACTGACAAGCCATCTGTAGTTATCCAAGTATGATTAGCTCTTGTTAAACGTGAAAGGAGAAGCAGCGCCACCACTGTACTAACATATAGTTCATACCAAGCTCTGATACCACTTGTGATGTCAAGATGCGGACTCCTATTTGCATACGCAGTCAAAAAATGTAACATATTCTGAGCTTTGTCCTGGGAAAAAATATTCAGACTTCAGAGAGGAAATGACTTCCAACAACGCCCTTACAAAACATGGGTCCAGTGGTCTTAAAGTCACTGTGAAACTAGATATGATACATAATAAAGTCCTGCCTTTTCTTAAGAAGGAACCTCAGAAGGAATATATTGTAAATAAAATTCAATAGAAATTTACCAGTCAGATGCAAGCATATTGCTCTGTCTTGCTGACACACACACAGATAAGCACCAGAGCATTAGGAGAACAGCTACCTGTGAGAAAAAAGCAAGAAGCTTATTTCCAGAAGTAACATTATTTTTAAAACTTAATCAAAACTGCTATTTCAGCTGCTTGTCTGTCATCAAGTCACCCTGAACTGACACTGGATTAACTCATGGTTAACACGATCGTTACAAAAATTAGGTTTTGTTAAACTACGTCTGCCTATATGTACGTATATAGTATGTTATAGAAGATACATCTGCAAGTGTTTACAGTGATAATATTTTTCTGGTCATTCCCTGTTTCCCTTTGGACTCTTAGCTGCTGTTGGCATCTACTGCTCTTTCATGTTTCAACTACTATTAGAGTTACCATCTGAATTACTGTCACGGATCAGGTCATTACAGGTGGGCTGTCCAACTGCCCAGTGATAACCGTAGTGATGGTAACAGCAGCAGTGCTGCAAGGAATAAAATGTTAGAGTATTTTTCAGGTCTGGATGGAAATAAGGCCATGAGTTTCTATGCAAGACACACTAATTTCAGAAGCCACAAAGCAGGTGGGATCACAGCCACACTAGCTTTGCGTTATACTTGAGCTGAATGTCCTGCCCAAGCAGGACCAAACCTGTCAGTCAAGCAGAGCCCAGTCCGCCTGTGAACACCACGAAGCAAGAGCAGCAGCAGCTGGAGACAGCTGAGCAGGCAGGAGAGCAGGGGAGAGTGAGGCTGTACCTGCCCGCACGACAGGCCGAGCTTACAGGGAAAATAAAGGGGTTTACTTCTCATGTCCCAGCCAACCCCATCTACCACTGCTTCCCTGTTCCCCTCAGAAGTGGATGATTTACTGTCATTTTCGTTAGGTTTTCCAACTAGCACAAAATCAACTCCAAGAGGTTTCTGAGTACCCAGAAAGCAGCAACCCATAGCGACTTCCAACCCCAGTAAGCTTTCATGAAGCAACCCCATGACATGAAAAGCTGTGGTGGTCTCAGATTACAACAGGGTGGGTGGCATTTGTGAGAAGGGTTCTTTTCTTTTACTACATCAGATTGTCTGAAAAGCTATTTGATTTCATAACCAACCTTTCACAGCGCTGAAGGTATAAACACATATGTACTCACACATAATGAATCAAGAACCATACTAAATTATTCCCTGGGGAGAGGAGGGGAAGAGGAAAAGCCAAGAGCAGGGAGAAGCATCTTCAGAAGAAAGAGAGGCAGTAGCAAGATTTTCAGTGGCCGGAAGAGAAAGCAGCCAAGGTGGAAATGGTGAAAAGCACAGAAGCATCCTTCCAGCCACGTTTCAGAGCCAACGGGCAGATACACTGGGTCAGGAAGACAGAGCAAACAAGCTGTGCCCATAGGAAAAATAATCCAGCACAGGAATAATCAATAATAATTCCGATAACCAATTATCAGAAACATGAACTTTAAATAACTTGGCTGCACATCTTTGTGTCCATGTATAAGCTTTTTAAATCTAAATTGGGGGGGTCAGAATTTTACCTTAATAAAAAAATTTCATGAAAAAATGTACTTTGGTTAGTCAGCCTTCCAGACTGATTAAACTACATGCAAGTGAGCTTTACAGATGCAGAGCTCTTGAAGAGATGTGTTCCCACAACGGTTCTATAAACATGCTTTGCAAAACATTTATGTGGGCTCAGCATGTGGGCACATTCACAAAATAGACTGGGTAACTTCCTTCTTCCTGATGACCAATAACCAGAAGAGAAAGAAGAGGAGATTCTTTTTAGAATAATAGTCTAGACAGTTCAAAAATAGCCTCTGTGCCCTTGCCAGGTGCGAGGGAAACTGGAAAAGTAGGAACCGTGGCACTTAGTAAAACCAGGGTGTTGTTTTGACTGTATTTTTCATCCACCCTCAATCATCCGGATTTCAGTAAGGAGATTCATTCCCATGCAGCTCCCAAATAAGGCCACCTCATCCCAAGCTTTAAGTGAGAAGCACCATTGACAGGTTTCCAGGTGGCCTTCATACAGTGTGAATTCCTGAGTATCAGGTGTATCTGTGATGCAAAGCAGCAAGAGGTTTCAGGTGGTGGGATGTCTGGAGGGCTTTAGCTCATCCTTTCTCCCGTTTGTTCCAATGAAAGAATCCTTTTTGCTTGTTTGGTTGTTCATGACACACACTCATCCTGGGAAAGAGCTAAAGGTGGCAAGGGAAGTCGTGTTCCCTCTTCCCTGACTTCACTTTTCAGACAAAATGGCAAATGAGAGTTGTTTATCCTTTCAAGTCGATGTGCATGTTCTGTGCACGAAGCATGACATTCCCTCAGTGGAGACATGTGACATTAGATAACATCAATTTATGTTAAATAGTCTTAAAATAGAAACACACACAGTGCTGGTTTTAGACGTACTAAATAACACTTTCGCATAGTCTGGGTTTGCACTTTTTGGTTTTTTTGGGCACAGGGGAGATAATGTATCTCATGTTTTAACGGATGTGGTCGTCTGTAGACAGGTTTACAGATTCTTGCAGGTTCTGCTCCCACATTCGGGGACCCTATTTCCCTCAAGACCCTGGGTCAGCAGGAACCTGTAAAACTCCACTCAGCCAGTGAGCCTTCACAAACCCAAAGTGACTGAAACTAGAGAGAGCACAGGGACAGCAAGGGCCATGGCAGGAATGTTTATCACACAATGATCTGGAACGTTAAAGATCCGTAGCTCTCTAAGCAGAGTGCTAACGCTGTGTACACACACATGCTGTATCATAGAATAAAGTAAGGCTGTGGCCATCAAATCATACCATAGCTGGACCCACTTTGAATTTACAGTACTGAATTATAAATTGCTATATTAGTAGTGTGGAGAGATAAAAGACGAATCGCTTTGCTTATTATCTTCTCTTCCCACAGTTTTAAGTTATGATACTGTAGATATGAAGGCAGATCTGCAAGTTAAAACTGCTGTATAGTTATCCAGCAGCGGAAGTCTTAACTGCTACAACCCGCACCTACTTGGTGCTTCTGTCTTGTCCAGCATGCTGTTTGTATGCCCCTCCCCAGGCCTTCCAGCATTTTGTAAATATAGCAAGTAGGTAAATAATGTATAAAAGACACTATAGGGAAGGCCAACACAGATTATGCTTGAAAACACCAATGTAACTAGACATGAAGTTTAACAGGGCAGGTTTTTGGTTTATTTTGTGACACTTTAAAAAAAAAAAAAAGTTGATGGTATAAATCAGTTCTGAATTCTTCCCCAAGGCACACCACCACCACCGTCCATCTCTGGCCTTAATTTCCAACAGCATACTTGCAAGTCTGTAAACTTAAAAGCATTACAGGTAAGAAATACCCATGATGGATGGAGGCCAGATCTGATGGTAAAAACTACAATTAAATGATCAGCAGTTTAACTATGACAGCAACTACCTAAACACATTAAGAAATACCTTACAATGGAGGGGCATTTTCTGAAACTTTATAATACAGCAGCCTTTCAGTAGCTGCAGGGGCCTACAAGGAAGCTAGAGGGGAGACGACTTCTTACAAGGGCCTGTAGGAACAGGATAAGGGGTAACAGGTTTAAATTGAAAGCGGGGAGATTTAGATTAGATATCAGGAAGAAGTTCTTCCCAGAGAGGGTGGTGAAGCACTGGAACAGGTTGCCCAGAGAAGCTGTGGGTGCCCCATCCCTGGAAGTGTTCAAGGCCAGGCTGGATGAGGCTTTGAGCAACCTGGTCTAGTGGAGGGTGTTCACTCCCTAGCTAGGTGTATCTATTATATAGATATAAGTATTACCCATTTATATATTATATAATATTATATAGATATAAATGTATTTGCTTAATCTAAAGAAGTCAGTGGTTTACTCTGTGTGATGAAATTAAAGCAAGAAGCAAAGGGAAAACAACAGAAAATTCCTGAACTGGGAAAAGTCTTCTTGTTCCTTGGAAGAATGTCTACCTTTATTCAAAAATTAAAGCTGCCCAAGTTTCACTCTAACAAGCACAAAGAACTTACCTTAACACAGTACTTCAAAAAAATAAGCAAATATGACTTATTTGCCTCATAACTCTATCTGCTTGGCCTAGTAAGTGGAAATAACTATTATTTTCAAAACCGACAACGAACTGTGCCTGTAAGATCAAACTCCACAATGAGTATTACTGCTCAAAGATAAGAAGTCATGATTTGAAACCACATTCAACTCAATCGTCTCCCTATCTGGTGCTGACTGCCAAAGACAGCCCTGACAATGTCTTGCAGACAGACCAGAGGTTTGCAGCAAGATTAAGCCCCCTCCCACGATGCAGTGCTCTGAATGGCTCTTCAAAGCCTAAGAGGAGATTCAGATAATTTGGAGTTTACACACAGAATCAGACATGTCTGGCAATTCAACATCAGAACCGAAAAGCAGGTGATATATGGAAGTACTTCTGTTCCTGTAAAAGGAATACTGGGAACAAAGACGAATACTGATCATGTGTGGTTCCTTGCATTTCTAGCTCTTCATGTCAGTACTTAAGGTTTTGTATTTTTTCAGCAGATCTTAGAGTTCCCAAAGCACTGCTCACTTCCAAAACACATGAATTTGCTTCTCTGGAAATAGCATTCAGCTGAAAAAGAAAAACTGCACCAGAGAATAAGAGGAAGAAATAATTTTGAATTTATGAAGCAGTTTGTTATCATCAAAATTAGCATAGCATAAGAAAATCTTGGTGGGCAGACTGAAAAGAAGCCAATTTTGACAGCTTGGTTTTCATTTTATTCTTTCATTCTCCCACCTTCCCTACCTCTTGGTCATTCCTTCCCATTATCCACACCTTTAACCCATATTCCACTTGCCACATCACCTCACAGAATCACAAGCACTCTGGCCACCCTGACGCTGCATTATCCTGTAGATATGAAGCAGTTCAGTTTTATATACAGACAGTCTGGAGTAGTGGAAGACTCACAATATCCAAAAGCCTAGACATTTCCCAAAAACCTTTGCTAACAGCCAGTTATCATTCCCCAAGAAGGATGTGCTAGTTAGAACATGAGCACATTTTTGCAATTTGTATAAAACATCATGAGGAAACCCTTCTTCCCTTGAGGGTGACAGAGCCCTGGGACAGGCTGCCCAGAGAGGTGGGGGAGTCTCCTGCCTTGGAGACTTTCCAAAGCCGCCTGGCCTTGTTCCTGTGTGATCTGCTCTAGGTGACCCTGCTCTGGCAGGGGGTTGGACTAGGTGATCTCTAGAGGTCCCTTCCAACCCCTAACACTGTGAATCCACTCTAAATCTTCTCAAGAACTCCTTGAGTCTTCATGAGGAATATAATCTCCTGCTTTTTCCAACAAGAGCTTTAAATCTACTGGTGCCTCCAGGTAAGGTTTTCTACAGCCAAGGGCATAAAATTTCCTCACTGTTACTGATGCTCCAAGTGTAGCATTTGCCCTGGAAATACAATAGGAACCCACAGATTATATTATCCAAATTAGATGCTTTCCCCCTCAGATGCTTGTTTGGCAACTATCCCAAATAAGGTCTAATACACAGTTTACAGCTCATGGCCACTTTGGGCTACGTTAACAACAGCAGATTTGCGTGTAAGTAAATGCATCACAATTCTATACTGCCACAGGCATTGGCTGACAGCTCCTGCCGTTTTGCAGTGAACTCTGAACTGCAGTGACGTTCCTGTGTTTTTAAGACAAACTTGTGAATATATATGAAATTGAGATTTCCATTTTATTTCACCTCTTAAATTAGGGCTTGAGTCCTCCGTTGCACAGAGAAGTTTGGAAATATGTGAATGTTTAGAAAACAAAAATCAAAAGAACCAACAAGTACATATTTTTTAAATCTATCTCCATATTTATCAATCCATCTCATAATTTATGGATACTGCAGATTAGACAGTCTGGCTGCAGAGGAAGGATTTTACAGAAATTTAAAACAAAGAGGTATGGCAAGCTCTGAGATGGATATAAACACATTCATCGCTTACTCTCTGTCAAAGCATGGACTGTGCCACACTCATTTGCAGACCTCTTGATTTTAAGGTAGCTGGAAAGTAAGAGTCTTCTAGGGATCATCAGTTGTGGAATTAATGCACTGCAGGTCTGGCCATTTGTGAGTCTTGTGGACATGCTCCCAAGTAATGAGGGAGGAAGCAACTGAAGGACTTGGGCTACTTACAGTGCTTGAATGGGACAGTTCTAGTGTACGACATCTGAAAATGGATATTTATGTATTGGATGCACGTTTCCATGAAAATTAAACTACGTAAAAGCGTAAAGAAAGCACAGATTGTGTATCTTTTAACATACAAGCGGAAACATACATCACTGCAGTATTGACACTTGGGAGGAAATAAAAGAGAAAACCCAATCCTGCACAAGAAATTACATGTCATTATCAGACTCTGGTTCTACATAAATTTATGTCCAAACATATCCTTATTCATGCCACACTAAAAGCATATCCATTCAGGAAAAGAAGTTACAAGTCGCTGCAATACTGGAATCTCTAGTCTACTTCCCAGGGTTCAGATTATTTTCACTAAAGTGAAATTAAAGTACAGGAAGTTGCGATTGTCTGAGTGCTTTACAGACCATTACAAAAAGAAACAAAGGGAGAAGGAGTTAAATGCTGAGCACAAATCCTGTTTCTCTGGTTCTGCACCCATTTATACCTGGCTAAGCACTGCTGATGGCAGGACCTTCGGATCAGTCTATGTTTCACTAGTGGCAACTTATTTATATAACTTAAATAACCATTCAATACTCCCTGAATGAGGACCTATCGTTTCAAAGCTAAGCATTGCCAACTTCATTTCAAATTTATTTTAGGGTATACATTCAACTATTAGATGTTATGATCTGTTCTACCTTTTTGAGATAATGGGTGATGACTTTTTGAATGACATGTCTTACACAAATGTGGGTCTCCAATCCTTTGAAGTCCATGGTCAGGTTAATGCTTTCCACAAAGCACCTAAAAGTAAAGTCATCGTGGATAACAAGTTGTACTAAATATAATATGAAGAATGTCATTACGTAACAAATTTTAATACACATGCGCTTTAGAGGGATGGCATGCCATGTTCTTCCAACCTACCCTCTCTCTTCCGCAGGATTCTGCATCTTCCTCACAGAAATATAAAAAATAAAGCAGCCTGAAAAAATTCCCTACTTATTTGCAAAGTAGATTTATTGAGGAGTTATTCTGTGCTGACACTGGCATAAAATCTCCTTCTGACATTGTTTTATTTAATCTACTGTATTTAATCACAATCAATATTTGTATTGCATAACTTCGATACAGATCAGAGAGTATGTCACAGCTCCGACACTGTACTCAGTGTAGGCTGTTTCTATTTCTTCTTAGGATAACAATTCAGTCATCACATGTAGTATTAAATAAGATTTTAAGACAGCAGATGGCATCACTTAGTTATTTTTAGCTATTGTACACTGACCATTTACTATGCAGCATAATCCATTTTTGAAGATCAGTAAATGGAGCTCTATGGACAGCATAGAAAAGTGACATTTCAAAAAAAAAAAAAGGTATTACCACTTTGCCAATGTGGTTGTCTTGATGTCCACAAGGCTTCATGCAGACATCTTAGAAGAGCCCACTGTTTGCCATAGTGGTGGCTGTGCTTGGATTCACTGGGTACCGCCAGCCCCCAGGTAAGCCTCCTACAAGCCATCAGCTGAAGGCATTCCTATCTTCCCTAGATCAGCGAGAATAATGGCTGGCTTTCAGAAGTCTGGGAGATGTGACTATATCTCCATAGTAATTTATAGACTCTTTCCCTCATCTGTTCCCACTGGGATCACTATTAGAGCTACCTCACGCCATCAGGCACAGACTCACAAAATATTTCAAACCACTATTAGAACAGCTGCCCATTCAACAAATCAGAGTTAACAGAAATAGTGAATGCTAGAAAAGCTCTTCATGTCCATTCAGCATCACATAGGAAATAACAGCCAGGATAAAAGCAGACCTGGCTCTAAGCTTTGCGAGTGGCTGCAAAATAAGATCTGCTATTCAATCTTATTGTAATTTCTTCCTCCTTATGTAACACAAAGGAGGATGTGAAGAAAAAAAAAAGCAGTAAGAGGCATTTCCTTTGTGTATTCTGATGATATAAAGATTTGAAAAGGTAAACTATATAAATAAAGGCGTCTGTGCGCAGGCTCAAACTGCTGTACAGAAAATGGGAATTCAGAAAAGGCAATGTACAAAGTCATTTTTTCTGATGCCTTTTCAGAAGAATAACAAGAACATTATGTTCCACTCAGGGTATTTAGAAAGTGGCTGTCACAGTAGTTTGCAGGTGTTACAGTAAAGAGTTCGTGACCAAAAAGGATTTCTTTTTCCAGGTGCCATTCAGTTAGAACAGATGCAAGAATGCACTGCAGGGATCTTGAGCTGAAGGTGCCACTAGGGAGCAGGCAGGTGGTAAAGTCCTTCAGCAGGCTGCGTGGCAAATTCAGGGATGGTAGCCCATGGTGCAAACCTAGCCCAGAGGTGGCCCTATGCTTGTTCATCCCTGGTAAGTGCCGTTGATCACTGACCCTTCCTGATCCAAATACTGTTCCACAGAGTGCAATGGAGAGCAGCGGGAGGGTCACTTCAGACCTTGCGTGACAGAACAGCGTGGGAAATGGGGAAAGGGCCATATTGGAGAAGGAAAGAAGCCACGGCACAGGAGAAACTCCTCCTCGCCCACAGATACAGAGCTCTGCTTTTCTTTACCCACTCCTAACTTTTACTCTGGTCTTGCCTTTCTAAAAAACTATCCCAAGAGCCAGGCTGTATGCGCCATCTGAACTCAGCGGTGGCAGCCTTGCAGGACATGTAAGAACCCTTGGCAGGGTCGCTAACAGTTTACCCTTGCTTGACAGGAAAGAGCAAATAGCCACCAGCACGCACGCTTTAGTATTGAGTGTGCATTTGACAGCAGCCGGGAGCTTGATCTGAACATAATCTCTGCCTGTATTGTGAGATGTTCAGTGAAAAACAAATTATGAAAACCAACAGGGCAAAGCAAATTGGGAAGAAGCTGTAGAAGTCTTCAGAACAGACAAAATGACTACAGAGAATACTGAAAACAAACATTGGAAGTAATGAAGAGGTAATCAAATCTTTTCATTTTACATCTTTCTAAAGACCTGTTTCCTCCCTCGGTGTTCAGATCAGCACATTAGCAGTGCACTGCCAAACCATTCATCATCTTTCTGCTCTCAGCCTAGGGAGGAAATAAGATTTTTCCAGCTACTCAGAGCATGTCATTGTACTTCTGAAAAGCAGAAAGAGCTCTAAGGGCTGTGAAGAACAGAGGAGGGAAGAAGGGATGGAGTCGTCACTAATACAACAAATGACAGAACCATTCCCAACTTATTTTTTTTCTTGTTGTGGAAGTCACCTTCTAAAGTGTTGGTTCTGCTTGCTTTAGACAATACCTTTCCCCCCTTCACAAGGGTTTTTGTTTGTTTTTTCCAACCTGCTAGTAATACAAATTGAACATAATTTCTTCTCCACAACAGAATGAATTACACATGCAAATCTAACAATAATGTGAACCCAAACCAGGAGCACCATCGCTAATGTCACAGTAACTGGCATTTATACCCATTATACCCATATGCTTTCTGCTGAGTCCATTTTGAAATACATTCTAGTCTAAAAGGTGTTAGAAGATACAAGACTGAATTTCTGTGGTCACCGAATAGTCAGTAATGTCTATAGTAAATATCACTACCATAATGAAAAGAATTACGATACAATTACCTACAGTAGCATAGGTAAACCTCAAGTGATCTTGCTCCATCCTATCTTACAGCTGCAGCTTTACAAGACAGACGATGCAGACAGAAGCTGAAAACTGCAAGGCACTAACTCAGGAGGTCTGGACTCAGTGTTACAGTGACATGCAGTACACTTCAGAGTTTAGGTAAAGCATATACATTTAAATATCAGACCATATTTTAACATTAGTTAGCCTAAAATTACACAGAGATGTCTAGTAGGGCTTTCTAGAACAGCAAGTCAGTTGTCTAAGCCCCATTGTGACCAGTAGTTACCGACCCAGCAGTCTGTATAAACACTGTGAAATGCTACTGAGGACTCCTCATACATTTGTGTGCCTAGGCACTGCCAAGGCCTCTTAGGTACACGTGAACTGGAGCCTTCTGAATATCCTCAGTACTGAAGCTATTCTGCCCCATTCCATGGACTTTGTGGAAACAAAATAGCAGAGCCAAACCATACACATTACATTCTTTACGCAGACACACACATACATAAACAGAGGAAACATTTTTTAAAATCGCAGGGTTGACATGCCTACAACACATTCAGCTACAGCAAGCTTTTGAGCTAACCTCTGTACATAAAGCATTATATTCTCCCCAGCTGAGTTCCGGCAGGGAAAACCAGGTCTCCAGATCTCCACTAGCTGCTATGATTCAGGATTCACTTCATGACTTGCCTTCCTGCACCTTCAGAATTATCTCCTTCCCCCCCCTTTTTCTGGACTCATCTTCCCAGCTAAATTCTGAATTTAAATAAACAGGGAGAATGGATGAGTTTCTCAACAACTGACAACCTACTTACACTTTTATCCCAATCTCGGCTGTCCTAGTTGGTTTGCAGACACCTGCGCGGCGATTGCCAACAGACTGGCTATCTCCTCACTCCCTTTAATAAGGTGCAACTCTGAAAACCTGAAAAATTACCTCCTCCTTTCTGTCTTCTGCAGTGCTTTTAAACTGGTGGTGGGAGGAGCAGAAAGTCTCCCTATCTTGTCGTATGAGAAAAAGCTAAAATTCCCACCAGAAGTGACTCACCGACATTAATCATATATACACCAGATTGAAAGGCACTCAGAGCACGAAGACTGAATCCCTTCCTCAGCTAAGCAAATGAGAAGCAAATTGCTCAGCGCTATCATATTATTTTAGCTGTCATATCGGTACAATTTTGCACAATAGAGCTGATGAACATAAATTTATTGTTTCGAGCACCGAACTCTTACAGAGAAGTGCTGCTGAATCGTTTGGAGTAACAGCTGAGTAACGTGCAGCTTCCTTTATTCTGAAATGAGTATCAGTGTCAAGGTTTCTGTATGTAAGACATTCCCTTCACTTACCACCTGGTTTATGCATTAAAATAAATATCCTTATTGCTTAACCAAGCAGCTGCACATCAGAATCTTCAGTGACCAAATTACACTGCAGCTTGCAATACTGCAGCTTCTGTTTGCTTCTCACTGGGAATACTGTGATTTTTACCCGATAATACTAAATGGAAGTACAGAACCTGAAAGGGTACCGTTTAGATTCAAGACTACAGCTAAGTGTTGGTGGTAAGGGGGTTGAAGAAAAACAGAAAAATAATAATGCAAAGAAATCATATTTGGAAATGTATACATCCTACTGAATCTACGAAGCAGGGAACTTTCCCATTCATACTATGTATGCAATACTGCTCTATGTTCTTCGTAAATGGACTCAGGTTCTTAGCTTTTCTGGTGTTTTTAACTTTGCCTTGTATCGCCCATCCAGCTCCCACAGGACAATACACAGAATTACATATGAAGAATATTTATTAGCCATAAAAACAACAGTATAATTATAAAAAGTGAATTACACTCCTATTTTTCAAGGAAGTATTCTAATGTCCAAAAACTAGATTATGATCTGTCACAGTCCTGTAAATTCAGGATAAATCAAGTGTTGCTCTAATATTACCTTGGCATAAAAAACATCTAGGCCTCGTTGCAATAAAGCGCTTGAGCTACCGCCGAGTTAACAATCTCTACTGGCATTTAATTATAGCATGTTTCCTGAAGCTAAGGCACAGCTTTAGTACAAGCAGGACTACTCTGAAGAAGAAACTCGTTCTGTTCAACTCAACACTCATCTTGACAAATAGTTTTAACATGTAGCAATGTGTAACACACAAAACTGGCTAAGAATGTAAATTTAGCTCTTCACAGTATGTTAAAGAATACCCAACCCAGAAATTATAACTACCACTATAAATAATAAAAATACTTAAATACATTGTACTTGTGTTTTGTAGACACCAGAGCAAACCAATCACATTTCCTTCTGGGTACGCTTATGAGAGTCCTAGTTAAAAATTGGGATCTGCTATACTTTACACATTCCTGCACCTCTAGGGGGAATGCCTGCATGACTTCAAAGCTTCAGTTTGCTCTAGTTCCTCGAACAACAAAAGAGCTTGCTGCTTTGGATAGACTGCATGTGTTGCTTCTGGTGTTCCCCCTCCCAAATCTTAACAATGAGTAAGCCTCCAGGAATGAACCAAGTGATAATCTCACTTTCTCTCTGACAGAGCATAGCTTTTTGTATAATATGCGGTCTCAGAACTAGGTTACAGACACTTTGTGAAGCTCTTTGAGGCAGATAGCTGATGAGTCCCCATCCTTTGACAGGAAAAGAAAAAAAAACAAACACAAAACAGTGGCTTGAGCTGGTCACCCAAAAATCAAGGTACCCCAAACTACTACTCACTTTTGAGACATTTGGGTCTGCCCGTACACTGTTCAAAGAAACCAAAAAAAATCCATAAAGAAGAATCTCAGACTGACCATGATGCCACATTTAAAGGGTCCCTAGTATCCTGGTTTTGGCTGGGTTAGAATTATTTTTCTTTGCTGTAGCTGGTACAGGGCTGTGTTTTGGATTTGTGCTGGAAACAGTGTTGTTAACACAGGGATGTTTTTGTTGTTGCTGAGCAGTGCTTACACAGAGTCAAGGCCTTTTCTGCTCCTCACCTCACACCACCAGTGAGCGGGCTGGGAGTGCAGAAGTTGGGAGGGGACACAGCGAGGACAGCTGATCCCAACTGACCATGTGCTTACAGGACAGAGGGATGACCACAGCTTCCATTCACAAACATGGAAATAGGCTGTCTTTTATAGAGGAGCTTCATGGCTAGAACACTAAGCAGATGTGGGAATATATTTCTGGAAGAAAATAGAACAAAGAAACCAAAATCAAACCCAACACAAATACAACTACTACCACAAAAAAAAAAAAAAAAAAAAAACCAACAAAAAAAACACCATTCCCACACAATATTACTAACCAGGTAGAAGGTATAAGACAAACGAGGAGATCCCTGATCTTAGGCTGTTCTCTAACCTAGTGGCTTGTAGCTTTTCCAAGAAATTGGTGTTTGAGCTTCCTGCCAGGCCACAGCAGAGAACAGCGAACCCGAGTTTTCTGGGTCTGGTGCAGCCCCGTCCAGCACACTGGCAGGTCTGTCTTATGGCACCTGCTTCTTCCTCACCATACCACAGTGAGCTCAGGCGCACACTCAAGGCTGTAGTTTCCCCTCCAGGAGAAGCCAAGCGTATCAAAAGCCTGTTTTGACTTTGCAGCTTGACACTTCCCTCCCTACGTTAATGTAGCCACAGGGAAATTGTTTGAGGTCAGAAAGAAACCTTCTGTAGAGGCAGGAATAGAAGCCCCCCCATAGTCACTGCACAAGTAAGGAGCACATGGGTCAGGACCCAGGGATTAACCCTTTCTCTTCTCCAGGTGCTTTACAGCTAGCGCTGCCAGACAGACTGGAAAGCAGCATGAAGCTTTTCACGCTAGATTTCGAGTACGTTTCTGTACTCTTATGACTAATTCCTGGTCCTTGTCTGTTTAGAAACACTGAGGTAACATACACTATAAATAAAACGTATGCCTTTGAAAGCAGCCTCAGACACTCAGAAAGTCCCTTTGCAGTTTGTGGTTCAATCTGTTTCCTCCTGAGCATAATTGGACATGTTGGCTTGTTAAGAACTGTGTGGTGCTTCAGGTATTTTCAGTTAGTAAAACTAAGACCAATTTCCCTTCCACTTAAGACCAAATGGTAGTTTTCATCCACGTTATTTGGTCTTTCAGTGATCAGAGGACAAGGCCTAAATTGACAAAGTATTAACATGGGGAAAATAGAAAGGGGACAGTCTAAACACAGAACTCAAATGAAGTCTGGCTCCCTGAGAGTCAAGAGGAAGATTTTATCTTTCACACTTAAAATTAATTTCTAGCCTCGTTACATGCACCAAAATACATGCTTGCCTTTGTTTCTACTTCATGGTACAAGGGTCTCAGAAAATTATATCGGCAAATAGGAATGACGACATAAAAGAAACAAAAGAAGGGTCATGAAGAATTGTTGAAGCAAGTGTTGAATGCCTGAAGGGAACAATTCATGGGAAGTTAATGAGCACCCACTATGACGGTGAGTAGGAAAGCAACAGTCAGTACGAGACCTATGGAGGAAAAGCAGGAAATGTAAACAAGGAGACCAAAGAATGAAATAGAGTGTCACAACAAAGAAAAACTCAAGACATTAGAAAATAAGGAGACTTGAAATTAGCAATCAAATATGGGAAGGCAGAAAAGAAAAAAAGGCTGAAAAGTCATGAATAATTTTTTTAAAATGTACTATTGAAAAAGAATGACAACGTGCTACACAAAACTTAGTAGCCTGTCACATTTTAATTATCTTTTCAATTACTAATTAGGCCTTCTCATTGATTCAATGAAATGACAAACTTTGGAGAGTTTTCATGTTACTGCCCCCCTCCATGATCTAATTATCACAGTGGAGAAACAGAATCCCAAAGAGCAGCATGGGATATTTGCTGTAAGATAATCCCTGTCCCTTAATAGTACAGAAACCCTGAGTAAACACCTATCCTAAATGAATAACAGGGCTGAAATTTCAGTGACATCAGTGGAGTAGGATTTTACATGTGTTCGTGACAAATAAGCTTCTCTGAGAAAGCATCCTATCTAAAATGGAAATTAACTTTAATTTTTTTTGTAGTCTTGATAGGAATAATTACTTCTCCCACCATATGAGCACCCAAGAGAGCACGAGCGATGAGCATTAGCAGGCAAACAGCTCCATGATGCACAGCTACAGTACCTGCAGACAACCATACCAGCTTACACACGGACTCGTCTAAAGCATCTCCTTTTCTTCCTCCTAACTGCCTGGACTGATTTCTCCTTCATCAAAGGACAGAAAGATGCTGGTTGGCCCAGAGCCACCACTGCCACCTCTGCACCACCTTCTCTCCCTCCTCTCTGAGGATCAGCACTGGGACACAGGGAGGGTAGGAGGAAAGCCAGGCATTTCCCCCGCAGCCTCGAAAGCGGCAGCGGTGGTTAGAGCAGGACAAAGCTCTTACAGTTAGTGCTGGAACCTAATGCCCGGACCAAAGTGTAAAGGAACATACCTGAAGCTCTGCCCCTGCTCCTTTAGAGATAGCACACAGAGCATGTTGCTATTTACAGGCTACAGAGAAAAAGTATTTGCACTCCTTTCACTTACAATTATTTTTCAAGTACCTGTGCCAAATCTTAAAAAGATACCCATGGCCAATGCACATTCATTTGTACATTAACTCAGATTTGCATTACTGCTTTTGCTAAAACTACCTCAACAGGTAGTTTATTCATTTCAGACAGAGTCTTAAGTCTCCTTGATCAAATTCAGTGTCAACATTTGTGCAATATATGCCAGTAAATCACATGCATTAAAAACTGGTCATGAGCCTTTGACGAGATTCAATGTACAGACACTAGTGCTTACTCTGGAGCAACCTGGGAAGGCATCCTTTATTTGAAGTAGAAAAATTAAAACAAAAGAATAATTCTTTCAATAATTCTTAATGCTTAATTAAGCAAGAAGACAACAGGCATTATCTCTTTTAGAGAATCCAATACTAAATAAAAATGCCAGGTCAGAATAGATATTACAGATTAGTTATAAGTTACTGTTATGTTGAAAACAGACAAAATTGAATTAAATTGATATTGCAGGGAACATCGATAAAGTAAACTGTTCACAGCTCGGTGAGAACAGAAGGTTTTCTGTATGCTGCAGCAGCACACAAAATGCACCAGAGCAAACAAAAAGATTAATTGCTGTACTCTGAAACAGCTAAGTCTGAAAGAGACATGCATCAACTTTTGTGCTTACGGTCACTAAAAGGCCAGGACAGATTTTACGTAGCAAAATTGGGTTTGAATCTGTAGTAAAAATGCTCAGAGTATCTGAGGATTTGCTGGAAAGAAGAGAAAAGTTCATAGGCAAGTGAGCTTCCATTTTTGCAACGGAGAAGGCGGCAGTGAGAAAATTAATCTTGTGCATTAATCTTAGCATTCCTCACAAGTGACTCAGGCCTGCAGAAGAAAACATTCCCACTATCTGGTTAGAAAACGTCATGTTTCCCACACGGAAGAGAAGAGAGGAGCTCGAGCAGCGCTGGAGTTACTGCTCTTGCTTTGATGAATCTGTTTGCAGACCCTTCAGCTGTTCAGCGTCCCCAACCCTAAGGAAAACAGTTTCTATTTACCAACAAAAAAATTAAACTTGCCTTCACATGTACGATAAGATCAAGTCAGAGCATTCCTAAACAATTACTTAACAATTTATAATTTCTTATAACAGTCCTTGGTAAAAGCATCTTACAATCTCAAGCAGCATTAAAGCAGAAGGCACGCTAATAAGACCATAGCAATACACGTTTACACACTTAAGAGCTATAAATACATATACTTTATGCGGTGACAAGTGTAAAATGAGACAATCCGGGGACGACGAAGAGTAGGAAATACCCTTGGTGAGCTAGAAGAGTGAGAGGTCAGAAGGCCACTTGCAGCACCTGAACCTCCACTATTTCTTGTTCTGGAGCCAAACAGCTCCTATTTTCAGCAAACACACGGTTCTGTTTGAAGCGCTGACCGCATGAGGTTCTTGTTTACCTCAGGAAAAGACACTGTATTTACCAACTGAGAAAAAAAAAAAAACAAAAAACACATTTCAAGGGTCAGGTTTGCAAAAAGGACAGTCAGTCCCTGATGCTTCATTCAAACCCTCAACGCTTGGAACAGAAGCAAGAGGGTCCAGCTGGGAGGTACAAGTAGTAAGGGGAGTTAAACCAACCACTGTCCTAAACTTGGCTTACCGCAGAGCGCCCAGTGGCCACACTTGTCACCCAGGAGAGGGTGGTTTCACACCAGCTCTCAACCCGCTCACCCTCCTCGGGACACGCGTGCCAATGTGGAAATGGCGACACTAGAAGAGCGAGCAGGAGGCTGGTTATGCCAGAGCCAGGTGCTCAGGGTGCCTGCCCCGAGCGGGGTGCGGTGTTCCTCCGCATCACCACCTCGCACCCGCACCCCGTGGGTGTCACGGGAGATCCCAGGTGGATTAGATCAGCTCAGCAGGACAAGTAACTGAGCACTGAAAGCTGATTTACTGTCTAAATAAAACACAAAAGGACAGCATGGCAGAAGACTCAAAAATGCCTCCTGCAGAAGCAGGTAAAAAAAACCCCAAAGCTTAAACACTTACAAAACAAGAAGAAATTGATATGAAACAATTGAACTATACAGATTTATGGTAAGCAACAGATTGCAATTTATTCACCTTAGAAGTATTTCCCAGTACTCAGCTGAGCTTCTATTCTGTTTTTTATTAATGTGACATGAAAGTTGAGTTCAGAATGATTTTTCTCTATTTTTATTTATACACATGGTAACTATTTGCAATTCACATACGATTTTTTTACTGTGCCCTGAATGAAAGTCACCAGTTCAGTCTGAATAGGATTTTTTGTACCAGCTTAGATCTTTCAGTAGTTGCTTTTTCACAGCATAATGTATTGAGAAAGGACTGAGCTTATGGAAAATAATTGTAGTGGTAACCAAGGAATGAAAATTAAAAAGAGCAAGTATTTCAAGTTGTTAACGCCAAGTCCTCCTATTATGAATTGTATTTTCAACTTTCTTCCATTTTCCTTTATTAAATATTATATTCTACTGGAACAGCAATGTTGTACAAGGATATAAAGTATTCTTCAAGTGTTTTTCTTCTCCCTCCATAACTTTCTTATTAGGTCAACTGCCCCACTTCATAGCTGAGCTGAAAACTTGTAAAAGAAAAGTGGGAGCAAAATAAGTTCAAAGAATGCCACTACACTACAGAACATGCAATGCTTTGCTGTTTCAGAGAAACGCAAAGCATTTTTCGACTTCTCACACTATGGTAAATGATATAAAACAAAAGGATGGAATTTAAGTTATTAACAGATTTTCCCATCTACCTCTAGTATCTCACTGTGGTTTACAAAATCCTTAATCATGTTTCCGTGTTTTTATGGTTGCTGCTGAGTTTGGCTGAGAAAAGGACAGTCTCCAGCCCATGACCTATTAGACTTGCATATGAAAAAAATCAAGTCTTGTTACTAGCTAAGTGCTTATTTTAATCTGTCAACAGGTTACAGACAAAACAAGATGAAAGTGAGAGTGAAGAAAAATAATTACAGTATATAAACCACATCGGACTGATGAGTTTCCAAGGTGATTTTAAAGATGAATGCTTTCAGAAAATGGGTACATTACAGAATTTAAATTACATACGTGCAAATGAAAGACTAACAGTTATTTCAGTGTTAAAGAAGCAATCCTTATATAGCTCCAGATCTTAAAATGCAAACCTTTTACAAGAGCTCTTCAGGTATATCCCAAGCTGTCATTTTGGTTAGTGAGACAGTGAAAACTTAAGAGTAGAAACACTCTACTTAAGTCAGCGGGACTACACACACTGAGTTCAGTCACACATGATTTTATCTTCATCTTTAATGCTGATACTCCAGAACTGCCCACGTAACTACTTTCATGGCAGATAAACAATATCACCCACATCCTTTATCACCGTAGTTAACCATTACTCACTTCTTCCATTCAATAAGGACTGACTTCTTGATCTACAAAATCTCCCGGTCACCTATCAAAGCATGACCTGCTTGCTTCACTGCTTATTCAGGGATCTTACTCTGGAGTCACCCCCCACTGATCTTGTATTTTAGGGAATGGGACTTTCCATCTAATTTGCCTGGATCAGCCCTACCTTCCCTTTTCCCATATCCTCCAATTATACTTCTTGACTTTCTAATGTGTCTTCTTCCACACTTCCTTTATGCCCATCATAGATGTTATCAATTAGTAGATTTGGACAAATTACTTTGAAAACAGATGCATTAAGCTCTCAACTAATCCCACTACTACATTGCTTCCCCTGCAGCTATTCTTTTTACTCTAACAACATTCATCAGTAGTTGTGCAACTTCTTGGCTCAAAACGCGAGTGAATCAGGCAGCTGCCGCAGCCTTGTCACTGGGTAAACTCGATGGTAAAGTCACAGCCGAGAAGCCTGTGCTCACACTGCAACCCCAGAATGACTATGAATTAGGTCACCCTTTAAGGACGAAAGAACAAGCTACTTTTCATGGACCATGGCGTACAAGCATTTGTAATGGACAAGCTACTTAATAGTCAATATGCAGCAAACTAACATTTTAGTTCATTTTGATACCACTTGCTTAAATTTCAAAAATGTTAACATTTCAGGAAAGCTGGTTTATGTCTTTGCTGTCACCTACACCAGGGATCTTCAGGGTATACATTTTCTACTACTGTTAGCTGCTTTATATAGTCAGAGAAATGTAAAGGAATGTTATTGCAAGTGACAACCAAACTTTTTCCATTATATGTAATGGAAAATGCAGCAGAACTTATCCATGATAAAATAAAATACCATCTGAGTCTAACAAACCTCTCAAAATGCCTTGTTATTTATTTTAACTTTGCACAATCTTCCTATTTTTTTTTTTTTAGAAGGGAGACTAAAGAAATAAATAGTCTTATCTCAAAAAATGCAAGAGAAGCACACTGTAGGTACTTCAGAGCAACTAAAGATGTTTAATCACTTTTCTTCTAGGATTCTCCTTTAATTTGAGGTTTCAAAAGTTATACAGCATGTCAGCAAAAATAACACACTGATGGGAATATTCTGACAGAAGAACAGAAATCTGCCGCTGCCACATTCTCACTCAGTCATTTTCTTAAAAGAAAAAAAAGCAGCTACAAGACCTAAGAGAACATTTAATAACAAAATTATCATGTATTCTCAAATACATCTTTCCATACTTGCTAATTAGCTTCTGTCTCTCACAGTTGAGAAGGTATTACACAACCTGGCAAGTGGATGTGAATGAAACAAAATAAAAAAAGGTCTCTCGGTATTCAACCCTGCAAAGATCTGAGTATCTGAAAGGCAAGAGGCTCGCTGGATACTTAATGCTTAAGAACTTCCCATATCTCTTGAGACCAAGCCTAAAAGACCATTTTCTTTCTTGGTGCCAACCCATTTAATGTAATCCTATCTCCTTGATTATGTGTATTCTGGGAAATGAGAGAAGTGCCTTGTCTTTGAATAAATCTTTACCTTTCCAATCCACACAGTTCTCAGTATCTTTTCAGCTGCTTTACGTGAATTAATGTGACTTTCCAGTAAAAGCTGGCTTGAACATCATGAATAACTGACAAGTGGTAAATAAACTCCTTGGAAAGCAAAGCTCTGGATGAGAAGGTGTCTCCCTGCAGCCACCCACCCACCCAGCAGCAAGAAGGCAGAGGCCACCACGGACAGTCCCCACCACGTCAAAGCTAAGTGAGACATTCCAAGGCAGCAGCTCTTGTAAATATTTTGAGTGTCACATTCACTAGGAACATACCTGGGCAATTGAGTGCACCACCTTTATGGAAGTTACCCTGAGAGGACACAGGCTTTATTAGAGCAAATTCTTTCGGCTTCCCTGCTCGTGAAAACTCAAGGGTTAGCATATAGCCAAATGTTCACAATTTTTCCTCTCATTTTTTCAAGTTACAGAGCAACACACGTGTAGAACATCCCAAAAGTAAGTTGGAAGACAAACTATTTACAAACACTTCTGACAGCACTTGCCTAAATAAGCTGGTGACTGTCCCTCAGCTTTCCTCAAACAGTACCAAAGGAGGTCACTGGTGTTTCTCTTGAGCAAGTGGAGCAGCTTCAGACCAACCACATCCTTTTCTCTCTCTTCCCAGGTTCTTGCTTTAAATTTGCCCTTATATACCACAGTCTACCATTTTCTTGGTGTGCTCTTCTTTTATCTTTAAACCCCCTACACCAGTAAATCGTCCCTCTTATCTCCCACTGTGCATGGTGCCACCTCGTTGTACCTATCTGGAAACCTACACGTCTCTCCCCGCATCCCTCACCAATCGCAGTAGCCTCCATGTGTCCCGGCTGCCTAAACTCTCACACATACGCAACCCCGGCTAGGACAGGAGGAGATCAGAGGGCCTGGAGGGAAGCAGATCATCCAGAGCTGCTTTAAAGGACAATAAAGCAATCCACATTTCCAGCATAGCTGCGCTTTGTGCATTCACCAGGTCCAGGAAGGTAATACGGCTGAGAGACACGCTCTCTTCTGGCTGAGGAGGCTGGCTGGATAAGGAATTACGGAGCGAGGACAGGACTCCCCCTCGGCGCTGGGCCACTGCCAAGATGAAGCAATGGGATGAAAGGACCTGACCTCTGAAACTTGCCTGTGGATTAAACAAGCTTCTTCACATTGTGTACGAATGCAACTGTTTTGATTGTGGTTTGCTGCCCTACTAAATTGCAATGAGAGTTCATCTCTCCGCATAAACCAATTGCATCAACAGCCCAACGCATCGTGGGACAGCATACACGCTTCCCCCGCAAGCATCTCCTCCGTGTGACACACGACTGCCACACCAAACCCCTCTTCTTACTGGGGGATGGGGGGAAACAACCCTCGTGGCCCACAGGCAGGTCAGGTTAAAGCACAACAAACGGGCAGGCCATCACAAGCAGATTCTTGCTGGACACCATCACGGTGCTCAGTCAGGTCAATATAACAAGAAACATTCTCATTACATGTAAAAATTTAGTATGACAAAAATCCTTCAGATTTTTTTTTTAATGACCAAATTTCCTCCTTCTGTACCCTACAATCATCAGTGATGTCATCTTACATTTAAATATAAGGCAACAAAGGGCTGGACTCCAACACCTTTAGCAGAGAAAATAGATGCATGACGAAGGATGTTTTGTAGCTTCTAGGAATATTTTAAGTAATGGAGAGTCAAAAGAAGATAGAGAAATACAACTTGACAGAAAACATCCCCCTGTCTGAAGAACAAATAGGGATTATCTTAAATGTCAACAGAGGCCAATCTCTTCACCCAAGGTGACAAGTCACAAGCAGAAAGCATTCCACCTTTTCAACATCCCACCTCAAACCCTCCACTTAGTTAAAACAACAGAAATTTATATTGCCATCATTCACTCACAAAAGGCTTCTATTTTGCTAGGTTCCCACCTCAAAAATATCTCAGCAAGAAGTCACCCCTCCCACTCTTGCTGTAGCAGGCAAGCACAGCAACACACGCTTGGCCATCCATCAGGCATCAAGCAGATGCTGACTGCTACCCCCAGCAAGGGCCCCATTCCTTCCTTCTCAGTATCACCAGTGAAGAGGCAACCCTTAAAGCAGAATCCAAAAGAATCCGAAAGACATAACTTCTACTATCTGGATGATTTAACTGATATATGCTAGAATAACCTTTCTTTCATGTAGCGATACACTGAGTCTGGTCCTGTTACTTATAAATACATCCAGCGTAAGAATAATCGCATACGCTGTCAGACTAACAAGGATTTTGTGTGCATGGCAATCAGCCTTGGTCACCCTGACTGAGACACTGAGGGAACTACAGAGGGAAAAAAAAAAAAAAAAAAAAGAGTGGTATGAAGTCTTCTGTAATGATACAGTGTCAGAGTTAGTAGGTCGTCTCTAATACTAATTTCATCCTACTGATTAAGGGATTCTCTAAGGGACTGGGAATCACAGCCATGGACTCTAGGTAGCAGCCCCACAAAAGGGACATACCTAGGAGCTTTCTCATTTTAAATTCCAAGAGGACAGCGTTACTGCAACAAATCAGCCTCTCTGAGCTTCCAAATACCCAGTGGGATATTTGCGTTTAGCAATGTAACAAAACATTAATGCCCCCAAACATTGACAATGTGACACTGCTAGCTACTGATAGCCAAACAGAAACTCATTCTTTCTCAGCTATAAAGAGTATCATTAAGGCCTAGCTCCTAAGAACCAAAGGACAGATCAGGTTAATGTATAGAGAGGACCGTATATGCAAAGTTTTCCCTCATAAGCAGAAGACAACTTCTTGAAAGGCCTCCTGACGGTTCAGTGAGCACTAAGCAACAAGTGAATACTTCAGCTGCTGAGGCTGCTGCCTCAGCTATGAAGAACATCTCTGTGCTCTGCACCAAGGCGTCTTGCTCACAGCCAGCATTGGCAAGAACTGTAATAAGCTCCAGAAGAGCTAAGGTGCCAGAGGACTGTTAAAAAAAAAAAAAGTGCAGAGTGAGCTATCAACAGGCCTAGTATTATAACATTAAGGAGACATTTGAAGCCTGCTTATCAGAAACAACTGTTCTTACACGGGACAGCAATGGGGAAGACCTTTCAATGAGAGCTGCAGCCTTTAAAAGGCAACAGGAATGAAAGGAAGTGTTGGAGGACAGGCGTTATCTCGTTTCATATAACTACACGTTTATAACCAGGCTTTGCACACAGGTAATTAGCTCACAACTGATGTTGTAGAGATACCTCTGTGGAATACCGAGAAGTACTAGCAGTCCAGCCCAAAAACTTTGTGAACATAAGATGTACACTGGTCAGCTTAAGTAGAAACAGCTCCTGTTAGAAAAAGTCTCCTAAGTCATTAATCACTTCTACATCAGCATATATAGTCCGGGAACATTTCTCATTCTTGTGCACCTCCAAAAGCATACATTCACAGCCCAGAACAGGGCTATGAAGAGATGACAAAGCACCTCAGCTAATATTTGTCTGACTGCTCCTGAGGAACATCCAAGATGAGAGAAAAGGCATTCTCCCTTTCCTCTAAAGAGCTCAGCACTCTGCTCCTTCTTCCCTCTTTCCTTTCACTGAGAGTAGATGGTTGGTCCAGCTAGTTTTATCTCACCTACTTCAGGACTGGTTCATGCTCTTGCAATAGCTGTACTCATCTTCGCTACAGGTACACACGGCTCATCACGCCACTCTGTGGTTAGAAGACACTACCAGTCTTCCATGGGATTTTACTACCAGTGTAAATACTTTAACTCCCATTTTACAGTCCATCTGCTTTTTGGAACAAACTTATTTTCCATAAGAATTACTGAATATTTATAATTGTTACCATATAGACTCAGGCATTTCTCTTTTCTATTCCTTATCTAGTTGCTGCTGTGTAAGACTAACAGTTGATGAAGAGCTAAAGGCAAGTTTAATTCTTCAGTATTCTGGTGAGCATTTGGAGCAAAACAAGTAACTACTTTGGAGTTTTCATCCTCCTAATTCAGGACAGCATGCATTTTTCAGGAATACACCACCACTATGAGCCTAAAAATGACTAAACCTTTTAAATGCTTTATATCTCAGAGATAAAAAAAAAAAAATCTGTTGGCAGCAAGTCAAAGGAAAAAAAAAAAGTTTTACATAGGATTTCCATACTCGAGTACTTTGGCTCCAAACACAGAGACGCTATTAGCCGTTTTCCTCACTAATACAAGGTTATACAATTAAAAAACATCTAAAACAATTAATTGTTGTTTTGACATCTTTCTCTTCAAGGCTGGGCTTCAAGGCTTCAATACTTTTGAGTATTTGCCTATTAAAGCAATTAATTCTTTCGTGTATTGGCGTTATATGGATAATAAGCTTTCCTTACTTAGAGGAAGAAAAGAGTTGGCTGGAAAAGCACGATTATCATTTCAACAGCTTTCTGCATCTTTGCATCTGACAAATAATTAATTTCTTTTTAAAAGCATTGTGGTGTAAAGTTGCAAAGAAAGCGTTAGACAGCATCTTTGACTTCCTTGCTTTTGTTTCAGAACATTATTCCCATTTGATAAAGATTTCACAAGATGTCTTTTATGTCTGCACGCAGGACTTCTTGGCCCTGAAACATGCATAAAGCTTTCCAGCTTCCATTATTTCATAAACATGAATAAAGTGTTGAGCTGCAATCCAGCACAACTTAAATAAGAGGTTAAGAGTGGGTACCAGGTACCACATCTGCTCCTGAATCTTACTAGTTTTTATTGGTTTACAAGAAGGTTTGTGGGGGTTTTGCCTTAATATGAGTGAAAGGTCGACACCAAAAAGAGAGAAGATTTGCATCTATAAACTACTCAGGGAAAGTGGTTATATAATGACAACAGACCTACACTGGCTTTTGAGAACAAGACCAGTTCTCCTTGTGTCAAAACCTTTTGGATACCAGCTCAGTTGTTGGTTTATGGTAAGACACTAAGGTACCCACAACAGAGAAAGCTTTGTGCAGAACCCAGCTCGTGTATTCTTGCCTACGCTGTGTGCACAAACTGAGAGCATGTTATTGATTTCAACCCTGGGACCACACTTCCTAGCAGACCACTGCAGTTACATCAAGTAGCCATGGCAAGGTCCATAAGCCAGCTACAGACGTCAAATGCCGCACGAGTTAATGGGCATGCAGACCGCCTATGCTGCCTGTAGGACAGTGTGGCCATGCTGCACAAAGGTACACAAACTCAATGACAAGGCCCGCATCACGGCAGACCTGCTAGACCTCTAGGGACGCTTGGGCATGATGCAAGAACTGTCATACAAGTCAAATATAGCAGGGCCACGGGGCTGGAAAAAAACTTGGCAGGAAGTGCCCTGGTTCTGGTGGACAACAGCTGGACTTGAGCCAGCAACGTGTCCTCACAGCAAAGAAGGTCAACAGCTTCCTAAGCTGCATAAGCTGCATCAGACAAAAGTGTCACCAGCAGGTCAAGGGAGAGGATCCTTCCCCTCAACTCAGCCTGGGTGAGACATGCCTGGAATGTGGGGTGCAGTTCTGGGTTCCCCAGTACAAGAGAGATGGGGACTTACTGGAGAGAGTCCTCCAGCAAAGGGCCACAAAGATGATTCTGGGACAGGAGGATCTTAGACAAGGGGAGGCTGAGAGAGCTGGAGATGGGCCCTAGGGGGGTCTTACCGACATGCAGAAATACAGACTCTTCTCTGTGGTGCTCAGTGACAGGACAAGAGACAGTGGGCAAAGACTGAAATTCCACTTCAATCTAAGAAAAAAATTGTATTCTGAGGGTGGTCAAACACCAGAACAGGTTGCCCAGACAGGCTGTGGAGTCCCCATCTCTGGAGATCTCCAAAATATGACCAGACACAGTCATGAGCAACCTGCTGTAGCTGACCCTTCTCTGAGCAGGGAGGTGGACTAGATCATCTCCAGGGGTGCCCTTCTGATCTTAACTATTCTCTAATTCTGTAAAAAATAGGGAAATAAAAAAAAGATAACTTCTAAACTTTCCCTGGTACAAGGCACATTAGACAGTACTGTAAAACTGGCAGGAATGCATACAGGCAAATCTGGTTTTTGAGCTGACAGTGTCAGTCATTGAAGTTTATCATTAGACTCTAAGCGAGTGATTACTTTCATCCTCCACCCTTCCCAGAGGAAGGAAAAAGTGTTTTAAACCCATAAAACTTCTTCAGTCAGATAAACTTTTTTCTGCAGTAGTTTACCGACCAGCTGAGAAAATAAGTAGCAAAATATTATTTAGAAAAACAAATTAGTACATCATGCTATTTTTCCCAAACCTTCACTGTCAGTCTTGGATTTTTAGAGAGTATTAACATGCTAATTAGTACATTGTTGAAATATAAAGTACCTATTGTGATAAATAATTACGCCCCACAGAATATTTGAAGTTATTATGAAAACAAATTTCTTCATAATTCAAAATGATAGCGCACACTTTTTCATTATGCAGCATAAGAAAGCATGCTGGCTGCACACTTGTACTCCATCTAAATGTGGCCAATAAAAATCACTGCCAAAAGCAAGAGCTCTCCTTTAGGGGACAAACAAAAAAATGAAGTAAGAAAGAATGTAATAAAAACATTTGCCTGAGTAACTCATTACCAAACTACCCAAGAAATTAATAAGCTAATAAACCTTTCCATTTAAAAGAAACCCATCACACTTAGATTTTATTTTACTCTTTCGTGCCAATGATGAGGCTGACTCAAAGAACTTCAATTCAAATTTGAATGTGAAGTTGCCCAAAGCTGCGCAGCTAGGGAAGAAATCCAAGGAAACAGTCTGGTCTTTTACTGCAAATCAAAGAAAGCACTTCTCAAAACAAAACTGATGTTTTCTAAAGTCACAAAACAATAAAGATAAGCCAGAGCATTTCATCCTTTGAGGAGCTTTTGTTCATCTCATTGCCTTGAGATTCCTCTGGAGCAGAGTGGTATCTTCCCTTTGGACTCAAGGTTATTGATGGGCAGCTCTGTTCAAAACCCACAAATATTGGTATCTATCAGATGCTGAGACTCAAGCGGGAACAGCACTGCCCTAATCGAGCCTATTGCCTTGCCCTCTTGCCAGAATGCTTTCTTACAAAAGCTCTGTCCCAACTCATTTTCCCCTGACCACATTTTCCCACAGACAGGAATTCAGATGTGCTGAAGTAGTTAACTGTGTACTCCGTGACAAACATGACACGACTTTCACTCGTGTCAAAACAGTGTCAGCAATGGACGTTTATTCAGTGTGAAAGAGAGGACAACATTATATAGATGGCATGAGTCTTTATGCCTCCAACCAGCCCAGTGTTCCTTTCACATTTGGCAAGCATTTACCCACAACTGGATTTAGCTGCATCCTGTACTGTCTGTACAGTGGTGTGGCACGTTAAAAATACTGAGGAGTCCTGTAAAGTAGCAAAGGTTGTTCTGCCCTACATGTCATGATGATTACAAATAAGGTCAATGTCCCAATAAAGAACCTCTATTCAAAGTCTGGTAAGAAAGACGTTTTCAAAAGTAAAATGAGATGGACACCTGAGAATGTTTAAGCAGTGCTGGGGTGTCTGAAATACCTGAAAACTGGGGGAGGGAGAAAAAGAGACTCCAGACTTTTATCAACTGACTCCAGTGAGAGAAGAAACAACTCCCATTCATCTTAAAGGGATTAGAGCCAGAGTCCTGCAGACAGAGGTACACTACAAACCACAGAGAAATCAAACATGTTTCAAAAGATCCACATATAACAGCAGCAATGCCAACAATTTTATCAGGATAGATTTCACTGCATTACGTTTATTCATAGCCAGATCACAGCCGCAGCCTGCTACCAATGCTAGAGAGCAGCCTTGGCTAAGCCAAGGCCATTCCAGAGGAGTTTCACAGATGAGAAGATGCATTAAGGGATTTGACTTACAGGAATGATTTTAATGTTTTGCTAATCTAAGTGATATTGTATTAAAACCCATGCTAATACCTAAATTAATGAAGTTTAGAATAGGAAACAGAAAACAAGACTGCTGTATCAGCTTGCAAAGCCGAGCATCTCGTGCCCATTAACCCAACATACCTTTCACAATAAAGCCACACAGTGAAGAGGAACAGTGTTAAATCCAGGGATGGCTAGGGAAACACGGCGCCTGGTGGGAGTAAAGTTAGGTGTAGTATGCAACCTAATCACAAGAGCTCGAAATGGAAAAAGCCAGACATGTAACGCATGCAGGAAAGAATGAAGTTGTCCTAAAGCAGCAATCGCATTTTTCACTTTGTTCAAAGGCTCAGGGGATTTGCCTGCTACGAAATAACCGTAAGCTCAAGAAGGACTCTGAAAAACGACAGGCAAGTGAGCACTCCACCACTCAGTTCCCCATCAGCAAACCACATACACCAAAATCCAAAATGCCTCCATCGCTGCGTTCTTTAGCAATTCATGGAAGGCAATTATCAAGTGTTTGTAACACACTCCTCAGATCTTTCTTTGAGACTCTAGCTCAGCTACGTTTACACAACACGAATACACCATACACTCTGAACTGATTTTAAGGCAAAGAAGCCACAAAATGCATCAAACCTCCAGCTAATTTCTATAGAGCTTTGCATTTCTGCCACCATTTCTGGTTTCCATTTCACTCCAGTCCTTCTCATATTATTTAATTCACTTGTTTAATGATTTATATAGCACCTATATGCTAGCTATCAGCCATCCTTCTCATATAGCCTTAAAAGGACTTGTTTAGGTTCACAGGGGGAGGAGAGGGGGTTCCTTCTGAGTGCACTATGTCAAGGTTGTTAGAAGCCAGCAGATCCTGGACTCCCAACCCATTTTTAAACGGCCAATTATGAAAACAGTCCACACACTTTCTCACTAAATTCAGTTTTATGATTCTGCTCATAGCAAGAGATAGAATCTGCATTTTGGTGGGAAACAGTATGTGAAGCATTCTATAATTTTCACTTTAAAAGGATGCAAGAATCACTGGCTCCTTACAAACTTGACATATTCGGCACACACACACAAAAATTTAAACAAGTCCTTTTAAGGCTGCATAGCTTCTGTCTTTAAAAAAAAAAAACACCACACACAACCCTCACATATTTGCTAGACTGGGTTGCTAGTGCTTCCCAGGGCTCTTCTCGATCCCTCTACAAGAATCAAACGGTGCTCCGTCCCCATCACGCAGGGACAAAACAGCATCTCCTTCCTCACCAGAGGGGAAAGGATAGCTGAATGACATTTCTTCCACTCTGCCGAAACCTGAAAATAATTTAAGAAAAAGTACCCGATAAATGGTAAAAAAGGGAAAGTGGGAAAAATTGAGTTGTATTAAATCATTGCACTAAAACTACAAGCTAGTTTTCTGCCCCAGTGACCCTAAAGCTCAATCTTCATTTTCCTAATGCACTTGACTACCAATCTTGCTTTGCTTAAGTTCTGCATTTCCTGCCTTCACGACACTATGTACTTTAAAGCCCAGAAGACCAATTGATACATAGGATTTCATGTCTTATGAAGTGATCTGCCCCCATCGTAAACGCATTCAATAACAAAAGTCTAGAGATGAAAATACCTTTTAACTTCCTCAGTTTTTATGTCCTCCAGCACATTTTGTCTCCATGGATACTCAAGGATCTATTTTTCATTTATTCAGAATGGGATATGAGCTTTTGAACAGAAACACACAATACTAATAGTCCTTACGCACAGAAACCACCACAAATTCCTCAGTGCAAATCTTTTAAATCTAAAATAGCTCTTCCATGAAAACAAATACATCCTGTGGATCTGGGAAATACCTGGGCAGAACAGGCACTTCCTTTTCTGACAACACTTTTGATGACAGAACATAAGAGGAAGGTGAGCATTGCCTGACTGAGAGGTTCTCCTCTTAAGGATAAGCAGCCCTTCTCTCAGCCACTCCTCACAGCACTTGTGCTCCAGACCCTTCCCCAGCTCCGTTGCCCTTCTCTGGACACGCTCCAGCACCTCAGTGTCTTTCTTTCAGTGAGAGGCCCAAAACTGAACACAGGATTTGAGGTGCGGCCTCACCAGTGCCCAGTACAGGGAGAGGATCCCTTCCCGAGTCCTGCTGTTCACACTGTTCCTGATGCAGGCCAGGAGGCCACTGGCCTTCTTGGCCACCTGTGCACACTGCTGGCTCATGTCTAGCCAGCTGTTGATCAACACCCCCAGGTCCTTTTCTGCCAGACAGCTTTCCTGCCACTTCCCTTTCGATACCAAAAGTTTAACTGATATATTCTACAAGGGTCATGTTTAGGAAGAAAGAAAACACACACACACTTCTCAGAAATGCAACAGCTATCAAATGGAACCATCAAATTCTTCTGGCACAATCTGGCTATGGTAAAGTGATGCTTCATTTTCCTCTCATCTCCCATTCATTGTTCCTTGTCTTTAATGATGACTTCCTTGTTCTAAAGTCTTTCACAACAGATGCCAGAATAGACAACCTATAGGTGCCTTAGTCACATTTTTGCTTCTTCTCAACAGCAAGAAATATATTTGTTACTCTCCAGTCCTATGTGAGCAGCTCTGAAATGACTGATCCCAAATGCGTGAGAAAAGATTTTACGTCTCATGTGCAAGTCCCCTATGATACTCTGAGATGATGTCTAGTGACACAGCCAACGCAAGACTTGCAGAAAGAGTAATACATCTTACAAGAAGAATCAACATAGCTAGGGGGAAGAAAATACATACAGGTCTTCTGACTTCGTGGCATTCTTAGGGTCATTTAGGGATGGCAACCGTATGGATCTCAAGATCCAGGAAGATCAGACACATAAGGTTTTATTCTTAAATCAGAGGTTCTATTTTTCAGACCCTTATTTATAAATCCTATCTTGGTTTTCATATAGCACCTTTGATGTAAACACTCTGAGAGCGGAGGTAGAAAATTTATCTAGTTTTGGGATAATACACAGATTATTTTTCAAGTATATTATACCTTGAATGCATCATGGCTTCATTTCAGTCCTCGTCCTTATGTCTGAAGGACCTATTTTATTTGCATCAATCTCATCCGCAAAGAGCCCAGCTTGACCTTGGACAAGTCGCACAAAAGCCCTTAACATCCAAGCCACAGCTTTCTTTGCAGGATCTCTGCTTACCTTTCATATTGAAGTAGTTAATCATACATTTGCATTTCCAATAAACCCTTTTGTGTGGTACTGACAGTTTGAGGACTTTTGCTTTTTTTAAAAAAAGTCTCCCCTGATATCTTCAGTTGAGTTAATTACCTGAATTTCTGACTGTATTTTGTTCAACTTCCTGTTTGAAATGGATTAAGTGGTAAGCATTTGTTCCAGGACTGTTTTCATAGTCAACTCTTCCACCAGGTCATTCCTACATACCAAAGCTAAGCCTGAAACAGAGTGATCTTTTCATTCAATAACTATTAGGAGAAAAAAATATGTTGACTACTACATCCAGAAATATCCTTCCTATAATTATTAATAGTATCTTCTCCAAGAAATAAAAAGTTTCCCATAGACATGTATCTCCCAGTAGTATTACTTTCTCTAGCAGCATTAGGGATTTCCAGGCCAAAGCTGAACTTGGCATCTACACTAGACAGGATCCTAACGCCATCCCACTGCCCCTCACATCGTAAACTTGGCCCAGGAAACACACAGCAGGACAAGGGCAAGCGCACAGGTCTTTGCACTGTCTCATCGACCAGGAGGCCTTCCAGGCAACCAGTCACTGGAATACCCTTACCACCCCCACACCACTCTGGCACTGCATGAAGAGGTTGGGAAGCACAACTAACACTGTTGCTTATTTCATTCAAAACTCCCTCGGAATCCATTTTTGAAGTACTGCTAGTGACAGAAAAATTGTAAACTTCATAAACGTCACCAAGCTTTTTAAAACCTCTGAAGTTTGTGCACCCCTCCTGCCAAAACATGTCAGAGAATTAGCCAATCTGACCTAACAGAAGATTCTTATATATGTTAGACAGATGCTTACAGATGGACAAGTTTAAAGACACTTCAATCTTGATTTGCCATTTCAGAAGCACCTCTCACCTTCGTAGTAAAACAAAGGCAGCTCTAAGCTATTTGAATGCTATTCCATTTATTAACACTTTGCATGAGTCACTACTTCAAAATGCCTTATGCTGTCCTTAAAACCATATTGGCATGTATTTCCTTTGAAGAATTTGTTAAGTGCTACTAAAACTTTACAGCCCTGGGAAAAGAGATGTAGGAGAACTGGCACACTTACACTTAAATCAATGAGGCATACATACAGAGATCTGTTCCTCTTCTTCCCCATTCAGATTCATGACATGCCAACACCAACAAAAAAACCCACCACACCAAAACCCAACACCTTTACTTAATGTAACGCCATCCTTAATATTTTAGAAGTATAAATTACATTGCCCCCAGAAAATGCAACACAGAATGCAACATAACCCTGGGGAGCATGCACAGCACAAAGGGCCGCTGCTTAGCGCAAAGATAACGGTTTTAAATCTTAAGTGTGGCCATGTAAGAAAGGAACAATGCCAGTATCAATGGAAAATATATGGATTTTTTAAGTTAACTCAGTTTGCAACAGATTTTGTTTAAACATATACACTGTTCTGTGTCTTCTTATATTTTTGCTTTCTCAAACCTGGCAAAACAGAAATAATAGCACCAGTGAAGCGAATTAATTGGGGAAAGGAAGTTCACATTATTTCTTGTAGGTTGTAGTCATCTTTCTGAAGTACTTATTATTACTTCCAGGCAGAAGCATGATTTTCCTGTTGACAACATATCCACAACTAATGCTAGGGAAATGTAAGCATCAGAGGCTTCCTTCAAATTAAGCTAGCCATACACAATTGTCACAGTAGCAGTGGTGCAAACAAAAGAAATCTGTCCATATGAGCAAAAGGTTTCCTCAGAGTAACGAACATCTGCTTCTCTTACTACAGTTTAATGTGGCAAGCAAGCATCTAGGAGATTCTTCCACAGTTGCTACTCCAAGAGCTAAGAGTTTTTATACCCCCTGGACCATGCTGGGGTACTGGTTCAAGGGCAGGGGGCTGCAGGCTGGCTTCCAAACACAACAGCAACAAGGTCTCTTCAATTGTACCTTTCTGCTTCTTTCTCGCCTTCCCTCTCTCTCATATCAATACCTTGCCCTTTTCATCCCCTGTACCTGCAATTTGCTACCTCCCAACTCCATCTCTCTCTTCCATCCCCAAAACCAGAAGCCATGCAAAACACACTTCAAGAGAAACTCCAGCAGAGTGGGACAGATTAGGTATGGGCCCAGCCTCCCTCTTCTCCTCTGCCTGCAGAGGTAGGAGAACCCAGTCTCTGAGG
Organism: Rhynochetos jubatus; assembly: GCA_027574665.1. NCBI lineage: Eukaryota > Metazoa > Chordata > Aves > Eurypygiformes > Rhynochetidae > Rhynochetos > Rhynochetos jubatus. The sequence continues at coordinate 57,382,394 of CM050649.1, read as the reverse complement.
GGATGCTTCTTCCTGAGGAACTGCAGAATAAAGCTGATTAGGGCACCTATTTAAAAGATGGGAAATAAAAAAAAAAAGCTAAGAGTTGTAAAGGTCGCCTAAACGAAGACTGCTGAAATGTTGATGTCAACTGATAAGCCCAGGCTCCATTTATAGTTGGGGTGGGAAAAGGATTGGGACAGAGGACACTTTCTCCCCAAGTTCAGGAGCGCTCAGATCATGGCCTGTCACCCTGCTCTCCCAGGCAGCCATTTGTTTCCACTGTGCATGAAGTCCACACCTGAAGAAAGCAACAAGCACCAAGGACAGTTTCTAGGTCTGTCACAGAATAAAGATGTCCATCACAGGAAAAAGCCATCTCCCCTTCCCCAGCCAAAACAAAATGAAGGAGGAAAAAATCAGATAAATAAATACCAGGACAGCAAAACTGCAGTTTAAGCTAAAAGCTCATATTGCCCCAAGAATAAATTTAGCCCAACATGAAAAGATGACTATCAGTCAGAGCTCTGGAAGAGCCCTTCACTGAAGAAAAACTACTTCTGAGACACCAAGCCTGCTATGTTTATGTAAGGGATTAGGCATAGCTGTGTGCAACAGAAAAGGGGCAGGGATCCACGGACCAGGAGGTCTCCTGTGTCTACATTCCTAGATATTGGCCAAGTGGAATTGTGCTAAACTTTCCAAATATTTTCCTTCCAAAAGAAATCACTTGCAAGCAAGTATGAAGAATTCCAGGCTCAAAGACTGATTTTTTTTTTTTTTAATCAAAAGTTACATCAAAACAAAACCAATATGCTCCTTGAAACCTTTGGGAAAAGGATCAGTCCCCTAATTTGCCAAACATGAAAGTAATAATTGCATTAGCTTGTTTCCAGAGCCCTTTTTCTGTTTGCTATTGCCATTTTTTCTGAAAACGAAACAGATTCTCGGGGGAACAATAATTAATAGACTCAGTCAAGGATCACTTCCTCTGGTCCCTCTGAAACGCTAAATCGCATCAGTCTCCAGGAAATAAAGTGCGAGTGCTAAAAACAATCTAACCCTACTGCAAACAGGAGGAAGATGTGTACTGAAGCAATGGGGGGGACATACAGATGTTTAAAGGAGCTCAGAAAAAGCTACACCACCCCCCACCACCACCCCCATTTCCTTGGTGCTCAAGTTACACCTACATAGATTTACCAAGACTACAACATAAATTTACTAAGACTACAAGTACATATTTCAGAGGTCATTTAGGAAGCAATTTAAATAAGTTTAAGATGGTACAAACCTATGGGAAGTATAGGTGAGCCAAGAAACTATCAAGCACTCCTGACACAAACACAAAAACCCGGGACTAAGAAGTGGCCTGTACGATCATTGCAGACTCTCCTCCACATGAGGTCAAGTGGCAAAGTTTTGATCCTGAGGTGGGGAAAAGAAACACAAGCATCAAAAGAAGGCAACAGAAAGCAGGCTGTCCAAACTATTATACCACCTGAAAGAGTCCTGGATAAATAGCTTTTATGCACCATATCCAGCCTACGTGCTGTAGAAGAGGCACCCTTCTGCAAGCACATCTGTGATTAAAAGTCAAGTGCATCAGTGTTATTTCTGTAAGCTCCCCAATGCTTTATGTATACATATAGCTTGGCCCTTAAAATTTTCTCTAACTTGGTATATTTTTCATTCCTGGAATTAATGGAATTACTTCTCCTGCTGTCAAAACTCAACTTCTTCCTTCTTTTTAATTAAAATTATTTTTGTTTAAGGTCATAAGCTACCACTGAAAAGAGAGGATTTTAAGGAAAATTATTTCAGAGAAATAACTGTCCAAAATTCACAGGTGACATTTTAATAACACCAATCCTGAAATACCATGACAGTCCATCATCACAATTAGGGGACTAACCTTGTATCAGAACATGGCACACTGCTCTCTTCATCATAGAATGGTTTGGGTTAGAATGGACCTTAAAGATCATCTAGTTCCACCCCCCTGCCATGGGCAGGGACATCTTCCACAAGGCCTAGGCCAGGTTGCTCAAAGCCTCATCCCACCTGGCCTTGAAAACTCCCACAGTTTCTCTGGACAACCTGTTTGAGTGCCTCACCACCCTCTCCAGGAAGACTTTCTTCCTTTTGTCTAATCTAAATCTACCCTCTTTCAGTTTAAAGCCTTCTCTTCTCCAGGCTGAACAAGCCCAACGCTCTCAGCCTGTCCCCATAGCAGAGGTGCTCCAGACCTCTGAGCATCTTCATGGCCTCCTCTGGACTCATTCCAACCAGTCAATATCCTTCTTATGCTGAGGGCTCCACAGCTGGATGCAGTACTCCAGGTGGGGTCTCACAAGACCTGAATAGAAGGGGAGAATCCCCTCCCTCAACCTGCTGGCCACACTTCTCCTGATACAGCCCAGGATATGGTTGGCTTTCTGGGCTCCCAGCACACACTGCCGGCTCATGTCCAGCTTCTCATCCACCAGTACCCCCAGGTCCTTCTCCTCAGGGCTGCTCTCGATCCATTCTCTGCCCAGCCTGTCCTTGTGCTTGGGATTGCCCCGACCCAGGTACAAGACCTTGCACTTGGCCTTGTTGCACTTCATAAGGTTGACACAGACCACCACCTCTCCAGCCTGTCCAGGTCCCTCTGGATGGCATCCCTTCCCTCCAGCGTGTCGACCACACCACACAGCTTGGTGTCATCAGCAAACTTGCTGAGGGTGCACTCAGTCCCACTGTCCATGTCACTGACAAAGATGTTGAATGGTGCCAGTTCCAATACTGATCCCTCAGGAACATCACTTCTCTGCATTTGGACAGCAAGCCATTGACAGCAACTCTTTGAGTGCAACCATCCAGCCAACCCCTTATCTGCTGAGTGGCCCACCCATCAAATCCACATCTCCAATTTAGAGGCAAGGATGTCATGCGGGACAGCATCAAATGCTTTGCACAAATCCAAGTATTTTTTACAGGATACAAGAAATGCTCGTACTCAAAGAAAACATTTCAAAATGGACAACTGAAATTGGTCTCTGCCAGGCAACTTAAGGATCTTCTAGAAAGAAAGTTTCTATTACACCCTCAATAGGCCAATGAGCAACCTTCACTCACCCTCTCCTGTGGTAGCAATGCCAATGACATTTGTTAAAGACCAATCATAATGTGGTGATTGGGTCATCTTGTGGATAGCCTCAAATGAAATACTTCCAGCAGAGAATGAAATAGTATATACAAACATAGCATTTAAATGCACACAAATATGTAACTAATACATTGTAAACACAAGAGAAAGATACAAAGCAGACATGCTTGGGACTGCAAGGATCTCGTTTCCTAAAGAAAGATCATCTTTTGATCACTGTGCTCTCTAACACCGTGGGAAGGTAGGTCTGCATCCTGGCTTGGCGCTCACTTACGTGGGTGTGTCAGCAGGGTTGTTTGTAAAACAGGTAGATTTATATGAATGTATAACTCAATCTCCAAGTGTTGCTCTTCAGTGATGTTGAGCAAACAAAGCCACAACTGAAGCCTTTGAGAGCTAACAACCTCCAGAACTAATGAAAACCAAGGCATTGGTACTAAGTTGAGAAGACTCAGGATTCATGAAACATAAGATGGCAGGGTTTCTTTTCAGTCCTTTTTTGAGTGCCAGCACAATTTCTACACAAGGAACGAAAAGAACTCTTTTGAAGTGTTACAGTCACTTAGAGCATGCATCAAACACTGGCAGATGCTGGCTGAAGAGGCAGTGGTCTTGCAGCAACCGGCTGCTCCTGGCAGGACAGAGCTGAAGAAGACACCCAGCTAAACCATCAGTAGACTCCATCTACAATGCCCACCCAAACACTGTGTTACTTTCCTCCTTTGAAACAAGTACAACCCTGTAGCTTGTGGGTTGCTCAGAACAGGTCAATGCAGTAGGGCAGGAATAGTCCTGACTTTGTCTTTGCTGCATCATTGAGGCTGCAAGCACCACTCATCTGTCTGGGACAATCTGAACTGAGTGCAGTACAACATGGACAACAGGGAGAAACACAAATGCAAAGAAACCTCATCATAAGACATAACTATAATGCGTGACAGGGACTACACAGTCATTTGTTTCTCCGCTTGAAGTGGAGAAGCCCTTAAGAGATTCAAAGAAAGCTCATGTAAAAGCAACCTTGAATGCGATCAAAAAAGCCCGTTTCTTTATCTGCTTACTGGGAGCCGGATTGAGAAGTTGCACTTAGAGTTAAACATTTGTCTAAATACCTAAGCATGCTCTGTGATGAGTCAGAGAATTTATTGTTGCCTTGCTCCAGTCACCCCATTTAAGCTGCATTCAAGTTTGCTTTAAAATGAATTCACAAAGATAGCTAGAGGCCAGTTCAAGAGGAATTAAAAGAATATGAATAGCAAGACACATTAATTCCTCATGGTAACAGCATTAACTGCAGACACTTATCCCAGAATAAATGTGCCCTCCTACCTTCCCCCTTGCTTTTGCATCCTTAATAGACAAATACCAATTCTACTGAGTTAACAAGAGAACTGAGTAGTATGACCTACTGACTGGGTGGGGGGGACACACGAATAACAAAAAAAAAACCAAACAACAAATAAACAAAACACACCAGTGTTTTACGCCAGAAGACAGCAAGATGAATCACCAGGAACACTGCAAGGTTATTTGCGAAAACCAAGGACATACGTACACACTCCCAACACTATTACCTCTGAACGCACCAAAATGCATTAAACACGTCACAGGGCAAGCTACCTACAAGCTCTGCTCCTACCACTGTATAAATCGGATTTCATTACAAACTAAGGAACTGACAGGGCTCAGAAAAAAGAGAAGGGGAAACAAAGGATACCCTCAGGATCTGGCATGGTTGCTCAAACAGGGGTACACACTGTTTCTGATTTGTAGTTATCTTGGCATCTTAGAGCTATTTTAATTTGTTTAGTTATCAATAGTTTGCTTTCAAATGTTCAGCTCCACCTGTGTGCCCACCGCCAGATAGAAAATGTTTGTGATTTGCCTTTTAAAGCAAGAAATAAGTATTTTTAATGCTAGTGCAGAATACGCCAGTGTATCAGTTCACGCAAAAAGAACTCCAAAGTTCCGCAGTACATATTGTCAATGACTGTAAAGGAAATTTGTAGAACATGCTGTTTGAATGAAATTAAGAACAGAAATAGGATTCAGATTTCTTCTGATCTTAGGAGAATGACTGAATTCTCGAGAACTAAAAATACTGATAAAAGGTGTTTGACAAAATACCATGTTTTCAACTGTAATATAGGACATAAAGGCACTCTAGACAAGGGACGGACTGACAATTCCACAATTTTATTATAAGATATAAGTTACAGGCTGGACTACTTCCAAAAAAAAAAATAAAAGAAAGAAAAAAATCACAACCCACACCCCATCCCGATTCAAAAATCCCTTGAGCTTCTACAGAATCCAGAAGAAACCTCAGAGGTACAAGTTAATCCAATAATTCCTCACAGATGATTCAGATGCCTGCGTGGAAGAAAGAGGTACCACGCAAGATTGGGTTTTGTGCTGGGGAGTGGAGGAGGGCGCATGCGGCTACACATACAGAATGATGTGGCAGAAGAGAAGCCAGGTATAAAAGGAAATGGATAAAGACACCCTTATTTTAAACAAGGGCCATGTAAGTAATTCTGAGAACACTGAAAGCATCCTCACCCTTGTCTAGTAGCCACGTGGATGCTGGGGATTTTCAGAAGCAATGACTGAAATCTGCTTCTAGCGAAGACAAAGTTTGTTTTACTCTAGATCTCAGTGTGAGCAAAGGTGCAGCATTTCTGAAAACTTCTGATAGAGCATCTGTAATATATGCTGTAAACAACACATTCATCCGTGTGAAACGAAACCTGGACTTAGCCTGGCCTAGCACCCTCAAAAGAGAAACAGGGTTAGATCAAGATAGAGATCAAGTTAGCTAGAGATCAAACATACAAGCATCTCAAACACAAGACTAGCGCAATGCAATGACAACCCATACAAGGCCAGAAAATCAAAGAAGGAATCACTTTAACACCCATTTTCTACATCTTTTCAGCTGAAGCCCTCCAGAACAAGTCAATATGAAGGGTTCAAACCAAAGCTCCACCTTGCAAAGTGACACCAGCACAATATAATTAACAAAGGAGAAGAACATGAAGATCCTTGTTCCAACAAACCTACCCTGGAGAATGTAGGTTAGCAAACTGAATATGAGCACCCACCCCCATCTTGGGAGAAGTGGAAACACCTCTATTTCCTTTGACTTTGAGTGAAAGCGATGTTCTAATATGTAAAACCTCACACAATGAAGTAAAGAACTGTCAATAGCTAATTGCATTATGTCTATTTTAACACCAAAGATGTAGTGAAGACTAAAAAACTGATTAAAACGTGTAAATATTCCACCAGAAACAATACAGGATCACTTGGGCTAGTAATGTGCTCTGCACAGAAGTTTTATGAAACTGTGCGTGACCTCAAAGCATCTGTATGTCACAATGGGTCATTTTTTCACAATAGACAGAATTTAGGAAAACTTAAAGCAATAAGCAAAAACACCATCCTCAGGAACACGTTACTAAAGGAAAGGAATTCAAGGTTTCTTCCTAAATTGGAATTCCTTTTTCAGGCATGAATTCTACGTAAAGGGCAAGTGATTTAAACAACCGGTACAAAATAAGCCAAAAGAAAGATAGAAGTCAACTCTGCTTAATGTAACATGCAAGTTAAGGTACCAGGTACCATATTTATAGCCATAGATAACAACTGTAAGGGCTTCCTGGCAACAGTATTTCTTGACAAACACTTTGGGGTTATGCTCAGAGAGGAGGAAAAAAAAAAATAAACCAACACAAATACCCAAACCAAACCCCAGCAGCTTGCTGCTCATCAAATGTGCTCTCTGCTGGCATTTCAATTACTCTCCATTTAGCCTAGGGACAGCAATACTGCCCCTTCAGTTTTTTCAGCCCTGCACAGAGAAAAGGAGTTGCAACATCACTGAAAGAGTTTTGCTGCACAGTAACAATTCCTCAGTATTTTGTACTAGCAACACCACATGAGAAAGAAAAAAAACTACAGCCCAAGGCTTCCGCTGGCTAAATGTATGGGACCGGATCCTAGCAAATCTTTTCAAATTCAACTGTTCAGGTCTAAAAGTCACTGAAAGACAATAAATTTGAGAATCCCATGTCATTCCTTCCCTCCCACCACTAAATGCCACCATGACATATTTAAAGGCACAAAAATAGGTATTTCTTACCTGGGTTTGAGAAAGCCTACACCAACGCAAATACCGAATTAGATGACCTTAAACGGATGACGGAAATACATACACGAGCAGCGATACAGAAATGGTGTGACATACAGTATGGGAAACCCCAAATTCATCCCACTGCATGAAGGGTCACAATCTTGACTCCAGTTCAGTCTTATTTACAGTCTAGTAGGCACACTATAACAACTTGAATTTATAGCCAGAAATGCTGTTCTAGCACTGAAGGATTTACATTTTCACCAGCCATGTACCCATTTCAGAATTAAAAATATATGGTTCTGTTGAGCATCACTGACAACAAACAAACTCTCCAAATTCGCGCAAAAAGACTTAATAAATAGAAACTCCCAAATTTCTCATATCAAGGAATGCTTTCAAAGACTACAGTGCTATCAGATAATTAAAGAATTGTAAGGACCAACTCTGATGCCATGAATCACCTGTACCGGGACAACAATTCTCTATTAGAGAACTCAGAGCAGGGAGAATTTCCCCCAGAAAAAATAATTATACAGAAGGTAATCAACTGATCAGCGATCAGAAAGGACAACAGCATCTCTTCTGTAAGCGACCCACACTCTCTTTGTTAAATTTAGTAACAAAAACCTTTGACTTAATGTACAATTACGGAGAAGGACTGCATAGTTTTCTCTTTTTTACCCTTCTCCTCTGTGATTCTGAAGATTAACTCAAGTTCCCATAAATATGAAATGACATTGATTCACATGGGCTGTGCAGTCGTGCATGGAAAATCCTGACTAAAATGCAGATGCATTCTGGAAGAAGACAGGTAAGGGAGTAATAAATTTCTCCACTTTGCATTTAATTAGTCTGTTTTCCTGCAGTCTTAGACTGAATTTCAGATTTATATCAATCTAAATCAGACCTCTTGAATACATTTCAGGACAAGGACATGCAAAAAGAAATCCATAAATATTTATAGAGGAATTCATACTGATGCTCCTCATTAACTCCAAAAACAAAGCTCATCACTAGCAACTTCATTACTTGCAGCCAGACCATCCAACTGCAGCATCACCCAGCCACATGAAAACAAAGCAGTCCAGAACCAGCTACCTGCCAGATCAATGCACCAGCAAAATCCTTGCCTGAAAGAGAAAACCACATGCCCTGAAGCTCAACAAACTGAGCAGGAGCCTACTTGCTGCTGAAGGAGAGGGACTGCGAACCACCTCTGGAAAATCCAGTGGTTCTAACTTGAAACTGCCAGGACATGATAACGTGACTGACTCCTGGCCTCACGTGACATTGCACAGGAGTAGATGACGTCTTTTGTCATTTTTCCTATATGTTTTAGACTTTTTGGGCCTTGGACGCAACTGGAAGCGAGGGGCACTGTGCTCAGCTATCGCACGGTGCTACGCTGCTGGTGTTCCTCCAACTGTCGCCCCAAGCATGCAGCACCACTGCACTTCTTCAGCTCTGAGGGTGAGAGGGCACAGGTCAGCACCTCCACACTAGAAAGGGTCATCTCCGACTCCTGAGCTGCAGAGGTGTTAAGATGCACTGCCTGTCACCCGAATGACGCCAAGAGCTATGCCGGTCGGTGTATGTTAGGTGTATCTCCCATGAAAATACATCACTGAGACACACCTTCAAGACCTGAACATCTTGCATCCCTCACTAGAGGGATAGCTCCTGAGGTCCACGCTTGCTGCTTGCACAGGCTGAAATAAAACCCCTCTGGTCCTTGCTCCTACCCCTACCTTTACAAGGCATCGCAGACAGCGCAAGAGAGTCAGCCGCTGCACCTCTGAGAGACACCCACCCTCCAGTAAAAAGCCAAGTCATGCTCTTCCTCTCCTACCACCTGTTTCTGCCTTTTGTCCAGATGTGCTCAGACGCTGGAACAGGTTCTGAACCCGAGTACGAAAGCACTCACAAGGAAAGACCACAGAAAGAGCCATCTGGGAGAAGCAGCAACCAGCTAATCAGGGGTTTCCCCAACTACTCAGCGAGATCTCTGCTTGCAAACCAACAGTCTCCTACGTTCAGCCACAAGTTCCTCAGCACCACACTCCACACTAAAATAAATTACTCACTTTTATTTAAGATAACTTAAATGGAAATGGGGAATATTTCCAACATTCAATACGGGCAGCTACAAAAGCTGACGTTAAAGGGGTACGTAGTCACAGAATGCAGCTATTAACGACAGCCTGCAGTGGTATAGGGCACGGACAATTTACCACAGAAGAAAAAAGGAAACATTTAAGGCCACAGTACCAATTAAAGGATGTTTTGCCCAGAGGGTCGCTGGAATGTGAGACAATTTGCCAAGGGAAACAGAGGGTGTGGCCTCTGCACAAAGCTGGACTCAACATCTGTTTCAAGAGCTGGGACATATTTCAGCAGGAACAGGACCAGGCTGCAAGTACCTATGGTTTTCTTCCTACACAGTTTGCTTATGGGTTTGGTTTGGTTTTCATACAGACAGCACTACATACTACGCTCATTCCAGACTCCACCTGGAAAGTATATTTCCAAGTTTTTAGGGAAGCTTAATATCCATCTATCAAACGATGATCTTCAGATTCTTTTCCACAGCTGGTGTTTAAACAACAAAGTGCTTTGCAAGCCTCAGGATATTTATTAATAGGACCAGACTGGAAAAAATACAGTGATCTACACAAACGAGAATTTCAGCCTGCAAGGATACTGAATCCATACGCCAAGTCACGTATAGATGAGCATAACAGCAGCTTTTACAAACTAATGGGCAAAAGGAGAAAATAATCAGCATTAAACACCACCTAATTTAGGTCTCTAAATCAAATCTGACATCCCAGACAATGCAATCAGCTTTCTAAATATATAAACCTTTGCAAATATTATACCCTTACCAACGTCGAAAGAAAAGAACTGAAAGTTTCAGGAGATATAGACTCAAGTTTGGGCACTACACACCAGGTACCTATAGACGTATTTAGCCATCCATGAGGCTCGATTTAAAAATAAAAATTGATCATCTACAGTAAACAAACAGCAAGGACTGGCTCTAATCTAGTGGACTTACACAGCATAGTAGTAGTAACAAAATCATAGGATCATCTACCTTCATGGTACCACAAAGGTGATTGATAATCAGATTCAGATAAAGTAATGCACAAAAGCACGTGTAAGGTGTTACTTAAAAGTAAACAATTCAGATGCATGATGAAATATCCAACAGCTTTCAGTATCATTTCCAAAGATCAGTTCACCTGCTTCAAAAATGTAAAGCATCCAAGTATGAAACAACAGCAGACTATCTTACAGGTAGTTATGACCAGCACCTACTCTCCCTGCATACCTGAGGGCACCGTAGCCTGAACAAACCCGAACTTCACTTAGGCTGCCTTTAGCCACTGAACAATACTGCTATTTAAGCACTGTTGTAATATTCAATTCCCTATTAGCAATTCCTAACAGTTTTTTATTTAGTAGACGATATATTCAGGAAATCCTCTTAACTGTGCACTGTTGATAACGCTTAGATAGTGATCATTAGAAAGAAAAACATTACTTATTTTTCTTTTTTAGTCAGCCGTGCCCAGTAAGACCCAGGCATCTCCCGAGGGAGCACTAAGATCTGACACCCCTTTAGAGAAACAGAATGTGAGCCACACAGATTCCTCAGCCAAGGCCTGCTACAGAAAGGTTGTCGGATTCTTTCTGTAAGCAGTACAACGCACGCCTCCTTTATTCCCTAGACGAGAACGAGCCATTTCACCGCACGGAGTGAAATTACCAGAGAAGAAAAAAAGGAAACATTTAAGGCCACAGTACAGCTTTTTATATTCTCAGATAGGGAAAGGCAGGAATGGCGTGAAATTTGAACTCTGAATACATCTTTTCCAAGCCACAGAGAGTTTAGCTGTATTTTTCCTGCAAGTACAGGTATTCCATTAGAACAAGAGCAGCCAGGAGCCCTTACAAAGGTATAACAGTTAACAACAGGGGTAGTCAAGAGAAACGAAGGAAGTCCCAAAGTGTTCAAAACACCCTGTAAGCTTGTCATGTAAGAGAGACTGTTTCTTAGGGTTTATTTTTATTTGGAATTTAAATTCTAAATAAAGTTTTGAAGAGCTGTGGCCAGCAAAAATACTGTTATGTCCACAGAAACAAGTATCACAAGAAAGTAACCTCTTTCTTCACAGCACCATACAAAAAGACACTCGGGTGCAAGAGATAACTGATTAGCAACTGAAGATAAATGAAAGCAGAACCAACTACCTAAATACAAATCTGTGACCTCAAAATCATCTTCCATTTACATGACTTCAGGCTCAAAGAAATGGAAAAATCCACCTGCAAATTTCAAAAAGTTTCTGGGAAACAGAACTGAAATACAAACCATCAGCCTGTGAGGAGAATTTCAACTACACAGACACTAACATTTTTACTTAAGGGTAGCTCTGCATCACATCACCTTCACATCTGAACATCATCTAAAGGTTATCATGTGTTTCCACATTCTAGTTCTTTTTGAAAGATAAGTATTTAGGCAGAAAATAAATAATAATAAAGGATGGGACAAGCACCCTGCTCAAAACATCACCCAAAAATGCCATGACAGAGGCTGAACTCGTTCGTTCTCACCTTTCACCTCATCTGCACGGCTAACCTTACTTCCAGGCACAGGTTGCTGCGCGGGCAGACCCTCTCAGCACCGTGAGCATGAAACCGCATCCATCCAGCGGCTGTACGCAGGACTATTGCGGGTTGATTAAATCCACTCCTGGGGAAGCGCAACCCACAGACTGCGCCGGGGAAGGATACTGCCCCATCGGAGCTGAACAACTGTGTGTCTCTCTGAAGAAAAACCCTGGAGCTCCACTCGCACGGAGTTTCGTTAAGCAGCGCAAGAACTGTAGTTGCGCTGCAGTGACAGATGATACTGTGTAAAGACAGGCAGAGAAATGTTACGGAAGGGAAGCCTTACCTCCTGCTGCCTATACGCAGGGTGGCCACTTTCTCCATACTTCAGGCCACCCTTATTATTGGCGGGTATCTGGGGACAAGCTGACATGACCACATCAGTGCAGCTCCGCACCCCAGCTAGCGAGCCTTGCCAAATTCACCCTGCATCTGCCCCTTCTTTTCTCCCGCACACGACAGAAAGGACATTAATACCGCTGTGCATGTGGAGAGCCCCAGGAATACATTACAAGTTCAAGCACTGGAAAAAAAAAAATTACCTGATCTGAATTGAAATCTACTTCCTGCAACTTTTAAAAAACCCGTGACACACACAAGAGCTCTTTGCTTCCTCTCTTCCCTTCATCCTGGCCCTTCGACGTTAACTCGCGGCCACTTCGCACAGCAGATAAAAGCCGGCTGGACCCACTTCAGATTCCGTCAATCCCAATCAAAGCTTGGCCTTGCTGTTCACTATTGAGCGACAAATAGTGCTCGTTTCCTACATTTATATGTACTCTTCAGAGATTAGCAATAAAAGCACTTTCAAACGTTGCAAAAGTGTAAGCATGAATCATCGTCAGCGCTGGGAATTTCACCCAAATGAAGAATTGGGCTCAAAAGCGATCGGAAATCATATTCCTTCAGCAAAACATCCAACATGCATGAGGTCAGCGTAAGTCTCTGATTAATAAAATCCGAGAGTCGGATGCCAGAAATGTGACATTCTTCTGCTGGTAACTGCCTCTTCTCTAACTTGCTTATCTGCTCAAGCTGGAAGTGTTCTTCACAAATTCCTCATTAGAAATCACTACCTACAGAGAGTGATTTTTTTGAACTAGTTAACTCCGCCTTTGAGTACCTAGAATATGAGAAAACATGCAGCCATCTCCTACCAAGCAGAGATGTTTAAATTGCAGAGCCAGGTGGGCAAGAACTTCGGTCAAGCACGGCCTGAACCTCACAGCCCGTCCTCCACCTCACCAAAGCTGACTCCAAATGCACGTTAGGGTTGATCTGGATGCGCACCGGTCTGGTCTGCTCCTGTGCTGCTGCTCGCTGGAGAGCCCGCTGGCAAAGACAGGAGCCAGACAAATGGCCCAGGTGGAGGCAGCACACTTATTAGCCCTGCAAGATAAATTACTTGTAGAAATTACTGCAATCTGTATAATAAATGTGGCTTGTTTGAGACATTTAATTTTGTTGTTAAAAACGTGTGAGAGGTTGAAGGCTCGAGTCACCGGGCAACGCGTCTTGAAGTCAGAAAGGCAAGCAACTCTCTTTAAAAGCGGGTTTTTGCAAAACACGAGCAAGCCCACAGGAAGGTATCAGTGCTTGGCTCCTCACGACAAGACTTTTACAGTCTTACAGTGTCACCACCAATCTCACTTTGAATTGTTCTGTAATACAATTTTGTTGCGACTAACAGTCAACATTACTACAACTAAAATACTGGAGGAAAATGGCTATTAACCTCTTTTTAATTCCCTCTGTGCTCCAGAAGGCATTCTGCAGTTCACCAGTGTCATAGTTTCCCTTGCAAACAAACGGTTTCTTTTGTTCCCTCCATCCTTCCACGCAGGCTGACGGATTTAAAGATGGTAAAAACGAGCCTCAAGCCTGCCCACCGCACAGCAAAGGGCCAGCTGGGCGCAGGCTGAGCCAACACACAAGACAATGCCCCAAATACTGCTGGAGGCAGGGAAAAACCCTTCTTATCCCAAAATACTCTGACATCTGAATTGGAGGGGACATCATTATCAGCCATGGATTCAGAGGCTTAAACCAACTCATAGTCGTGTCCTCGAGGGAACCGCACATCCCCTCCACTCTGGCTGCCAGAACTCCCAGTTTCTGGCCCCAAGGAAGAGTCTCAAATCTTCTCTTCAGATGAATCCCCCACAGTAGGCCACAGGTCATGGCAGCCACTTCCAAATCCCAGCTCCTCCCCCTTTTCTCATATTCCCTGGTTAAAGACAGCCAGAGTTACCTCATTAGGGCAAACATCCTTTCCCTTCAGGGAAATCCCTGCTGGTAAATGTTTCAAGACAAAACAAGATTAAAGATGCTACACCAAGATTAAAATGGCTGTATCCAAACCAGATCATGCTCCAAGCTTCCTCCTTTCGACCACTGAGAGGCCACTTGGTTGGGCAACACCCAAGGCTATTTTGAATCTTTTCTTCACATATGTAAAAAAAATACATTTCAAGTTACCAATGGATTTCTGAAATTAAAGTATTGCTTTCTGGTGTTTTAGCCGAAATACATGAAGCAGTTTTTAATCCCCCCTGTAACAGCTGCTATAATTAAAAAAAAACCAAACCAAACAGCCACACATTTGAATTTAGGAACCACCAAGAAGAAATCCCAAGTCAGGAAGGTGACCAACCCTCTTACTGAAATCATTTGAAAAACGTGTGGAACATCTGGAGATCTTACTATCAGTTATAAACACCACAATACCAAAAATAGCTTGTAAATCAGAGTGAATTCAGACAAATGATTCACAGACAGCTAAAACTAACCTAGGTCTAAAAATTAAAGGGTAGGGCTTGGCCCGGCAACATACAGTGTGGACAAGATATTTAACTTTCTACCAGCTTTCATAAAAATACTATATACACACAAATATCAGAAAGGGAGATGTCTCTGGGCTGATGAAAAGCTATTAGGAGGAAAAAACCCACATGCTTCTGTGACTTAATGCATGTGTAACCCCCTTTCTTCCATGTTTTTTTTTTTTACCTTCATTCCTTTAAGATATTTTTATTCATTTTCAACTGGCTGATTTCTTTTAACTTACTCTTCATTGAAAAAGAAAACATTTCAGCTGGTTTACCTCTTTGCTTCTTGGAGCTTTTTGGTGAGTCAACACCAATGCTGAGTTCAAAGGGTAACGGACATAACTATCGGTCATCCCACTCACACTTAATACACGCCAGATCAAACATGCTATAGGTTACGTGATCATCCCCACAGACGTTACAGTCTTCAAATAAGTCTTTGTACATGCTATGCTTGCAAATAAAAACCCAAAGCTTCAGAATCGCACTGTGATTATCATGTTGCACCAGCACAGAGGACCCAATGTCCAAACCAAACACGAATTTCAGAAGTTTACACTCCAGCTGACTCCAGCTTGGTCCTGAGGTGTTCGAATACCCTCCAGGCACACCGCAGCACCAGGAGTATATCCCCCAGTTCAGCATCACCTGAATAAGTGCTGTTTCCCCATTCTCTAGGGCCGCCCTGAGACATGAACACGAGTGGGGAAGACTGGGAGATTTCCCTTCAGAAAGCACACTGCTGATCTGAACCAGGATCCAGA
Source organism: Rhynochetos jubatus (assembly GCA_027574665.1). NCBI lineage: Eukaryota > Metazoa > Chordata > Aves > Eurypygiformes > Rhynochetidae > Rhynochetos > Rhynochetos jubatus. The sequence continues at coordinate 57,366,854 of CM050649.1, read as the reverse complement.
TGCAGATGCCTCCTGATGTACTTTTACAAAAAAAATCACAAAATGTTAATTATCAGTCCTGAAAAACAGAAAAGTCCACCACAGAAATCATTATCATTTCTTCTGACAGTAAATTAATTGCTATTGAAATAAAAACTATACAGTGTTCTAGTATTTAGTTTTCAAAACTATCCAAGAACTTGGATACTTGTATTTACACCATGCAATTATTCGAAGTTAACGAGAACGGTACTAAGTTACATTTAAGCAGTAATTACTAAGGCCTCAACCCAACAAAGCCCTAAAGTCTTATCTTCAGGTCAACAAGCATTTGTTTTCAATTAGGCTATTCACAGACTTCACATAAAGCATACGCACAGATAACGCACAGATCAATAGTCTCCAACCCAACCCGTGACATCACCTGCAAAAGTCACTTAGTCCCTAAATGTATCTGTGTGTCGTTACTTTATTACTGAAATACATCTTAAAATAGTTAAAAAATAACGTCATTATTCTTAGTCACAGAACTTCCCCTTTGCTGCAATACCCAGCAATCAAAGAGCAATGGTTTTCCAACAGTGGCCACGGTCACCCGAGGCGGCTGGCCATCCTGCTTTTTGCCCCCGCCTGGCTTGCTGACCTGGACTTAACGCAGTACCTGCTGCTGGCACGAGAATGGAGACTGATACCCCACTGACAGAAACAATGACGTGGTGGTACCTAGTAGTTAATGGTAGACTGGCAAGCACAATCCCAGGAAGTAATAAAAGTTTCATGGAGCTGGCATGCGACGTGACTGTCGCTGGACTCCTACGTGTCCGAATACGAACGGGGCAATAGCCGTACTAGCAGAAGGGGTCCCAATTCGTTCAGTGAACGGTAACTAGTTTCCCAGTGGAGTCGCTGTCACTACTCATACAGGATACGTTGTGTATACAAATACAAAGTGTATTTCCTTCTGTATAACTGTTTTAGCCACCACGCCATTACCTCTAGAAGCTGCACCATTGCCACAGTAGCTGAATGCACTAAAGCTGCAGTTGCGGGAAGTATAAGAATGTTTACAGAGACAGAGGTTATCCCCAGGCAAAGAAACACCCCTCAAACAGCCTCTTCTACTCTAAACTGTTCAGGAAAGATTTAAAAACTAGCTATGAAAAGAAACGTAACGGCCAATACTGGAGAAATCCAAGTGACCCGAGTGAGCAGAGCACATCGCGGCGCATCCCGTGGGCAATACGCTGAACAACCCATCCTCGAGCCTGCTCTGACTGGCAATTCCCACACAACTTCATCGACAGCAGTGAAATTAGTCGTTATCGACACGAGGGTAAACGAGAGCAGCATCAGACCTCGCATCCCATATTCCTCCCGCTGCCGTTCATCCGCGGCTTCAGGAGAGGAGGCAGCTGGCCGGCTTTATGCGGGGGTTTTTCCCCCCTCTCTGCCCGAGCAACCGAGAAAATGCTCCTAATAAGGCCGGCAGAAAGGAAGCGGCTTCTCAACGGCGCAGCCTCCCGTGAAGGAAATAATAAAACGCGGTGTTACTATCTCCAGCGCGGCGGCAGCGGCGCCGGAACCAGCCCCCGCGGGTGCCGGGGCGCACCCCCCGCGCCGAGGGACGGGGCTCTCGGGACCCCTCCAGCCGCTCCCCCGGGCAGGAGCGGCACCGCCGCGGTTCCTGCGGGCTGCAGCCCGGCTGCCCCGTCGCTGGGGTCCCACGGGGGGATGTCCGCGCCGGTGCGGGCTACCGCCAGCCTCCCCTTGCCCGGCTGCTCGCCGCGGGGCGGCTTCCGCGCTTCAGCGCGCACCCGGGCGGGCGGACGCACCCAGCCCCCGGCACACGTGGGCGCACCGTCCCCCGAGCCGCCGTCCCACGCAGACCCCGGAGCCCCTTCCGCCACTCACCGCGTAGCGCAGCGCCGGCTTCTCGCCGAACACCGAGTCCCCCATGGGCGCGGGCGGAGGGGCCGCTCACCCCGCACGGCGCTGGCGGCGGCTGCAGCGGCGCGGGCTCGGCTCTGCTCTGCCCTCGGTCGGCGGCGGCGCGGGGCTCCCGCCCGGCAGCCTCCAGCCCCGGCTCCCCTCCTTCGCAACTTCAGCCTCCACCCCGCCGCGGGAGCCGGCAGCCCGTCGGCGGAGCCAGGCGGCAGCGGGAGGAGGCGCCGCTGGAGGGGCGGCGGTTCCAGTCCTCCCGCCCCGCGGCGAGGCCGCTCTAACCCGCCCGCCTGCCCCCGCGGCGCTCAGCCCGGCCGCACCTGCGGGTCGACCGGCGGGGCGGGGCGGCCCCGGCCCTCCCCTCGCGGCACCTGGAGCTCGGCGGGGCGGCCCCGGCCCTGCAGAGGCAGGACCTGGAGGTTGAGGAGAGAGGGACGAGTAACGCTAACTTTGTACTTCGTATCTTTGCAAGGCGGCATTTGGGAGGCTTTGAAGGATGAAACGCTCTCTCACGGCACGTCTGTTACGGCACGAACGTGTATTTGCGCAAACTGCGCCAGGGGAAACACGTTCTGAAGGAAAAAAACCTGCGTTCTGCTGCGTTATAATTAGTAGTGACTTCTGAGCGACTTGCCGAGGGACGCTACGGCATCTCCATCAATGGAAGTGTTTAAAAATACATAAACCTCCCTCAGTTAGGGCTGACCTCAGCAGAGCGAGGCTGGGGACGGGCTAGATGACTTCCTGAGCCCTCTTCCATGTTTTTAATGGCTTGTCAATGCTTTGCACAACCCTTTGTTAGCGCAGCAACCCCCCCAGTCACTCTCAGTTGTTCCCTGAGGAAGTGGCCTTATTCTACTGTCGCGTATGACGTACATGAAGTTCATGAGTTTTACTGTTTCCAACTCATAATCCAGGGAAACGTGTTACCAGCACGTTGTTACCTATAAACAAAGGTAACGTAGTTCTTTGGGGGGAAAACCAAAAGGTATTTGGGGGGAAAAAAATTGCTAAATAACCCCAAATACATGCTGGAAAGATAAACAGGTTGAGCCACAGTTTTCATGCGTGATAATGATTATGTACTGTACCTAACGAGCTCCCAGTTATGGATCTTCCACGGGTCTTAATTCCTAGTGCAGACTAAATTATCTTTAGGAGTTCCCATGGACAGGGAGGTAATTTTCAGTGAACTTGGTGTGAACAAAGAAGACATTATCAGCGGTTTACCCACAAAGTCCATTTTTGTCTCTGGGGTAAACTCCCCTTCCTGGAAAACGAGGCAGGGTAGATATCTGAGCAGTTGCAGAGCACGTGCTGGAAAGCAGCACCCAGCAGAAAGAAACCTTACATACCAAACATTTCAAACCATCGGGATCAGCTGCAAAGGAGGGGAAAAAAAAGTTACAAAAACCAAGTGTGCCTGGTTTTCCCTTGTGAAGTTCGGCTTTTAATTTCTTTCCAGGAGATGGTTTCAGCCGGAGCACTCTACATACACCGTATGCTCCAGTTCCAGATGTTTTTTCCTCTGCTGTGCAGGTACGGAGTTTGACCTCCGAAAGCAGGGAAACAAGATTGGCGAGAGGCGTATAGGATTTCTCCCCTCGAGCTCTACAGCATCGCCACCCTCTTTTTAGCCCTATCTTCTGACAAGGGTCAGTGCAAAAGGAAATGCTAAACAGCGGTAAAGGATTAAAAGGTGAGGGGGGCGGGGGGCATGTTTCAATAAACACCCCAAAGCGGAAAGCATAATATGGAGGAGGCCAAAACCCCCAACTGGAAGGTAGAGAAGAAAAAGACTAGCAAAGCGAGAGATGTGAATCTCTGAGGAAACTGAGTAGTTTAGGAAAAGTGAGGAAACCATGAAGCCTGGAAGGTGAAGAACGCCTCAGTGGGAGAAGTCTGGAGAGGGGAAGGACTAAAGCTGAAGTTTTCCAGGCTGGCCTACCAATTCATTGCCACCGTAAAGGAGAGTCCAGCCCCCGTAACCCTCTTCATTCCCCGCTCCCAGCCACACACTGCCACCACCTTCCTTCCCTCTGCCTCCCTGCCTGTTGCAAACCAATACAGCACACGGAGCACGTGGTTTTCTTCCCATTTAGCTGGCCGAACCAGCCCTCCGACGGAAGAGACGAGAGCCAGAGCTGGCACAAAGGAAAGCGGGAGGTTGTCTCGTTGGGAGCAGGACACCAGGGGCAGAAGAGGAGTGTGCGTGGAAGTACCTTTACAATAGTGACAGGTTCTTAGATCGGTGCAGCTAAGATGAAAAATAAAGAATATGCAGGCAGGAAAATGTGGTAGAACCTTTTACGACAACAAGGAAAGAATTATGGGCAAAAACTTAGGGTTTTGGGGGAGGTGGTCAACCCAGAAAAAAATGAAGGTTTGCTAGAGGCGTTCTTTTTCAGTCCACACAATATGAAAAATAGAGAAAAGAGTTTTTAAGCATTTTCATTTATAAAATCTTAAAGGATTTGGTAAGCTGCAGCTATCAGAAATTTCATAGTACAGTTAAAGATTTGTGTGTACCTAGTAGCAAAATGTAAATCTAATTGCTAATTACAGAAGGTGTTTTTAAAGGCCAGACCTTGAAACAAACGTTTCCTGGATTTTGAAAGCAAGTTATTGTGGTTGTGACTTAGAAAGCTTGCTTATGCTGTCTGTGTTTATGGCAGCCAAGGAGTCTCTCTGACTTCAAACTGCACCGCCAAAATTTGGAGCACACCCCTGGTCTGCCACGAGCTGTACTCCTCAGTTGCCTGCAATCATACGTCCTGCTTTTAAGCCATTTAGCAACTAGGATTAACATACTGATCTTTCTATCGCAGCAGTTCTGACTGCCTTTTCCCTTTTCACGCCTTCCTTATTCATATTCATTTACAATTCCACTCTGGTGTTCCTTCCAAATTTCCCTCCTCCTTCATTTACCTGAAAATAAGTCCCAAGGAAGGCACGCAGCTCACTTTGGGATGTGTAAACCTTCCAGGTCAGCTTCTCTTAACAGATGACACAAAGCATAACAGTGAATTTCCTGCATATTCACTCCAAGGCTACTCAATCAAGAAAACAACAATATAAACCGGAAAAATTTCAGTAATTCATTTCAAATAATTTCTATTGTATGAGGTACTGCTTCCTTCAATTTTTTTTCCATGATTCCCATTGTGGTTGTTCCTTATGCTGCTTTAAGAGGCTGTAGTGTATGCTTTACACCTGCAAATGTACATTACAGTAAAGCCTTCACTCCTTCTCTCCTATTTATCATTTGTTGTTGACAACGTTTCAGCTAACATTTAGTTGCTTCCAACACAGCAGCTGGGAAATGAGTAAGTAATTGAATTTTGCTGTGCGGATCATTAATGAAGCCAGGTTTTGTTTTTCCAATATTACCCTATGAACCAAGTGCTTTCTCAACACTAATTGCTATTTAACAAAGGAAACTAGCTATACAGTTGCAGACAGCACATGATTATGAAACTGGGGAGAAGTGACTTCTCCACTTCTCTGCCACGGCTCCTGGAACTAGTGACTCAAGCTGCCTGATGTCACATCAGATGAGGTAGGAAAAAGTTTCCAAACCCACCCTGTTATGGGAGGGAAGCCAACTTGCTGCTTTGGGCAGTAATGGATTTGTCTCACCTAAAGGTAAACATCCACAACCTCCATCTCGGCTTATCACCCTAGGCTCCCCTCGTCCACGGGAAGAACCCGGCACATCTGGTGGACAATTTATGTCATTTCAAGGAGACGTCCAGAGTAGGTGACATAAAGTGAAGGGTCTGCTTCACTCCGGTGGGGAGTCCATGACCATTAGCTCAGACGGCTGCCCTTCAGGCATCTGCAGTGAAGTGAGGGGAAGCCCACCTAGGAGCCGAGCTGCGGGATCAGCCTTTAAATCTCACACTGACTTTCAGAAAAGTCCTTAATAGTCTTGGCGTCTTGATTCTTTTCATTCCGGAAAGCAGGGGCTACCGTACTTATCCAGTGAAAAAAGCAGTCGACATCTTCAGGTGAAAAAGCTTCAAGCAAGCATGAAGGTCTTGTTTTGTTTGACCTTTCTAATAGCTCATGAAGGCAGCTTCCATGCAGAGCTAACTCCAAATCTGGAAAAGACTTGCCTCTGTGGCTGCTGAACCAGGGCCAGGAGTGATACTGGCAGCACACTTCTTCCTCAGGGAATTAGCACTTTTCTTATGCTGGCCAAATGTTCATTTGGTCATTACAAGTTAGAGCTCAAGTCCACTTCCCAAAAAGAAGTGAGAGAAAAGATGACAGGCAAGTAAATCAAATGCATAAAGCTTTACAAACAAAACCTAGAAACTAAGGAATCAGAACCTAGGGATAACACGCTGCAAAAATCTCTTGTTCGGAACGAACAACTTTTTTTTTTAAGTATTTATTTGCTACCTATCAAAATATGGTGATCGTTTCTCACCAGCTTGTAACAGAACTAAGGGAAACAGTACTTAATACCCATGAAGAATGAAATGCCGCCTCACTCGTGGAGCTACTTTTCCACAACAGTGACATAAATCTTCTTAGACAAAAGAAATCCTATTTAGAAAGGACTCCAGCGCTGTCATTTCCATAGATGCCTGAAACCCCTTTATAGGAGACCTAATGCGCTGGGAGAGCACGATACTGTTACAGCTCTCAAGGAGCACAGTTGCCCGAGTGTTGCTCATACCAGCGGAGAGGAAGTCGGCCCTTTATTCCTGGGGAGCAGACACAAAGCACCCTGTGTTGCCCAGGCACAAACGTCCACCTTGTGCTCGCACCAGGTGCTGAGGAACTGCACCCTGTGCACACCCACGGAACGCTCCCGTACTGTTCCCTCCAGGAAACCCAAGAGGGCAAGCCTGACTCCGGAATACTAACTCAAACCTGTGAACCGTGCTGTTCGGAGGGGCAGGAGGAGCAGTTTGCCTTAGGAATGGCATCACTAGGCATCTAGAGGAGGACATTCCCCTCCACTCTTCCCCATGCCCTCTGCCTGTGGTCAGCCAGAGCTGCTGGAGCTGCTGCTGCCTGATGGGGAAGGAGCAGCAGCAATGCAAAAGTAGCCCCAGGAGAAGGTGAGACACAAGACAATGTGCCCCGGGGCTAAAACCAGCTCTTCTGGTAAGCACTCGGGTATATGAAACGGACAACTCATGGATCAATCACAAGGGAAACCTTTTCCCTATTGAAAGAGTGTTAGCAAGCATCCAGGAGTGTGTGAGCACGGGAGCATCAACAGAATTTCACTCAGGTATTTAATTCTAGTTATCACCGTTGTGATTTTTTCACCTGATAAATCACGACCCTGTTTAATTTATGGGCCACTGTATAAATATGGTATCATTTATGGGTCAGTGGAGTTCTGTATGTGATTGTGCACATTACTGCGCCATCAGTTAGCAGCAGCCTGGCAAAGAAATTTAATCTAAAAGACTAATATTTTAGAAGAAGGTTAAATAACTTTGCATCCCTTATGTTTGCACATTGGTCTCCATCTCCAGCATCAGAAAATTCACAGCAACATCTTTAGACTAAAACTCCAAATTACTAACTTGTAAAAATGTGACTCTATCACATAGCATAAACTAATTTTTCAACAACAATTAGCATTTACTCTGTGGGCCACTAGAATTCATTCAGGTTTTAAAGCTGCAGGAGAAACCACCAGTTATCCTTCCATCCTTTGCTCTCCTCAAAGGCTCCGATTTAAATAATTGGGACCACTCACAGATTCGTGTGAAGATAAATTCGAGAGTTTGAGGCCTACTTTTTTTTTTTTTTTTTTAATGTTTGGTTTCCCTTGCTGACAGAACAAGCTAAAAAGGCAGACAGGAATAAAGGTGTAAAAATGAAGGGAGGCGGGGAGCAAGGGAAAAAAAAGGAAGAATATGTAACTTCCAGGTTTCGAGTTTCAAAACAGCTTAAGGGGCTTAAGCATACAGGCCAAAAATCTCTGAAGTCTCATTTCTACAGATGATAAACATCTGGGAAAACAACAATTCACTGGAAGATTTTTCCAGTTCCTGAAAGTGATGAAAGATCTCCATGTATTTCCTTCCTTGTTTATCTCCTTGCAACTCACGTTCACTATAAACTGTATTACTGGGCTCAGCTCTCACTAGCAACTATCATTCTCCCTAAAATGTCTTCGGAGAACGGGAGAGGGAGAAAAGGACAATTTTCTTTCATTACAAATGACTTTTTCAAAAAGTGCAGCTATATATAAAAAAATTTTTAAAACCCTAACTTGAAACAAATTGGCTACAGACAGATGATTTGCTTGCTCTGACTCGAAAGAGGAACGCTTATCAGCTTCTATCTAAATTTACCATCTGGGTATCGGACAAGAATTTAGGAGGGGGAAGAGCTCTTTCACAAACTTAAAGTTCATTCAAAATTGTTTCGTGGACAGTGTAGAATTGTGAAAATCCATTTAGTGTGCAGAGTAATAACCACACAATAAAACCTCCCAAGACGTAACCGTGACTACTGTACATTTTGATTTAATGTTGTAATTCATAAACCAGTTTTGCTGTGTAAAAGTAATTATTGCAAGGCTGGAACAAGACCAAGCCTCTTGTGACCCACAATAATAATATTCATAATGTTAACAAACCTCTTCAAATGAAGTCATTATTTAATATGTTTCAGGCTATATGTGAAGTGGTTACAAACATCATGTTTTTGTAGTTGTCAATATTTCAGGGATCGTGTAAGCAGATGGACCTTGTGTTCTTCTGGTCTGGATTTCAACTGTAAATTAAGAGTTAGGGTATCGTTATTCATAGTATTCACTGGAGCTGGTTGAAAAGCTAGTGTTCCAGTTGAGCAGGAACTTTGCTTTTCAAAATTTGACTTTCATCCGACCGAGTCTAAAGCCAACATTTTAAAAAGTCTTGTGAACTGTAAATTCTTATACTTTTCTTTGAGCCAGAAAAAGACAAACCATGAAGTAGTTTTCTTGGTTAGCAATGAGCCTGACAAAAATTCCCCTTTACTCCGAGCCTTGGGGGAGCGCTCATGCAAAGTGCTCTCGGAGTGACAGCCCCTGGGAGGCATCCCAGTACATTGCGGCTCCAGGGCAGAGAGCCTGGGAAGCCAGAAAGCCAGCCTGGGAATTACTACGGAATTAGGATTTGCCACAGTCCTGTGAGGCCCTGAGGTCTTGGTGCTGGCAAGCTGCAGGCCCCTGCGACCTCCAGCGGTGCCAAGCCTTGGCAGGCAGCCTGGCCTACAGCCGGCGAGCCCGCATTAGCGAGGGCAACCCAGAATTTTCAGCACCACTGGATTTTGGTTTGGATCACTGGGTGGACTTTACCAAAGATACACACTCTGAGTCAGTCTGGGGCCTTGGGCTGTGGGACAGCCCAGGAGGGTTTTCTCACAGTCGTAAACCCTGAGTCTCGGCGCAGCCTGCTTGTAAACCAGGGATAGATGGTTTTCCTGGACTGATTAGAAGTGGATTCAAAGAGTTGCAAATGAAATATTCGAAGGCCAGCAAATTGGCTTTTTCCCCCACAGCAAATTGCTGCTCATTAGTGTGACTAATGGCTTTTGAAACATTTCTTCTTGTGTATTTATAAAATAGAATCACATGCAACAACCTCACACGCCGAGTTCCTTATGAGGTATTTTAGACTTGTATATATGGCTGTCCACCCAGTTAACGATGAGTATTTTTACAGCGTGCTTTCCCAATTTACATTCACCGTCCGTTTCTGTTCGGAAGAACAGGTTGGTTACTGCATGGAGTTCTGAGGGCTCCCAGTATAGATGAGTTTTATCAGAGCATCATTCTCCCCGCCTATAAGTCCATCATTGTTTTCACCTCGAGGCCGCAGAAGCATCAAAGCGCTTATTTGTTTTCTAGTAAGAAACTTCAATCGCCTAATGATTCAGGCACAAAAGTTCCCCTGACCTGTCATTACAAGTGAGAGAGAAAATGAGGGAACTGACTTCAGGACTCAAAGGAGAGATGGTGGGGAAATACAGAATCTTACATCACTCTGGATGACTCCTATTCTAAGCCTCAAAACACTGTAAATTAGGTAGGGAAAAAGCCCCAACAACAACCGTGTTCCAGGTGGGATTCACCTGCAGATTCAGATGGCTACCTGTCGGTGTGCATGCATGAGTTAGGTGTCTTGATCCCCACTACAGTCACTGAAGACCTTCACTGAAGACCTACTCCATAAATACAATAGTCAAAAGTGTTTGGGACACGTCAGTCTCAAGCAGATACCGTGTTTCATCTGCTGAATAAGTTTCCAGACCCAGCTGAACAGGCTATGTGTGCCCTCCCGTAAAAGCTGCCATGGCAGACACATCCATGTACGGAGCCTTACCCTAAGGGAAGTGTGACTATCTTCAATACCTTCTGTCCAGCTGGCTGGACAGCTGCTTTCAACGGTCACGTGTTCCCAAAATATAAACCAAAATGCACGCGGGTTGGAGCTTAGGGAAGGTATTTGCAAGAAGGCCTGTCTTACATGTCCAGGCAAAACGGATTACTACCTTACCCGCGAGGATTCACGGGCTCACTCGGTACTGAGCAGTGCACGTAGCTGAAAACACAGCCCGGTAAACATACAGCAAAAGGTGTATTTATTGCACTTCTGTCCTCCCCTGCAGCAATCATGACAACAGTTGCACCAGACGTGACTGCTGTGCCGTAAAGATGGCATCTCACTCTCGCAAATTAGCCTTCACGCCAAAAGAGCGGCGTTTAACTGGAGGGTTATAATATGTTGGCGCTCACAGCTGCTTCCCAGTTGCATTCAGTGAAGAGGCTAAATCACCCAGCGTTTGGGCGTTTGGTGCTCCCTGTTACCTGGAAACTGGAGCCCTGAGTGCAAGCACTGCTGAGGAAGTGATTTTTAAAAAGCATCAGGAATGAGAGCACGATTCATAGAAGACACGCACCCTCGTCCACACAGTTCCTCTGCTTGCAGAGCTGTATTGTTTTAACTGCAGGATCCTTTACTGATGTAAGCATATTGAATCCCTCGTAGCTTGGGTGCAGTTATTCCAGAATAGCCCAAACTGGGGCTATTCCCTTTGCAGGGGTGGGAGGAAGGTGAAAGCAGAGCAGAGCCCATAGCCTCCCAGATCCAAGGATCCAGAGGTGGTATAGCCCCAGCGCTGAGCAATGACACTTATGCTAATCTGGGAGGGGAAGATCCCCCTGGGCAAAATAGCTTGGGAAAGGCTGGGTTGTATAAAAACGCTGGCTTATTCTCAGGCAATTGTTTTGGAAAAAGGTACGCTGTGAACTGAAAGCACTACAGCTATTCCTGAAGAATCCCCCACCAGCCTGCTCTCCTTCCGCAACAAGGACGCCCAGTTCCTTTGTAGTTAAATTCTTCTCAAGTGACTTGTATTGCTTTAACCGTCCTGGTAAAACTCACAAATATGTACGTACAGAAAAGGCCTCGGAATGATTCACAGCAGTTTCACTCTAGCTTGATAATACCGGTGATTTCAATGAAGCCAGCATAGAGGAAAGTGGGAATAGTGCAGCAGTGAAGCAGAGCCATGCTCCTTTTTTCCTCCTTTTTGTCCTTCTCCCCTGATTGAAAAGTCGAGGGGAAATCTTGGAAGTGGTCCTGCACGCAATTTCTGCTCCTAAGCAGAGCCAGAATGCTGCGAGCCAAGCGCCGGGCTGAATCTCCAAACTTTTACTGTTTATATTGAAGCTTATATTCACTGGCTGCAGGAGTTTGGGACCACTTCTCCCCACACAACAGCTGGGAGGCATCAAAGCCCTTGCGAGCCATCCACCCGTTCACCTCCTATTAGACTGCATGTCCCCATGATGCCGACAACACCAGACAGCGTTAAGGAAAAGGAATTCATCCACACGAGTCAAGGAATTTAAACTGTTTACGGCCTTCTCCTCTCTAAAGTTTATTACTCCTTCTTCCCCCCTCCCCAATAAAATCTGCCTCCATCTGCAGTACCTTGTAGCGACAGAGTTAATGAAAACCCAAGCCGCATTCCAAGGATGGCAATACAGAATGAGAGCGACCTCAGCATTGTTTTGTTAAGATCTCAAATTGCCAATATGGCAAAATGAAGTAATGCGCTCTGTCAACATGTAGTATGCTCTATAAATGGGATCGCCTGCTCATCTGTTAGTAAAACATGCAGAAAAGCACTATTCGATCGGCCTTAGAGCAGCTGACTGCTTGCTTTAACTTCTTCCTTAAGATTTATTTGAAGCATGAAACTGCTGAAGGTCCCCAGTGAACAAAAAAGACAAAAAGATATTAAAAAAAGAAAATGAAACATATTTACAAATAACCCTCACTTTGTGTGTCTGGTCTTGAGTTAGCACTCCTTTATCAGTAGAATTAAACCAAAAGCTAGCTAAAGCACTGAACACTGAAAATTGATTTCCATGGACTTCAGTATTAATTTATAAAACTGTTATATCTTTTTACAAACAAAAGATGACTTTATTAGTTAACTGAGAAACCTCAGACAGGTTTCATACATTTATAGACAGTTTCCAGATTGAATTTTGCTGATCCAGGCTTCTTAGGCGGAGTTTATGGAGCCAGCCTTGTCATATGAACTATTTCTATAAGCCTCAGGTAAATATACACAGGGTTCGTGTTGTTAGAGAAAGTAGGTTTCTGCTCTTCTAAAAAATTTAAGTTAATCTTAAGCAAAAACAAAAGTTCATTCAGTACATTTTGTATTTGTTATTTTTGATCCATTTTGGGAAGCATTTTCCTTACACTGCCCCTGCTTCTCTCAAACTCACTTTAACTCTTTCATTTCTTTTACCTCTCTGTTCACAGTCTGCCGCTCTGGTCTCTGAGCCAGAAACAGCTAGATGGCACAGCTGGAGGAAAGGAAACAGGGGTTTGAAGCATTTCCTCCTCCTTCTTCCCAACCAGCAGCACTCATGCCTTCCTGTTCCTGCATGTCTACTTTAACTTAAGTCTTACAGAAAGTTGGACCTGTATTGCAAAATCAGTTCAGAAGTACAAGTTTTTAATCATGTAGCTGAAGTCCTGATGTGGATGTATTTACAGGGAACAAATGGATATGTTTTGTTTCCTTTTCCCTTCAAAATTGTTATGGCCATCTATAACAGCCTTAAAAGGATATCACTCTGTCTGTAATAACAGGGTTTCCCAAGTTTCAGTGTACATAATCTGTAAAATTGATAGCCCAAGCATTATCTCATATTAAAGACCTCGGTTTAATGATGATCTTTCAATGAAATGTCACTTAAAAGTTTTCCCAGAAAACTCAGATGGAAGTACTCAGAAACAGATATCTAAGTCAGGAATCAAAAGATCTATAGCTTCCCCTTCAGGTATACGTATGCCTGGCAGTGAGATGGGGAAATGTCCCTCCCCCTAGTTTCACCTGTAACAAGTCTCCATCCACCATTAGTACTAAGCTGAAATTTAGGGTTTTTCCATTAAATTATCATACAGTATACTCACTATGGGTAAAGGTTCGTTACTACATTTGCTAAATCTTTCTGTGATAGAGTGTGAGAAAAAGACAGTGCTAGCAAATAAAGAATGAAGAAATGGGTATGGCAATACATGAGGGATGACCAAACTTCTTGATCATTAGCTGCAAATGGACACCTTCATGAGACCAAGATCCTTTATGTGACCAGTACCACCAACTCCAGAGCCTTTGGAGCAGGCTCCAGCGCCTGCTGCAACACCTCTCAGAGATGAAGACACAGTGGCTGGGAGCTCCCGCTGTTCCTCTCTGGGACAGCACTAAATTGCACACACAGCTGGGGACCCAGTCAACCCAGCAATGTTGCCTAAGCAATCCCTGTCAGCTCAGCTCGACTCACAGCCAAGGATGCAGATCAGTGTCTGTGCCTGCACAACTTTGCTGCTGGCCTAACGATGAAATTATGGCACTTGAACTGTCCCACGAGGCTTGGAGAGACTGACCACAAGCCCACAAGAGACTCCAAAGAGAAGGAGAGCAACGTTCATGTGAGGAGAGACCCAGGCAGGCTGTCTGAGATGGAAAAAATGGGGTTTCACTTTTTATCGGTACTTGTGCGAAGGCAGGCAGCAGTGTTTTGCTGCTGACGGTGCCCAGGCCTGGTGCTGTTCCACAGATGAACGCTCCAACAACAGACACTAAACAACAGTTGTGGCTGAGAACCACCCATGGCAGACTCTTCTGATCCCTCAGGCTCCCAGATGTACCAGCACATGAAGTTCTCTCCTGATCCTGGGTGAATCATTGCTGTCCTAACAGAAATCGCTGATCCCAAGGGTCCTCAGAGAAAAAAAAAAAAGATTATGCTGCCCCTTATTTCATTTTAAGCAAAAGCATCTTGGTTTACTCAAATGGTTTGCACCGATAGTCAGAGAAGATCTGATTGATTTCTTGCTTGAACCATAAGCAGCCAGCTTTCACACATCCTGGTCTGTTGGTACTTCTGAGACCTACCAGCACAGTACAGTGATGAACAGATGGTTGCAGTGACCTGTTCCCTCAGCCTAGAGCGACCCAGAAGACTGTGCCTGTATAAGTCTGTCTACCATCTGGATTATTCCAATAAATGGGGTTTTAGACTGCTGTAGCTACCCTACTGAATTGTGAATGAATGCTCTTGGTATTGTGTTACTTTAATTCAAAACCATTGTTAAGCATCCAACGTGCAATACAAAACCCTCTCTTACTCTTCATTTAGTCACAGGCTGCTGACAATGGCTTTGATTCAAGGTAGCAGCTAACAACTTGCATAGCTTTGGGTATGTTTGTAGTCCAAAGACTGCTCATACTTTTAAAGTTCTCTATGTGCTTAAATGTTTGTCTAAATCTAACTTGACTTTTTTCCCCCTGTGATTCTCTACAAAACCTTAGAGCAGTGTGGTGAATCCCATGGTGACCCCTGGAAATGATAATTATGGGATCCTTCCTGCTCTCTTGTGGAAAACAGCTCCTGAATCAAAGGCAGAGAAAGCCACGCACCTTTGGGTGCTCTCTCTGCTATATCAAAGCTGTATCTGCTGCCTCCAGGATGACCTCAGGTCCAGCTAAGGGTGTCCGATGGAAAAGCCATCTCTCAGGTAAATTATTTCAACTGGACAAAAGCCATGGCAGAACTTCACACGGGAAAACCTTCCGTAACAAGAAGGTGGCAGTTCTGCTGCTTGCAGGCTGTCGTGACACACAGACCCACACTCTGGTGGGAATCCAACCAAAACCAATGCGGGGGGACACTCAGCAGAAGGGAGGAGGGCACTCTGTGTCTGCAGCAAACAAACAACTGGAGCCACCGATGTACCCCAGGCTCGGCTGCAGCTGGACCATAGCATTCCTCTGGAGCCCAAGCATTACTCGGAGCCTTTTCTGTTTATTTTCTTAACAAAGCTTTGCAGATCTTTTAAGTGGGGGAAGGGAGAATTCAGATGTTCCCCTCCCTCAGTTAAAAAAAAAAGCCAGACTGAATTTTGTAAATAGATATAAGAAATTAATCTCTATTAGAACTTGCCAATCCTTTAAGGTCTGAGCTTCGTGGCTCTTATAGCTGACTCAGGATCTTTTCATGTTTTAACTGTCACATTTATTTTCAGCTGAATATTACTAAATGGACAATATCATTATGGCAAAAATGGTATTATTGTAATTAAATAATGAGATATACACAAAGGAGAAGAAATTGAGTGAATTGATGTTCTTTTGAATCCAGAAGTTAAACCCAAATACCTAAGTGAACTTGACAGCGTCTGTTGCTTCGTCTGCAAGTAAATTCTTACTTCTTCCCTACAGCACTGGAATGTATAGGCACTGCCAATGTGCGGATAAGCACCGTGCATTATACAAAACAGCGGCACATTGATGCCTCGTGTCGTAATGGAAAACCTTGATTTAAGATCTGAAGAGCATTAATAGAGAGGAGGAAAACTTGTAGCTACCATTTGTAGCACAGTTGATGGGATTTTTTTTCCAAGTGAGGTCAGGGAAAGAGATTGGAGAACTGCATTTACGAGGCTCATCCTGCTCAAGCACAAGGGGAACAAGCCCATCGTTCTCCTGACAGTTAACAAACCATGTTCCGTTCAAACTTAGGTGGCTGTTGTGCCCATGTCACCGAGGGCAGAAATTGTCTTAGTGGACTACAAAAAAAACCCCTACAAGTTTCCCAATGAGAAAGCCCTGAAAAGCAGTGGTATCTATATGGTAAGTTAGACAAACAGCATGTGCTGCTACATACTTCCCAAACACTCCTGTGCACACTCCCGATGGATGTAACCCATCTGGCTGTGGGCTGCCACCAGAGGAGTGATCCTGCATCCCTCTGCTTTCCTCTTGTCTGTCCGCATGCCCCCCGGTTTAGTGGCTGTGTGGTAAGGCTGTTACTCTGAAGGGAAGTTGCCTTCTGGTGGGTTAATTATCTGTCATATCAATTTCCCCTGAGGTCGCTCAACTGCTCTACCTGGTGCAGGGAAGCAGGAGGAATGGATGATCATGGGTTGCCTTTCAAAAGTAGCCTGCGATTCACCTGGAGTATTAGACATTTTGTGCAACTGTACATTTGCTCTCCTAAAACCCTACATATTCAGGGCTTATTACTCCTAAAAGAGGTTACATTACGTGTTGTCTTCCTTCCTACAAAAGGACATGCCCTATCAGCCTTATGAAGCATTTTCCTGTGCTGTACATAACTCCAGTGTGGAAGTCACTGTCATGACTGTGAGAGCTGTGAGTGCACACGGGTTCAAAAACCAAATAGACAAGTTCCCAGCCATCAGTAGCTATTAAACAAAATCGCTCAGATTATTGTCTAGTTCCAGAACACCCTAAATCACTAACCATCAGGAATGGGAAAACATATCTTATATCTTATACTTACTTAATTTTTCTACTGTCTTCTACACTTTCTTTAACCATCATTCCTGCCTACCATAGAAAACAGCACTCTGGTGTTAGGGATCCTCTTCATCTCAGCCAGTATGCCAGTTCTTGGACTGATGTGCATACATCTCACAGGAGTCTGGCACCTCGCCTGCAATCGATGAGCCCCGCAGAGGAAAACGCACTGCTATCACTAGCATGCTCACCACGCCACTAGCAAAGGTCTACAAATGCTGAATTCTTCTATAAAGAGTTGCTCATAAAATAAAGCCTGAAAGGGGGAGGAAAAAAGAGATCCATGAAGCTGAATGTCTTCATAAAGAAATAAAAAGCTAGAAAAATACAATGGTTGCAAATATGGTTGCTTTTGGACCAAAGAGAAAAAAGGAAATCAGTAAAGATGACAATTTTTACTCAAATTATAAATAAGAATAAATATTAAAAAGAAATATTTTTTAAATTAATGCATCTTAGATTTCAGGTTCGATTTAAACTTTACCTGATGTACTAGCTTAAGCTTTTGCATGAAGATTCAGTTTTAGATGAATGACACTTCTCTGCAGAAGAGGCCTTCAGGTCTCACTAAGCTGGAAGGGATGTAGTCCCTGGTTTCAGCACTGCTGTTCACCTGAGCCCCCATTCCGTGAGACATTAACCTGCCTTTCACTCAAAAAAACAGGATGCCCTAAAGAGTCCTCTCAGAGAATGATTCTCTCATGAACTGGGGGCCAGAGGATCGGTGTGGGCTCAGCTCAGAAACACACCGTTCAAGCGTTAATGCTTGAACATGAAACACGGTCCTTTGATGTACAGAACCCCATTAAGAGAACCAGACCTTCAGCAGAATGGCTCTTCTGACTTTTATTTGAACTTATCAGTGATGGGGAGAAGGAAAGCCAGACGGAGCATTGTTTGACAGACACTCCCACCCATCAGAAACATTACTCGCTGACTGTGAATCCCACCTGAGCCCCGAATCCCACCGGAGCCCCGTGCACAACCGTGCACCCTCCCGCCTCCCTGAGACACGGCCGCAGGGCAGGCAGCCCCTGTGCTGTCCCCAGAGCAAGCTCCACACCGGGGAATGACAGCAGGCATACTAGGAGCGGCAAAGCTTTTACAAGCACATTACGGAGCGGGTCACAGCAGACATGAGTGGGGCAGGAAGAAAAGATGGAGTCTGCAGACAGCTTTGGCACCCACAGCCCACGGAGCACGCTTACCGACCGGGAAGGAGAAAGACAGGCCTATATTTAGCAAAAAAGGCAGATAGGCTCTCTTGAGAAATGCTCGCTGCCTCCAAAGGTTAACGCAAAGCAACAGCCTCGTCCGTGCCCTTCCATGGAGGCCACCGGCGGTCCCCACATTCCCCCGCTGTCACCACCCTCTCCGCTCCCTCGCCTGCCAAGCGCTCGGGCTTGTCGCAGAAGCCTCCGCTCGCTCCCCCGGAAAGCCCCGCTCATTTACCACTGCTCTGACATGCAACACCCATGCACGCCTTGGACACTGCCGTTTGTGAGCACAGACTAGGAAGAAAAGCTGATCGTTTGATAATTTTATAACTGACCACTAAATTTAGATTATTCAGGCTCGTTCTCCAGAAGTAAATGGGCATTTCCTTAAGCCATCACAATGCAGGGTTTGCAAGTCAGATACTCGTGAAGGCACGGACCTGAACTCAAGCCTGCCTGTTTCTCTTTAAAGCTATTTTTGCTCTGCCTAAACGCTAAAGATTCAGAAGAGCTGTACAACGCGCACCACAGCTTTACTCCTCGGTTTCCACTGACACATTTTCCCCTCACCCCTCCCAGTAGGCTCAGGGCAGTGAGGCGAAGGGAAGGCAGAAAAACTGCAGAAGTTTCCCTTTTCTGCAGGAAGAACAGCCTCAGAGAACACAGGGTACGGAGCCATTCTCCCTCCACGCATTTTGGAGCTGCAAGGAAGAAAAGCACTTTCTGGAGGAGAACAGAGCCACCCCGCAGGGACAAGAGCTCCTGGTTGTTCTCTTCCCACTTGCTCCATGGCTGGGGAGGCTTTAACGATGCTGTTTGGTCCCGGGCGTCCCCACAAAACTCAGAAGGTGAGGTGTTCTTCCATCTCACCAAGGCTCAGCACCATTACACGGACACATCTTGCTCACCCAAGCGAAGCAAGACAGGCAGCTGGTTGGAAAAACCTTCACGCAAAATTTTGCTTCTGTTCCTGCCCCTAATGTAAATTATAAGTAGAAAACCTCAACATTTATTAATTTGTTTTTAATTTAAAGAAATATCCTAAAAAAAAAAAAAATTTTTTTTAGTATGGCAAGCACTTTTGGAAATAATATTGTGTTGCAATAAAGCCCATGCATCGATATAAAGTTTCCTTAGACCCACTCTAAGGACTAAGCTAGTTTTGAGCACACCAAACTCCACGGGGGATGCAAATCCTTCCCTTTTTCTGACCGGTCTTACTTATTTTCCCTAACACGTAGACTGAGTCACCCTTTTTCTGTTGGTTTATTTCTTTAGTCACCTGCAGTAATTATTTTCTTCGTTACTACTTTTAAAAATACTAACATTATGTTTTAAAATAATTTTAAAGTATTCCTGGCCCTCCCCTTACACTGTGTATTTCCAACTCTACCAGCCTTCTCACGGAAGCTGGCCTTAAGCCTACAGTCATTTTTCTTAACTTTCTGGGCTATCCCTGTCCTTTGTTCACTGAAGAGACTTTTTATTTGTTCCCTTTTTTTCCGTGGAGTATTCCCGGCATTGCCTGTGTTGTTCAGAGAGAAATGATGACTCTGAGGACTTAAAAGGAAGGCAAAGGATAAATATAACTCAGAACCATTACCTCGACCTGTAATAATCCAAATCCACGTCCAGGGCGTGCGTGCGCACACACACACACAGAGAAATCCCCACTGTATACGACTTAAAACTAAACCATGCAATTGCTTTAACACACACTATCTGTAAACTGTGCTTCAGGATTCTGCAAGCTTTATGTAAAAGTCTGAGGAGATATAAAACTAAGCCCCTGCAGGGAAGAACTGGAGGTAATCCTGGATCAGATGTGGCAGAAACATTAGGACCGTGGCCCAGAACAGCCTTTGCCCTTTTGCAAATTACACCATAGTGTGTCTAATTTGTTATCTATTAATGCTCAGATCCTCTTCCCCACTGCTACTATATAACCTTTTTTTCCTCTGGGTTTTGATTGATTAAAATTTGGCTTGGGATTTTTTTCCCCCTCATTGACATGACTTCATGAAGTTGAATTTCCTCTTGGAAGCCACAGGTTTTGCTAGAACTCTCCACAGCCTTTGGCAGTTTCAGTGCTCCAAAATCGTAACCGTCCACCAGCTGCAACAACCATCTAGTTTAAAATTCCAGATCATCCATCAAAAAAAAAAAAAAACCAAACAAAATTAAATACACATTCACCCTTGGCACAAAGTTATTTGCATAAATGTCTTCATTAATTCCTAAACTCAGTTCTCAGTTTGATGATATCAGCCCTGAATTTCTCATGAACTATCTTACTAAAAAGCTTATGATTTGCTTCAGAAATACACAACCTTTGAAAAGTTTACTCTGTTTTCTAAAAATCCACGTTCCCCACAGTGTATCAACTTGTTACCGTCTGATTGCAGAATCAATCATCTAATTGCTTCTTGCTATGCGAGATATTGAAGTGAGACAACGCGGCCAGCAGCTCCCTGTGTTGCTTACGTAAACCGCTTAGGAAGAGGAGATGCCAGCAGAAATACATGCCAGTATTGCCGCTTCTTGTATCATCCAAATGGCTCTGCTTCTCCCTACAGGATGCTCCAGTCCAACCCTCCACATCTAGGCTTGGTGTGAGCACCAAATGGTTCCAGCTGGGTGTCTCTCAGCACGGGCACTGCTTTCCTGCTCGTCCCCCCAAACCCCAGCTCATTCTCTGGGAAGCGTGGACCAGCGCCCCGGCCCCTCTAGCCTTTACTGAGCAACCGTGCAACGGGGGGAGGATCCTTCGCTGAACAAAACGCTGGTTTCAAATCACGTTTGGCCACTTAGTCATAATTCTGCTATGCATATTGCATTGTAAAATGTGTTCAGCAACCCATAAACCCCGTGGGCCAGTAGCAATACCAGGGTTAAGGACTTCTTGAGGCCCAAGAAACATCTCCCAGCTGCATCAAAGGCAAACCCCACTTCTACACCCGTTTATGCCACCCTAAGGGCAGTGCCAGGGGCGGGAACCCGTTCATCCAGCACGGCTGCCAAACCACTCGCGCTGTGGAAGCGCAGTCCAAAACATACAACGTTTAATCACAGAACTTGCTTAGGCAGCTGCTGAAAAGGAGAGACAAGTTGCTTACACATGCAGAGTCCTGAATGACCTATCTTATGCGGACTTCAAGATGCTTCATAAATATCATCTAAACCCAAATATTATTTAAACCATCTAAAAATAAACCACATCTCTCAGAGGCAGAGCTCTGGTTCACATGCACCAAAGCGATGAAGTGGACACTGGCATCCACAACCCGTGCGCTGCTCAGACACAGGGTGCAGCACCTGCAGCAAGGACAGCTGAACAACGTCTGAAGCAACTTCTGGAACCCCGAAATTTCTGCCCCGTACTTAAAACTATAGTGAAATTGCACCAGTGTGCGCCCTCAGGCAGGGCACAAAGGTAACCCACTTCTGTTTCAGTCCACCAAATGCAGGTAAAAACATGACTATGTCGTGTTAAGGGACACGTTCATTTTAGGACAGCACCGTTGTGGACATTAGAGGGAACAGGGTTTTGAAGCTGAGAGCACAAGACATCACCTGGAAGGCCGTATCCTGAACCACTGCTCTGCTGTGGGTGACACAGTGCTGCCAACAGCTCACTCCTCTGCTTGCACGGGTTTCTTTTTCTGTGCTTATCACTGTGCTATTACAGCTTTTCCCTTATGTCTTAACAAAATTCATAACCTTATTTAGCATTTTTTTGCTGTATTCTTCTAGTTACTATGATGTTTTTAAAGCGTCATTTGACTCTTTTTTTTTTTCCTTCCCCAAAATATTGTTATAGCCTGGAGAAAGAGTCTGATGTCAAGATGGGCCTAACTTTGAACCCAGGGTGGAGAAATGTTTTGATACACTTCCAGATCATTTAATTCTTTAGTCAGGTCTCTCGAGTAGCTGAAAAAAACAACTTTCCCAGGCCCCACACGCCTTTGAGATGTAGGAGAGTAAAGCGCCCAGTCTTTCTGAGAGGTAAGGTGCTGATTACACAACTTTCAGCACATCCTGAAAGCTGATTCCAAAAACTAATATTGCTTTTGGCGTCACGCAGAGTTCTTCACATAGCCGTTTGAGGAGAAAGCAAGAACAGGAGAGCAAGGGGGGTTTTTTTATATATAACTTGCGAAGAAGAGAAGTATGGAGCTGAGAAATGAGACCAAACAACCCAAGATCCAGCTCAGGTTTAGCCAAACCTCAGCCATATAACTCACAACATTTTGTTTCTGTCCTCTCCATTCAGTGTGGTCACGAATCAAAGTTCGCCCCGCAAAAGCGTATTAAACTGAAATTTTTACACTGTCTCCTCTAGCTAGTACCCACGGAGAAGGATGGGTGTGCTGCAGAACTGCAGTATACACTGCTGGCCTTGATGACAAAAAAAATTATTCAGATGCAAAATGCTCAGAGGTGTCAAAACTTCTCCTCAGACAAAACAACTTCCTGCCAAACTGATGCCGTGGATGGCTCTAGGCACACGCCAGAGGTAGAAAGACAGGCTGTCTTTCTGCAGTGTGAGTAACTGAGACTGTAATTTGTACAGCTGATCAAAAATGACCAAAACGTCAGTGCACATCTTAGAAGGATTCTGGTGTTAAAATAAAACTTGTTACTTAGACACCAAAGCATGCTGAACAAACAAAACGGTTTTTTGTTACAAAAGCAAGTAATTCATGTATATATCTCTCCATATATATATATGGAAAAGGAGACAGGACAATGCAGATTTCCCCTCTAAGCTGGAGACAGAATTTTCCTGGTTGGCAATTCTTTGTCTGCCAAATTAGATTCAGAAATCACTCTGGCTTTCCTTAAAATATAACATATTAGAAGGACTTTTCACACTTTTCATATTCCAGCTATCCCGACACACTTTACCAAGCAGGCCAGCACAGCGGCCATATACCAAGACACAGCCTCCTGATGATGATTTTGTTTAACGTAAGAGGGACCTTGAGCCCAGACCGGGTGGGAGGTGTCTGTGGGGCTGCTGGTCGCCCCAAAGCCACCTGAAAATGCCTGGAGCCACCAGCCTCCCCGAGCTCCTTGCACTGGTGATATTCCCAGAACAGCACGATTCCTTTAGCATCGCTGAGATATGGGAGAGTCCTGGGCGTGAGCACAGACCTCTCTGCCAGGTGCTGCCCAAACAGCATAAATTCAGTTTACTGAAAAAGCAACCCGAACCTGAAATGGACACTCCCTTCCTCCAGAGCAAAGGAAGAGAAAATAAATAAGTGAGATAGATAAATAGAAGTCAGCAGAGGAATTAGTGTCTAGCCTAAAAAGTATTTCAGAAAAAGGGCGAGCCTCTAAAAATGATAGCTTGAGAGAGAAGTACAGTTGCCAGGAATCAGAGACACTATTCCCATGAGGTTTAAGATGTTTTAACAAAATGCAATTAATCTCTTCTGACCTGAAAGAACATTTAAGCATTGTTTTAAACAGTGGGCATTTTTCTCAATCTTCAACTCGTGCCTGTTTTCACCCTTGGCTTTGGAGGAACAGGCTCCATCCTTAGAGGGAAAAAAAAAGAAACAGGCTGGGAAAAAAAATGCCACCAGTGTAATTTCCATGAGGAAAAAGGATTTGTGATCGCAAGCAGGTTCAGCACAAAGCCTTTGCAGCTAGAGACCTTACAGTATTTTCTGTGATGCAGTACCTGGTGGAATACAGGGGTGGACATCGTTGAAGGCAGCCCATTGGCAAGACACTACTGGGAACATTTAATGACCCTGCTGTTTTCTTGTACGTTCATCTCTATCAGGTATTTAATGTAATATGGAGAGGACAGAGACCGTCATCTTATGAGTAGGTTACTGTCCTGTGAGCAGGACAGTAACCAGAGATGAAGTCGGACAGAAGTCTGGCTCTTGCCCAGGAAGATTCACCAGATGGTTTCTCATGGCTGCATTTCTTCAACAACTAGGCACCCAGAAAAGTAAGGACTTCTCTTTTGATACCTGTTACTTTCAAGATGAAGAAAGATATTGCTGAAAAATGGGTTTTCAAAAATGGAACAGAGTAAATCCACGGAGAAGGATCATGATACCTAGTGAGTAGCTATATGAGAAACATATTACAAAGTTTATTTAACTTGGTTTTGCTACATACTTTGGCATCTGAGCCACATATTGGCTGGGATAGTTTTTTTCCAGGCCTTTTTCTGAGCATATGGCTCCCAAGATGGTGTTCCATAACAACCCAAGCCACTCAACCAGAGGTCTTTTCCAGCAGCAATGCATCCAGAAGCATACGAGTCTGGAAAGCAAATTTGCTTTTAATGATTCAGCACGCTTGTCTGGGACATCGAGGAGCTGGGGAACTCCTGTGCCTTTGATACCCACAACACATGGTCAAATGGAACGGGTCTGCTCTAGAAGTACTGTCCCAAAGCCAGGGCAGGTGGGAGAAGCGTATGCCCCACAGGAAACACAAGCACTGCTGATTTTTGCTGCGCGTGTTGCTTAGATTTTTCCAGAAAACTCTCCCAAAACAACCCCTTTTCTTTCCTTGAGTAAAACAGGGCTTGGCACTAACAAATCTAACATAAACCAGAGGCTTCAATTAGTCTGATGTCTTCTTGTTGTCAAAGATACCAGGAAGAAACTACCTGGGTTTTTTTCCTGAAAGAAAGCAAGTTCCTGAAAAGTTATACAGCATGAACTTAAGAAAAACATCACATTATCATACAACTGATCGCAGTTCCTTATCACATTAGCTATTCAAACTGTTCCAAACTGACTCTCACAGCAACACTTCTAAATCGTATTAATCATCACTTTCAAATACATTTATCTATGGATGGCAACCAATTGGTTACTCAAGAGTTCAGTACGCTAAAAAAAATTACCTTTTTTTTCCCAAGAGATAAATACCTGGTGTCCAAAGTATGTCTTTAAAATACACAACCAAGCATTAAAAAAGTATGTTTAATAAAAAGTACTTTCCCAAGCCAGTAACTCTTAGGCCCTAAAGCATGTATTTTTGTAAGGATTTCCTAATATAAGCATTTTTATTGTAGATGTGTTTTTATTTTTATTCGCTGGCGCCGTAGTTTGCACAAGAATCCATAAAACTAGCATGCTGTGCTTCACATATCCTAAAAACTCAGTGTGGTACTCTTGAGGCTCAACACGGCAAGTACGTCAATGACGTGCTCAGCAGCACAGGGCACGTTACTGAACCCGCTGCCTATTTGCGGATGCCGTTTTGTACCTGCGGTCATAAGGCTGTGCCACCGAGAGCCTTCAGAAGCTGTACACCACCCCAATTAGATGGGTATCTGGACCGCATCAAAACATAGGTCAAAAAAAGAGGCTTCATGGATGCAAACTGATTTCCCATTGGCCTCACGTATACGGAGCGTTTTTCTGTACTGGCCTGCCAGAAGCGTTCAGGTGACCTTCAGCATCAACTGGACGCCACCTGATGAGGTGGTGCTTGTGAGATCCAATTAATTCTGCCTCGTGTTTTGAACCTTTTCTCATTTACGGTTCAGTAACAGCAAGAGGAGCAACAATGAGGGTGGAGAGAAGAGGGCTCTGCAGGGCTCTGTTAGATCTGGGGCATCTCCCAGCACTTAAGGAGCATCCCTAGCTGAAATTTCCAGAGGGACGTCGGTCTACAGCAAATAGGTGGTTGCCATGAGAGTTAGCGCTGCTACCAGTCTGTGCTTGTTTTCCTCACAGCCTGAGAAGAATGAGGTAAATGACTCAGCTCTCTCCACACGCGTACAACGGCATTTCCACTGCCCTTGCAAGATCACAGCTTTTGTGACATGTGACACTTCAGATCATCGCTTGGGGAATCTCTGCCATCACGAAATCAGGCTTCTTCACAAAGGCTTTCAATTCCTGGGACATTTCTGCAATGAATATAATTAGCCCCATTTTAAAGAAGGCAGCTGAGGCAGGGAACAACTTGCAAAAGATCACACACACGGGTCGGTCTTCTGTGGCAGATCCACTCGATGTCAGACAAGTACTTAAAGCACAAGACTTTCATGAATTTAAAACTGAATTTCCACCATCTTCTGTACTGGAAACCGTGCTGAAAAGTACTATTAAAACTAAATTTTAAATGGGTCCTTTAAATAAAGCTACACGAGGAAATAACAAGATCTGCAATAATGCAGAGAAAATTAATTATCTAGGCAGACTCTTTTTCAAGTTCATGACTCATGCCAGCATATAAATGTCTGCGTGAAGCCAGCTCTTAATGCTAATTTTGTTGCTGTAAGAAAACCGTAACCTCCTCTGTAGAAAAATGAGTGCATACCTTGCTATTGATTTTTTGAGAGTCTGACTGGCAGAATGCTGTACTGTAACTGCAGATTCCTGCTAACGCTCTAAAATGTTTTGCTAAATTTTGTTGTTTCACCGCAGATAGAAGAGACTCCTGGCCATGTCGCAGTCAGCCTCGGCTGCACAGAAGTTGCGGTCGCATCCACTTCACTTGTTCCTTTATACTGAACACGGACACGGCAAGTGTATCACTTAGCAGGTCGAAACTCCCATTCCATATAACAGCAATGCCGCTGTACAAACACTACAAAGAGCAGGAGTAAGAAAAAAATATTGCGTTTTTGTTAAAACTAGTCTTCGGCTCCAAGCGTACTCCCGCTTTCGTTTGCCAGCCAGAAGCTGATGTGTTTATCAGCTGGTGCTGGCACCGGGTCGCAGCGCTGCGGCACTGACATCGTTTCTAAAGGAGCCAGCCCTGTCTGCCTCCCCGAGACCCCTTCTCGGAACAATTGCCTCTTACCACAGAGATAATTTCGACTCATGAGCTACCAACAGCAGGTATCTGCTTTTTATATAAGAATTACCCAAGTGCTCCTTAGGGTTTTTTTTTATTGTCCTAATGGAGCACAACAGGAGAAAGCAAATGTGTCTGATACGCCACACGCACAGCCGTACTTGCCCATGCGGTGCCAAAAGCTGCACGTGCCACCGCAAAAGGTGCCCATTACAATGGCAGCAGCTCATTCAGGGGTCACAAGCTCATGAAACCAGGGAAAAAGAAACATGCGCCCGTTGGCACGGGCCTGCCAACCGGCTCCATCCTACCCAAGCGGCCTGGGGAGGATGGAGCTGATGTGGTGGGGGCAGCAGCGTCGCCAGGCTGCACCACCCCAAAAGCTGTCACTCTTCTTTGTCCCCCGCGATTAAACCCCAGCAGCGGGTGAGATGTCAGCATCATGTTGACGCCTGAGGTTTAATCAAGATGAGGACCTTGTTGTGGTGGGCCCTCTCCAAACACGTGGACATACAACGTTCCCACTGCAAGGGGCTTGAAGCACCATGTCTGACAAGGCACCGAGCATAGCAGAGGTTTTCGGCCAGCGTGCTGAGAGCTGATCAAGTGTCCTGGCAGTCCCTGGCATGCCACAAGCCGACTGCCCATTACACAAAGCAAAAGCAGTGCAAGAAAAAGGACAGGGTAGAGAAAAACACCGCCTCCCCACCAACGCTTTCCTCTCCCTCTCCAGCCCCGTGCCTACGGCAGCATGCACTGGGAGCAAGGGTCAGCGCGGTGAAAGCTGGTACAACTGGTCCAAGGTTCATGGGTGCCCGTGGAACAGGGAAAGGGTAGGAGCCTCCAGCTCCTGGCCACCCACTCTGCAGGCTGGCCAGGCTGGCCCCAGGGGAAGGAGAGACGAATGCAGAGCAAGACAGAGAGTGTGTGTGCTTCACTGTGTACCACACCAAGCCGCACGACGCAGCGTTCACACCCAAGCCGGCGCAGACCTAAGCAGGTACATGTATATGATGCAGCGGCTGATGGTGTAGAAGGCCTAGCTTGCACCTCCAAAGCAGCTATCCCAAAGTGCCAAACCCAAGCAGCATCCGGAGGCAACATGGGCAGCAGCATCTCTGCATCCCATTTCCTAGTCAATGTGGACACAGCACTTACCTCCTTATTGAGATGTATGTGATGTAAAGAAGAGAAATGAAGAATTCAGAGGAGTTAAAGTGAAAGATAATTAAAGCACCTATTCCTTTTTCAGTAAAAATTATATATTTGGCTTTGTTTAAAAGCTGTTTTTGAAGATGAAATGTTTGGTTAGTAAAATCATGAATTCCTCACATGTATTCTCAGAAAGTGAAACAGAACATGGCCAGTGTTGCCCCAGACTGATTTTATGACTTTCATATTATTTTTTATTCATACCACTGACTTAGACTTATGCACATGTGGAACAATTAGTCAACTGGGCAAATATCAGCATTTCCAGCTGAAGTGGAATTAAACCATTTGCTGGATGTTCCAATGTTTCTGCAGCAAATCAATAATAGATATTTAAATTGTTGTTTAGGCTTCAAAGCGAAGATGAATGAGGACATTCTCATTTCTTTCCTGCTGCTATGCTTTCAGGCTGTGCCTGTTAAATAAGACCTGGCATGTGCAATTCACATTGCACAGAATAGTTTATATTTAAAAGCTGCAGATCTTATTTTCAGAGCAAGATGCCAGCCATCTCCATACAATACGTTACATTGATTTGGCCCGTTCATCTTAATTGCAGCAACTGAAAAGCATCCGCAGCAGTCCGTTACGTGCCTTGAATACCTCCTTCATCACCGCACCCAGACAACGCGGCACTTGTTTGCAATAACCACTCGCCATGCCGAGGAAGATGTATGGAACTGCAGCCCCCTGCTCCGGACATGTCCCATGTTCGGCACATTCCAGAAAGCAGGACAATTCTGGGGCTTGCCATCAAACTTGCATACACTCATGGCCATTTTCTTGGTGTCAGTTTTGTCAGTGTCATTTCCCAAATACAAAGGATTTTGGTCGTCAGGTCAAGTCTACTGACGACTTACTAAATCTTGTGGGAAGGCGGAGAGAGAAGAGGCAGAGGACAAGTGAGGGCTCTCAGGTGGCAATGTTCTGTAAAAACGTTATGGATGTATTTATTCAACTAACAGGCTATTTGATGGATATGTTATTGGATATGTGATTTATTTATTGTCTGCTGCTCTGTTCAAGCTGAAATTTTTGGAAGGATTTATTCTGTATAATTAGAAGGGTGAGGGATGGATATTTTTTACTTGAAACAGGGATGTGGCTTTTTAATACCTGAGAAAATATTTGCATTTGTAAAACGGGACAAACACAAGAGCATAAATCAACAACAGCGCTGCAAGTAAACTGTCAAGAACACAGACCTTAAGAAGGCCATTTAGCTCGTGTTACCTAGGCCACACTTAGAGATCTACAATTGCAGAGAAAGGTTGCATCCCTTCCCTCTTAAGCAAGGCAAAAAAATAAGAGTTGTTGGTGTCTCTGAAATGTGTAGTGCAGGCACATGCAAACGACCCCTCTTTGATGTTTTCACCATGCTGATTCCAACGGTATGCCAACACCTCCTCTGGGCCCACCTGCAATAAAGCCCCGGGATCCTCTCTTTGACAGTGAGCAGGACCGCGCTTCTCTACTGCCAAGAGATTCACAGCTCCGCTGAAGCAGCAGCTGATCCTCTGGAGGGACCCGGGGCTCTGGCACGCTGCTCGAGCCTTCGCCTGCAGGTATTCGCCAACAGCCACAACAGAGAGGTGCACAGCTCCTTAATTTATTTTAAATGTAAGCACCAAGCAGGCCTACTAGCAAGGGAATGCAGGAATTAGTGGTGCCCAAACGTTGCTTCCGGATCTCTGGCATAAGGTGACTTACCCTGGCTGAAACGGGGAAACACGCTGGGGAGCTTGAGAGATGAGTGGGACAAAATCCCTTGGCATAACTGATGCCTGGTTTTGCCTGATCTTCATGGGATGAAACTGAGCTTTGACTCATTATATTAAATTGCATTTCCAAACTGCCCCAGGAGAGTAGAGGAGAGTAAAAATATAACTCTGGTTTTCAGCAGCAGGTGTGCACTGCAAGGGACCAGGAAAGGAAACAACAGCCATGGAGGTATCTTAACTCCAGCCAACCTTACACGTTATTTAGCTACCAGCATAGCCCTTACCAATGGCTTACCAATTTCTGACTTTTAAATAAAAAGGTTGGCAAAAAAAACCCATGCAGAATTGTAGCGGCAAGAGGTTCTTACATAAAGATTCTTCAGCTCTTCATTTCTATCAGGTATCCATCCATACACTCTCAGCTGGATTCTATCACACTGGCAATTAACAGCATATCCCAAAAAATCAGGACAGAAATAGCAACACTCTCATAATGTCAGGCAATAACGACAGAGGGAAATTAAAATGCATATCTAGACAATAAATATATGTTCTTATCTTTCAGCTGATTAGTGAATTCAGAGGTTTGTTGTGCTTTCTCATGACACAGTATCTAAGTGTAAATCAGGACCCAGCTTTCAAACAAGTGAAGTCAGTGGGCATCCAAAATTCTGCTCAAAAGCCCCATCTGGCCTCTGTGAGAACAATTTTACTGTCATGACCTGTTATTAAACACAGGATTACTCACTTTATCAATGCAGTGGCAAAATGGAGACTGCTCCCACATTTTCCGTAGGACAGACATAGGACATGCTTCATGCATGGAAAGAACAACGCACATACCCACCTACTGAAGAAGGTCCAGACATGATTTCCTTCCCCTCACTGTGGTTTTTTTACAGCTAAATGTGAAACCAGGAGGTTTTTAAACTCAAGTTTAGTTACAACCATCTCGGCCGGTCCCAGTCACTACATTTGCGATGACGCTAATACTATGCCCTGTTACTAAATGCTTACATTGTCACTTTAAAAAGTTTCCTTCAAATGTGAAGAGGTTAGTCTTCTTTTTATAATGTCTGTGTATTCAAATTACTGTGTTTTCTTAACTGCTCTGGACAGATGCCATTTTTTGCTATAGGATAAAGGAAACAAATGTGTATCAATTTATTGCAGTTAAAACCGCAGTTACGCTCACATTTTTGTTCATGCTAGAAGCACTATCAGCCAACTTGCTTACATATAACCCATGATTTATCTGTAAAAATAGCCCCGAGAATTTAGCAGTAATGCAGGCTATATATACATGTGTGAATAGATATGACATCAACCTTCAAATCCCTCGCCTCCTGTCATCCCTTTGTTTTGATCCGCCGTGTGGTTACTATACTAAAGCAACACATGAAGAGCTCAAGAGAGATATGTGGTGTGCACACAGTCAGGGGTATTCCCTGTTGCAAAATGCTGTAGTCCAAATGAATGACGTAGACTGAAGCAATACAGACGTGTTTTCTGCAGATCCTCGTTTTACGATGAGGTTGGTGGAATGGAATAAATATCATTTAAGACATAAATAAATATTCATTTCTTAAAAGCACTCTTTTGGTAAGGAAAAGTCTTTGTGAATGAAAGAAGGGCAACATGTTAACAAAATAAAGCACTGCTTCGTTCAGGAAATGGGGTCAACCCCACGTAGCTTTTTGTGTATGGAGGTATTTGTGGCTAAGATGCTATGATAAGCCTTGCACATCTTCAGTATCTTACACGGTAATATCCCAAAGCCTCTCTCTAACAAAGATTTGACACACGTTGAACATCATAGGCAAACATAAATACTTTCATTATAGATTAATGAGAGGGGAAGTTAAATGGTGTTCTTGTCCACAAAGCCATTTGTGGCACAGTTGGAAAGAAAACCCCCAGGAATATTTGCTTTACCACTCTGTCCAGTCACCAGTCCACATGTTCCCGAGGCCATTACATTTCAGTCCCTAAATTATTATTTCTCATTCTGTGTTCCTGATAATATCTTGACGTTCTTGGCATAGTTAATAACACCCACAGGGCAGATGAACTGTTCTTATGGTCTCAAACTAATAAAGGAAAGGTTCTTACCAGGTGTAGAGGAGATTCCTCAGAAACCCATTAACGGTTACAGTAATTCACTCAATTTTCCACGGATTTGTATTTGCTAAGACATCGGCCTTGCTCCTTGCATATTAACAAATGTCACATCTGTTAAATCTCCAGTAAATGGTAATTTTCCCTTGATTGCTGTCCAGTTTGACATGCATTGCTTCAAAGATAGGTATTGTGCGATGCAGCACAGCAATGTGTCTGTTGGATTCATGGGATGTGTCTAGCTCTGGAGCGACCTCCACCCTCCCTATTTTCATCACAGGGGCAAAATATTGGCCCAAACTATTTCAGTACCACTGTTCCCTTTACCAGCCCAATCTTTCTTAGCATGGTCCCTTCTCCCATCATAGACTTTGTCTGGCGCCAGAGAAAGCCACTGAGGTCTGCAGCTGCTCCTTCTCACTCCTTGCTCCCACATACGCCTCTGCCACAGAGGCAGCAGCAACAGAAACCCCCCTAACCTGGGCTGCTCTGCTACTGACAGCAGTGACTCACCCAGGACTGCTCAGCAACCACGAGCTAACAGCATTTCTGAGATGTGATTTGAATTCACAATTACGAAAGAATCAAATGCTACAGCTTATGTGGTTTTTAAACCTTCGTAGCTGTTGTCATCTCAAAGTACACTCCCAAGTCAGAAGGCTGGGTTTATACATGCAAATATATACATACATACATACATATATACACACGTATTTAAAGAATGACACCAACATTCTTCGAGGAGTATAACTGCACAACCCAAGCCTTCAGCTTACAAAAGCCAACGGATATGAAGTTTGTGTGTGTTTGTACGCAAATGACAGTTTTCATATGTTTAGAGGGTTTTCTCACAGTGTCATTCTTACCACCTCACCACGTCATATCAGTGACTTTCCACAATATCAACACTCTTGAGGACATTGGGAAAGCAGAAATTATTATTAAAGTATAACAAGATTGTATTGGATAAACACAGTGGATTTATTTTACCAGTGCTGACATAAACCAAACGTCTAGGTTTTAGGGCAGGTCAGTACTTAGTGAATGAGCAGAGAAGCCTCTGAGCTGTCAGGGTGCCTTTGGACAAAGACATGACAAAAATGATGTTTAGGTTTCCTTCTAGCACTGATGCTTCAAAGCTAGCAGCTCCTCAGTCAGGGGCCCCTGGAAAGGAGAAACAAAACAACCCCAGCAACTAGTCAGCCAGCAAAGGCTTATAAAGCTGCAGCCTTGATGACTGACAGCAAAAAGGAAGAAAAAGTCCAGCGGAGTAGACAAGGGAGCCCTTGGAATCACAAACAACAAAGATAAATATTTTCTTTTATACACTTGCCAATTTTTTATGAAGCAAATGAAAGAGACGCTGCCCTCGGATCTTGGTTCTGGATGCTGGTATTTTTCACACTTTAGCACTTTTTGCTCTGACTTGACATACAATATTGCAATTTATGGAAACAGATTTAGCCGTGTTTGAGAATAAAAAGAATGCAGGGGATTTTGTTATTAAAAAAATAAGTTGATTTTGAAGGCAGCAGCCCCAACTCCAACATGAGTTAATAACAGTTTACATCATAGAAGTGTATTTTTTTAACTGACTCAAAATATAATTAGGCAATTATAAGAAACCAAGGGAGAGCTGTTTAAAAGCTACTGGCCACAGCTGTTAAGCTACCTCACCTCAGTCGGAAATCAGCACCCCTCCAGCTGGGGGATTTAAGTGAACTCATTTCATCACAGCTAAGTGGAAGTGCTCACGTCTCCAATTACTCATCTGAGAAATCAGTAACTTCTGGGAGCAGGGCAGGAACTTCGTTACAGCTCCACATGGATCTGGAAAGGGCCTATCTGGCTGTGCCCAGCAGTTTGAGATGTTCCTTCTCCAAAGGTGACTGTCAGAGTGTCTAGTTCATCTTGCTACTAATGTTCCTCTCAGGGCTGGACAGACAGCATGCTAAAGTGCTGCTTTTCCCTGAAAAATTATTTTAATTAAAATGGTATTCAGGGGTCCCATATCCTTTGTTTCTCACTAATTGTCATAATACATTTGTTCAGTTTCCAAGCTAATGAGTGCTTTTGCTAACTGCGAGTTCCCAAATTAACATGGGATCTGAAACACTGGGCTTTTTTCTTCTCAAGCCGTATTTCACTGCCACTCCGTCTTCTGGAATGGCACGGTCCCTGCAAGGAGAGCATCTTCCAATGCCTCACCACATAAAACTCAGAGATGAGCCCCGCCGAGCGTGTCTGACAGGGCAGAACACGTCCCGGTTTCTGCACAAAGTCTGTGGATGCAAGGGCAGCAAGAACATACGTTAGAGCTTAAAGTGGGCAAGAAGTAATCACTAAGAAATCATCACCGGTGAGCACGAAGCACAGAAGGCAGAGGTCTTAAGCGTAATTTGGACACAGCTACCTTCCCAAAGCAAGCAGTGCTTAAAGTGAAAACCTGCTTCAAGAGCAGCAGTTTTCGTTTACCAGTCCATCATGCGGCTTTCTCGTTCTCCTGTTCTCCCTGCTTAAAGACTGTGAACTAGCAGAGCAGTTACAGGGGTGCACAGAGCACAAACTGGGGATGGACTGGGTCCTGATGACACCCTTGTGCAGTGCTCCCACGCACAGACATGAAAGACACTGCACAAAGAGAAAGGATGTACAGTAGATTTCTCGAAAGACCAGTGTAGCCACAGTTGTAAAAGATATTGTGCGTGTTTAAGGTTGAATATTTTGTTGCTTTGTACTGCTTTTCCAAAAAAAAAGAAAGGTATACACTAATAAATACAGCTGCAGGCTAATCCAGGAGCAGACTCAGCAACTTGCTCCCCCATGGGAAGTCCAAGTAAGGCTCCTGCCATTCCCTCTGTGGGTGCACAGAGGGAGCTGGCCCCAAAAGCAAAACTGCTACTCATAGGTTCCCATGGATGAAGTGATCGGAGGGGACAGGGACAAGGGGACATGGAAGCAGGACAGGACAGAATAAGGCTGCTGAGGAGAAGGGTTTCACGGGAACCAGCTCCTGCACATTCGCAGAGGACACGACTCTCTTCAAGAAAAGCGATGGCTTTATCACTGGCAAATTAAAATAGTTCTTTGCTTTCTGAATGTTTCAGTTGAAGTATCAGCCTGACATTTCCATAGCGATAACACAGTCATAATTGCTTCAAAAACACTGTGCACTCAGTCCTTAGAAAAAAACTTACTGAAGACACTGATACAGAGCACAGACACACAAGCGCTTCAAATTACAACTGGAAAGATACTGCCAGGGGCCTGACCTGTGCACTCAGTTTCTGGACAGAGGTGACTATTTCTAGGAGTGAGAGGTTAATGACTTCGCACCCGGCATGTCAAAACACCCTTTCTAAGTTGGTATAGTCCAGTAAAAACAGGTTGAGTGGGGAACAAGCATAAGGCAGCGGGCGGGTTTCAGGAGGGCTCTGTGGATAGGGCTGCTCTGGAGGAAGAGGTTACCCCTGCCCCAGAGGCCCTTCACAGCCCCGCTCCAGGGTGGCAGCCCCTTTGGGCCCACTTGCTCGGCTGAGGATTCCCAACTCATACTCGAGTGATTCAAGCAAACTTAATCCCTGGCTTTTGGCTAACCTGGCTCTACAAGCACATCCGAGGAAACCCAAGGACAGGTGGATGTGTATAAAAGGAACTTTTTTCTTCTTCTTGAAGAATAACTCTGTGCCACCAGGAAAATGTCTTTGGCTAATCCAGATGGTTTTTGATAAAAGTGGGCTAGGAAATAATCACAAAGGCTGCTCTCCCAGCAGAGCTGTGGCTGGGGGATGGTACCCTTCTAGCAGGCCTGGTGGGTAGTAACATCTTCAGCTGCTCAACTTCAGAGTGCTTAGATTTAAAACCACACCGTTACTTTGGCCTAGATTTTTTTTCAGTGCAGTTCTATGTTGCACCATAAAACATATTTTTACAAATACAAATCAACCACTTGAGCAAAAGAAAATAATAAATACTGGAGAATTCTCCAAAGCTGCCAATGGAGAAAGAGAAAAGAGGTTCAATGGATAAGGATGATTTTTAGATTACCTCAATGCTTCCTGGGGACTCATATATCACCTACACTAATTTACAGCACTCATCACGTTTCTCCAGAGCTGCACCCTGAGCTGGACACACTGCTGCAAATGATGTGTCCCCGTGGGAATGATCGTTCCACCCCAAGCAGCAAAGATTACCTGGGAGCCCCTGCATGTCCCAACACCCACATCCACAGCCTGGGCGACGCTGCCAGCTCTTTCAAGTCTTGCTCCTAATCCTACTGTGACCAGATACACATCAGCATTAGCATCAGCCCAGCTGTAAAAGGAATAAGGAATGGCCAGGCTGAGTCTGACACCAGGAATTACCTCAGCTGGCTTTTGTTTAGACAGCGATGAACTCCAAGGAAGCTTGGAATGAACTCCAAGGAAGCTTGGAATAAGCAGGGGAGACTACAAAGAATTTCAAAGTACAATTTGTTTACAGTGTTGTGACAGAACCCAAGATAAGCATATAAAAAGCTATCAGACCAATCTTCTTCCCTATATAAGTCTGAGAAATTATTTTGTTGCCTGGAAATACAGATACTTGTGAAGTAACAATCAGGACCTCTCCCTGAAACTGTCTTAGACGTTCACCTGATGAGGTCACAGGAGTAGAACAACCCCTTTGTAAGAGCTTTCGGACGTCTAGCATTTTCTCAAAACAAACAAACAAAAGTACACATTCTACTATATAATAGCATGCAGCTTTACATTCATTGCTGCTTTAAGCACATAGGTATAAAATGGATAATTTCCTGATTAATAAAAGCTGTACTAAAATATGACTGATTTTGGAGTAGTGCACTGAAGTCTAAGGGTCAGAAATATTTTCAATGTATCTACTTTTCTTTTTAAAACTTCTTTTTTTTTTTTATTTAATTTATTACCAGGAAAATTCTGCTTTCCCTTTTGTGTCTTTGAGATAGTCTCAATCCTGCCTTATGAAATATCCCTACCAGTCAGACTACAGTGTCTGACCTATTAACATAACTAAAATATACAAGTTAGTCTTAAAAAAAAAAAAAAAAGGCAGAATTTGATTCCTTAATTGATTCTTTCAGAGACATTACAGACACTTCAGTGATATTTGTGATGCTATTGCTTGAGCAAGAAACCTCATGATAAATGTTCACTTTCAGGTCTCATGGTAGGCAAGGTACCAAGACTTTGGTACCCCTAGTTTGGGATAATGGCTTAATTTACTCTTCTGTAGACAAGGTAAATAATATCGGCATCTCATTAAGGCACTATTAGGCCTAATATTTTAACATGTCCAGAGTTGGAGACATACGACACCCACAGAAGGAGACAAAAGACCATGAGTAAATTAGCAGTGTTTCTGATGGCTCATGGAGGTGAGGTAGGATGGAGAGCCAAAAGCTTACAATTCCTGGCAGCTTCTATGAGGTACAAATGTCACACCCCAAACCAGAGAACGGTCACAACCATTAAGACACCAAGAGAAGTGATGAGGACTCACCTGCATCCCTTGACGCTTGTGATT
Source organism: Rhynochetos jubatus (assembly GCA_027574665.1). NCBI lineage: Eukaryota > Metazoa > Chordata > Aves > Eurypygiformes > Rhynochetidae > Rhynochetos > Rhynochetos jubatus. Next base: position 57,329,455 of record CM050649.1, on the reverse strand, counting down.
CTGTCCAGATCACTTGCACTTGGTGACTGAATGCCAGGCAAACCACTTTGGAGACATGATCTTGGTGGTTTGTTGTACATGGGTACAAGAGAGTGAGTGAAAGTGTATGAAATTGGTTTTGTTTTAAAATAAAACGATCTCCCCCTCCCACAGAGCTCTGCTAACGTTAGCTAGGTTTTGTTTCTGAAATGTTGCATCGTTTGCTATGCTACGGCCTTCGTTTTGTTGAGCATCATCCAGGTGCTATTACCATACCCATAGGAAGCAAATGTGTGGCTGTTTTATAAGCAAAAGGAAAGGGCTTTTTAGTTTTGTGTATTATAAATAAGCCTTCCAGATGCCGTGTTGTGTACAAGGGAACCTAATCCTTTTTTGCAGAAAAGGACATCATGACATGTTTCATGTCATGTTTCACTCGGTGTAACAGCAACTGGAGAAATGCCACAGGGTCCACTAACGTACCACTACCTGTGCTGCCAGCAGTAATGCCAGGCTCGTGTGCTCTGAGCAACTCTGGTTGTGTACCCTCATAAACACAACAGCAGCTGCTGCAAATGTAGCAGCAAAGAAACAACGGCACTGACTACAGAAAACGGGAAAACACTGAGGGTGCATTTACACGTTGGAAATGAATGCCGATCAGTCAGAAAGGTGAACAATGAGAAACCTAACCTGAAAGGTATAACCAAAGCTTGAGCTTGGCTGTCCTAAGGGTTGCACACCACTGTGCTGACACAACCGCAGCATCAGGTTTGCATCTTTCATACTGGCTGCCTGCGCCAGCATGGCAAGAGGGTCGTACTGTCCTACCTCAGCCTTAATGCACCTTGACTGTATCAGTGCTTTGCAGTAACACAACTGCACAGAGTGAGAGCATCCCTCAGTGCTGAACACCTTACTGCAGACAGGCTGGTATTTTGAGGCACACAGAACTGTCATAGGTAAGTTAAGCAAGCCCCGTACAGATGGCGAATGGAAGGGAATGTCTGGCGCCGGAGCAGCAGTGGAAGGGCTGTGAGAATGGCAGGTGGAATCTTGGCTAGCCCATCACCAAGGTGCCTGCACGTCTTCAGGACACTCACTTCTCAGGCAGGGCTCCCAGATCAGGAAACAAAGGACAGTGAGGAGATCCTGGCGAGTCAAGAAAGGAGGAGGAAAACACAGTAATCCCTGTCAGAAACTGGCACCAGGTCAGCAAGCTATGAAGAATCCAGGAGATGATCGATCTGTCATGGCAATGTAAACTGACCAGGCCACCTGGATGCACACACCTTCATGTCTAATACTAGACAGACTGCTGGGACACATGCACATTGGCGCTCATGAGTATGAGAGCGAGAATAAGTGAAACTGTATTAATTTTCAAATAAACGAGATCCCTAAGGCATTGCATTGAGCTTTGCTACACTGTTGGTACAATACCGCAGCACTATTTCCTACAGAGCTGCTTTGGGGTAAAGTTTTGCGTAGCATCTTGGTGTCTGTTATTGTTAGACTAGCAACAGTTGCATATGCATGCATTTCCTTTGGGTTTTTTGGGGGGAAGGGGGCTCAGGGGAGGCAGGGAGGTTGGCCAATTCCCAAATATGTGAATTGGAAAGGAAAACACTGTGCCTAATTACCTATACTCTACAGCCCACTTCCACGTTAACATAAAGAATAGTTAAAGAATTGGAAGCCACACTGATACAGTACAAATCATTAACCCACACCTGCCTGCTAAGGTGTGTAACACCACCACGGAGGGCTCTCAGTGCTGGCAGGTATCTGAGTGCCCCAAATACTGCATAGAACAGACCTGATGTGCAGTCTGATCCTTTGTTTCTCCTCCCAGTAAACCAACTACGGATCGCCAAACCCTTTGTCATCCTTAAGAAATCCCCCCTTCAAGCAGAAAATTTGCCTTTATCTTGAACCTATCGCTGTCAGAGCAGGAACGAAGAGTGACAGCTGCAGTGACATTTCACGCACCTATCTGCACGCAGAATAAACTTCACACTTTTTGTTACTTACTAAAACTGCAACAACAGCTTTAGGTCTGTTTCTTATCATGTGTAGTCTTTGCTAGTTTCTTATTAAGCATTAATTAATCAGGCATATACCAGCAGCACTGAGTGCTGCTGAGCAGGACCCAGGTCACGATATACTGGGACCCAATCAGTTGTGTTGCAACAGAATGGCTCTGCCTCTCCCACAGCCACCAAGTATATTTCTACAGCCAAATCACACCAGTTATTCCAAGAGAGCCATCACCAACTGTCAGTTATCAGAAGGGCTTAAAAGGTACAGAGAAAAATCAGAGAAATTCAGCACAACTTAATAAAGCTGTTAGCTATGGAACAGTTGTTAAGGCTGCACAGCAAAGCTCTCTGCCTCATCAGGTCCTTTCTTTCTTTCCTGAGAACAGAGATGCGTTCACCACAATGCTCAAGGGAGCATTTGGAGCAAAGTGCTCCTTTGCTAACAGCCCACCAATCACTAGGATCGCTACATCATATGTGCACATGCACAAGAAACCCCCCACAGCAGGGGTGATGTCAGTGATGGCTTCGAAAACGCTGAAGCTAAACTCTTCTAAGCTATGGTATCCCCGCTGTGTACATTTTGCTGTAGTTTCATGTACGTAGCGTGTCAGAGAGGGTGATGAGTAGGAACGCGATTCCTTTACAGCCCAGAGGAAGAGGCAGTAGCAAAGGTGATTATGCAGCAGCAAAGCTGACTGACGGCTGCTTTCGTAACAGACTGGATACATCATTCAGTTTTACCTTGATAATGTAACTTCTCCAGGTGGTCAAGTGTCCCAGGAAGTTTAGTAATTTCCAAGAACATCCCATTTCAAACCAGGGACTTACACATAATGAGTCCACTTGTACCAAGAAACCGCTGTGAAGAATGTTATTGCACAAGCCAGGACTTTCTGGGTATACGTGTATACCCCCCTCCGCTTAGAGCAGATGCAATAAATCCAGCATTTCCTGAAAGCATCCGACCCACTGGGTCTGTGTGGGCCTGCCCAGCAAGTTTTGGAGCGGTAAATTAAAAAAATAAGTAAAGTCACCAGTATATGAATTTGTCAGTAAACAGAGAAGCAGATACATGGATTTCATCTGCATTTACCCACCACTATGGCACTGAGATCAAGGCTCACAGGAAACACTACATTTAAGTGAATCTGTTGCCACACAGTTTCATGGCAGTTCAGGCTGTGGGACACCTCAAAGAGCTGTAAAAAAATCCACACCTATTACCCTCACAAAATTCCCAGCTAGGAAACAGTATACACCTACAGAAACCCAGGAGCAGAATGATCTTCAGCAGAAGCAGTGAAATCAGAGCTGGGCCTTGCCCAGGACTTCAGGTAAGCAGAAATACACGGAGAACCAAACTGTCAGAGTGAGCAGCCAGTTGGCATGAACAGAATGTCTTTTTTAAATATCACTCCCCCCCACCCCTCAATAATCATAAATACAGGTTTTAAACAACAATTACAAATTTCTCAATGTGCTCATCTTTTCATTCTATGCCCAGTTTTAATTTCAAAATATATAATTTACAGATGGTCCATTAATTTATAGTTCCAGACCAATTATAAAAAAAAGAAAAATAATTGTCCATTTATTTAAACCACTTCAAAGGCATTTAGTTTCATTCATGGTTGTTTAAGGTGCATTACGGTATAGAGTTTCAACAGCACCATTCAGGTGAATATACATATGGAGCTGTACAGGTCACAGAGCTCATTAAGTGTGAAGAATGTGTCATTTTCTTCAGTCAATAAAATCTTCTCTAATACAACACTTTAATTTTCATGTTATAGTTCTTTAAAAAAATCTCAAGAATTAGAGGTGTGCATGAATTATAAGCATCCATCTTCTGAGAAAAACTGTGTTTCTGTCTTTTTTCCATTTTGAAATGGAGTGAAAGGCTGGAAATGTGACATATTCCACTGAATAGATATTTCTGAGAAATAACAGGTTGTCGTGCCACTTCCCTGGATAGCTGCCACTCAGCAGATCAAGCAGCCTGCCTCGTTCGTAGCCTACCTACTGCATTGGATTAGCAGGAGGAAGAAGCAGGCTTCACCTCCAGCAAGAATTGCGTACATCTCTAGGGATATTTTGATTCCAGCACACAAGATTTCTCTGACCAAAAACTCTCTTAAACACTGTGGTCAGCACACAGGTGCGCCCGCTGAGACGCTGTGCAGTAGAGGGGAGAGTGCATAGTTGTCAGACCAAGCAACATCCTTTTGAAATCACCTGTGTGAGGTGCAGGGAAATGATGATAAAAATGGAAAGGCAAGGGTAGCATCTTTAGGATGAGAGCACTATCAGAGCATGTCTTCTACTCAAAAGACTGGAAAACCCTTGGAAAAAACCACAGACCACCCTTGCAGATTTTCTTTTCCCTATATAAGAGGCCTGTAAGTATAGAATTGAAGGCAGGTAAGGGCTGCATAGGAAACCAGTGGGTCACTATCGTTCCCAGAGATATGTTTCCAACTACAACTACAGGGATCAGATGATTATGTCAGTAAATTACAAAAATCAATTCAGGAACAAAGCTCAGACTACTAGAATTTGCCCCTAAATACGCAGAGCTCTATTACCCCCTCTGTGAGCCATTGCACTCGCAGGTAGACACAGGAACTCATGACTTCCCTGCTGAGCAGCCTTGGAAATCGCAACAAACAAAGATGCTGTTTGCCTGATCCAAATACTCTGTGACCTACTTTTCCACGTGTTATTATAACTGGCTCTTTTCTACCGTCATGGCAATTGGCAGTACCTGGCTACATCCAAGACCTCAGCCTGAAGTTCACAGACCTTTGATGTTCCAGCCTACAGGAAGAGGCGTCAGCACGTCTCAAGTGGGAGTGGGACGTGCCACCAGCCTCCTGCTGAGCCCAGGTGGCCACGCAGGGTTAGTCTGCAATACTCAGACACCTGGCACATCTTCCTGTGATGGGAATCTTTTATCTTGTATTCATGAGACTGTTGATAGAAATTTGGGTAAAACCCTGGTCCTTTGGGCTGCAAAGAGCACTTGCAAAGCTCTGACTCACTGCATGCCGGTGACAGGGTGTGTGAACTAGCTCTGCGCCGACAACCTGAGAGAGGTGTGACCTTTCGCAGTTCAGAGCAACAGGCTGTTCATTTTGAAAGCCAACGATAAACGAACGTCAGCTTTGTTAGCAGCCTAATGAAATTACCAGAAGTAAAAGGGAAGATTGTGCTCTGAAGTGAGCAGCCCGAGTAGCTTATGAACAGAACTTACGGTAAGGTCAACGGGGTTTTTTTCCAGATACTCCCAGCCAGGAAAAAAAGAATACTGAATTCTGCATCTCAAGCCCAGTCTCCGACTGTCACAAACATCCACATCACACAAAACCTGCTGTAAGTTACCCCAGTGCACAGGCAGAACTAGGCACGCATGTCCACTACTCTCACTGGGAAGCTGTTAGAGAATTTTGCTCCTCTGATGGTTAGAAGTTTTTTCTAATTTCTAGTCTAAATGTGTCCTACTTCAGCTCATTTGTTTATACGCTAAGACAACCCTTTAACTGAAACAGTCCTAAGCATTCCCTGATTTTTATTGTCCAGACAGGTAGCATTCAAATCCTCTCAGGCTTTGTTTTTCTGAACCAAACAGCCAAACTCTTAATCACACCTCCTTTAGAAAGGCACTCTGTTCCTCCTATCGCATCACTTCCATTCATCTGATTTGCAGGACGAACAGAAGTGACGTGATATCCTTCCCCTTAACAGATATCTTAATCCCCCTTTCGGTTGATTACAACTCCAAGCTTTGAGTCATCAGCGTATTTCATTAATACGGTTTTTCTTTTATTCCAAAGGTCTATTATACTAAACTGGTCCCAAGACCAACAGGAATTTTTCTAGTAACTACCCTCCAGCCAGTATTTCCGCTTTCAGTACTAATTCTCATATCCCCATTACCCAATTCCTTACTCATATTTTTTTCCTACTAATCTGACTCATTGTATGTAACAATTCTCCATGTAATTAAAACATTAAGGTCAATTAAAGAACTATACATTAAAAAAAAACCCTTATTAAACGAAAAGCACAAGCAAATACTTCATTGTCATCTTCCAGAACAAGCAGAGACACAACAGAGTAAAAATACCTGCTAACCAGCCTGTCCTCCCATGGGGACAACTTGGTCCTCTTTTATCTTTCTCTCAGTCTTCTCCACCGCCCAGTCAGAGCACAGAAAGTGAGTGCGAGCACGGATTTAACCTCAGCTGTGGTTATTTCCATTGCAGGAGCACTTGTGGCAGAGCTGATTAGGAAGGGTGTTGGCTGCTCATCTAGAACTTCTGCTGTAGGCAGTTTTATGCTAAAATCTGATGGTTTTCACCCAACCAACAGATCCTTTCTTCTGCTCCCATTGCTGTGAGGGCAGTCACCTCCAGCTGGGACATGGAGCAGGGATGGAGGGACCAGTAACTTCTTAGACCACTTTTAAATCCTGTCTCTAGCGTGTTGCAGAAGATGCTCTGGCAAATGCTGCTCCAACTGTCTAAGTCAGGAGACACAGTGAATTAAAGCCAATTGGGGGTGTAGTTCTATGTTACAGGTAGTGATGAAGTGCCACAAAGAGCTGCAGCGTACCCCTGTTCAACCCACCACCGCCAGCACCAGCTCCTTTCTGAGCTTACAGAGAGCTGATAACAGGAATTCACACAGAAAAAAACTCTCGCTTTGGTTTTTTCAGAAGGTTGTTTCTCAACCAGTTTTCCAGGAGCGCCAGTGCCAGTGCTAATGAAGCGGTTTCAATCTTTAATGAAATAAGCATACCCATCAGGCAGTTGCGCTGCCTGCAAAAACAATTTTAAATCAGATTTGAATAGAAGTCGTGCAACATTTTTTTTGGTGCAAATGAAGCCCCTGGACCAAGATCACAGTTGGGTGCTCCTATTCCCAGCTGTCTGTCTTGTTCCCCTGCCAGACACTATTTTCCCTCTACCAGGAATAATAAAACTGTATGTGTCATGCTCAGATGGTCTGGCTGAGCAGCAGCATCCAGGTCTGTTGTCCCTACCTCAGGCAGTGTCTAAAGTCATGCCAGCAAAATGCAGCAGAGATGTCCACTGGAGAATCTGGGTTGGGATGATTAGAGATGCAGCTGTCATTTCCTCGGGAGAGCAACTGGAAAGCTACCCTGGCCCTACATTAATCTTATGTCCATCTACCTTTTGCATGAGCTTCTAAAGAAGCTATGTTAAAAGCTTTTTTTTTTTTTTCTACCCAGAAAGATATGTGGTTTTTATACACAGCAAATAAGGAAAGCATGAGGTGTTGGTGAGGCCAGTTTCAATTAAGTATCCTTAGTACTTGCATAGATCTTGAAAAACTGAGTTGCAAATGCTGGGGAATAGGCTTTCTGCAAAGATATCACACTTTTAATTATTGTCTTTTTGGTACTGATGCTTCTCAATGCTTCAGAACTGAAAACAAAAAAAAAACTGTAGAAGTTTAAGTAAAAGTTTATAACAGATTACTGTACTTAAGAAGAAAACTACTGAATTCTCTGAACTTATTCTTATTGAACCTGAATCATCTCACCCAGATATACCAGTTGGTTTCCTTACAGTTCAGAGATAATGAGTGTCAGCAGTAAATTATTACCTGTAAGAAAAAGCCTCAGTACAGTGACACAACTTTTGCAGCATGTGGCCTTGTGTTGTCTAAGATAGCGCATCAGAAATATTAAACTGGTCTGGGAGACCGAATCCATTGAACCCTCAGAATGAAAAAATCTACATTAGGAATGAAATATATTTCCTGGTTCCTAGCAGAACTGAAAAGCATACAAATACTCCAGGCAGCCAGTTTGCAAATGAAAGTAAGTTTTTCTCACACTATGTCATTTCAAATGAGATATGCTAACTTTTTTTAATTCATGTGCTTCCTTCTAAAGATTCCTGGTGACAAAATTGTGAATGCTGTCAGCAACATTAGGAAGGCTTACCATATCAGTTATTCTACGTGTCTGAGAGAACGACTAGAGCCACCCAAGAAATGCAATGAAGTCCCAGTATGCATTGTTCAAAGGGCTGTATTGTTTTCTTGTGAAAGGGTGAAGGTGGAGAAGGTCATGTTTATCTAGTTAGTGTACGTTCTTGACACACAATCAGGAAACTCCTCTTGAAGGATTTCCAAACCCATCTCCAAATAATATTCAGTACTGTAAATCCTGCTCACATGTAATCCTGCTCATCATATGAGATGAATCACGCTTGTCTGAAATAAGAGAAAGCCACCTGGGTCGTCTTGCTGAGCAGCTACAAAACACTGAGAATTCAGGCTACAACTATGCATGAAAATGGGAATTTGAAAATCTTAATCACATCAAAGCTTTTGTATGAATATAAACTGCTAGACCCAACTGGCACATTTGACACACGTAGCCCGTGGTGAACCTAGCACAGTCCTCCAGCAGTACCTCCACAAGCTTTGCGCTCTCAGGGGCCCCTATATCTCCTCAGGCTACAAGTGTTCTTGGGTTTATGCTATAAAAACATATTCCTGAGGGCTGTGACATAGCCACCTCTTTTTGTCATACACTTTGTTACTACTTTTCTTTGTGGTTTTTTTTTTTTAACTTCTTAAGTTTAATGTCCAAAGGCGAGAGGAGAGCTGCAGGGTCATGCGCTGTGCAGCATGGTGAATCCAGCCAGTATGTGCCAGTTAGCCCCAGAGGCACGTCTTTATTCCACCTCTGAACTAAGTACAGACGTAGGCCTGGGGGCATATATACTGCAAAGCTAACAACACACAGTGTGATCCTCAGGCAGCTTAGGAACGTCAACCTCACGACGACGTCAACCGGAGGATTGGGCCATGGCACCTTCCACTTTGCACATCCTGTACTTCGCCAAGTAAGAGCTAGGAACTTATGATGACAATAAACGTATTTATGATCCCTCTTTCCGTGAGCTAAATCTATACCCAAAGTCTTGAGTGAAAGCAACACGGAACGGCGTCCAGTGCCAAGTGGACTGACCCTGCAGACCTGAGCAGGCACACCTCTACAAAACGAAACCTCTGGCACTAACACCAGCACAAGGAGTTCTGTTCCCCAGCTCCTGCTGCCTCCTTCCCTCCTCTGCCCAAGGCTGAGCACCATCACCCCCATGATGCCAATGTACTGTGGCCAGATTGCACTGTGAAACAGGTTGTTCTAGTGCCCACAGAGGCCGTGGGCAGTTTGTGGGCACAGCAGAGAGGGTGGCAGCTTGGAGCGCAGGGGTAGGGAAGAGGAGGCCAGTGTTAAAGGACAGCCTGAGTTTGGGTAGTTCATCAGAAAGCTCTGTGTCAGCACAATTTACAGGGCTGATCTGTTCTCGAACCCCTCTGGTTAGGAAGCATAGAAAAAAACACTGTAAAAAGTGAGGATTCTGTTTCCCTCTCCCACATTCAGAAACCTTCAGAAATACCACCGTTATTTTGCTCTCCACTAACTCCATCCCAGAATACAGAACGTAGAAATATTTCCCAAGAAGCTGAGCTGTTGGTCACTGAGTTTTTCTCATTTATCTAACATTATATCTCACTACAAGTTAATTTTTGCTATTAATTCACTGGCTTTATTTCTGTATAAAGATTATAAACACTAAACTTGTGTAAATATTTGTGACCTAAATATTACAATTTACCACAGTAAATTATTTCTCAATAAAAGGTGATCTCAATCTATTTTCTCATATTAGAGCTATGAGGAAACCTTTTAAGATTTTAAAAAAAGAAGATGTTGTATAGAATCAGGTTTTGTTTTATACAACATACCATCTTTTATGTTCTGGACCATCCAGCCTCGCCAAGTATGACTTCAGCTGGAAAATATCCTGTTAGGGAGACGTACTTGTAACTTTAGATACCATGAAGCACAAGTCTGAAACTTCAAATTTCAGCACTTTGTCCATAACAGTAAGGGGCAAAAGAACTCCACTCCAGCTGAAAGATAAACTTAAATAAAGCTAAGTAAAAGTATTATTGCATAGTAGTCCAGCTAACAAACAGTAACAGAGAAACCAATGAAGTTAAAGCAAGCTTAACTCATTTACAAAATGTAAAGAGAGCTGAAGATTTATGAGAGGGTCAAATAAATGTAATGAACTCCCCATTTTGTGGAAGGTTTGCTTCTCTGGTTCTACGTGTCTCAGCACTGATGGGGTTTAATGAAATACCACATGAAAGACTGCTTTTCTGACAGCTTACTTTCGAAGAGTATAACACCATGAAATCCTACGCAATTACACAGATTTTCATTCCAGGTTTTTCAGTTCTTCCCCATCCCCAAAAAACCCAACAAAACCAACCAACCAAACAGAAAAAAGAATAAGCATTTCAACTTCTGGATATGTCTGGATTTTCACACCTTCAAAGCTTGGTTACTGCCAGCCTCAACCTCTAGATGTGCTTGTTTCCAAAAGACTAATCCCACCTGCAGCTCCGAGGAAGGAAGGGATTGATTTGTACACAGCAAGTAATGCTTCCTGCTTACTAGCACAGCGCCTCGACACCTGAAGAGACATCAAGCACCACCACATAAAATTACTAAGAGATGGCGCCGACATTCTTTGTTGTGCAGCTCTACCTCTCCGATGTAATTTCTCCATCTTCTCAAGTTTATCAAAAGGAGCAGAATCCTTCGTTTAATTAAATCACGGTGCTTTGAAACTGAATTCCGTGAGTTACCATGTATTCTGGCTTCCTGATACTGAATAAAAAGTATTCTCTCTTTGACAACAGAAGGCATAAGGCAAGATGCCCAGCTACACGATTTCTGTTCAACTAATGGCTAAATGCTCTTACCCAAGAACTCAGTGTCATTAAGACTGATGTTCTCTATGCTAAATGTGCTCTTGGAAAGTCTCCTCTTTAAGGACAAGAAACAAATACATTTTTTTTCTGAAAAAAAACAGCAGTGGTCAGAACACAAGCTTTGGAAAATACAGCAGAAGTTATGACAGTGAGCAAGTATCGTGGACAACTAGCCCAATAAATAAGCACATTTATTGTGGAGAAGGGTAGAAGCAATGCAAAGAGCCCTGACGTGACTGGTGGGACCACACAGCTGTGATGTATGAGAACACACCAAGGCAATACTCAGAGGCAAGGGGGCTCACGTAGAATCACAGATTCATAGAATGGTTTGGGTTGGAACGGACCTTAAAGATCATCTAGTTCCAGCCCCCCTGCCATGGGCAGGGACACCCTCCACTAGACCAGGTTGCTCAAAGCCTCATCCAGCCTGACCTTGAACACTGCCAGGGATGGGGTACCCACAAATTCTCTGGGCAACCTATTCCAGTGCCTCACCACCCTCTCCATAAACAATTTCTTCCTGATATCTAATCTAAATCTCCCAACTTTCAATTTAAACCCGTCACCCCCTGTGACGGGTCACTCCATCCCCTTGTAAAAAGTCCCCCTCCAGCTTCCTTGTAGGCCCCTTCAGGTACTGGAAGGTGCCTTCTCTTCTCGAGGCTGAACAAGCCCAACTCTCTCAGCCTTTCTTCATAGCAGAGGTGCTCCAGCCCTCTGAGCATCTTTGTGGCCTCCTCTGGACTCGTTCCAACCAGTCAATATCCTTCTTATGCTGAGGGCTCCACAGCTGGATGCAGTACTCCAGGTGGGGTCTCACAAGACCTGAATAGAAGGGGAGAATCCCCTCCCTCCACCTGCTGGACATGCCTCTCCTGATACAGCCCAGGATATGGTTGGCTTTCTGGGCTCCCAGCACACACTGCCGGCTCATGTCCAGCTTCTCATCCACCAGTACCCCCAGGTCCTTCTCCTCAGGGCTGCTCTCGATCCATTCTCTGCCCAGCCTGTCCTTGTGCTTGGGATTGCCCCGACCCAGGTACAAGACCTTGCACTTGGCCTTGTTGCACTTCATAAGGTTGACACAGACCACCACCTCTCCAGCCTGTCCAGGTCCCTCTGGATGGCATCCCTTCCCTCCAGCGTGTCGACCACACCACACAGCTTGGTGCCATCAGCAAACTTGCTGAGGGTGCACTCAGTCCCACTGTCCATGTCACTGACAAAGATGTTAAACAATACTGGCCCCAGTACCACCTTCTGAGGAATGCTGCTCGTCACAGGTCTCCGCTCGGACATCAAGAGGTTGACCGCAACTACAGTCAATTCCTTATCCACCGAGTGGTCCACCCATCAAATCCATGTCTCTACTGTTTAGAGACAAGGATGTCGTGCAGGACAGAGTCAAATGCTTTGCACAAGTCCAGGTAGATGATGCCAGTTTCTCATCATCTTATTGCACATCATCTTAATCTTCATAGTCAATCCTCTGCTGGCAGATATCTGACTTCGTGTCATTGATGCCATGTCTGCTGACAGATTTAGCATTGAGAAGTCATTCAGAGGACACAGGAACAAGCCTAACACTAGAAATCAGGTTTCTCCTCCGAAGTGAGGGCTTGCTGCTTTGTCAAGTGGAATCTTACCCTGCCTTTTCCCCCACTCTTGAGTATTAACACTCCGCGCCAGCTGTTCACTTGCGCAAGTGTTGTCCTCAAAGGTGAGCCTCGACCTCCTGACTTCAGAGACACGTCAGTTTGAAAGTACCTGGCTAAGAAGAGATCAACCAACCAAACTACTGAGGTACTTCAGCAGTGAAAAATGAAGCACTTGTTAGTGCAATTGCATTTGTACCACATCACTTACAACAAGAATGTTACAAAAAACCTGAACCATAGAACTTGGGAATGTTTCCTGAAAAGAAGCACCTTCCAGGACAGACAACTGTCATATCCTGAGGAAGGAACATATTTCAGTATCAGAGAGGAAAAGTTTAAAAGCTGATGATTCAAGGGAGAAACAAAAATGTTTTTGTAGACATGACAAAATTAACAACTGATATGAAATTAAATACATAAAATTATGAGGAATGTACACCACCAATGACTGCTTTACAGCAGCAAGGGCAAGCAGACAGACCTGTTTGTTTTGATCCATTGTTTTACAAGGCTCAAACAGGGTTGATCCCACAATGCAAAGAGCACACCGTACCACCTCCTGGTAAGAAAATGGGATCTACATTCTACTCCTGCTTCAGGGCTACCTCCTAAACACAGTCAAATAAGCAGAAATTTCTCTACTCCTGTCAGCAGGCTTTGAAATCCTGCCACTGGTCCGTGCTGGCACATAAGGATGGGTAAGGACTCCTGAGCATGATATTTATGTTTAACTTCCATCTCCTACTTCCTCATTGCTGTGACAACATCTCACATGCAGTGCTGCTTGTGGGACATGTCACCTGCTCAGTCCGGTGCATCAAGGTTGAAGGCAACTAACTGCGCTTCGTTAGGCAATTCCTCCCAGTGCAGAGGCCATGCTGATCTGCTGCAACAGGGATGATTTTTGATAGCAAAGCCCTGAGAAATCCTCTCCAGAATATGGCTGTGCATCCCCTGCCCTCCCCTGCCATGTGACCTCCAACACCATTACCTGACCCGTGTCACCTTGTAGGTGTGCTGCTGCCAGATTGCCAGTGCCCAGCAATGGCTCCCATCCCACATGCCAAAATATGCATCTGAAATAGAGATCCCAGAACGCTCAGACATCTGCAGAAGGGGAGACAGCACTACCAGTGACCACAGGGCTGTCATTCCTCAGTATAAAAGGACGACAGTGGTGATAATCATGTTGTCTGCAGCACTGTGATTTTCTCCAGCACAGACACTTCACGGCTCTTTCCCTGTTGCTAAAAAGGCTCTTAGGTTCCATTGCCAACACTGGTGCTCGGAGGTGGAGTGGAAACAGCGAGGGCATAGGGGACACACCAGAGAAAGGTTCCTCTCCTGGCCATCTAAAACATGAGTCTCGATGCTTCGTTAACCCTTTCCATAACTGTGCTGCCAACAGAAACGCTGCTGGCAGTCCTTTGGCAGGTCACACAAGGAAATTACACATCAGGCATGCCTGCTAGAAAAGCAGTCACCAGAAACGTATCACTGAGAGCTCTTACCACTCCGTTACTCCACCTCTCTGGCTGCATACTGGGAGTCAGTAACTCTCAACTATCTTCCTTTCCCAGAGCAGTATGAGATCAGTGTACAAAATGCAATCTCTTCACAAGAGGTTGCTTACACAGGCATGTCTGCTTGGCTATGGCAAAGAATACCTCTGTGCACAGGTTTGCCTGTGTCCCACTGAGCACCACATCTATGCCAGCTACAAATGAAGATGTTTTCCTGATTTGTTTAAGCCAGTTTCGGTGTAACTGCTTCTTAAAGCGATGGTCACACCTTCCCAACACTTTTGTCTTCACGTTCCCAGTCTCCTCCTCATTGCAGTGCTAAAAATTGTGTGACTGTGTGAAAAAGGAAATGACTTGCCAGCAAGGTCGATGGGCTGTGAGAAGTAAGGAAGCCAGACCTCTCTGCAGATGTTCTGCTTCTCTGTAGCATTACTCACTCAGGTATTATCACATACTTGTGCCTAGCTTTCTGCAAAAGACATGGAGATGCTGCCTCTGTAAGGACCCAAATGTGATCCTTTTCTCAGCACGACGACTGTGTCCCGCAGGGGGACACCATCCAGCACCAGGGCCCAGGAACCCATGTCAGGCCCCTGGGGCTCTCCCCACCCTGTCCAGGGCTCAGGACCGCATGTCAGCTCCTCAGGGCTATCGGCCCCAGCAACGCTGCAGCATGGCCGGTCTCCAGCTCCCCACAGACCTGTCCAGCCCGGCCATGGACTCTGCAGAGCTGGGCCCACTTGTGGGTCCACGTCCCAGCCAAGCTTCAGCCTGTCCCCAGGGAGATGCCCAATGCCCTGCTGCTGTACTAATGCCAGGGAAGCCACAGGAAAGTTCTGCAGAGGGGATCGCCCCACAAAAACCTTTCCTAGGCAGTCCCAGGTCAGCTAGTGAAGCAGACCAACATGCTGACCTAGATGGAAAATGTTAGCCTGGGTTTGCACTGGCTCCATTTTAACCGGGAAGGCAGCTGAGGGTGAACCAGCTCATTGCGTGGTGTCCTGATGAGGCATGAGGGGGATGATCTATCAACCTGTTGGCGTGGGAAAAGCAGGGACATCGAGTCAGAGCCACTGCAGTCCACAGTGGTCCCTCCTACGTGGTGACCTGTCCACCTGGACACTGGTCACGAAACTCATGGTTCATAAGCCAATGGTTAGCCAAATACAGTGTGCTTCCTTGCCACAAGGAGAAAAAGATGAGTAATCCGCAAATTCCCCTGGGAAAGAGTCAGTTTAGCTCTCCACTTTCCCTGCGGGCTTAGCCTTGATGACTAATATGATAATCCCAGATTCTCAACAAAACAAAGTTTGGATGTAACTGGTGCACATCAAGGCTGAACTTCCTACTTCTCTGTGATAATTAGGTTTGGTTCCAGTATTTTAGATTCTCAAAGGGGTTCCCATCCCTTATACTGAAACCGTTCAGCACAGAAAGTTTTCCAGCTCTAGAAGTGCAGTAAGAAGTCACAGTTTTTTAAACACCCAAGGGGTAGCTTGGTGCTTTCCAGGCCATTCTGAACGAAAAGCGACTAAAAATGGTACCTCAGGGATCAGCAGCAGTTAATAACCTGGGAGCCAAATTAACCCTTGTTCACTTTGGACTAAATAGCTGTTTGTCTTAGCCTTGCAAAGCCTGCCTGAAATCAGCTATGTGAGTTCATTTCTTTTATTCTAATGAATTGTCAGTGGCACAGACCGGTCTATATGGGACCTTATTCTGGAATAATTATACATAAGTTAGCCCAAACCCTCATGCAGAAAACTATCCAGGGACAGCTACTTCTTAATTAATATCTCACTCTACCTTGGCTGGTAGAACAAGCTCAAATGCTGCAGTTTTGTGATGAGGCCTGAGGCAACTTAATTTCCTCACTGGCAAAATAAGGACTTTCCACTCAACTTTGTCTCTGCCACCTTCTGCTCACTAAAATGCTCAAAGAATAACCCAGGTGTCAATTGTCTGCTGCTTTTTTTTTTTTTCTTTCTTTCTTTTGGCTAGGTTTGAGAGATGAACTGGTTCACCATAAAGAAATGCCAAGACCTGAGGGGAGGGGTAAGACAATGCAATTGAGTCGGGGAAGGAAGATCAAGTTAGGAAAGAGTGAGCCTGTCCCGTCTGGCAGAGGTGAGCTCTCATCAGTCTGACCCACTCATAAGGTGACTTACGAGTATCATGAGCCAAGATCGGTCCTTAGTTAAGGATTTTTGCAGTCGCACACATGCTCTCATTTAAGAAGCTGCTTTCCATCAGCCTTAATCACTTGTGCCAAGCTTAAAAGGTGATTCACTGTTGCATCATGGCAAGTGCATTTCTGTGAGAATTTGACAAGCAGAGTAATAACTCTCCTTTCCTCATACGATTCTAATCTCTGGCATGAAACTGGAAAAAAAAGCTATTTCCAGGAAAATACTTGATAAGCGCAAACAATTCAGTGCCATTTTCGTAGCGATGTGCTTTCAGCTATCATTAAGTCTGCATGAGAAAAACAGCCACAAAACTACCAGAGCACACTGAACCTCATCTGGAGGTTTTACTGTATCTGTTGTTTTCCATTGTATATTAAAAACAAAACAAAACACCCCCAAATTTTTGGTATGCAGAACCATTGTAGTCAGAAAAGTTAGCCAACATAATTCTTTTAGAAAAGTACAAGTACTATGCTGATTTCTACACACTGAACTAGTTTAATTGATCTCACTGCAATTATCCACGTGCATTAAATTTAGGGATATGTACATGTTTGAAAGACTGGGACCTAAACTAGCACGTTGCAGCTCCTTTGGAAATACTTGGGACTAAGGAGAAAGAGGAAGAACAAGTGGCTAAAGAAAATCGTGCGAACACCTGATTTCCATACAAACCCTTAAAGAGAAGGATGGCAGTGAAAACAGAGAACTATGTAATGCAGTCTTTGGGCAGTGATGTGTGTTTGATCTAACATGGGAGACACCATCAGTTTTAAAGGCCTCCTTCCCAGTAAAATACATGTTCATCTTCATGAGGATCTAAAAGAAATCCATTTAGGCTTTTTAGTCTTGCGGAGAAGATTGCTTCTTTAAACAGTGTGTCCTTCATAGCTCGCTACTGGACTTGTTCCCTTAGGAAAGATCACATTGGTGCCAACTTCTTCAGTTCCACACTTTTTTTACTGAACTCCACTAGGAATCTTTTAACGCCACTCTTCCGCACAAGAAGGTTGTGGAACCATGAAACATGGAAGAACATCCAGTGCTTGGGCAGTGAGAGATAATGACATCAGGCTGGCCTGCCGCCTAATGAAAAACCAATTTATTTCCAAAAGGACACAACTGCCCACAATAACTCACTGCTCCCTCTCTCATACCTCTTACTGTTTAAGGATTTACAATTATGACCTC
Source organism: Rhynochetos jubatus (assembly GCA_027574665.1). Lineage (NCBI taxonomy): Eukaryota > Metazoa > Chordata > Aves > Eurypygiformes > Rhynochetidae > Rhynochetos > Rhynochetos jubatus. Next base: position 57,312,038 of record CM050649.1, on the reverse strand, counting down.
AGAAGATGTTTCCCTTTGGACAAAAAAGCAGTACCTATGCTACAAGGTACTAATAGAAGATGCAAAATAAGTAAGGGACTCCAACTGATTTTGAAAGAACATGGATGCTTCCCAAGTGAATTAAAAATCAGATTGCCACAACTTTGAATGTTTTCATTTAAAATCTTTTCTACCAGACCACTTAAGATGTTTACTGGAATGCAAAGGATATTATCACTTTTTCTGCATCTTGGTATTTATCAGCCACTGTTATTTTGTTCTTATGGTAGTCGCAACAAATTTATTATTCACTGCATTTATATAAGGCATATTATTTTAAGTACGGCTGTAAGCCTCATGAGAAAATTGTGACCCCGCACGGTTTCAGAATCCCCCCTGGTGATGCACTGAGAATCAGTGCCGCTGGAACTGGACTGATGGCCACCTGTACCTTCATTTTTTATGAGGTCTCTGCTTCCCCAGCTGGAGGAAGCAAATATATCAGGCTTCTCATCCTAAACCGAGAGAAGATGGTGAGCAACATGCTGTGAAGACTTAACTTTCATCTCACCCTTCCACTGAACAGGGAGCTGTGCAGAGGCACTGACAACTGGGCAATGTGAGACAGGAGAGAAAGGACTCAGGGATGGGAATTCAAAGACTACATGCTACTGTGGGAAGGCAGTAAAAGGAGATGTGAGAAAAGAGATGCAGTGGGTAAGGAACAGAGGATGAGGCCTGGTAGACAGGTGTTTTGAGACAATCATGTGTTGGGTGCATCCAATCCATTTCAGGAGGCATTTCCTTAAGTGTATGAGCAGACAGATGAAATACTCTTCTTACAAGAGGAATGAGAAAATAAGTAAGACTGAAATACAGTTGAAATTAGGGGGAAAAAAACACCAACCCAAACCCTAATTATATAAAGCTAATATTATTTTAGTAATTTTAAACCAATGTGTTTATATTTTGGATTGTCTCATAACTTTCAAATTCACAGGCGAAATAGTTATTTTTCAGTACAGGATTGATACATGGTATTTTTCTGCCATGTGTTTTACTTCAGTACTACATATCATTTTGTGATTCAAAACTTGGTTTCCAAAGTTCCTTTGGTTCTGAACTCGCGATGGCCTCTGCCATCATCCTTTACCTCACAAAAATATTTAGAAGATGTGTTCCTCAAACACTGAACCTGCAACACTTTGACCAGTATTCAGCAAGAAACTATTCTGTGGCTTCAGTTTCCAAGCCAATTCTCTTTCAAATAGTGTAAAAAAGCATTCGTAGCATTTTTAGTATTCCCTGCCCTCACAACCCACACTTTACAATATTTTTGTTGGAGGCGAGAAGGAGGAAACATACAGAATAACCACACTGAAAAGAGCCATGGTTTAACACTATAAAATGCTAATTCTGCTTCATCTGCCACAGCATATAAACCCCACTGTATCCAGCCCAGTGGCAGACAACATTAAAAGTGTTGGCATTTTTATAGTGCTTTCTGTTTTAAGATTGCTGGCCTAAATTAGACATCAAAAACTGCTAGTCCCTTTAGAAAAACTGGAAGGGTTTTAAACGAGGTGATCTGCTGTAGACCATCTTTGCTGGAAAGCATGCAGTAATCCACGTCTTTTTAATGGTGCCTCTAGCTTGGCAAACAAAATCACCTATGACTACTCCTTAATGCCTCTGGATGCTTAAAAACAAATGTGATTATTCAATGACAAATTGAGTGTCTGAGTGCTCCAGCCCTACCATGGAGCACCAAGGGGGACAGGAATGTATAAGAGCAGGCTGATGGGAAAGCTATTACATACCCCCAAATGCCCTGTTACAACTTACTTGTGAATATACGGGGAATCTGTCAAGTCCAGACTTCCCTACCCAGACGGTCCCAAGGATTTTACTGACACAGGAAGGCTGATGGGTTAAACCTGCCTCTGGTTGGGACACCATCATTGCAGCAGCACCGCGTTTTGTTATGCTGGAAACCTCTGGCTCGCAAGACGAACAACCGTGGGGTTGCATGCAGCTTTGCCAGTTGGGACTACCTGCACACGGGGTGTTCCTGCCAGGAAAAGGCACGGGTATTGAGGCTCGCACAGCTTCACACCCCAGCTGTGACCCAGCTACCTTGGCAGAGGTCTGGAGCGCAGAGCTGGCCTCAGCCTTGGTTTGTAACCACAGACCTAGCCTCTCCATCAACAGGATGAGTCAACTCATTTAATTCCTCTTGATAGACAGACTTTCATGCAATTTCACCTGGTTTCCTTTCACCCAGAAAGAAAACTGTAAATATTTAGGTTTTTAAAAAATAGAGGGCCAACTTCCTGAATGTAATCCATGTGCAGCTCTTACTGTTACAAGGAAGCAGAGCGCAAAGCTGTTTGAGTGCCATCTGGACAAACAACTTCCATCTACATAAACATGTCTCAGCGAGTGCAAGTCCCATGGGCAGGATATTTGCCACCAACTTTCAGATTCACATGACCCTTCTCACAAACACTTCAAGGCCTTTAGATTAGGCATCTCTGTTCCTGGCACAGCCTTTTGGTGCATATTCCCTCATGGCTGGGGAAGAAGGGGCTTATCTACAGATCTGACTTCGGTCCTGCCAGCTCCAGGAGACCCCAGTTACAGAACTGCTGCCGAGAATATGTGACACGCTGTTGATTTGTACTTGTGACAGCCCTTTAACTCACCCCTCCCCTTTCCCAAACACTAGTGTATTTTAAAAGCTGTATTAAAGTTTGAACTACTACATGCTGCTTCTTGCTGGGTTGAGACAGGACAGTGCATGAAGGAATGGGGCACCCCAGACCTGCTGGAAAGACCTGGTACGTTCTCAGGCTGACCCTTGGCTCCAGTTGGTGAAAAACGATGTGACAGTCTGGTCCGTCACAGCTGTTCCCCTAAAACAGGCAGTAATACCACGAGGCTGTGCAGAAGGAGGATGGCTAAGCACAGCTGCATCACTTGTCTCCGCTGTCCACCCTGGCATCACTGATGTCTGTACTGGACAGTATGATTAAGAGGAGCCAGTGGGAGTGAGGCTGAGGATGCCTTTCCATGCCCACTGCTCCCGTGCGATCACCCTCCTCTGTCCTAATCCCCCTCCCACTCAGTCTCTTTTGAAAGATCATATCTATCCTGCAAACAGGCCTGTCATTCCCTGGCTCCCCTTCCTGCTCTTTTGAGCAGCTCCTCTCCCTCAAAATGGGGACAGGCTTAAGCTTGCTGTGAGGAGCAGGAAGGAGGGGAAATCTCTGAACAGCAGCACCTCTTCTTCTCCAGCATCGTTCTGCTGTATGCCTTCTGTGTTAGGGAAGAGGTAGGGGAATGCAAGGTAATCTGTAGGTGTGCTAAACAGCTACAATGGTAATTGCATTATTAAAATCCTCTAATGTAAGACTGCCTAGAGAGAGGAAGGAGAACAGCTAAGCTGCCTACTCAGTACTTCTTTGTATAAACAAGGCCGTGGAAATGTACACGCTGTAACATGGAGATTGGCTTATGAGAGCCTCCTTACAACCTCCGACGCTCTCTAGGACTACATTTGCTCTGTTGTTCACCTGCCTCTTTTCTTTGTTCAGTGTTAGCTAATCATCCAAAACCAGTAGTTCACACTCAGTCACAATAATGTGCTACCTTTCCACCAAAACCGTTCATTTCCTACAGCAGTATTTTTCTAAGAATCAGAGACAAGAATCAGAGTCAAGCCTTAAGCATAACTAAAGGAACATTTTACTGGTGATTAAATTTAAAAAAGAAAAAGTAATTGGAAGAGAAAACCCAACAGAACCATCACGTGTTGATTTTGTACCATTTTTGCCAGTGCCAAATAGCCATACACGCCTTTTCTCTCCTAATTGATGGCAGCCATACTCAACACCTTTTTTTAAGCAAGACCTTGCTTCTGCAGGCCTCTCAAAGCACAATGACCACACAATCAGTCTGAAAGAGCGCTAGTCTAAAACAGAGTTGAAAGCTTCAGTAACCACCTGTCTGGGGACTCCCAAGCTCTGTCCCTAACTCCACCATACACCCACTACCCTTACTCCCTGTACAGTTGCCATTCATGGTCTAGACAGTCAGAAGCAGTCTTGCACCTCGAGGTGCTACTACAGAGCATGCTGTAATGGTGCTTCAACCACTGGAAGTTGAAGCCACAGATACTGAAAAACTCTCAGTCTGCTTAGGGTATGTATTTGGGGTGTACGTTGCTTGTGGCTGGTAGCTTTACTGGATATCTGTCCACGTAGTTATGTGGAAATGAAAAAATAAAAAGGTATGCCTGGAAGGAAAAAAAGTAAAAAATAAGGTGTTCCTGTTTTAGGCTTGAACTACAGCTACAAAACCTGTGGTACGCAGACTGGAAGGCACCTCTGAGCTGAGAGTCCTGGGTATTGGCAACTATTGCAGTAACTGGACAGGCCACAGTCATAAGCCTTCGGAGCAGACAGGTCTCTTCAGAAACCTGCTGCCTTTACTCTCATTACTTTGATTTTGAAGTTTCAGAGCCTTACTGTTTTGATGGCTGGAAACCATCTTCTGATTTCTGTCCTAAGGTTATGCAGTGACACATTATAGCCCTCTAAATATTCAGCTTAAATAGCTGTGCTCTTCCATTTCATCCCTAGTATTTGGTCCTTACTAAGAAAGGATAATCCTACTGCCTTCTCAATGTCCTTCTTTTGTGAGGCTAAGCAATCTAAAATCTTTTTATCTTCCTCCTCCCTGATTTTAGCAGCACTTATTTGGATCTACTCCAGCCCTAGGTCACTGTTCTTGAATATGGATGACCAAAATTGTACACGAAGACTTAGTCATGCTTTGTACCATGGAGTAACTCTTTTTCAAGTAAAACTATATAGACACATGCAAATTAATAGTTTACCAAAGGTCATAAGGTATTTCCAAAATTGTGTCATCATAATGCTACAAAGTAGATGGTATTTATGAGCAGAGGCATGCCAGGGCTTCTACTGCAAGTCACTGACAGAACTGTGTCTTATTCTTTCATTTATTGAAGTCCCTTCCTGTCTTTAACTCGATGCTGGGGTAAAAAATTCCATTAATCAAACTCGGATATTGTTGTAAGTGCATCTGATGCTGCAGTATACAAGTATTGGATTTCTAGGTGAAGAGCTTCCCACTAAATCAAATTCAAACCACAGCTGTTATTGGTCATTAGTGTATGAGAATCAATTTTTGGTCAATTTCTGTCTCAAAAATGTTCAGTTATTGTTCACTCCATAAACAAGGCATCATCTTCTCTGTGCCTTTCTGTTCGGCTCCTGTACCATCATCTTAAGTTTCCTTCTGAGAAACCATAACCATTCCATGAGAAAAACAAAGGTCACAATTACCTACATTAACAATTATTTCCCATTCTTTGTTCAACTTCCTGAAAAGGAAAATGTTGCTTTCATAATACTCTATGCCCCTCTGTCTAGAAGGAAGTATGACCAGCTAAATTATACCTCATTAAAAGAAACAGCTTAATGACATTTGGATGGATCTTAGTTCATGTTTCCCAAAACCCAAATAGTAAAGATGGTTGTAGTAATGCTTATTTCTATAACAATTCTCCTTTTGCTTGTAATGCATGAGAGCAACACACATATCTCTGGGTGTTTCCAAGATAGTGATGTCATATTGATGCCTAACATGCTTGTAAGTGTAAAACAACAGTACTGACAGACTCAAATATGCTGAGAAGGGAAATATTATGGACAAGTATTTGTGTGCTTACTGTGAAATTTAAAAGTGGTTTCCATTTCTAAGCCATTTTCCCGTTTTCCAAATTCCCCTACAGTAGAGCAACTCATCCTCTGATGTGTCTCTCAGAAATCTTTACTATTCTTTCCATGCTAAACCTGTTTTGGAGCAGCTGTGGCGTTGAGAAGGATACGCAAATGCACCAATACCTGAGAATCTAAAGATACCTTTAGGAGGACCACAGCAATAAAAAATAACTTTTCTATCCTATGAATAGCCTGACTGAGGCCTGGTGCATCACAGCGAATGTTGGCTCAACCTCAGCCAGTTCCTGCCTCACACATGTTTAACGAGACCATATAATCAGTGGTCAAGTAGGAAGTTATCCTTACACTGGCTTTCCCCCTCGGTTCCAGCAATGCAAAGTTTAAGGACTGCCACAAACTACATTCAAAACATCTTGTTTTATATCAAATCTATCTTTTAACTCATTCATACTCCTGTCCCCCCAATATCCTGAATTGAATCATATACTCTTAAAAAAACACTGTCCTTCTTTCTTTTGTGATAAAATCTGCTGCACAATATTCCTGCATTTCTCACCCAGCATCAAAACAGTAACTTTTACCCAGCATCTAGAGTATGAGAAAAAAAAAACATTCTCCCAGAAATGGCAGAAAACCACAGAAATTGCTGTGAACCAACAGGTGTCATTACAAGATTCACTCAAAAATTTCCACAAATACCCATGTGTACATACAGCATTTCTTGGGGATGTTGCTACTGCTGTGATAAGGTTTGTAACAAAAGAATGGAGGTGCCAAGCCAGGACTTTGGCAGATCATGTCCCACACAGCCCTTAACTCAGCAGAGTGACCAGCAGGACCGCCCAGACCAGCACTGGCAGCAGCACTGGAGGATGACAAAACCAGTATTCCTACAAGTTGCTCTGGGGCTCACATCAATGCTCTGTGGCAGAAATGTAACCTAGGACCACCCCTCAGCACAGGAAGGATGTTGTGAGCCCCAGCTGGAAGGGATCTATCCCTGCAGCCTGCAGCTATTCTAGGTGGCATTGATACCTTCACTACCACCACTGCTGCCAGGTACATTTGGCTGGCTGCAAGGCAGTGACTGTTATATCTTGCTAAGCAGCTGGGAAGATGGTTAAAATCCTTCTCATAACCAAAGGTCTAACTTACACCCGGCCTTCCTGGTTTATGGAGCCTCCTGCTGAAAGCTTGGCCAACAGAAAGAAGAGATGTGACTGAATGCAGAGAAGTTTACAACTGTGTGTTTTTGGAAGATCACCAGTTAGATGGCATAGCCATGCTTCCCAACTTTCTCTTCCTCAGAGGTGAACTGCCTGCAGCAATTTGCCCAACATCTAAGGAGCATAATCCTGGATTGTGCAAGAGCAGGAACTGAAGAGACTTCTGGAAATTTTGGCCAGTTGTAGAGGCCAGCTCTGGAAGAAAAAGTGGATTTTGTCAAGGAAACAGGTCATGGATACATTAGTGTTGCCACTTGAATGGCAAGGGCAGTTGTGGCTAGCAAACACTTTTGTGTGGGGAAGGGGGGGAAAAAGTTAAAATAAATGAGATGAAAAGTTATGTATAAAGAATGGAGAAAGCTGGCATATTGTCATTTGCAGACAGACCAGACCTATATCAAGTTTTAAAGTTTAAAATGCACGTGCTGGTTTCACAAAACACAAGCATTTGTTCCACGAAAACTGGAAATTTTTAAACTTAGGAAGAAAAGAAGCAAGTCATGGCAAGGAAGACTTATCTCCTGTGGGATGGAGTACGGTGGAAACAATCTGCAAGTTTTGATTGAAATGGATATTCCAGCATTTACTCAGTTTTGCAGGGCACTGGCGTGTAGCCCTTGATCTTATAATACGAGGTGCAGCCCAGCAGCTGTGTTCCTCTGTAGGTTTTAATCCTATCACTATACGAAGCCACATGTTATCGTTTGCTCCACTGAGACTGCTCCAAGAAGCTAATTCTCCATGAGTCTAATTTCACATCTCTCAGTTGGGATGAACCAAATGTTTCCTGGAACTATTTGGAGCTATTTAGGGAGTTCCTTGATCATTTACTACTCATATCAAACAGAATGCTTTCTTTGCCTTAACTCTCTTCACATGACTCCCACAAACCAAACTGAAGTGCACTGCCAAACTGACAGATCGCTGCACTGATCTGTATGATCGCTACACGTGAGAGTGCCTTAAGTACGTATAAGGATTTTGAACTCCTGGCAGCCTCGCTTGAAGCCTTTGAATCATGACCTCTGCAGTTTCGGAGGAACGCATGGACAAGATACTGTAAGAAATAAAAGATAAAATATTTCTAGCTCTGGCACAGAGGCCACTTGGGAAAAGCTGGCAGTAGGGGGCTAAAAGCCATGCGTGACTAGAGAGGTACTTTCCTCCAGCCAACAAGATGCTAGGCCATCTGTAGCTAGGAAAAGTAGCTGAAATACGCCTGTTGAATGACACTGCAGGGAGAGATCACACTACCCCAGAGACTTGCAAAATAGGGCTTTTGAAAGGACTGTCCACTTAGGGGTCTCCTGTAACATCGCTCACGGACAACGTTCCTCTCTGGATTGATTGGCAAGTGACTGCCGTGCTCTACAGGGCTCTTCACGTTTCTTTTTCAATGTGTGGTAGCATTTCCTCAAAAAAATAGGTTCCAGTTCTTCAAGGGAAAAGTAGGTATCAGGTGAATTTCCCAAAGTCTTGCTCTGAGTGCTTCCACCCCAGAGACTTTATGTAACAGCTATGAGGCATGGCAGTATCCAGCAGCCACCTGTCCCATGGGGCACACGAACAGGGCCAGCAGCTCCAGTCCCAACTTCGTGTCACAGCGCTCGAGTCCGCACCACTCACTACTGCAAGGGGAAGGGCAGTCCTGACTGCCTCAAGTGCTGGAAGACAGTCAAGGAACTCCTGGGCATGCAGCTACCAAGCACCTGGATTGAGTTCAGGTGGGATGCCAGTTTGAGAGCTGCTAAGAGTTTATCTGTGCGAGCCTTAAAGCAAACAACACCTCTGAGAAGCAGAAAGAGGGGTGCTCTAAGAAAATCACTCATTGAAGTTTAAATGGGGTTTATTTAAACCTCCAACGTAGAAGACACTGTAATGTGAAGTAGCAGTAGTGCAAAAGAAAGGACTCTGCAGGTAAGATCTAACTGAACTTGTGCTTCTACAGGCAGGAAAAGAGGGAAGGAGAAAGTGCATAAACCAACCCTGCCTGCTGTCCCCTGACTCACCTTCCCACGAAGCGCACACGCTCCGAGCACAGCATGGAAAGCCGGCGTATCAGCTGCAGACCCAGCACTCGGGATCTGCCACTATTAAGCAATAAATTCCAAATACTATCTACTGAAAAAAAAAGGTTTGGGGTTATGGAGAAACTACTTCAGCCTGGGAAAAGTTGAGAACTGCTGAAGAAAATGTTTTCCTTTACCAGGGTCAAACCAAGAAGCTTGAAGCGCCCCACGCTCGCAAGAGCTGCTCGCAGCCAGAGGCACAGAACAACACGCCCTCGTGTGGTCTCTGAAATACAGCTCTTCCTTCCCGAAAAGCTGAATCGGAACCGCCAGCAAACAGCAAGCCAAGCAGAACTCCATCATTTTTAGCCAAATGGATACATCGAACCAAGGGCGTGGGAAAACAATGACAGAAAAAATCGAAACCCTTGTGCTGGGACTAGCCCATCAAAAACTTCAACAGAGACCACTGAACAGCAGCACAGCAGGTGCCCTCCTCCCCAGAGGTGGCTGCCAGTGTTTTCCACTCTTTTCTTCCAAAGGAGTATTTTCATTATTTCGATTGCTATGGGAAAATTCTTCAGTGGCCAAATAGAAATATCTCTTTATATCTATAAAAGGGAGAAGAAAAGTTACAGTATGGAAGAGCAGCACTTTCTTCACATTAATTTTATCTTTTTTCCCAAAATCTAGCAATCTTTGATGCAGCTGTCAGAAATTGGCATTGCTACAAGCTTAATCCCTGTAGCAATTCTCAAGCATTTCATCTAGTTCATTTTTCTTTATCTAAGGAAATAAAGGAATCTTATTTCCCTTAAGGGAATCTTAAGGGAAACTTGATTTACAATATCAAATACATCTCACTCAAATTATTAGAGCCTGTACGAATCTTTCCTTAAATTCTGGTAAAAGTTGTTAAGCTTTTCTTCAGATTAATGGGAAAATAAAGCGGGAGGGAAAAAGTGAGTCATCACACGCGTCCCTCCTGTTCTGTATCAGTGAATCACTGAACACTCATTGCATCACAGATGTCCCGTGCAGCACCCCGAGTAAGTACCATAGTTAAATACGCATAAACTTGTGTATGCTTGTACATAAACAAACAGGAATGACGTTCCCTTTTATTTTACACAGCTGCATGCACACATTAATCTGCGGCCAGTAAGGTTAACATGCGTACCAGCGACCTTCTTGATAACTCCAGCTTCAGTACCAATGAAACGAAGTATTTTCAAGCTGATGATCCCTACGTTAGCAGCAAACAGGCTGCGAAAGACACACTTCCTGACGCACAGACCTCAGCTTTTTGGTCAGTTGACATTAATACATCTCCATCGGTACGCGCTCCAATCATGTCTCACTGTTCCATTCAGAGTCACAGCAAAATGCCATGTGCAAGCCCGCAGGAAACAAGGAAAATCGCCCAGCAGAGTTCTTCTTAATGAATCATTTTTGAAAAACTAGTCATTATTCTACCACAAAGAACAGTCAGCAAGGAAGCAGTGAGAGGAAAGCAGTGTATTTTTCTAACTCTCAATCATCACTTCTATCCCTATTTCTATATGTAAAAAAAAAAAATCATGTAACAAATTGTAGCTTTTTTTTAAAAAAAACCCTCACATACACCTGCTAACTTCAGAAAAGCAACTTTAAAAGCAAAGGCTGTGGCTATAGCATGACTCTGAGGCCACTGGCAATAGGGAAAAATAAGCAACAGAACCAAAGGAGCTCAAAAAAAAAAAAAAAGAAAAAATTTTTGTGTAGAGGACCCAAAAAAGTCATCAGGCCTAGAGTTTGGCCAGGAGCAGGCCTGACACCTGAAACAGCAGCTGTAAGGCAAGAGATGTCCCACTGAAGTTCGTGCCTCCTTTTTCTGGTCATGTCAATGCTGGGCTCCCAGTGGCAGGGCAGCCTCTCACTATCCCAGCCCTGAGCTCCCTCCATTGCCCACACCAGGAAGGACCACAGACTTGCAATGGGGCTGAAGACACCAAACCCAGGATATCAGACTGTTGCAGAGGGACCGGCAAAATGCTCATGAGCCACGGGGTGGTATTTCATGAGCCTGCAACTACAGCTCCAAACAAGCCGAGTATACACAGCCATCGAGTCGAGTGGCCCCTCAGCATCAGTTGGCTGGGGTGGTGAAGGCTGTAGCTTCCCTGGGAGGATTCAGTTTTCCAAAATCTGGGCAGCGTTGATCCAGACCAGTATATGACTAACAGTGAGGCCGTGAGCCACAATGGATGCTGTCTCCCTCACAACACAACAGAAACAGTAAGATTGCCAAAAAACATTATGTGAAAGTAATTTGATCTCTTTTCACCTGCCAAGCAATCAATTACTTGAGAAAAAATAACTTGTTTCGCAGCAGCTCATGAGCAGATCTCACCATGAGACCAGACAGTGGGCACAGGCAGCACTTTGGGATGAAACAATAACAATGGGACAATGACAATGCCACGCTGGGCTGCTCTACTTGGGCTGAACCAGGGCTCACAGCTCGAGTGACTTGGGTAGTAAACCACTGCCATGGTTTAACCCTGGCCAGCAACTGAGCTCTGTGCAGCTGCTCATTCACTCCTCCCCCCTCCCCGGTGGGATGAGGTGAAGAAAATACAAGGAAAGGCTCTGAGGAAAGGCATGTGTGGCCAGACATGGGCAGGGAGGGATCGCTCACCAGTTATGGTCACAGGCAAAACAGACTCGACTTGGGGAAAAAAAATCAATTTAGTTACCAACCACATCAGAGTAGGGCAATGAGAGACACAACAAACCTGATGTTAAAAACCTTCCCCCCACCCCTCCCTTTGTCCCTGGCTCAGCTTTGCTCGATTTCTCTACCTCCTCATCCTCAGCGGCAGAGCGAGACGGGGAATAGGGGTTCCCAGTCAGTCCACCACATGCTGCCTCTGCTGCTCTTTCCTCCTCGGCGAGGGATTCCTCACACTCTGCCCCTGTTCCAGCGTGGGGTTCCTCCCACGGGAGACAGTCCTCCACCAACTTCTTCAACATGAGTCCTTCCCATGGGCTGCAGTTCTTCACGAACTGCTCCAGCGTGGGTCCCTTACACGGGGTGCAGTCCTGCAGGAGCAGCCTGCTCCAGTGTGGGCTTCCCACGGGGTCACAGCCTCCTTCAAGGAACCCCTGCTCCTGGGCTGCAGGGGGGTCTCTGCTCCCCCGTGACCCTCCATGGCTGCAGGGCACAGCCTGCCCTCCCACCATGGGATGCAGGGGAATGTCTGCCCCCTCCACCTCCTCCCCACCTTTCCTCACTGGCCTGGGTGTTGGCCTGGCTGTCTCTCTCACATCCCACTCCTCTCTCTGCTGCAGATTGCCCAGAGAGGGGTTTTTGCCCGTAAATATGTTATCACAGAGGTGCTACCACCATCACTGACTGGCTCGCCCATGGCCAGCAGCAGGTTCTACTTGGAGCGGAGGGAGGTTCCACCAGCTTCCCACAGGAACCACGCCCATGGCTCCTCCCTCGCTACCAAAATCCCACCACACAAACCCAACACAACTCTACAAGCACCATTAAACCGAAATCCCCCACTTCCAGACGAAGGCAACCGTGAAGGATGAACCAAAGCCACTGAACCTAACTGCTGCCTTCCACACACCCGTGCTCCTCCTCCGGTGCCGTCACTGCTGTCAGCAGCCGGCATGCAGCCACCCCCTGCCACCACAGCGGCCAGGCGGCCTTCCTCATACCAGGTCCTGCTTGGTGTAACAGTCACTGCTGGCAGGCATCACCCACGGTGACTTACACCTTTTTATGCCCCCCCTGAGCTGCAACTGGCCAAACTTCTTCCTTTGTGAATGACGTTAGCCGCAAGTTTCCAGAGAATTTCAAGACTGGTAGTATATTATGTGACTGTACCTGGAGAAACACATCTGATCGCAAATTCCTAATTATGTCGTCTCAGTCACTTTAGTACAAATTCACTGCTGGTAAGACCTCTGTCTCAAAAAACAGTATTTATTTATCACTGGGAAAAAAATTCTCACATATTTTTCCAGTTTTCCACCAGAAAACATTTTCTTAACTATGTAGGAACTGAGCTTTTTATGCTTGCAAAAATATATTATTAATAGCAAAATTGAATTAAAACTTTTCAACTTGTTTCATTTTCTTTTTTGAACATAAGAAATCATGAAACATATGAAAAAAAATTTCAACATAAAACATTTTGATTGTTTTTAATATACTTTTAAACAACTTTATAAAAGATTGAAATATATTTATTATAATTCAAAGGAAAAGCAAAGTTTTGAAATAATGGAATCTCATACATTAGATGAAATCCACTTTCAGCACATTCTTATGTGTCAATGTAAAATACAGATGTTAGTTTAATAAGAAAACAATGACAGGGAAAAAAACATTAAAATTTCAGATATCTTTGTAAAATTTAGAAATAAGAAAATATCAAGACAATTTCTGAATAAAGAAAAGGGACAACAATCTTAATTTGTTCTCAGAATCAGTGTTTTTACATCCTTACTAGTAGGAAATTCTTATTTGCATTTTTTTGGTCTCTGTCAGAAGCTAACCAGACTCCTCCACTGGGTGGCATTACTACCTCGAGCTGTAGTACTGGGTGACTACATGAAGTTGTTACATGAAGAAAACGTCTCACATACCTTCCTGATCTGAATCCATAGAATTAAACCAGTTTCTACGACAGCCATCTAAACCTGTTTGCTGATGTGCAAAACTGGCCCTTCTTAGCCAGATAATAGTTTTGTCTGATAGTTTCAGAGTGAAGATTGCTGTAAAATAACTGGATCTTTCAGCTTAATTTAATTCATACTACTGGGTTAGGTGATGTTGAATCATTTACGTCTCTCCGCAAAGAATAAATTCAAAGGGACAGATTAATATACAGGAAAAACATATGATCACTATCATTCTGCCCCTTTCCTTCCAGTAAAGCCAAAGCACAGGGAGGGAGTGAGGAAGGAAGCTACAAACCCGGGTTACATCTCAATTGGCAGTAAGTATATAAGTGGTGTGTACACACGGGTGGTGGGTTGGGAAATAGTTTGGCTCACAGTTTAGACAGCAACTCAGTACTACGAGGAGATGGATGGGGAGAAGGAATAACTCTTGACAAGCTCTCTTTTTTCCCCTTTTACACAATAAAAAAGTAGGAGGTCTGAAATTAAAATATTAATCCAGTTGTTATGCAAGAATCCATATATACCTAACAGGTAGAGGGTTGTATTACAGAATAACAAACCACCAGGACTCTCTGATATTGCTGAGTTTCATTTTAATCTGTTTGGAACTAAATGATCTTTAAGGTTCCGTCCAACCCAAACCATTCTGTGATTCTATGGTTAGTCTTAGACCACGATCCCTGAGTTCTGTTTGTTTGGTTATCCTGTCCTCCACCCACTTTCTCCATCCCTTTCACCAAGAAATGTTGGGTTTAATATCTTAAAATAGACTGTCTTTACATGCAAACACCAGACGTAATGCACATCAGGCTTTCTTCCTTGAAGGACTCGCACACACGATAGGAGAGGCAGCCTTGCACTTTGGCATATCACAACTATTTCATTGCAAAGTTCTGTGATGGTGCTACTCTCGCTTTTTGTCCCAGGTCTTCCCTAGGCTTGAGCGTCTCCACAGCTCAGAGTATGAGCACAGGGGAGCCTGCCTTGATTGAACCTTCTAGGAAAACAAAAAACAAAACCCTAACTTTTCTATTTCCACCCCTATTACTCCTAAACAAAAAATCCATGGGGTAGAAACTGTCTCATAACTTCAGCAGTGCCCTCTTCAGGTAATGAGAATAAAACCTCCATCCATCCTTCCTAAGGCTAGGGATTATGTTGCACAGTACCTTGCTTGTTGGTTTTATTCCGGCAAAATCCATTTGAAAGGGTTTATAGTCCAGACTGAGAGGCTTGATGACCGTGCCCAAGCTGGCTCCCACACAACGGATGGGCAGCCGCACATTCCTGTCCAGCCCCTCCTTTGCATGTAAAACGTGCACGGCTGCCCACGCTCATCCCCGTGCATGTCCAAAGAGAAGCTCAACACACAACGCACAGTGGGTTTCCTCACCAATGAATTAATGTAAACACTTAGAAAAAGAGAATCCTTTCTGCAGAATGAGGTTTGTGGTACAAATCTGTCTACCCACTACTTCCTTTGCTCTGATATTCTCTGTATGAGCACGTACGTTTCGGCAAGGACTGATTCAAGAGCCAGATTTCTCTTTCCCTGAGAGATTTGTATTTAAAACCTCCTCACAGAAACAAGGGTGGAATCCTTACCTCTCCTTTTGTTTCCTTTCAGCAGCCATATTTAACCTATTTTCATTGCTTCCACAGGCTTAAGGATTTTTGCTTCTATTCAGCTGTGGACTAGCTTCTATAATTTATGGGGTTCGTCCTCTAAAAGGAGGCTGTAATAGGAGGAATGAAGTTTTTTCGATAATGATTGTTCCTTTCAATAACAGCAAGTTACAGTTTTTCTTTACATCATCAAGGACAAAGTTATTTTTATAATGTGATTAATGGTTATTCAAAAGTGATCATAAGAATACAATAATTGTTATTGTCAAATCCAGTTTATCCACTTACTATTTCCAATAGTTCATACACCCATTCCTACCTAAAGTTCCTATCTTCTCAGTTCTGCTAATGTAGCTGTTCATCCAGTCCTATCCTAAACCAGCTTTGTCAAGTGACCCAGGTTCTGAAAAAAGGGGAGGAGGAGGACAGAAAAAAAAGGGAGAAAATCTAATACAAATTGTTCTCCACACATACATTTCTTGCACTCTATTTAAAAAATGCTTCATTCTCTGATTTTGAAGGAATGAACAAGCGGGAAAGTGAAAATGGTAACCATATAAGCCATATCTGTTACCAACAGGAGAACCTCTTTTACTCAAATGGGTTTTGGATCAGGCTTTATGAAGGTACTTCTTGTAAGTGTGTTTCCATTCATGTATTGGGCATTGGTTTGGCCAAGATACAGGTCTTCCTGCTTCTTAGCACATCAATCACATCCAAGAAGCAACGTCAACTAAAGAACTTGTTATGTACAATAAATGTAGAGAAGGTTTCTCCTACTCATTTCTCACTCCCAACAGCATGGGCTAGAGCCCTGCTGCAGGGCTGCACTGCCAGGAGCAGGAGCCAGTATTGCCTGGTATGTACCACAGGTGCCAGAACTTCATTTCTGGTCACAGTGATGCAAACGAGGCTACCCACCATGCTTGCAAAGATGGTGCTCATTATTTTAATGAGTATACAGAATGAGCAATTTTCAGCTTCATGTGCCACATCATGTACAAATTAGCAAGCAGAAAAAGTGTCTTGCTACAACAGCTAGACTGACTAATCCATGTGCAGTTGCAGCTGCTTTGTCCAAGAAAACATTTTGACATCTCCCAGACAGGCTGGGTTCAAGATGGACTCAGACCAGTAGTTCTCAGTTGCCTTTTTCCTAACATGAAGGATTTGCAAATAATCCTGCACACCGCTCAGCTCTCTGGCTACGTGGGCTATGTACACACCAGTGAATCTGCACTGTTACTAGCCACTACATAATCTAAGTACACTGGCAACATAGGACTTATTACTCTGATTCTTTCATTGCCAGTTTATGACAAATTATTTCATGCATTTTTGGGTGATTTAAACAGTACAGGAGATGTAGAATCATAGAATCAGAATCACAGAATGGTTTGGGTTGGAAGGGGCCTTAAAGACCATCTAGTTCCAACCCCCCTGACAGGGGCAGGGACACCCTCCACTAGACCAGGTTGCTCAAAGCCTCATCCAGCCTGGCCTTGAACACTGCCAGGGATGGGACACCCACAGCTTCTCTGGGCAACCTGTTCCTGTGCCTCATCACCCTCCCTGTGAAGAACTTCTTCCTGATATCTAATCTAAATCTCCCCACTTTCAGTTTAAACCCATTACCCCTTGTCCTGTCACTACAGGCCCTTGTAGTGACCTTAGTTGCTGCGGACACATAGAATTATATTGTCTCTTTGCCTGTGGTTATATTTAAGAAATTTGGAGTATCTCTCCTGCATCTTTTCTATAAATTAAACAATCCCAGTTCTTTCAGACTTCTTTATATATAGCAGCCTGTAAACTTCTGGTAGATCAGAATTACCTCAAGATGGCCCACATCGTTCTTGATGAGGAATGCCCAAAAATGGACATGATGATACTTTTTTGCTAAAGCCTCAGCAGGGCTAAGAAGAGTAGGCGGATTACTTTGCAAATCTTGTATGCAGCAGTGCTGTTTATACATGCTGGTATCATGTTTGCTTTCCTTACCTACATGCCACTCTGAGCACAGATTAAATGCAAGGCAACAACCATCACTGCATCTTCCTCTGCAGATCTATTGCCTAACAAACAATTCATCCCCTCTCATGGGGATGTGCCCTTGATTACTGTTAAATAAACACAGTATTTTGCACTTGACTTGTATCTTATTTCAGACCTAGCTGACCAAAACAAATTAATTTTAATCCCGTCCTTCATTGTTTGTGGAGCAACTCCTCTCTCAGTTTGGCACTGGCTGCATAGTGAATTAACTTAGTTTCTAGTCCACTTTCCAAGTCGTTAACAAAAAATGTTAATTGATTTTGGACCTTGACAGACGTCTGGCTCAGTATATAGGACTAACCTCCTGCTCAGTATATAATTCCTACTAATACCTACAGAGACAGGCAGGCAATTTACTGTGGTTTTGGAGATACAGCACACCAATCACCCACACTTCCTAGGATTTTCAAGGCAATACTGAAATAAACATCAGGTCTACTACATTTCCCTTTCTTGAAAATGAGCTCTTTTCAAATAAAAGCATTAGGTTATTTTCCCTTTCATTCCATGTTTTTAATTACTCTCTCCTTCAATACACGTTCAAAGCCCTCTGGTCACATGAAAACTCAGTTAATGAATCCATATTGCCTAGATGACATTTTTCTACCTGTTCTCAAATCTGAGTACTACGTTTTCTGCCCTGTGTTCCTTTAGGGACAGTCACTAACTTGACTGACTTGATGTTCATTAAAAATCCTTTTTGCCAGACCTACAGTTCCATTTACTTCAAGAATCTAGCAATAATCAGAGAAACACCCTCTAAATAACTCAGTTGAGTTGTCCTCCTTTTGGTTGCGCTATTTTCCACTTCCAAGCCTCATTTCCATTACTCCTTCCTTCAATGAACATCACTGAAAGCTGAAGCATATTCTCCATTTGATCCTTTTGGTTGTCTGCTCTGTCACGTCTGCAGAGCCAATACAATCCCTCATTTTATAAATAGCTAAAGAACTTTCACTATTGGCACATTTCTTTTATGGTAACTAAGCAGGACTTGTGTCTCTTTGCTATGGGTCTGTGTTTCTGACTTTTATACATTTCTTTATTGATGCTTCTGTTCTTTTTTTCTGGTCTTTGTGGGAAAACTCACTGCTTGCTTCTAACCACCTCAAAAAGTTCTTTGTTTGACTAGATTGAGTAGGCTGCTCTGCAGGCATTTCTCCTCAGTTTGAAATACCACTTCCAGTTCCTCTGTAATGTTACCACTATTCACCAAATCACACATAAACACGATTAACAGCTTCATTGGTTATTTGGTGAGAGTCTTTTACATCTAGAAATATCTAAACCTCACTGTTAAATGTATCTAATCATCACTTGTTCCTACCCCCAATACCTGCTGTGATGACAAGTGCCAGCAGTCCGGTAATGCCGAACAAACAGCACCAGCCAGAGGGACTTTGTGGCACTGGGACTGCGAGAGGGAAGACTCTCCCTGGGCTCATCTCTATGAAGTGTCCTGAGTGTCCTTTCTGCTGTGCCACTTACTGGCTTTTCTGCCCTACCTTTCAGACAGTACACTGACAGTTTTCCTTCGAGATCCACGCAAACAGCTTTCTCCCTCTTGCCCTGCTCAAACGCAGACCAGAAAATGAGACGGTGCCCCACCACCAAAATGCCAAAAGCAAAGGAGAAATTAATATCAGTTCTTTTACCCTCAAAATGTCTTTTCTCCCCCAAGAGTAACTTCTGAATATCTCTGTAAGAAAGGACAAAGCCGAAATACTCATTTTGGGATGACAGCTGACTACTCTAACCTTTCTGGTTAATGTTGTCCTCATTTTCTGAGTAAGAAAAATGGACTTGAAGAAGAATCTCAAGCAAAGGTATAAGCAGTATTTCGGTGACCTTGCCTTTATATCAACCCCTTCATCTCCAGCCAGCAGGAAAGCTCCTATTGCCTGCAGCCAGCACCCACCCCAGCCCACAGTCAGGACACCACCCGGGAACAGCAACAGGCGTCAGCCTGTTGTCCCAGATCTGGGCTCTTCACCCGGGATGCAATAAGCTGATTAACACAGAGTGGAGATGGTTTTTTATGGCACGTCTTCGCAGAGACGGGTGCTAGGTGGTAACTCCACAAAGCTAGCATACCTTTTGAGAAATAAGTCAGGTCTTGTATACCAAATAATAACAAAGAAGAAGCCACCACCGTGAATGATGAGTCAGTCATTTGTTACTCCTGCCTTTACATATGAAAGCAGAAATTCGACATTCTCTTATCTCCTATTGTCTTTGTCTGAAAGCAGTTTGATGCTATCAAGGTCTGATCATCTGGGGACAAGCTCCGGTCCCTGGGGCCATCCCCACCCATCCCCCATTTATCAACCATACAAGTACACCTGGTTTCAAAACCTAGAGTTTTTGTGACCCTTTGTTAACCCTTTTCTTTCGACAACAAGCCCACAGATTCACTGAGTGTGGCTGGAGAGATGCCCTGTGACAATGGTCACATCAGTTTGTTCTTGTGTGCTGCTCAGAGTGTGACCTCTCCAAAGAGTGTGTCCTACCAGATACATACCAAATTCTACCCAAAGGGATCCCAGCAGGAGGAGAGCTGTGCTCTATCAAAAGCAAATGGCATCAAACACACTCTAAACGCCTGCCCCCAACAGCTGCCGTAGGAACCAAGTGTTTGTGGGACAGAAAACAAACATAAAGTCACATTAAATACTAAGAAAAATTACATAAAAAAAATCAGAGGCTGGGGATTACCGATTTACAAAGCACTAACCCAGAGGATGATGCCAGTAAGAGCACTTATTGTCTGCCCCTCAGCAGCAGGATTCTCTGTCAATAACACACATTTTAGGATACTCTTATTTAAATTGAGGTACATTTGTCCAGGATTCAAGCATTATAAGGGATGAGTTTGCAATTGATTTTTTTTTTTTTTTTTTTTTTTTAAGAATCATCTTTCTTTTCTCAGGCTTTTTTTGCTGAACTGATGGAGCATTTCAGTAGCCTGTAATGCTATTTTTAGAAATTATCTACCAGTGATGATTTTCAAGAAATAAAGGATTCTATACATACAATGCCTTGCCTTTATATCAACCCCTTCATCTTGTCATTTTGTGAAACAGGTATCAAAACACAGAAGAGTACTCCAGGGATCTGTGACTCTTCAGTATGAAATGACCCTTTTGTGAAGCTTTTATCTTACACAGTATCTCCGTTTCAAGAAAATGTTCATTTCCTACTCAGAGGCCAGTTCTTGCCATCATTTTATAAAGACAGATTTTGCAGCTCTTTCAAAGTAAGATTTTCCTCTTTGGACTTCTCTAAATTAAGCTAGTCCTGCCAGATGCTATCTGCAGGATATATACAGTGCACTCCCTTATCATGCCTTTTGACCTGCATCATTGGAAGTTTTCTTCTTAGATGCCTAATATTTACTATCTCCATTCTATATAGCACATATTCATATTTTACTACTTTCATGTGTCACTACGTAGTTGCCCTCAGAAGCTGTGAATAATCAAAAATACTTTTAGGGATTTCAGACAGAACAAGTAAAATGTTTCAGTGATCAGCACCAGAAGCTGAAGTCTGAAAAAGTATAGGTTTGTGGATTACAGGTATTTTATATTCCCACCTGCCTCCACTTAGCAGAGGATAGATACAGTGCTACAGTGTCTCAGGACAGTAAGTCTCCTACAGCTACATTTGCCCACAGATAAAATCATTTACAAAGTCTTTTACTGGCCTGAGAGGAAACAGCAGTCCCCCACCCAGCAATAGCCAGGTCTCTTCAGCATGTAAAAGAAGACCTCAAGGTTTCACCTTAGATTGCAGATAAGATGATGCCTTCCACCAAACTGGGCTGGCCAACGCCGCCACCCCCTCCCTGAGTGGAAGGAATGCAATAAATGCCAAGGAATCTGTTTTACTCAGGAGTTACCACCTCCATAGAGCTTGCTGAAGAGTTCTCACCTTTCAGCTCTTCCTGTTTGCCTGCAAACCCCATAGGCATTCTGAAAATAACACCAAAAGCCAGCTTGTGGTGAGGCTAAGGGGAAGCTGAGATGTTTGCAGACCCACCATGTTCCTTCAAAGCATGGCATTTGATTCTTGCAACAATGGGGTAAGAGTTGCCATGTCAGCTATCTGAAGAGGGGTTTCTTCCCAACACAACAGGCCGCTCGCAAGCCGAGCCTTACAGGCACAGTCAACCACTGAAAGTAAAACACCAGGGAGAAACTAGTATCACTGCAACAGCAAAAGGTGCTTTGGTACACATATTCAAAAATGATTTATTGGGGCAACAAACTCTTAAGCAATTAATCCTTTGATGTTTGGCTCATAATTCTCCCTGGAATCATATGTACTATGGAAACTATGATAGATAATCTGTTTTAAAAGTGCATCTGTTTCTTACACAATGTTTCCAGCATGGAACCAAGCTTGAACTTAACAGATGGGTCCTTCTAGTATGGGATCATTTTGTGGATAATTCTTCTCCCAAATGACCTCAGATGCTTTTATATTTTCCATGAGCAAACCAGTGTTTACATTCAAGCTTCCTCCCTCTCTTCTTGATGTCAGCCCATTTTGTAGAAAGCTGCAAGATTTTAAAATGTGATAAATACTGTATGAGAACACGTTTTCATTGGTTTCAGAAACTGAGGGATTGTCATGACAGCTCACCTGCAAACAGGAGGGATAACCAGAAAGCTGCTACAAAGAGTACAGTTTTAGCACTAACTTGTTTGTCGTCAGAACTCAGAGTTAAAATAAGAACCAGAGCTTCTTCAGACTAAGTTCTGTGAGATAACATGGTAAAGAAAAGGGGTGATAGCAAGAGGTCTTGAATTGTTTTCCACTGTGATTATACGATAAATGTGTGCTTTCAAGTCTGATGAAAAATCTCTGTGAAAAGAAGAGGATGAGCCTAAGTCTGGAAAATTTCCAAGTGTGTCCGTCTCATATCCTTACAGGGTCTCAGTTTAACAAAAACACCCACACATACACACAAAAGATCTACTTCCATACTAATGAGTAAAAGTACTTACCAGCAACCTAAAAGAGACTTCCCCAACAGATCAAGGAGATTTAATCACAATTACCATTAGTTTAACATTTGGTAATTTTCTTGCCAGCATCCTGCCATCACTAACATCAATATCTGTTTAATGACACACAAGTTCTTCTCCTAAGTGACTGAACTAAAATATACCATGATGAAAGAGCTTCGCTTAAGCCAGTCAACCTTTTGCTTCCTAAAAATACAAGGACAGGATGTGATCTCCCCTCTTCTGTTGTTTCTTAAGAAAATTCAGAGCAGAGAAAGCTCCCCAGAGAGTCCCCAAAGATATGGTGTTACCTTAGTGTTCATTTTTTCATTCTGTGCTCATTTAATGTTGTTTCTAGCAGAGCTGAAACACCACTGCCAAGCACTAAGAGTGACTCAAGGTGTAATCTTTCTCTAGAAGAGGGCAAAAGATGTTATTGCCTTGCCTTAGCACCAGCTTCCTATGTGGCCCAGCCTGGAAGAATGGCTCTCAGAGTGGGACCCCTAAAAACTCCCGCAACCAAGGTTGTAACACAACAGTCATCTAAGGAAAGATGTGTCCCTCTGGAGCGGCATGGAGAAGATTCAAAGCACCAGGCTAAAATCCAAGGGCCAGAGCCCAACTCGACCCTGCCAGAGGTGAAATGGATTATTAGTATTAATCCTGGCCAGACTGTGGACTGGCTTTGTTGATACTCTCTTGAAGAAAAGTGACTGTGCTGTACATATTCCAAAAGCAAGGGACACTATTTATTTTTGCCACTCTCCAGGAAGAGTTTGTTTTATTATCCCAAAGCCTGGGGACTAGCTTGAAGTTTCTAAATCAAGGAGCGAGGTTTATGCAGTACCAAATATTAAAGGGGGAAAAACAAACCCACCCAGTCTGCAGAGATCCCTTTCCAATACATTAACTCCTTTCCTGCCAGGTGTCCTGAAGCTTCCTGGGACATAGCTCCAGAGAAAACCAGAGGATACAGGATGATAGCACCCTATCTCCTTTCCCTTTATAAAAATCTGGGACTACAGAATAAATTCCTTCATGGGAAAAGTGCACTGGCAGCACAACCTATGCTGGGGCCAGAGGCGCAGACACTGTGGCAGGTGACAACAGGATGTGGGCTGTTGAGCAATGGACAGCCAAAACAAATGAGACCTCACAGATCTGTAATTAGGTTTTTAATATTCAAGCAAGTGTCACAGCTAGCATCTTCTATACTTCAGATATACAAATCTTCTCATTTAAACACACGTGCACACTCAGTTATGACAATAAAAAGGCACAAAGGATTTCTGAATTAAAGAATAAAAAAGAGCCATAATACTTGCTTGAAGGGAAAGCATGATCGTTTCCTAGACTATAAGGTACCTAAAGACAGTACCTGAAATGGAAATGTTTTCTTATACCAGTTTATAGATCAACCAGAAGCCCCTCCTGAGTCATGACAGAAAGCACAGAGACTTCCTGGCAGATTCCATGCATTGGGCCGCCTTCACTTACACCCACTTCTGAAATTTTAGTATTAGAAATAACCAAATCTGAATTATGTATTATTTACATAAAGTATTACTGGAATATGTATTCAAATGAAAAGCCAAACCCAAACCATTCATTTGGAATAACTGCCATTTTTAAGAAGTCCTCGTCAGGGGACTGACACATTGGTAGGATTCAACCCAGCAAATCTGAGCTGCTCATCCAGATGCTTTTTATAGGCCAAGGCAGCACTTCCAGGGCACTATTCATCCTTTAACAGGCTCATAAGGTGCTGCTTCTCTCCATTGGACTGACTGCAAAGAGGCACTGGGGTGGATAACTCTCGTGTAAACATCTACATTGTAAAGATTCAGAGTTAGACTAGACCAATCTCTATGCGCCTATGTCAAGGAGAAGGGAAAAAAGAAGGACTTGGGATTAGAAAGGTAGCAACTTGGAGATAAGCTGGTTGTGGAGGGACAGTTCTGTACTGCTGTTCCCACAATGAAGCCAATGCATCCAGTTGGAACCAGAGCAGCAGACACACCGCCGTGGTTCCAGGCATGTTCGTAAAAGGTTCATGCCTTTACAGCTGTACTGGTTTGGCTTGACAGTGCTAAAATTAGTGCTTTATTCCCACCAAGTGCCCAAGTATTGGCTGTCCTCTCCCATGTGGCAGAACCTTCGCCCTCTTCCATGGAAACAAAAGATTTTGCTCCGACCCTCCACATGGATTACTCCAAAATGTCTCCCTACAGCCTTATCTTAAAGACAAAGGCCTCCAGCGAGGAGAAAAGGTTCAGCAAGGGACACCATCAAAAGCTTTGATTTTTAGTGATTAAGGGATTGAGGCGTGACATTTTCTATTCCCAGTTCCATTTCGTCCCTTTCAAATTAAGGACTGGATTCAATCAGTGGTTTATTTTTACAGGCATTTAATCCTAACGAAAAGTAAACAAAAAAACCCTGGCAATGAGACAAGCTCTGCAGCCCGCCTTCTTCCTTACACTGCTACAACTCATTACAAGGCAGTTCAGCTCAGCCGGTGCCCCTCCTGATACAACGCAGAAAATCGCGGTGCATCACTGGCTATCTGGACAGCGATGAGAACTATTTGAAATTTATAGGCAAAAGACACAACCGTCCTTACAGTTACAAGTAGCTGCAGGAAAATATTAGCAGATGTCATTAAAAAAAAAAAACCCTCGTATTGCCCTCATGCTTCCAAAGGTCTTAGAATGACCCTATTACTCAATTCTGAATACTCAGTGTTTTAAAAACACAGTGCTTATCTGTTGCCCGGGTCCAAATATTTTGTTTTCCTAAAAAGGGCCCAAGAAGCCAAACACATCAACATCTTTAAGTTTCTGTTGGATGCTGGAAAGGATTTGAAGCTCAGGACAAACAGTGTTTGTCACATGATGGGAAAAAGGGAAGTTGAATAATAAAATGTAACATCAGCATCTCTCTGGGAGGATCAGCGTTTTTGTATCAAGCTCTTAGTAGTTCCTAATTTCAAGCCGTGGATTTTACATAAGAAATTCAGCATGGTCATTCCAATTAACTTATGCAGGGAATAATGAATTCAGTTCGGTCAAATGACTACTTATTACTGACATTATGGTAACGTAAAGGAGCCCCCAAAATAATACTTTGATGATATTTTAGGAATATCTCTAACAGTAAAGGGTTGAAAAGGGAGGGGACTAGAGACAGGAGAGATGATTTAGGAGCATGTAATCTAATGAAATTAAAATTAAGGACTATCTGTGAAATGGAGTTGAACCCCAAAATAGAAACTGCAAGAGACCAAACAAATATTTTACACCTATTATACTGCAAATTTTCAAAGGCAGATAAACTTTTCCCCACCCTCTTCCCTTAAATTATCCTGGGGGAAGCACTTGAAGCCATCACATAAGGAGTCCTCCCTGCTGAGACTGCCGAAGAAAATAGTGCATTAATAAATACTGACCCAAACCAGCTCCACCATCTGTGCCACACTCCTGGGCAGACCCTTCTGGCAGGCCACTGCTAGAGAAATCCTAAGCACATTACACACTTCGAGCCCTTCTAAGCAAGGTTCTCTCTGCTGCCCTTGGTTCCACTTTCCTTATGGCAGTGCAGGCAAGAGTAAGGAGAGACTGAATCTAGCATCGGTAAGTACGTCGCTTCTGATGAAAGCACCACCTTTGGCTCTCCCTGCTTCAGCAGTACAGTCAAACACCAGACATCGGTACCTTTTTTACTGGTGAGGTAGCTTTACAGTCATACACTAGATTAACAAGCTCTTAAAAAAAATAATCAATCACTGTTAACTTCGGGAAACAGTGTGACATTAAACTCCACTGGGAATAAAAAATGAGGCTGTTATTGGAAAGAGAGCTGCACACAGCTGCTGGGTGAAATCCTGAGGATGCAAGGCATAGAACCAGGCTACTGGTAACAGCAGTTTTCAGCATATCCTCTGTGGAACTGGTTAAAAATGTACCAATCACAGAGTTAATTCAGCTTCAAAATGTGACATGTTTTTTTCTGCAAACACGTCCATGAAATACTTTCCTGCTCTCCATCCAGTTCTCCACCTGCACAGCAAAAGAGGGGGTTGTGAAGGTCCCTGAGCAGTCGTAACTAACCTTCGCTTTCCAGCTCCCCTCTTCTCGAAATCTGTCCTATCAAGTAAGTGATTATTTGGCTTCAGGCTGATTGAAAAGGCCTGTATTTAAATACTCAGGACTCCTAAAAGAGCCTAAGAATGAAGGGAGGAACCAATGTCAGCCAGTCCTCAGTGGAGAGTGATCTCTGCAGGATGGCAGCACCAAATGGCAAAAGCTCTGCTGGCAAAGATAAAAAAACTCTTCCCTCCCCTGCCAATAACTTAATCAAACACATAAAAAAAACACCTGAGCAGCATTAAACAAATACCAAGTGAAAAGACAGGGCCCATTCCTACAAACATAGGCTGAGAGAGTTGGGTTTGTTCAGCCTCGAGAAGAGAAGGCTCCAGGCAGATCTTACAGCACCTTCCAGCACCTGAAGGGGCCTACAAGAAAGCTGGGGTGGGGGGCTTTTTACAAGGGCCTGCAGTGACAGGACAAGGGGTAACAGGTTTAAATGGAAAGCGGGGACATTTAGATCGGATGTAAGGAAGAAATTCTTCCCAGAGAGGGTGGTGAGGCACTGGCACAGGTTGCCCAGAGAAGCTGTGGATGCCCCATCCCTGGCAGTGTTCAAGGCCAGGCTGGATGAGGCTTTGAGCAGCCTGGTCTAGTGGAGGGTGTCCCTGCCCATGGCAGGGGGTTGGAACTGGATGGTCTTTAAGGTCCCTTCCAACCCCATCCATTCTGGGATTCTATGATTCTGTAAGACACAGATCAGTTTGCAGTATGAACCCTCTCATTAAAAAGCACATTTCTCGTATTGCAGATCCTAAATATCTACCACTTCCAAGCAAACTTTCTTGACTTCCGTCACTTTCAGAGGACCAGAAATGACATTATTGGTGTGCTGCACTCCCATTACCAAGAAAGAACATTCTCTGGTCCTTTCTGTATCAGGCTGGTTAAAACTTCTATCTTTTTATTAATTTCTTTAGCCAGGAAAGCTTATCTGAATGCTCCATTTCTTTCCTCTCACCCTTCACTGATTTCTGCTGTTATCTTCCTACAAATTAAGGAAGATTAGAAACGTTTTAACTGTGCTGGAAGATTTCCATTATTTTTATTTAATACAAAAGAATAATTAAAAAAGATAATTGCAATCTGCAAAGAGAAATGTAATTCTAGGACTGTTCAGCATCCTAATGAAAATGGAATCCCAAGGGCATATGATACTTGCTTCTAAAACACTTTTAGGAAAAGAAACCCAACCAAAACCCACCCCTGACAGCATTTTACAGTTACTATAGAATTAAGCAAAAGGGCCACCACAGTTGCAAGCAGCTAAAGCAAAGCATTCAGCAAGGACAGCTAAACTCCAGCTCATCCTTCCTTCTTCCCGTTATTAAAATGCAATCCACATGAGAAATGTTGCATTGTCTTCTTCAGAAAGTTGACAATACTCAATTTAAAATTTATAAGAACTAATAAAATTACACATCCAGTTTATCCTCCTGTTCACCATCATGTTGTTGAGATCCACAAATGGAAGACAAGAAAAAAACTCAGATGTAATAAAGTAAAAACCAGTGACTCGCCTTGAGTACTAAGAGCCTGCGAGAAGGAAAAAGGCCAAGATTAATGCCACTGCTAGATCAATTCTGAGCCTTCTTGGTAACTTCTGCTATTTCATGTACGAAACATTACTATTTTGTGTACAAGATCGAGCTGAGCAACTCAGAGCCATGATGTGCAGAGGCACAGGCAGTAGCTAGGCCTTCTACAGTATGCCAGGGATCTTGCTCTCCAACCAAAATCCCAACAAACACTCCTAGAGTTACCAAGCCTGATGACGAAGGAAGGACAGATGGCTGCGGGAATTGGAACTGCTTGTAAAGGCATCTCACTGCGCACACGAGAGCCCCCGCCGCTCACCACAACACCGCTGAATGCCACACTGCCAAACGCCGCAGTGGTGGCTGATGAGAGCATCTTCACGTGAGCCTCAGCCACATGCATGCAGCACTGGCCCATAGTAAACAAAATCCCAAACCACAACATCTTTCCCCTGGGTTTCCAGCCTTCTACTCTCCCCCAATAACATTATCAATAACGCTACCAAAGTTTTCCCACTCGACTTTGTAGTTGGCTGCCAAGAAGACAGGAAGACCAAAAGGCATCCACCATTCATCCTAAGTGTGCCGAAGAGGCTCAGCCACCCACCAGGCTCACCGAAGGCAGTTTTCACAACACAGCACGACTAGTATGACATCTAAAACAAAATTTACATGCCTCTCAATATTTTTCACCAGGATTTGGGAAGAAAATAAAGCAACGCTGAAATAAAGGCAAACCCATGCACGAGGCCCGTAAGAAACTCCTTTCTAAAAAGTAAACCCAAAAGCTTCAACTCTGTAGGTATTTTGCAAAGTGTCACTGTAAGAAGATGGTCTGAGCAGTTTAGATTTCTTCTAGGTCTTGAACACGGGAGTAATTTGCTTTATTATTCACTCCTCACCCTTGTTCTTCTCCTTCCACCCTCCTCCCAGTCAGATAACCTAACTGTACTTAAACAGGAAAGCAGGGAGGAGTGGGCATGTCTTTGTAATTGTGGTCTTTTCTAAGTGTATTTATTTTTTTTCCCAGCGTGTTTATTTTTAGCTGCTTTAAACACTCAGCAAAACCATTTAATTGCTCCCAGCCCCAGCCTCACGGCGGAGGCACCTCGCAGGGCGGCGAGGCCAGGCTGGCAGCGGCTGCAGTGGGTCTCGCTTGGCACAGGATGGTGTCTCCAACACTCTCGCTGGTGAGAGCTACTTCCACATCTGGGACAGTGGCAGATGCTGCCACACAGCCGTGCTTGCAGATGGAAGGTCTGAGTCCGCCTCCGTATTTGCTTGGAGTGGGAAATCCGACGTTGGCTGCACTAAGAGGCATTTCGTTGTTGGTATCTTTTTCAGCTGGAGAGTCGGCACTGAGGGCAGGACACCACAGCTGCAGTGGCTTCTGTCAAGTGTCACCTGTGCTTTCTTCCTCTGGGTCTCAGTATATACTGGGACATTCTCCTAACCTCATCACGGTCCCCTTCTCTGTCTCACAAGCTTTTTGGCATCTCAAAGACTGGCACTTCTGTAATAACACAGGAGCTCTTAGTGTTGGGCTTTCAGCATGGAATTACAGGAATCAGAGCACAAAATTTGCAAGTTATAAACAAGAAACAAAAAAGGAGAGAGGGAACTTCCCCAAGAGCACAGTGTCAGTCCACTGAAGTGGTCACTCCAGGTTAAAGCTGAGCTGTGCCTCTGGTTTTCATCCCACTTAAACTCGTCACTGCCTTGCTTTCCAGCTTTCTAGGACCGCTGTGGGTATGCTAGCTGATGCATTGTAAGGGGCTTTTGTGGGCATCCTGCTATTAATAGAGCCATCTGCTTACCCTGCAGTATTTATCTACTTGAAAGCCCCACACCAGGGAGGCACTTTGGGACGGAGCACGCAGAACCTCGTTGCTCTGCAGCCTTCCCCCCATGCTGCAACCCCCCCAAAACTCCCCTCCCCAGACTGGCCTGGCCAGAGCTCTTCCCGGCTGTCATTGCTACCCATCTGCAGAGAGGGAGGAAAAAAACTCATCAACTCTTGCAGCTGGGGTTGACAGAAAACTAGAAACCCAGCATCTCTATGGAACTGGGTTGCAACCTCCAGAACAGGAATAGTTACATTCAAACACACCAGGAAAAAACCCATCCAAAATAAAACCTCCAAAGCATGAGTTGAATTAGCCCAAAAGCATGGGTTTTATAAATGGGAAAGCTCAGAAAAATCTCCTTTTTCTTGAAAAAATGCCCCCATTTTCTCAAGAACTTTTCCCGATTCCCTGCAGCATGTGGCAGAAGGTTCTTGATAACAGTGAGGGTCCCTGATGTCCCGCTCCCCTCCAAGGGGGCACCTCAGAGCATGAGGATAGCTGGAGATGGTGACATTTTCCATCCCACCACACAAAACACCCTTCCAGACACGTAACACAGGGTTAGCGGCACTGTCGCATTTTTCTTCCACAGAAGACAAAATGAAAGGCAGTTCAGATACCACACAGGCCAGGAAAAAGGTTGTGTTTCTGAACTGAACGAGGATTAAAAAGACGTACTCCGATTTCTCTCCAAATTATTTTAGTTTTGATAGACATTTAAAGACTTCTCTTTTGCTTCCCAGGTTGCAAACACCCTGACTGAACTGTGTGAGACTTCCCCTTCCCCAAAGGATGGGGAACAAAAAAAAAAGCAAGCAGGAGGCTGCCTTTCTCCAAGAGCTCTTTCCAAAGTCCTCTTTGCTGATCAGAAAGCCACGCTTCATGCTGATGACAGGCATGGGTATGGGTTACTACAAGTTGCCTTATGCTGCAAATATCCCCCCATTTTAGTGGGAAATTCTTTTTAAAACAGCAGTATTTTCTACAGTGGCTTGTAACCTCAGAGCCTGTAAAATTTAAAATACAACCAGTACCTCTTCTCATTCTGTTTATTAGGAAGGAGGATAAAATATACAGTGCATAAATTCAAGTCAGCATTAGTATGCGCCTTGCTACTGTTCTCGTGATCTTTCACTGCACAGTGTTATTCCTGAATTAAATACTATTTTTAAAAGGAACCTGTTGTTCTCTTTAAAATGTCATGCATTCTTTTAATGCCATATACCAACACTGAACAATGAAAACCATTTTATCCTTCTGACACTCATACTTTGAAAACTTAGTTCTACAAAAATAAAGTATTTGAAAAAAATTGTTGCATCAGAGATTTTGAATTCTGATAGGTTCAGTGTTCATCCACCCTATTTGTGGGCTACAAGTACCACAGGAAATGTTCCTATGAACAGATAACATATTTTCACTGGAAAGCTTGTCCATTAGAAAGAGATTATACGATAAATAAAAATATCTCACAATTATACACTATTTAAGAAAAAAATTTACAATTATTATGACTTGACTGTATAAACATGGTTTAATTTTATCAAAATAAAACAGAGTTAAAAACATATTTTCTCTTGAAATTCAGAATTTTTATCTTTTCATACCAATTTAAAGAAAAGAAATGCTAGAGAGAGCACATTCCAAATTTCTGGCCGCTATAATGCCAACCCTGCTTCAAGCATGTCAAATTGCAGGCATCCCACTATATCCTTTTATAAGACACTAAAATTTGTACATCTTCACTGAATATTTGCTCCCTTCCTCTAGCATAAAGTTTTCCAGCTTCTAGTAAACAAATTTATTATGCCAAGGTTTTTTTTTTTTCTTCCCCTCCTCCCCCTCAGAAATGTTAAAAGCCAAGGTCTATTAGAGACTTTCTTCAACTACATGCAAGAATGTGATCATGGCAGTGGGTTCAGGCTCTTACCAGCCAGCCTAACCATGCAACCAAGGAGACACCATGAAGCTGAAGCATGAAATGGACTCAGAGGAGGGTGTCCATACTGCCATCAGCATTTCTGAAATGAAAATTTCCATATTCATCTAACTCTCTGGAATTTACTTTCACAGGTAAGTTTCAAAAGCCTATCCCAATACTAGATTTACTTGACAGGGTTCCTACCCATCTCGCTTTGCTGATTAGGTAGTCTACCCACCTAGAGCAAGTAGCGTCATACAAGTACAGCAAGATCACCATACATTTCAGATGAAAGAGTGACCTAACTTGGGTCAAAGCTACAGAGAACTGGACCCATCTGAGGATACCAGTGGAGACCAGTGACAAGCGGTGTTCCTCAGGGGTCGGTATTGGGACCAGTATTGTTTAACATCTTTGTCAGTGACATGGACAGTGGGATTGAGTGCACCCTCAGCAAGTCTGCCAACAACACCGAGCTGTGTGGTGCAGTCGACACGCTGGAGGGAAGGGATGCCATCCAGAGGGACCTGGACAGGCTGGAGAGGTGGGCCTGTGCCAACCTCATGGAGTTCAACACGGCCAAGTGCAAGGTCCTGCACCTGGGTCAGGGCAATCCCAAGCACAAGGACAGGTTGAGTGGAGAATGGATCGAGAGCAGCCCTGAGGAGAAGGACCTGGGGGTACTGGGGGATGAGAAGCTGGACATGAGCCAGCAGTGTGTGCTGGCAGCCCAGAAAGCCACCTGTATGCTGGGCTGTATCAGGAGAAGTGTGGCCAGCAGGTGGAGGGAGGGGATTCTCCCCCTCTACTCTGCTCTTGTGAGACCCCACCTGGAGTGCTGCATCCAGCTGTGGAGCCCTCAGCATAAGAAGGATATCGACCAGTTGGAACGAGTCCAGAGGAGGCCACAAAGATGCTCAGAGGGCTGGAGCACCTCTGCTATGGGGACAGGCTGAGAGCGTTGGGCTTGTTCAGCCTGGAGAAGAGAAGGCTCCGGGCAGATCTTACAGCACCTTCCAGTACCTGAAGGGGGCCTACAAGGAAGCTGGGGGGGGAACTTTTTACAAGGGGATGTAGAGACAGGACAAGGGGTAATGGGTTTAGATTGAAAGCGGGGAGATTTAGATTAGAGATCAGGAAGAAATTCTTCCTGGAGAGGGTGATGAGGCACTAGAACAGGTTGCCCAGAGAAGCTGTGGGTGCCCCATCCCTGGAAGTGTTCAAGGCCAGGCTGGATGAGGCTTTGAGCAACCTGGTCTAGTGGAGGGTGTCCCTGCCCATGGCAGGGGGGTTGGAACTAGATGGTCTTTAAGGTCCCTTCCAACCCAAATCATTCTATGGTGGTACTATGACACCTGCTTTGGTGGCAAAATGGATCTGAACTGTGACCATGTGAGTACCTGCTTGCTTGTGTTTTACTTTAGTGATTCAACAGTAGGAAAATAAAATTCAGGCTGATTTTTAAAAAAATACTAGAAACTTTTCTTATTGAAGTTACAAGGAAAGCAGTCCATAGTCTGTCTTCAAGTCAAAGAAAATATTTAATTTTTCACTGAAATGGCTATTCCCTGGGCATGTTTTCTATCAGCACAGGGCAGGGAGGGCAGCAGCTGTGGTGGTAGCAAGGTGCTAAACTGTTATAAGTTACAAGCCGTAATAAGTACATAAATAACCATCTGGGCCAGGTCTGGATCCAGGACAGATGCCCTAACCACCAACACATTTGCAGTCTCACCCTTTATGCCTTGGGCTCACCAAATATGTAAGTCTTCTATTTTATTGCTTTAAAGGAACAGGGTCAAAAGGAGAGACTAAGGAGTAATATACCGCCAAACATCCTTTATTTTGCAGATCACATTACTGTCTTAAAAGATGTTTGATGTGGCTTCAAGTTCTTTTGGCCTTGAACCCATTCTTCATTATCATCTCCTAATCATGGGGTAATTGGTAAAAGCAGAAGAATTACCACTTTAGCCTGAAATCTTTTTCCATCCAAACCTATTCAGCCAATCATCCCAAATTTCCAAATAGTTTCAGGAGAACAGAAACCACTTCTTTTTGGCAAACTATTTTAAAAAAATTAAAAATGTTCAATTCTGTTCTTAATGAAAAGTTGGAATGGCTGGCTGCAATACCCTCTGTAAACTGAAAAGTACATTTTTTATGGTTTACACGGATCAAGCACAAAGAACGTTGAAGTCCAAAAAGCCCACTTTCAGGTTAAATGTAAGGTATTCTGCCCCTTGGTAAGATGAAAGAGGATCGCTGAGGAATTTAATGTAGTTAAAGTTTTTGAATTGTTTTTTAGGGATTCCCTTCCTAGGCAGTATTAAGGGCTTGAGAACATGGTTCATTACAGGAGTTAACAAATTACTCTTTGTCAGCCGATGTGCAGTAAGCTCTTCATACACAGACACGGATAAATGCCAAGTAATATGACTTAAATTATTGTACTTTCACTGCAATCTCAGCTAAATTGAATTACTTAGTATTTGCCATGGGTGAGGCACATGCGCGCAGACCACTGCCAACAGCTTCTTTACTAAAATACAGTACACTGCTAAGCAGCAGTAATATGATTATGCAACCGATGCCCAACCTGTCCATTCCAACACTCCCAAACTCATCATTTCATTAAGTTTTAATTGCTTTCCTGGACTGTAAATGCACTATTTAAATGCTATAATACTCTTGTAATTTATTTCTCTTCCCTCACCACCTTAATAATATATACCATAAAATTTCACTGGAGTTTAACAGAATTTATCCTTTGTTGTTAAGGAAGAGCATTTAATGTTACAAAGCATACAATTACAAAGTCCCCAGGAAAATATTCAGTTAGCAAGATGACTATAAACACAGAAATCTCATTATAAAGAACCGTCTGAAACTTATACAAACCAGATCAAAAACTGCTAAATGCCAATTTGATTAATATCCTATTTTCAGGGAGTATGCTAGTCTAGCAAAAGATACCAGTTACTCTAACTTCAGTCTTGCAAATGCCTCTATGTGAAAAAACGTCAAACCAAACCAAAAAACACCAAGGAGGGTTTAAATTTTGCTTCTAAGCAGGTAACCTTATAGGAAAAGATGGAACGAGAAACAAAAGGGAACATGTTGAAACTATTAAAGCAAAATGGTCATAGGGAATTGCCAGAAAAGCAAACAGTATAAATTGAAAGATATTTTTCAAAGACTTGATTCTCTACCTCATTACAAAACTGAGTGTTTTCTTTTCTGATGGATAAGGAACATTATACGAAACAGCCCTGCCACATACTGCAGCATGGCAGTCAAAAGCAGAACAGGTCTTGAGGAACAGAGGAAGCCTTCTCCTTTGTAGAATCTCAAAAAAGGCTGGATAAAGCACCCATGGATGTTATTTTGTTTGCTCATTTGTGAATATGCATTCACAAACACAAACTCTTTGCGAAGTTTGCCAGTTCTAATGACGCCTTCAGCTTCCCAAGAGCTCAAACTGTACAGCAAAGTTGTCCTCTCTGGCAGGCGTTGCACATTTCTTATTTCACGTTCTACATGAAACATCAGCAGCAGAGTTACTACTCACTGGAAATATTTCTGCAAAGGCAGTCATCTTGCCAACATTCATAATTTTATCACTACTCAGGCAATAGTTGGTGCTTTAGTCTTGGTTGTAGTGTTAATGTCGGGAGTCATGTGAATATTCCATTATGGAAAAAGTTCTATGTATGTCTGCTACTTCAGAGAAAATATGAAAAACATAAAGCTATTGGTTCCATATCAAAAGTCAAATAAAGGCTTTCCTTCTTGCTTTTATATTTCATTTTTAGAAGTCTAATGCACAACTGTAAAATACGCAGGGCTGCTAAGAACTTATGCCCAAGCACTTGCACACTTTGAGCCAGGATCTTATTATTGGATACAGAAGTTACCCATGTAGGAGCTGTAGCTTTTGCTCCATCAGAGGAAGATGCTCACGCTCAGAAGGGTCAGAAGGGTCTGGCTATGCTTCTTTCCCTTAAAGCCCTACACGCTGAGAGGGCTGTGTATGGGTCCACAGAGAGGATCACTTGGCAGGAAGCGGCCTCTCACACATGGTCTGATTCAGGATGCATTAATGCTCCTTAGAGTTAAATCTCAGAGCTTGGGTCCATAAAATAAACTTAAATGCATGATGTTAACAAAAGGCTAGATTTTTACATTAACAGGATACACATAATGCATTTGCTATGAAAATAAATCTCTCAGAGTGAACCAAAAAAATGCCCTTATTTCTAATAATAGGAGAGAAAATTACAGTTGGCAAACTTGAGAGACAATTAAGCCAGTGTTTCAGAGAACTCCAGATCACTGCCAAAACAAATATTCAGATAAAAGAACACAGCTTCCACTCCCTGCTTCCTTATTAATTGTGTTTTCTTCTCTAGCCATTACAAATACGTTTGTAAAATAAACTCCAAAAATATATGGGTCTCTGGGTTTTGATTTGCGCTTGATTGTTGATTCTGAAGATGCTACCAACTACTGAAGAAGAAAGGATCGCGCTAATATTCACTCTATAAATAATGTAATAAAGAAAAGCCACTGCACAGCAAGGTCAAATGAGGACAACGTGGGAAATTCACAGTATAAAGGACCGTGAGGCCTCTCACTTGGCCTTCCAAGTGCAGGATATTCATTGCATTTTATTAGCTGATTAACGAGGTGTGTGGCAAGTCATCTGGAGCTACTAAGGTCCTTTGATCCACCCTTCTTGCAAGCTCTTCCCCTAACAGACAAAAAGAGTTCTTTGCGGCTTAAATCCCCCCCATGCCCAATGGGAGGATGCTGCTTGGGGCCAGGCTGGGACTGTCGGCACACACTCCCCACCCTGCCGGGTCCAAACGTCTTGTCCACCCCTCAGGACTGACCACTCGCCCTCCCAGGCAGCCCATGGGGCTGTCCCCCCACACCCACCCGGCCTAATTCAGGGCACACCACTCCCACCAAAGCACACACAAGCTGGCAGCATGCTTTCTGCATGCCAAACTGTGTTTCTGTGAGGCTCAATGAGTCCCATCACTTTGTGTCTTGATGGGATGGGCAGCTGTTGCATGGATATTCCTGAACGTCTATGCAGGCTCTGGGGAAGCCCTCAACCTGTAAAAGCCCTCTTCACCCTTGCACGTGCAGATATCGGTAACTTCAATACAAGCAATTCAAAGCTTTTTTTTTTTTTTTTTCCAGATAAAGCATGGCTTCAGACCTATGTATGATTTGTACTGCTCAAGCCTAAAGATCTCAAGTACTAAAATTCTTCGGTTTGCTCTTGGGTGCTGAGAAAGACTCTCCACCCCGTGCCATGAGGGAGACATGTGCAGAGCCAACTACACCAACCATCCATTACGGCTGCCAGCAGAGGTGGGAAACTGGACTTGATGACCCAATTGCCCTTCTAATCTACAGGTTACAAAGGCCAAGGATAAGCTTCATATGGTAGGGCAGGGTACACCATCCTGGCTCTATGCAGCTGAGAGTGGGTATCGGGGTTTAGTTTGCAACTTTGGAATGACACTGAATGGTACAATCTCAAGCAGAGGCTCTTGAAAGCAAGGAATGTCACCAAAGAGGCAATTTTTCCTGAATGTTCTCTCTTCCGCCATCTTCGCTTTAGACTGAAACC
Source organism: Rhynochetos jubatus (assembly GCA_027574665.1). NCBI lineage: Eukaryota > Metazoa > Chordata > Aves > Eurypygiformes > Rhynochetidae > Rhynochetos > Rhynochetos jubatus. The sequence continues at coordinate 57,274,573 of CM050649.1, read as the reverse complement.
CTAGAAGCTGTCCTTATCCTGTGGCTTTGGAAGCCAGCTCCAAGCAACATGGAACAGATGATGTAAATCCGAGGGGAGCATGGCAGGAAAGAGGCAGGAAATGCAGTGTGATAAGAAATGGGAGAGAGCAGCTTTAATCTTGATCAAGAGGAGAGTACAGTGTCTCTGGAGAGCAGACAGGATCTCCATCTGTACCAAAAGAACAGAGACATGACAGTTCCACAGGGGTCACTGAGATGGGATGAGGCAGCCCTCTATGCCAGCAGAGCAACTGCTGATGAGCTCTACAGTCAAATATCACCCAGAACTGAATTCTGTTCTCTTGTGAAGTGAGTGTGCTTCTGCTTTTGTAATCAAGAACCTAAATTCTCTAGAATAATCCTATCTTAATCTTCTTCCTCCCTAGTAACAGTGTGATCTTAGAGGCACTGAAACAGCTCATCAGGGAGCATGCACACATTTTGGGAGGGACCCAAGGGACTAAGCATAACCAACTAGTGTCACTTCAAAGGCACTTTAGGGTATCTGAGACTTCTGGGGAGCTAGCACACAGGTTCTATGCTGGACAGCCAACAGGAGGGACAGCCAAGGTCACCTCAGCTGGCACCAAACATCTATGAACCCCAACTGTCCCTCTCAGTGCCACCATCAACCAGGAAACTAATCTGAATTCCCAGAAGATGAATACGCGCTTAACAAACTGGAAAGGGCATTTTAAGAATTAAAAAAATCTACCTACGGCAGGTCTAAACCTGCACCCTATTAGCACACGGCAGCTGGTGGAGAAATACCTTATGAGTTAAAGTTTACCTATGAGAATCACTATAAAGCTGTACAGTAAGATGGAAGCAAAAAACCAGGGAACTCCAGTGGCATCCTGAAAGACAGGGCTCTTCTGAGAAGCAAGGACTGCTGCTGCTCCTGGCTCGTCTGGAAGGCAACGCTCACAGCACCATGCTCTGTCAGTGAGCTTCTGAGACCACTAACTGATGGGCTGATGCTGCTGGTAACAATTAAACTCAAAGCTAAGGTTTATGGATGCACAGCTTTCACGGAGCTTCCCACTCCCAGCGTCACCGTGCATGGCATCAACCGGCCTGTAACGGCTACTGCAGGGATCATTTTAGGTATGAGCTGTGCACAGGTTCCAACGGTGTGCAGTTCAATGGCAACTTTCTGTTAAGATATCAAACGTTCAGAGTAAAGCAATAAAGGGACTGCAGTGTTAAAGATTTACATAGAATAATGAACAAAAAGCAAACACATTAGTTGATTTTTCTAAGAAGTGCAACTTACCCTGTGTTTTCTAATAATAAGTAATAGGGGATAAAATGAAGCCAACAGGAAACAGCATTAACAGCCATTTCCAAACAGAAATTTCATTTACTCAGTCCTGGCCTGTGTCAGATTAAATCCTTTTCTTAAATAATGTCCAAAATGACATTTTCCAGAGTGATGAAGACAGCAAAGGAAGCAATCTGAGGAACTAGGAAAAAAAACCCCAAATAAATGAAGTGGGCAGATGTAGATGAAACGGAGCAGTTCCTCCACACTGACGTTTCCACACTGCAGCAGTGATTGGCCACACTGGTGTTGGCTTTCTCTGGTTTTGTGTCTTCCCTGAGTGGTCAAGGGAAGCGAGAAACTACACTGTGCCACTGTGCCTACGGGGAGAGGCTGATGCTGATCTCTTTTTCAATTTGTAGAGTATTTCCTGCAATTCCGACCATCACTTCCTTGAGACACAATCTGTCATTTCCCTTAGGAACATTCCCGTGCATCAAACAGACACAGCTTCTGCTGAAGTCAGTTCGTTGAAATTCCCTTGACGAGGTACAGAGCAGCATGAGGCAAGACCTATTAAATCTGTTCACGAGAAGGCAAAAACTATGTAACTATCACTATGAAACTATCTCTAATTCTGGTCTGGGTTTATTTGAGAAGACCCGTGCTGCTCATCAAAGTCACAGGTAACAGAAGCCTCCTCTCCATGGGCTGACATCCTTGCAGGAGGCTCAAAGTAGCTCCGTGCTGTCACAAGCGAGCAAACACACTATTTTTAGCCAAGGTCTCTGCATCAGGAACACTGGGTGCATCTTCAGAAGACAGCTAATTCTTGATCACCTCATTGAGTGAGATGGGACTCAGGACACCTACCTATCCCTGCCACCCTGGGGCTTTCCCCACAATCAACACCCCCTAAAGGCAGCAGCTGCTCACCCAGGGGTCTGTGAGGCTGGACTTCCAAACCGGTGGGTCCAGGCCTGGGTACAACAAGGTAAAATTGCTCCCTCAAGACTTTATAGTGCATGTCAAACATACACAAGTGTAGTCACGGCATCAGAATGTTTTGTCTGTCCACTTGCCCATCCGCACTGTTGAAATGCTTGTGTCAGTGCACAAGCAGTTCCAAAACAGCTCATGTGCTCCAAAATTTTCAAAACTAAACAGTGTGCTGCCTCAACACAATGCTTTAGTTTCAAATGTTCTTTTCATAAAGGGCAAAAATAATTGAAAGGCAAAAATCCCACAAACACCCTTGAAATTAATTTTCTTAATTCAGCCTGAAATAAATGTGTTTGTTAATTATCATCCAGGATTCACTGAAATAATTTTGTGTACTTGACTCCGAAGGAATTTTATGGGAGTTTCCAGACATGCCGACAAACCAGTAACATGCCAAGCTCACGTTCAACACTATCGATTTCCATTGCTCCCGCCACGAGCGAGAAATGCTGGGAGGTTAAAAACAGCGCAGCTACGCTTACAAGCATTCCCGATGGTGCTTACAAAAAAGCACTACCAGAAACAATTGGAGTTACTAAATATATTCAGAAAAACTCGCAAAGCATCCAAAAGCCAGCCTCGCAATGGCAAACGCCGGCTTAGTAACTGGATCCACCCTGAGATTGTCCTGGATGTCACTTGGTTTACAGGAAAGTGATATCCCTTAATGAGGACCATGGGGGGGGGGGGGGGGGGGGGGGCGCGGGGGAGGAAGTGTTTCTCCTTTTTATTATAATTATAATTTAATTTTGAGATTGCACTGATTGTTTAATGATGCTTCCCAGTTTAAAAACAGGACCCAGGAGGAGATGTGGCGAAACACAGGCAACTATCCTATCCCAGCTCTGATAAGGTCCCAGCTGCTAAAAGCAGCGCCTGCCTGGTTGGAACCCCCTGTGCACCCCCAGACAGACTGAGCCCCTCGCCTCCCTCGTGCCTCACGCTGCTGGCGGGGACACCAGGCCTGGGGACACTTCCAGCCTGGCTGCGCGTGGGGCATCTCCCTCAGTAGGTTCAGTGCTGTCAAACCCAAGACCTCCACAGCGCAGCTCAGGACCTCAAAACCATGACGTGAAGCAAAAAGGTCCACGAGGAACCGTGGCCCCGCCGGCAGCGGCCTGCTGAGGTGCACCGGGAGCAGAGGGGTACCTGCCCACCAGCATGGCCGCGCTCATCCGCGCCTCATTCCTACATGGAGGTTGATTTCTACAAAACCGGTGGGAACTTCTCCCTCTCTGCCAAGTCCGGAGGACTTGCACAAAATCAGAAGTTATTCACGGCAGAGAGAATAATTGCATGAGACTCACTCACACAACAGGCTACAAATAAATACCTGCGGGTAGCTGCTATTTGTCCTTAGCTTTCAAGATACTTTCTGTAAGCCCCAACACACTGTTGTTTTCGTTTTAGATGGCAGCTGCAATCCTCACATGTGTGTGTACATCCCCTGCTGAGAGTCCCCGTAACTTTACAACAGGTGGCAACGTGGGGGGATGAGAGGGCACAGAGTAGCACCATGGAAAGGCCTGTTCCAGCCACAGAGGTCCCAAGGGACAGCGAATCTGAAGGCAAGGCTGTTGGAGCAACGGAGGAAGTGCCAGCACACCTGGGGCCGATAGCACCTCCCCACGTCCCCTCCCCACGTCCCCTCCCCGGGCTGCCTTGCCATCCTGCCACTGACACAAGGCTGACATTGCCAGCCCAAGTGCACGCTTGCACTGCGAAGCTTCAGACCTGAATGTATAGGAATGGCAGAGGTAGGCAAACCTCTGCAATAAAAGCAACCTGAGAGAAGCACCTACAGAGAATTTTTTAAAAGTGTCAGACCCCAAAAAAAGGTGAAAAAACCAAACCTAAATGAAGAAGTTGAAAAGGCAAGTTAAAAATGAAGCTGAGTCCAACATATTCCAAGATGAACGCATTTTCAGCCAAAGCCAGGCTCTCCACTCCTTAGCGAAAATACAATACTTCCAGGAGAATCAGTTCACCAGCCTGTGGTAAGGGCGTCCAGCCTGAAGTTTTGCAATTCTTTATCTGCTGTTCGTAAATGACTTGTGATTTATTTCTCCAGCGAGGAGAAGACAAGCCAATCTAAAAATAAGTTCTGTGAACAAAACCACAGAATTACATTCGGATCTGCAGCACTTGATAATTTTTAGGCTGCGGTTCCAAACCGTCTCTTTTTCCTTCAGCACAAAGAAGCAGCAAAATATTTTGCTGAAGCAAGGTCACGTAATACATATGTTTGATAGATGTACATAAATACATCCATTTGTCCCTACTGCTGGTTATGCTTGAAACACTGTGTTTAGAATAACATTGGGATGCCTCATTTTCAAGTGAGAAAATCCTAAATTATTAACACGGCAAAACATACTAGTCATGACCCAAGCTTTCTCTTCCACCTCTGCCCCCTCACTAAATCAAGCAAATATGGTTACTTGTAGTTTCCTTCAGAGGCTGTGCCAAAAATTGAAAAGTAAGAGGAACAAAAGTCTTTCTCTGCAGATTTTCATCAAACCGGTATACACTGGCATGCCATTATTTTTGAAGATTTCAAAAAAGAAAGGATCCATGTTATTTGGGAATAAAACCTCCCTTCAAACCCAGATCTTTCTGCAGCGGTGACATGGGTTGTGTTAGCCTATGTGTGATGCCAGGCCTTTCCTGCTCAAGACACTCTATTTAACTTGCTGGGATGGCTATTTTAAATGTTTTAATTGGGCAAAATAACAATTACTACTAAACTCCCACACCTCTAACTATAGGTTTGCCTTTAAAATCACCATACAGAAAGCCAACCTTGCCAGCTGTTCATGCACCCTGCCCTCATCATTGCTAGCACCGCTGATGTGACAACAAACGCCAAATGCTTCTACACTTGCCAAACGTGCAGAGCTCTTGGCCCTGAAGCATTTACAGCTTTAATGAAGGCAGGATCCACACAAAAAACTGGAAAAAAGGGGGTTCAGTACAGCTCTTTCCATTTTCAGGACAGTTTTCTCAGGGAACAAGACAAATGCCCTTTTTCCTGCGGACTCACCAACCTCTGCCAGCCACATCCCACAGAAGAAGGGAGGTCTGACAGGAAGCGTTGGATTCCGACTGGCTCTGTAACATCCCTGCCTGGCAAGCAGAATCCCAAAGGGAAATGTCAGAGAGGAAAAAACCACAAAGCACGTGCAGCACGAGCACGTGTGCCAGCCAGGCGATGAAACGGGACCTGCGAGGTGTGCTGCCCGTTTGCCCCCGCCGAGGACGATGCTGGCAGCAGGGTACCACACAGGGGAGGAGGGGAGGAGGACTACCAGAAATGTCAGGGCACCAAGTGCTGTGAGCCAGAGAGACAGATGGACACCCAAGGGCGATGGGCTGGGTTCGCTCATTAGAGCAAAGCGTTGGCTGACTCCTGCACATCTGTGGTGCCACAAGCTCCCTGCCCAAGCTGCCAAACCGGGTCTCCATCAGCAGATGCTGTCACTCTACTATTTCAGTTCATAAAGCACCCATCCAAGAAGTGTTATTTTTCCTACAAAACAAAACCCCCCTGGGTACCTGTTTTGCAGGGCAGCACTCCCTCAGCAACAGCTTTCCTCTGTCATGTGTGGTGAAGAAAACTATTTGACAACCCAAAGCCTCTCTCCCTCTTCACTGTGTTCACCTCATTGCATTTCAGGAGGTTTACTAGCAGCTGCACCCCAGACCAAAGAGGCACCCCACAGCAGTGACGGCTGGCAGGAGCCCCTTAGCATATTCCGACACCGATGGGAAGCCAGTCTCTCTCTGGAGGGTTTACAAGTGAGCCCTGTTCTCACAGAAGCCAAATGTTTCATTTTCAGGCATTTTATCTATGTAAACCAAACAGATAACAAGGAGGACAAAGACCTTTGAAATATTTATGAATAAATTGAAGTCCTAAAGCTTTCTACTGCACAGTGATAAGGAGCGAATTCTCACATAAGACGCAAAGGCATGTCAAGCAACTGATTTTATCCAGGTTGAAAAAGAGTAGGTTTGCATCCAGAGAAAGTAAGCAAAAATGAGCTATATATAAAGATAGCTACTATATAGTGTGAAGGCAATATGCAATAAATTAATGTGTCAGAGCATAAAGACTAAAACAATATGAAAGCCTTATCAGTCAAACCTAGAAACTATAAATATAGACTGATGAACTGACGGAATATTCTCTGATCGATGTACTATTTGCTCAACTATTTACTCTTATGCTGTATTATGACAGCAGTCAAAAGTTGCATATAAATACAAACCAGCACTTTCTTGTTCAGTGTAAATGAAAATTACTCCTGGGGTCTTTTTCTCAGTTACAAGGGTGCTTATTTTTTTCTTATAACCACCATGTTTGGGGAAACCCGATTGTGAAAATAAATGGCTTCGGTCTGTTGCTTTGGTGCACTTAGTTTAACGAAAATGAAGCATGACTTCGTGTGAAGGTCACTGTTCAGTATGCACAACGGCAGAGAAATGAACAGAACGCTGGGACACACCGACAGAAACAGGGACCTGAAATAGGTTTGAAAAATATCCCACTGCGGCAGGAGCTCAGCAACACTGAAATACCATGGAGGTCTGGATGGTGTCATCTCTCCAAATGTGTCACCACTGAAGACAAGAAAGGAGGAAGGGGCAGACAGAGGCAATGCCATGGTTCAGTGAAGTCAATCACCTGTTCAATACCTTTTCCCTCAATCAAGCCATATCTTCTTATCTTGCCTCCTTCACAGCAGTTTTTTAAAACTTGAAAGCTGAAATCAAAGCAATCCCAGATGATGAAAAAGCAACTGAATAAATGCACCAAAAAATAAGCTGCCCATCTCCACACAGCGTAACTGCAGGGCAGGTGCTTCTGGCACACACACACGTCTCCCCAGGTTATTCTAGTGCATCTGTCACCGTGGTATGCAGGGAACATTAAGTCTGTCAGCCAAATTCACAAGGGCATTGCAGGCACTTTGCACAGTCCACAGACATAACCTAGCCCTAAACTTAACTCTTTCACTTAGGAGGGAAGAAACTAAAACGTTATATCCCTTATGACACAGCCTTTAAACACTGTCAGAGAAACAGGGGGAATGGTACCTTCTATTCTGAGCTACATTTTCACCTACGTTCTGCTAATCCACATGGAGGAACCAAAAAAACAAACCCCAAAACCCCACCAGCACCATTGCTAAAAACTGCTTGGGCAAAATTTTTTCCTCTTGGAACCTGACAGTTCTTTGAGCATGAAACATTTCACCAGAAATTGTCAAACCCATTCCCTTTCAGAAGAAATCAGCCTGTTTTCCCAAGCCCTTCTTTAGCCTGGCAGTCTGGCTGTGCACACGGGAGACCAAAATTCAGGCTCCAAAATCTCATGACTGCCTAAGGAGCCCCGCTGATTTCTATTTAAAACTTGATATATGTCGCTGCTGTAATTATTTAAAATTCGTCCTGTGGGAGCACTGCCTTCAAAATTTGAAAGACCCTTTAGTAAATACTTCTCTGCATCCTCCTTCCAGTGTAAATTATTGCCATTTAGAGTGTCATTACAACACAGCACATCTGGAGACTGAGCATTAGAAGTGAAGGGTGCCTGTACTCAACTACATTCCCTAATTTCAAGGCAGTCAGTTCCTACAGAAGAACAATACTAATCCGGGCTGGTAATGCTACATCACTTTTCATCACAGGGGACTGCCTAGCGAACCACGAGGACATGTGCAGTGCATGTGTGTCTGGGTAAGAAAGCAGCGGTGCAGAGACAGTCCCAAATCCTGCAAAGATTTAGCAGAAAAGCATCCGATTTTTGACATGCCCCTGGCTTCAGTGAAACTACTCGGTTCAAGATGTTAGTCAGCGTGCAAGACCAGTCATGCATATTTTCCTGTCCAGGAAGCTAGGCAGATTTTGGAAGTCTACAACACGCGTTGCTGCCCTGATGGCCACCGATATTAGCCCAGCCTATTCTGGCACTCCTCTGGAAGTCAAACTGAGAGGCACACGAAGAGGAGCAAGTGTCCGCTGACCTGTGCTCTTCCTGGGAAATAAACCATTTGGTTTTGGACAAGAACCGCTCATCTCTTCAGATGGTGATTTATAAACCATTGCATCTTGTAGGACCAGCTCTAACTGAATTATTTACAATTTATGTGAAGAACAGCTTCAGAAATTTAAACACTTTACTGCAAAAGGTGCAAGAGTGTTTTCATTACTTTCCTCTACACTGGGAGGGGGAGCCCTTGGTCGACTTACGAGGATGTGCTAGTGCTAAGCGTGGGCTGAAGAGACCTGGGGGTCATGTTTTACATTTGGCCAGTGAGCCTGCTGCCTGCATTAACATCTCCCGGCCACGGCACCCGTGCCTGTACCCATACATTAATTCCTGTTATAGCCTGTTACAGCCCCATAAACAACACGGTGAGGAATGAACCCATGCGTTAGCAGCTGAACCGGGCACCTGCAGAGGCGGCAAGGGCTGCTCCACTGGCCAGAGTAACTCCACAGGGCAGTGGTACCTCAGGTGCTGCTTCTGGTGTCACCCTCTCCCCAGTCCCCCTCCTCCATCACCCCACCCCGCCAGGGCAGAGGGTCAGGCTGCTTGGCACTCTTCTCTGTATTTTCTTTCTGGGTGGTTTAATTACTCATCTCCTTATTATTCACAGTCTCTTTGAAATTCCTTTCCATCTTGGAGACAGTGATGGTGGAAACGGATGAGACAGAAAGGAAGTTGCTTTTGTACAGAGAAGGAAAGACAACAGTCTCTGTAAACAGAGCACGCCATTAACGAGCTGATGCCTGACGCTCAACAAAAATAGCATCATCTCCAACAAACAATTTGCTGCAAAGATCACCAGGTATGCGAGGATCTTTCATCTTCGCAACTGTTCGATAGCATCCCGATAATAATAATCACAATTATTATAGCCTCCTGAACTAAATGGCCTACACTTTTCCTTTTGGGACAGCGATGGGAACTTCTCTTTGAAAAGGGATAATCATTCGTCAAACACATTTAAGGGCAAGAATTGACATTAAAAAGAAAAGTAGGAACCAAAACCAGAGTATAATCAGTAGCAAAGTAAAAAGTAAAAGATGTACATTAACAAAAGCAGGAGTTTAGGAATATGGAAGTAAGGGATGCCAGTCAGACTATGAAATGCTCCTTTTCTGTCAAGATGCCATCTCCTCAAGAGAAACACAACTGGTGGTTTTGTTTCTTAACTATCTTCTCTCCTATGTGCGGAAGAAATTATCTCACTCACTTGACACCATCCTAGCGATAGTAAACCTAATGCAACAGAGATGAGCACCACCAAAATACTTAGGTAACCAATTTTAGAAAATCTTGCTTCTGATAAAGCTGAGAATAAAAATGCAGCTGTAAGCAGCCTGCAACGCAGACTGGCCCCGAACCTTGGCCAGCAGGAAGGGCAGTGACACACCTAAACGCCTTCCGCCTGCTGCCAGCATTGCTGGGGGAGATATCACTTCAACTCTGGCTTGCCCAAAGCACCCAGAGGCTGTAGCAGAAGGGCATTAGCTCCACCAAAAGAGGAGACCAAGTGTAACTGGCAGAATGTATTGGTTCCTAGGAAATACTAGAAAAAAAGACCAGAAAAGGCACTGGAGTAAAGATTCACCATCAACACACCTGGAAGAGGCATCCCCTCCTCGGACCTGGAGCAGGACAAACCAGATCAGTTGCTGGGAGCTCACTATAATGATGCACAATCAACCAAGCACCATAAACGTTTGCTTCTTCCATCCAAAAGCAGCACTGCCCCCGGCACAGGCGGAGGTGAGGCGCAAGCAGAGAGGCACGTGGCATGGAGACAGGCGGCTCTGGGGCTGGGATGGAAATGGCACTGGCACGCTGCATCACCTGAAGCACCGCCATCCCCTTTGTGAGCAAAAAGTAAACCTCCAGCTGCGTCATCTTGCCCCAAGGTTTCTTTCTGACATACGGCTCAGTCCCCTTCTCTGCAGAGCTGACACTGGATTTGTACGGGGGGAACAATTAGTCATGCTTCAGAAGTGGTCAATCCAAAGATAAATTTCCCCTCTCACAAACTGATTTCTGCTGCTATATATCTGAAAAGCCCTAGCAAGTGCGAGAAAAGGATATAGGTGAAAAATCTGGTTTTTCGTACTGCGTATGATTTGATGTTTTCAAAATACTGATTGTGCATCTTTAATATATTTATTAATAACTTGTAACCTGCAAAGGTCCATTTCTTCACAGCTTGTCAGAAATGCACTAAACCTAATATGGGACAGAGACTCTGAATTTTATCATTTGGATTTAACTTAATTCTTACCATGTGGATTAAAGATTTTTTTTTTAAAACTCGCTTTTATGTCTCTTTTTAAAAACCCTAGGAAGGGAAATCTATGGCTGCAAAATAAAGCACTCAATGATATGGAAATGGTAAAGTGAGAATAAATTGCTTACATGCTCCTAATTCACTTTTCCACTTGCAGTAGGAGATGGGTTTTGAATTATCCCATACTGTTTCTCTAATTCTGAAATATCAGAATAATACTGTTTCTAGGCTAACTCAGTAGTCAGAAGCATTAACTAGAATAGGATTTCTAGTATTCTGTAAGACTGAGCATGTGGATGTATGTATTTATATATGGGGGGCATATACAGCATGTTGATTTCCTATTACAAGATTAGGGCCAAGTTTCTCATCCCTAAATAAAAAAAATCATACTCACACTACATGTTAAAGTTGAGAGAAAATTAACCCAGGTGCATTTTGAGTACAATGAGATTTAAAACAGGAATTATTGTTTGTTATCTGATTTTTTCCCCTCCAAAATGTAAATCATACGATTGAGTCCTTTTACCAGTACACAAATGGTTTGTTTTCTTTCTCCAGCAGAATCTATGAATACACTCTGGTTCTATTTCTGTTCTGTGTAAACACATTTTTCCCAGCACTTTCATATTTCAGTACGTGGAGGGTATCCTGCAAATAGCCCATCCATGAACCCATACTGATTGCAAGAAGCCACTTACACGCAGATCACCAAAGTCCGAACCCATGTGCTTCTCATTTTACTCGTACAGTAAAACTACTGCACTCTGACTAGATTCAAACAGCACCTCAAACCCCAGAACTTTCACAGCTGACTTAGGTATTTGTGCTACAATTCACATCAAAAATGAGATTATTAGAAGCCATAATAATAAAGTACTATTAAATTACAAACTGGATTAATTAAATCAATAAAATTAATTAATTAATTCATGAATTAATTAAATTATCAGATTGAAATATCTTCTAACATAGCTGTATTTGTCCAACTTTAAACACATTTGATTCCATAGTTATCACAGAATCACAGAACGGTTTGGGTTGGAAGGGACCTTAAAGCCCAACTAGTTCCAACCCCCCTGCCATGGGCAGGGACACCCTCCATCAGGTTTTGATCAGGTGGCTCAAAGTCTCATCCAGCCTCCATCCACAGCTTCTCTGGGCCACCTGTTCCAGTGCCTCACCACCCTCTCCATGAGGAACTTCTTCCTGATACCTAGTCTAAATCTCCCTGCTTTCCGTTTAAACCTGTTATCTCTTGTCCTGTCACTACAGATCCTTGTAGAAAGGACAGGATCCCCCCCCAGCTTCCTTGTAGCCCCTTCAGGTACTGGAAGGTGCTATAAGGTCTCCCCGGAGCCTTCTCTTCTCCAGACTGAACAATTACCCCAGCATTTGCTGCAACATTATATTTAAACTTTCAACAGTGTTTATCAAATCAGAACAATCTGACTGGAACCTTCAGTCCTCAGAAATCACCGGCAGGAACAGTGATGTCATTATCCAGAATGCACAGCAGGTGTATAAAATAACCTATGTATCCTGTTAGCGCTGTGCAATGCAGGTGTGCCCGCAAGATGCCAAGGTGTCAGCGTGTGAAGGCAAGCAAGACTCTGAGGGGCTGTGTCCTGTGTCCTAGCTTACAGAAGAAACGGACACACCGAACAATATAAAGGCCTAAGTGTCCAGCACATTAAACAGTTTATGTTTACATATATATTATTTACTTTACATATATACTTAAAGTGATGAGAGCAATGATTTTGATACCCTATGGCATTGAGAAGCGAAGAATTGCTACATCATGCCACGAACTGATTTTTCTGAATCAGTGTAAAAACTGAAAAATTGCTAAAAATACAATTTTCTTGTATAGAAACTGTTTCAGCTTTCTTTCTGACAGGACTGCCCTGCATTAGCATCACTGTAAATTAAAACAAACAGTTCATCAACTCATACTTAACCATTCCTTTGTGTAGGAGGTTAGGGGCTACTTTTCAAGTCTTCTTAAAATGCAAGTGTATTTATATTCAGTGTCAAGTGCTTTTTATGTTGTGAAATGAATGAGAAAACATGTTATTTCTAAGATGACAAATGCTTACCCTTTTCAATAATGTGTCTCCTTGTTTTTCCAGCTGGAATTATTCACTGAAGGTGTACCTCATTTTTATTTCATGTTCAACCAAATTCTCTAACACAAGTGAACTACTTCTTAGTGAATTGGTTGTTTTATTTAATATGATGAATCACGCTAAAATACTCAATGTGGGCTTGCAGGAGACTGAGAAAAGGGAAACGGGCTTCAGTTCTTTTCCACGGCCTATAGCTAGAATTATTAGCTCACATATGGGTCTCATCTGCTTCAAACTGAGTTTAGGAAGAGTGTAAATAAATTAACATCATCTTTGAAAGCTAAAGGGGAGCAATTATAAAACATGAAATACTGAAAAAGAGCAGCATTCAACCAGGAATTCTAAAACTATGGAAACAATTGTGTGATTATCTGTGTATTAATTATATGATACAGGACTGCTCTAGAAATTCTTTCAGGAATGGCACAGACTCGCCTTGACAGGGAGTCCGAGATTTTTGGGATGCCTGGTGAAACACAATGCACCTCCTGTTGTTTCACCTATGGTTTCTCCAGCAATAGTGACATTCTTCAGAGGAAAAATATTGCTCCTTTTTGAAAAAAAAAAAAAAAAGAAGCTACTTATAGAGGAATAAGATCTACCAGTTTTTCATGCCAAATATAATCACACTTATCATACCGATCTATTTAGAAAATACAATATTGCTAAACCAGTTATGGTTGATTAATCCAAGACCTTCTTAAAAACAGGTGGCACATGCAAGAATAACCAAACACATTCTGGAGGGTATATGATGAGAAACTCCATTATATTTCACTAGTTTCTTATTTATACAGAGCACTAACAGCTGGACCACAAATAATTACAAAATATAAACAAAATGGAAGGCTGAAAGCAGAGACCAGTTCATTACGTGTATGGACAAGTATTTTTATGACGTTTGAGCAGATTTAAGTTCAGGACCCTTCTGGTCTTGAGACTATCAAAAAAAAAAAAAAAAATCCTAAGGAAAAATCTCTTTTTGAAACATCATTTGGAAATACCTCTATGAATAGAGGTAGCATTTTCCTGAGTTCCTGCAGTGTTCCTGATTGATTGATTGTACTGGGCTACTGCTTATTTATCAAGCCTTTTGTGATGGCCTGATTGACTCACTACATATCCTTTTATTTCTCTTAATTGGAAAGTCTGTTAAATGCGAGCTTGGAAAATGTTCTAATAATAGTAATGCTGACCTCAATGTCCTATAAGATAAAATGCCTGAAATGAAAGAAAAGCCACGAGAGAAGGGAAATCACGAACTCTGCTGCCTGGCCTGAAACCCCCACCTTCCACACAAACAGCAAGCGGCTGGGCTGCACAAGGGAGGAAACAGCAAAATGTACCATCACCATTTGGAAAATGTAATTACACATCTGAAAAGCGGGAAGGCGGGGGTGAAGCCTAGGAGGTCACTGTTTAGCAGCCGTGGCTAATTTTTACATACAAGGGACGAGAGGGAGGAAGCACGAGAGACAGGCAGCACAGACCACACGTCAACAGCTGATGATACTCATCCATGACCGTGCAGCCTGCCCCTCTGGGAGCTGCCACGGTGGTGACCAGGTCCAGCCCTTCTCAGATGAACCGACAGCATCACATACATCCTGGCAGCACATACGTCCTGGCAGCATAGGGCATCGGTTTTCCCAGGGCACCTGGGCACCACACTCCAGCACAGCAACACGGCACCACCCCACCATTCCTCATCCAGATGTCCATTGGTGCAAATCCCATTGCCCCTCACATTCCTGACACAAAACCACACCAGCATGGTACAGCTATAGGTGCTCTGCCCACATTTCCATCTGCACCATTAATGCCCAGGGAATATGCCCCTGTTATCCAGACAGGGCCCGCTGCTGGAAGGATGAGCAAAAAGCACAGTGGTCCACCATGTAGACGGACAAGGCCTCCAGTCCCAAGCAAAATCAGGGCACTGCTCCAAGACCCCTTCTCACTGTGGAAGTGGAGACTGGAAATAATTGCTAAACTTCATCCCACTTCAGTCTGGAACAACACGTACGGGCTTTTGGCAGCTATGAGAGCTCTTAGGCCTTCTGCACAGCACTTCCAACACTTCCAACATGGACCCAATAAAATAATGAGACCAACTTCTTGGGAAGCCCCAGAATCACCATGTGATTTCTTAGTGAAGAAATCTACATTTCCTCTTCATAACAAGTATTCAAGACGTCACAAAGAGGAAAAAAAACCAAAACATCTTGAGTTGAGTCCTCTCTGGGATCATGTGTCAGGCCGCAGCCCCCATACCCTTCAGCTTTCCAAAGGGGAAGAGTTTACAAATTAGCCCTTTTCCTATAAACTCCCCTCAGCCTTGTTCCTATTACCCTTCTCTCTCAGATACGTATTTTTAAAAATTGAGCTGCATGAGTTTCCTGGCCTTACCCAAGGAAGGCATCTCCCCCTACACCTCCATTCTGCCTGCAGCCCTACCTCCTGATTTGGCCCGCTCCCAAGAATGCCAGGGGACAACCCCACTGCTTCCCTCCTCAGAAGTAAAGAAAGGAAATGGGATTCTGGGCCCAAAACAGATGTACCCAATACACCAGTACTGTATTAGGATGGATTGAACACTTCGCTTTCCCTGTATCCAGTGGCCTGTATCCAGTGGCCTGGTAGAGTCAGGAGCCCTCCGGGTTCCCAGAAACAGGCTTCCATAGCAAACACTACTGCTACAGGACCTGGTCTATGAGGAGTCTGCGACTCAAAGCCTGATGTGAAAAGAGCCAACAGGCATTTTTGGGAAAACAAATATTGTAGAACAAAACGAAGCAAGCGTGTGCACGACTTATGCAAGAAACTGCAACAATGAGAGCCACATGGAAGGTCTGCAAAGGGTATGCAAATGGTTTCTGTCAGAAGTCTGCTTGAAATCCATTTTTACCACGAACTGTAGCTTTGCCTTGATTTGCTGTGATCACACTACCACAGCATTATTATGAAAAGTAACAAATCTGCATTTACAAGACATCTCAAAGAATTGTCTTCTCCAGTTGGACCTGCCAGAAAATTCAGGAATGGAGTATTTTCATACTCTTACTACCACAAACACCAAATCTGTGAACTTCATACTCATCCAGCTCAGCACTAATGCACTATACGAAGACACAGCTATAATCCTCCCCTTCACAACAGTTTCTAATTTTCAGTGTACCCTGTCCCACGTAAACTCAACAATATTTTAATAACAACTATCAGCTGTCGCTGACCAAACCCTCCTTCATCCCCTTCCAAAAGCAGGACAGGCTATTAGGGACAAGAACACAGTGCACAAATAAAAGCTCTGGAGCAAAACACACGAAGGAAAAAAAATCACCGCCTGCACACATTTGGACACAAATTTACTTTCTCCCCATTGGGATTCTGCATTGCCTCACAGCATGCCAATTTTTTTAAAGCTCTCTTTTGCTCCTCTCTTCTGTTTTGTGGTTATCCCAAGGAGCTCGGCAACACCTAATTATTTCCTACCTGTTTTCCCTGCCTGCCCTATCTCAGATTTCTGTTTACAGATTAACCCCAATCACTGTCTGATGTGTTACAGCTTCTCCTTAGGGATGCTGCTGGGGTATGCCCTTCAAAAACACTGCACCTCCCGTCACTGAGCAGTTAAATATTATGCAAGCATGGTGTTCCTTCAGGTCGCCTCTGCAAAGAATTAAAGAAATACCAAACTATTACCACACAGACTAATATACCTTAAAATCAGATTTGGGATGCAAGAAACTAGCTGGATTGTGTAGCAGGAGCCCCAGTTGCTGGGGCATTTCCAGTCCCAACGTACTTGTATCTGGATTAAACCCCGCTGCACTGTGCTGCCTGACAATGGTGTCTCAGCTGCACATCGGAATCAGACAAAAGCCTTCCCTATTCCCACTACTGCGAACTTCAGATATTTTGCTCCCAGAGCTTTGGCACAAGAAAACCAAAATCAGCTACTTGCTTCCTTGCTCTGCCATCACATCAAAACAACTTACCAAAATCCATCAGCTGCGTGTTGCAAAACTGAGAACTTAAAAGCTCTGCCTCCCTAAACGTTAATGTTGCGTGCAAATCCAAATGTACTCTCTATGAGATAACAGGGCACTTCAGGCTGCCCCGGGGAGAGCTGGGGGAGCATCCACGCTTCCCCGAGAGCAGCCAATGCCTCAGCCTCCTTCAGGAGCTGCGAAGGTAACAGGTGATGTTTCCTAGTTAGGGCCGGGGCTAAAGTAGCTGAGGTCAAATGAGTAACAGCCCACAGGGTTAGACGTGGTCCCAGGAAGGGTCTCCATGACGCACGGAATGACAGCAGTACCTTCTGCTGTCTCCTGAAGTGCATGCACGAAGGAAATTCAGATGCAAAATGAATGGACGAGTTCTTCTCAAGGCGAGGACCCGCGTTATTTATGGGTTTAGCCGGTACGCTACTCTCACTCTCACTGGCTAAGCAGCAATTACTGGATACGGGGGAGCCAAACAACCTGGATGTGCTGGCAGGAGCTACGCCAACCTGTTTGGCTTTCCCGGCTCATACTTACATTTGTAAGCCAGCGACCCTGCTTGCGCACAGACTTTTCACCCAGCCATAGCGCCCATCCAGCTCTAACCAGTGGCACCATACAACTCTTGCCAGATCCCCCTTCCCATACGCTAGATCTGGCCACCGGTTAGTGCAGAAGCCAGTGCAGCCCAGCCCACCTGGAAAATTCGGGCTGAGCAGCACGGGAACTGAGCCGGCTGGCACTGCCCCTCACGCAGCCCTGGTGGTCAGGGAGTCAGTGCCAAAGCCCAAGTCGCTGAACAAAGCTCTGCTGGCGGGGGGGCTTCTTTTAAGACCAAACAGAAAATGTAACATTTCAGAATAAAACCTTTTTACGTTTACAGAATTCCATTAAATTCACTGGCAAACCTCCCACTCATTGCAGCAGGCTGCCAGGATTTTACCCTTGATATTTTAAGAAAAGAACCCCAAACAATCCACATAAATAAAATGAAAATCACAACCCCCAAACAACATAATGAGAAGTCCCTTTGGGGATCTTCACGTAGGGGCTATCAGACGCCCACCTACCATTGCAACGTCTTCATTAGGACCAACTGCCATCACCCGCTTTTCTTCTTTAGCCATGTAAATGCTATAAGGACATCTCCAGAGATGGGAAACCATCTCTCTTCACCAGGGATCCTGTGGACATCTGATTAAAAGCGGTGGGTTTCCTGGGAGTCTTCACATGAAGGCAGGAGATGCTGCTGAACCGACTGAGCGGAGCTGTGTATTGCCCAGCCCAAGAGAGCGGGCTCCTGAACTACTGACAGCGACGGATGAGCTGGTTCCTGGAGATTTTTTCTGACTACAAGTCTAGACAGGAAGCTTGAAAGAAAAGGAGTTGCTTCATGGGAGCTGGGGATTTATTTTTTTCCTTTTCAATTAAAAGGATATTCTTTTTATATGATATCATATATTCTATAAGTGATAGACAAGACAGAGTGACTCAGGCACATTAATATTTGTTGGTTTCTTTTTCTTTTCCCATGGCACTACAAAAGCTATTCATATTTTTGAATTGTCTAAATCTGAACTATTTCTGGAAATAAACTTTCTAACTAAATGCTATGTTAAACCAGAATTAAGATTATGTTCAGATACTAATTAAGACAATTTACTCATTATAAGTAAGTTAAACAGAAATGTAAGCAGCACATTTTAATTTCCTCTGAAACAAGTGCAATTACCCATAAAAAAATCAAATTGAAGTGTAAACTGGAAAGAAAAATATGAAGCATTGCTACAGAAATGCATAGGAAAGACACCAAATAAGTAACTATGGACATAAACCTACTCAGGTTATAAATGCTTCATACGGCCCAGGACAGCACTAGAACAGATGTTCAAAGCCACTGGATATAGTTTTGTTTCTTTATTCCCCCCATTCATGGACAAAAAGCATATTTTAACTCAAGTTAGCATCATTGCCTTCAATCACCATGCTGAGACACCTCCAGACTATAGTTTGTTTGGAGCAAAGACAGCCTGGAGGGGGAGTTGGGCTACACAGCACGTACCAGCTCAGAGATGGGGCATATGTTGAAGGCAAAGGCAAAACCACACGCCCCATAATTGGCAGTAGGAAATTCTGTGCCCACGAGCTGGAGTTTACATGGGGATCTGAGCCCCTGATCTCTTTATGGTGTGATCATCTTTTTTTCTCCTTAGCTAAGAGAGCTCTGGGACTGCTTCCAGATCTGATAAAATGTTATTCCTTAAAAAAAAGACAGTACCAAGAGAAAGGAAAATTAGAAACGAGGCAAATGGTGGTGACAACAATTGCCATTCCTACTACTTCAGTCACTGATAAGCAGGAAAGAACCTAAAAATTACATTTGGAAAAAAACCACTTCATATACAGGTGTTTCAGGGAGTAAGGGGAGTGGCCAGATCATAGTTAGAGGAACACAACCAATAGAAGAAATTCAATTTGTTGGATTCTCCAGCTGCAACTGAAGTACAGACTGCAAAGCTGCAACTGGGGAACACAAACCAAGCATCAGAAGCCAAAGGGTGAAAGGACCGCATCACGGCAACACTACCAGGGCCTTCAAAGGCCTCCACAGGTCTGGCTGATGTAAAAATTTACCCCCCTGTTTATGCAATTTAGCAGGTCAGCCGTGTAGTCCCCACATGTTCAATGCAACCTTGACTACCTTTGGCAGTGCATCCTTGACATCCCTGCCCATGGCAGGAGGGTTGGACTAGATGATCTTTCAAGCTCCCTTCCAACCCAAACCATTCCATGATTTTATGATCCTCTGGTCTCCTCACCAGCTGATTAACTCACCTTATAAAAAACACCACTGCTGTCAGCATGTGTACCAGTAGCCTGCGAGGCTGGCCCAACGAGCTGGCCAGAAGCTCTCAACAAGCTCTCCCAAGTGGAGAGCAAGGGTAGCTCCATGCCTGGTGCAGGTGGCTGAGAAGGCTTTACCACAGCAGTAGCCCACAAAGAGCACGCTGCCCACCCTACTTTAAAACCCACTTTAGTTCTACTTGCAAAATAGATGAAAGCTGAAGTGCTACAACAAGCCCAGAAAGTGCTGGTGTTTTTTCAAGGCACTGTTATTATATAGATAAGAAATGGAAAAAATATGTTGTTTACTATTACCTCTACTTCAAGGACACTTTTTTTTGCTATGTCATACGGTCTAATTAATTATCACATTGAAGTCCCTGTGCTGAACCAAGGGCAAGTCACAAGGCAAGCAGCTGTAATGCACATCAGTGAGACTGGAAGCCCAGAATTTTTTTTTTTACATATCTCAGAAGCAATGATTTTTTATCAAGATTGGAAGCAAAGGTTTGTATTTCTTATTCAGTAGTACTAGAAGATGCAAGATGAACACTGGAATAACCAGATGAAGGAAAACAAAATCTGACATTGGAAAATCTGGTTCACTATTTGTTTTGGATATTTTAAAATTGCAAGTAGAAGTGGCTTCTACGATCTTAAATACATTTTCAGCATTAGCACATACAGATATAGAGCCTCAAGAATCAGTGTTCAGTGCTGTGGGGCAAGACAAATACTACTGAAAACCTGCTGTTTTAGAAAAGTTTCAGAAGTAAAATATTTCTCCATTGTAAATCTTTGTCAGTTAATAAGTCATTTATAAGTATGCTGTAAGAAGAATTACACTGTTTGACTTACATGCAGGTGGAAGTTTCCTAAAGCAGCTATGTGAAAAACAATTCCATTATAAAAACTCATCTGAACGTAACAAAGGAATGTTCCTGGAAGAAAGTCATTACAGCGCAGACAACCCACCTGCTCGTAAAATGTATGATGAGCTAAGGCAAAATTTAGAATAACAATGCTCACTTCTTTCCTTTGAAAGAAAAGTATGAGCTTGCAAGGACTTCACTAAAAGAGGGTGAAGCAGATCAATACCAGTCTGGTAAAATGAATTCCTGAACAAGCTTATGATGCAGGAACTCTCTGTCCAAGGAAACGGGTCATTTTTAGGGCAGACATAATCGATAGGGGGCTAATTTACAAGCAGATCACAAGGCAGGCTGTCAGGCATCCTAGACGGCAATGCAAGCCCAGACAGAGTGTCAATTAGCACACGTGTCTAACTGGCACCTGGCAACAGTCATGCCCGAGGCTTTACTAGTGTGCCACATCCCATGTACGAGAGCCAAGCGTGCACTACACAGCCCCTGGCCCAGGGCAAAGGCCTCCCCCTTCTCCAGCGACACACAAACTACTTACAAAAGAGTTTTGCGCATGGGATGACGACCACAAGCCCAATCGCAAGCACCTTGGTCCTGCAGAGTCTGCAAGCACCATCAAGAGCGCTTGCTGGGTTTTGCTCCACGAAGGTGCCTGTGCTACCTGCTAGCCAAGACAAGCGCTGGTGCTCCATGTGGAAAGTGGGCAAGGATGGAGCCTGTATTGTGACTGTTGGAGGGGAGATTTTACTCTGTGATGTCTGTTGTTCCCTTTACCTGTTTTATTCTTCTTCTTGTTGCTGCCACTGCTTATCAACACATGCAATTTCCTTATCGGATATTTTGCCACATGGTTTAGTCAAAATAGATGCAATCAGCAAGAGTTACTCAGTTTAGCTTGACATAAATGTTTAAGGAGGTTTACTGCTGGGCCATGTATATGTTGCAATATATGTAATTTGTAACATATGTCCGGCTAAATGGAAGAATAAAAAGACATAAAAATGGGTAAGAAAAGCTGATCTAATAAGACAGGTAAGTCGATTCACTCTGATCTCATAGTTTCTGCTATTCTGAAGGTTTTTTGGATCTTTCTGTCTGTTTCACCCACCAAATCAGAGCTCAGTGTGAGCAAACCTTCTGGAGAAGTTTCAGCAAGCCTTTGCTGGAGGATGCATCCTCCTGTTCCCCATCCCCACCTCTGCAGCCCAACAGCTTTCCAGGAGCGCAGGTGGTTCACGCTATGCAAGCTCTCACAAAGATTGAGGGTTTGAGAGATTGTGTCTGCTGAGCCATTCCAGATTTGCTGGGGCAACTCCGGCTACACTGAGAGATGAGAATTTGATCCTCTGTCCTTAAAGAGATTAGTTTTACGAAGCAGTTATGCAATTCAGAAAAATGAAAGCTATGGGACCACATTTTTCTTCTCCTGCTTTACTGTATTTAGCCAGCCTGTCATAATGCTGCTGTATGTGATAAACAACTGAAATGTTCTAGTCCACCAAGGGCATTTTACAGTGTGCGTGCATGGGCAATTGCTACTTCCATATATGATGCAGTATTTTCAAACACTGACGCCGGTGCAAAAAGTCAACTTGCTGACAGAAATGCACCAGCATTTAAGTCATTAAAATGTTCTGTATTGCAAAAATTCCATCAATCTCAAAATTGAAGGCTGCCTTCACGGCTGTTTGTGCTTGATGAATTCCCATAATCACTTGAAGAGGCTTTCTCCACATATCTTTGCATGATAGAGTTGGTGCATTAGCTTTCAATCATTCCAATAATACCGAGATTCTTCTTCAATCTTTTCAGCAGTGGATGATGTATGTGTGCTGTGTATCACTACCACACCTTCCTGAGCTTTACAGAAGTGTGCTACAGAATCCTAGAGTTATCTTCTTACAAATGTGTTTTTGTTTCACTAACGTCTGTTTAAAAAATGAAGAGCAAGAAGCTCTACTAGAGGTCACTTCTGACTTTCTTTTCCTTCACAGAGGATTTTCCCCCTTTTGCTTACAAGAGATGACACTCCCTCCACCTGAAAATGGACAGGATTCTTGGTGAATTCCATGTCGTCACAGGAGGGCAAAACAGAGCCACAACACGTCCCTTCCTGCAACCTAATGCCTTCATGCCAACTTTCACCACCCAGGACGATTCAGTACTTAAGAAGGTCTCCACAGAGGAGACCCAGAGGTCCCGTGGAGAGGGGACAGTACTGAAAACAGGTAGGTGGCAGGTGCCACCAAGTATCTGGGACATCACAGCAGAGCAGGACAGGAGATGGGCATCTCCCTCCTCCCTTCTTTGCAGCCCTCCTGCTCTCCCTCACAGCTCTGACCTCCCTGCTGCCATCCACAAGGGCTTCCCTGCAGGAAGAGCAGGCTGTCCCTCTCCATGAATCCAGCACACAAAACCCACGGACACGCGGTCCTGGCTCTTTGCCCGAGTTCTGCCACGAGTGACCTGTTCATGATGAAGTGAGGACTTGAAACAAAATGGAAACAATGAAGTTTTCTGCCCTGAAACAAGTCATTAATTGTAGTCAACCGATGTAAGCATAGTAGCTGGAGACAAGATAGATGTTATTACTAATCATCTGATCCAATGCTGTGCCCTGAATCTGAGTCTAATCGTGAAAATATTTCTCTCACACCCACTCACTGCAACAACAAATGCAGCCAACTGTAATAAATTTGTCTTTTTTTTTGTTGATCTGCCTATGTCCAGAGTTTGCTGCCTTTAAGATCATTCCAACAAGCACAGCGCAAATCCTTCTCTAGCTGCCACATTATCAGCAATTATAAGGCTTGAGAGTTATTTTGCCTGGGCAATATCTCAGGAAGATATTATTAGATAAATAGAAACAGTTAAAGAAGAAAAAAGATCAGTGCATTAAAAATTGAGCACAGCCGGGTCTTTTAAATAAACAAATGTACTTCAGCCTCCAATTGGCAATACACAGTTTCTGGGAAGGTTACACGCTTCACTTGAAAGTCTCAAAGTCTTAATGGAGGTGCCAAGGTGGCTTCTCTGCTCTGCTGTTTTCGCGGGCCCTGGCCAGCTCACCAAGGTAACAATGGTGGCGTGTCTGACCTTCTCTCTCTGCCTCGTCATTTGGCCTGTTCTGACCATAATGTATTTCATCCATGGGCATCAGCACGTGCTTAGATCCAAGGCGATGTTGCTAATCAATACTGCAAGGCTTACTTCTGCTAAACTTGCCGTGCTTTACTCAATGGTGCTTTCAAGTCCTTCTCCACCACCATACAACCATTAATAGCCTTCTCTCAAAACCAGGCCTCAGCTATTTCCATGGCCACCTCTCCTCTTGAGAAGATTGGTTTGTGGCTGTAACACTCCAATAATCTCAACCAAGGTCTCCAAAACTATTTGTCAGAGCAGCTCCCCACAGCCCAGACAAAAGTTCCCCTTTTCAGAGCTTTTCCCCATAAACTTAATGCTCACAGCAAACTTCTGTCTATCCACTTTGGACAATACAGGTGTTCAAATAACAAAGAAAGGGATTAGGGAGGCAACATATTACAGTGAGAAACTCTTGGGGGTATGAAATGCATGAGGAAGGTTAATCATCTACCAGCTAGCACAAGCAGATCTTTCATGGCATTAAACTGCCTTTACTAACATAAAATGCAGTGCTGGAATGTAGCAAATGCACCAAAGCACCGCAAAAGAACAATTTCATATCCATAAATACATATTTTCCATCCCAAATGAAACTATTCCTTCCCTCAGAGAAACAGATGTTACGGCAAAGCTGTCTTCTCTTTTAGGACTGATTCTTTTTGCCAATTTAAACCTTTTTAGCTGGTACACAATTACTTGATTTTGATCGGTCACTGCTTTACCGTGGAAGTGAAAATGGAAAGAAAAATGAAACTGTCATGAGATGATGAATCTTAATCACAGCAAGAAAAAGGAATATTTTGTACTACTTCTGTAGCAGCAGTGACAAAATTATGAAGGAAATAAAACGAGGTAGACATACACCACTGAAAGCAAAAATGTTACGGTTTAAAACATAACATTGCTCAGTGCTCTGGTTTGGGCTAAAGTGATACAGCAAGACAAATACTTTAAAAAATCACAGTCTTCTCATTTTATTGTATTTTCCCTTTAGAATTCCTAATCCACACCATTAACGATTAAGTAGTAACACAGTGGTCAGGAAGTATGCCTGAAGTATTATGAAGAACAGTATTACTTTTCCATTTCTCACTTGCAATGGTGTGAGATGACACACTAAGATCATCGCTATTATCTCTTAAATTCTGTTTGTGGTAGCTGAAAATATCAAAACACAGAAGTACAGCACACAGTCAGCTCACGTGGCATGAAATGTCAACACTTTCTGTGCCAAGCAGATGCAAAGGCAGAGCAGTTTATCGTTGAAACCTCGGAGATGCAGTGTTGCCTGTCTGAGCCTGCACACTAAGTACTTAGAGAAGTGTGAACACCATAGATTTTAACAGATGTACTCTGAAGTTTGCTAGTGATAATCTACACTGCAGTATGGACCCTTTAATTCCTAATCCAATCATGAAAAAGACTATCAAAATACATCCAGGTTGCGGTTCCACGCTCCAATACCCATCCTGCACACTGCTGGATAAACCAGCAACAGAAATTCGATCCAGAGCAGGAACAGACACACAATCATATTTCTGTTAAATAAGCCACATCATTACGTTTTTATGCAGGCTGCAGAAGGCCAGAACAATACCTGACTCACAAAACCCTTGTTGGAACAGAGTTAACCCCCAAATTTTGAAAGAGCAGAGGACGTCAACACTGGATGAGTGCTTTGCTCCATGTGGCCCGACTGTACTTGACAAATACCTTACGAGGTTAGAACTGCTCATTCAGAAAACAAAAGGAAATTTTCTTTGCAGAAACATGCAGAATTAAGGAAACGAAGATTTGACCAACAAGTGGGAAGAATGGAGAGGACCTGCCATAAGCACTCACCCTCTTTGTGTGCTCACTCAGGTCTGTTTGAGGCAAAGCAGTTTCCTCTGCTTTTGCTACAAAGCAAATTGATCTCTCTTTCTAATAAAGGTCAAAGTGGGTTATAATGCTCCTGAACTATTAACATGCAATTACATCCTGAAACAGCATGTTTTTAAGGTAGGAATTACCATTCACTGCAGTAGCCTAAGACTGTTGCTAACATTGTTTTCGTTATTCATCCTCCATACACCAACACTAACAGAGCTAAAAATTGCCACATGATTTTGGAGAAGGATATTCTCCAATGTAAACAGTTTATAAATGAAGAAGTTTTTTCACATTGGCTATGTATCCTCAGCACAGCCAGTTAAGTATGGCACGAAGCAAACTGCCCATGAAAATAAAGGAGAACCTTCTGCATTTTCTCAGCCTGCTAGAAAGACAGAAAAAGGACAGAAATTGCACCTGCGTTTGAAGTGAACTCTGGATAGCGTCCAGGTATCTAAAGTCCCCTCTTTAATTAAATGTATATTTTCCTAGAACGGAGCTGGAATTAGAACACAGAACGTGATTCAGATACCCTGACTTTCAGTTATGAGCAATGTATTGCAAATTACTCAAAAACTATTTCTTCCCTGCTATTAAAAAAAGCCTGTAGTAATGATAATTGAAATGCATAGAACAGATCTACGGATTTATACTCCAGATTTTTATATGTGGCCCAAACTATAAATCCAATGATTGTCTTCTAGTAAACACCCCACCTTGCCATAACTTCGCTAGGGGCACATGCGTATTACTTAAAAGACGCAGCCAGCACAGCATGTGGTGAAACAGAAGAAACATATGGTTTGCGGTTCTTGCCTACATCCTATCTGACAGTTGTGGATTTAATAAAAGCTAGTTGGCTTAGGTTAAATTACTGGTGTAAACCCAATACGCACATCCCCGCGTGGGCAGGGATCCCGATGCACGCGTGTGTGTAGGACATGTCTGCACGTGGTACTTGCGTACGCTCTCTTCTCTCACTGATGCTAAGGGAAAGAGCCAAGGTAAAAGATGACAGGCACTGAACCACAGGGAGAAACAAGGCTGGGCAAAGGCAAAGATAACGAAGAAAAAAGAAAGGAAGTTGGAATACAGAATAAAGTGAGGAAATGAAAAACTCACGGCACACATAGCAGAAGGATAAATGTGTGGCTAACGTACAGGACAAAGAGTCCTTGCCAAGCACCATGTGTAACCGCAGTCACATCTTCCCTTATTATTTCAGTTAAGGTACCTGCCAAGAGAGGGAAATACTGAGCTAGTGCAGGTAGTCACATGAAGTCCTGGGAGTAACGCTGCTGACTTGCTGGTAGCACTAAATAAACTAACGGTGTCCCAGCCTTTTTGCTTCAAAAGCCAAATAATGCTTGTTATTTTGAAGAGGTCAGAGCTATAATGAACACCCGCCGACAAGACTTCTGCCCTATTTACTCTGCACCCCAAAATCACCTGGGAGGGTCCAGCTGTCCCCTACTTCTTCCTCCCAGCCCCCAGGAGCACAGCCATGGGGAGGAACTGGGATCACTGCTCTTTGGGATGGACTTTAGGTGACAAGGGCTGGTGGGGACAAGTGAAAGCAGTCCCTAGCCCATCCATCCTCAGTGGAGCCAGGACCAACAGCTGTCCCTCGTTGCTCACTCTCAGCTTCTCCTTTCTTTCTCCTGTCACAAATGACTCAGGATGGCGAGGACACAAAGACATCACATGCAAAAGGCTTTCCTGGGCTAGAATAGCTCCACTTGGCTCTTTTGGCCACTTCCACAAAGAAGCAAGAGTTTGAGGAGGCCAAAACCCCTTCTCCCTCCCTCCCACCTGGTACAGCAGGGGCGCAGGCGAGCTGGGCAGGGGTAGGGGCTGTAAGCCCAGCAGTACCCACACTGCAGGTGCCAACACGCTGCTTTGTGCTGTCCCATAAAGGACCCTCCTGGATGCAGTTAGGGGATCACATTTTCGGACACAATGAAACGCATCTTTTCCTCCTAAACAAAGTTGTCCAAAGGCGCCAAAAGTGACAGCCACCCAGCCCTATGTAAAGGAAGACTCAGCCAACCCAAAAACATTTCCTCGCTTTCACTGCGTTCCCGAAAATAGCTGTTGCTCCAGAAACTACCTCAGGCTTCTTCAGAGCAGCTGGCAAATCTGAAAGCTGTCTTTTACATTTCCACAGTATCTCTGCTGACCTAGCCAGCAACCCTGTCTCCTAATTTGGTAGCAATGCTCTGGCTTCTCCTGCTGTGGGGTGCGTGTTCGCTTGCAGGTCGAGGAACTGCTGTCAGGCCAGGATCTGCCTCAGCACAGCAAGGGGCTGCGGAGGAGTGTTTCCAGGACAATAAAACCTGCACCCCAGATGTCTCGGACCAATACACAGTAAAAGAGTAAGCAGGCATGAAAAGAGAAGGAGCTGTCAGGTACAGCCCAGCCCTTTAAAAAAAAAAAGCAGCATTGATACCTAGTTTTGCCCCACAGAGCAACAAAACAGTACTTTCTAACATGCTAGGGACAGACACCTCCTCCTCCATCTCCCAAATTCAGCCCTTGGTTCAGGGATGCCCTGGACTCAGCGTGAAGCCTGAGCTCTGTGTGTGCTAGCCAGCGGGCTAGGAGGCTAACACCTCAGCTGGCCTAGTAAAAGGTACTAACGGGAAACACCCCAAATTTGCAGTCAGGTTGTCACAGCACTAAGTCAGGTAGAGCAGGAACCTGAACCTCGTTCCCTCATACGCAGATGATGGGGAGGGACAGATCTGTTAGTAGTAATTCACGGGGGTTTTTTTGCTTCATATCCGTATTTGCCAGCAGGAATCCTACCTTGGACCAAGGTAGATGCTTGCTTTCTTGGACCAAGAAAGATGCTTGCTGAAACTCCATCTTTAAAAGCACACATTGTGAAAAGTTTCTGCTTGGATAAATTAGAATTTTCTGATACAAAAGTATTTTAAAAATATTGCAAGCACCTCTACAAAAGCTTCTCCTTTTGCACTCCCACTCCCAGCATACACTCTGCAAGTGTGCAACAGCTTCAGGGTGAGAGTAACTTTTAGTGTGCTTCTCCTACAAGAAGTGCATCCAAACACAACGGCAGAAGGGAATTCTCCCTGTATTTCATCTGCAAGGATTCTCTGTGCAAATACTGAGAAGTAACTGCAGAGTCCTGCTTCTCCCATGGGATGGAAACATATAAATTCCAACTAATTCAAGGTGAGCCAACGAGAAAAGGCATCCGGGCAGGATAAGAAATTCCAGCTGCCTGCTGACTGTAACAGAAATCAAGACAACTGTTCGAAGAGCTGTGCCAGGCGTCCAGATGCTGCCGCTGGCATCAAAAGAAGATCTTCCACAATCTGATAGCAGCTGGTTCCAGGGACTGCACCCAAAGCCTGAACGTAAAGGACAGAAGTGAAGAGAGAGAAAGGAGAGTGAGAGAAAAGTGACAGCTCACCACCTCACCAGTGTCCTTCCTTCTACACAGACACAGGCACGTTAGTTACCCATCACTGATATTCATCTGGAAATGCAACACTTTTATATAAAAAACCCCCAAGTTTGACACATTAGTGTACCAGGGTCTATCACCTTGAGATGAATAGGACCAGCACCTGCAAAAACCTCAATGCTCATGTAGGCAGGGCCACTGCAGGCAATTCATTAGGATACCTGGGTGACAGAGAAAGACTGAATAAGAAGCATGGAGCCTAAGTCCTCTCCTAAGTCTTTCTTTATTTGTGCATAGTGTCCTGTGTGAAAACATCCACTTCACTGATTACTGGAGCAATTAGGGCTACACAGATATTCTGTGTGTCTGTACCTATCCCCCTTTACCTCAAACTGCAGACCATCTGCTGCTGTGGCTGACACCCTCCCTCTGCCTCACAGCTTGTGGTTTGGGCATTGCACCAAAAAAGGTGCCTCAAACGGAAGGGCTGTTACGCATCAAGAAATTCAAATGTTCCCATTATTAACTGTCCCCAAGGATTGCTCTCCAGGCACTTCAAGTGTGGCCCAGAAAATATAAGGTGCATATGCTCCCTCCACTCCAGCTTAGTTGAGATGGATATAAACAGATCACCAAAAGGTAAGTGCATGAGTTTCCCCCTCTACTTCACTCTTCTCACTCTACTCTGCTCTCATGAGACCCCACCTGCAGTGCTGCACCCAGCTCTGGGGCCCTCAACATAGGCAGGATATCGACCGGTTGGAGCAAGTCCAGAAGAGGCCACGAAGATGCTCAGAGGGCTGGAGCACCTCTGCTATGGGGACAGGCTGAGAGAGTTGGGCTTGTTCAGCCTGGAGAAGGCTCCAGGGAGACCTTACAGCACCTTCCAGTACCTGAAGGGGGCTACAAGGAAGGTGAGGAGGGGCTTTTTACAAGGGCCTGTAGTGACAGGACAAGGGGTGATAGTTTTACGTTGAAAGAAGGTAGACTTAGGTTGGATGTAATGAATACTGTTTTTCATGATGAGGGTGGTGAGGCACTGGCACAGGTTGCCCAGAGAAGCTGTGGATGCCCCATCCCTGGCAGTGTTCAAGGCCAGGCTGGATGAGGCTTTGAGCAACCTGGTCTAGTGGAGGGTGTCCCTGCCCATGGCAGGGGGTTGGAACTAGATGGTCTTTAAGGTCCCTTCCAACCCAAATCATTCTGTGATTCTAAGTAGCCCATGGAATCAGTGGAGAGAGATGGGAACTGCCAGAGAGTAACTTGGAGGATCTGAGTGAGGTGTCTGTTCCTGGACAGATTTCAAGTAGCCAGAGTTCAGTTGCTGTTGTCACATGTGGTAGAAAAAAATCTTGTGGTTCACAAGCAGATGGTGGCAATTAGCTATGACACTATATTCAAGTTATGCTGTATAGAATTAATTAAGATGGAGCATCACCAGGAGGCAGAAAACAACCTCTGAGATGAAAACATTATGGAGGGAAAAATTCAAGGACAAAGAGCATTGGAGCACAGCTTGGCTGGGAGATCCTACTCCCAGGCCTTCACTAACAGCATTAGTAAAACCGGTTCTTGTGAGAGAGGTAAGCTTGTTCTTAATATGGGATGTGGACTGTATTAGCAACAGGATGGATGTTCCTCCTTCTTACCTCAGAAAGGGGTGCAAAAAATACACTGTTCCTGGTAAAGTCCTTAGTGCTCAAAGGACCAAAAAGAGAAAGAATAAGGTCATTGTTATTTTTTTGTAACACTGTTTCAATAATATCCCTACTAATGTCTCCATTCAAATTAAGATCATGATATCCTTCACACAGCCATAAGATCTCCAGTACCTGGAGACACCTGGAGAGGAGCACAAGCACGTGGCAAGCACAGCTCTACAGCACTCTCCTCCGTGCCGCCAGCCCAGAGCAGGAGCTTCTCCAGATACCTCCACACCAGCAAGTACTGCAGCACCCAAGGGGCGGGTGTGCAGAGCACAGGCTCTGACTCTATATACCTATTCGGGGCGGGGGAGGGAACATTTTGGAATATATCAGACCAAACGCCCATTTGCACATTAGGTGTATTTCTGAATGCATCTTTTGGGTGAGTTCTACCTAAAATGAATCCTGCTTGTGCGATTCTGAGACTGTTCCCAGGCAAACACAAGCAGAGGAGGCAAGGATGAACCAGGAAACTGCTTCAAAAGCTCCATTCCAGGTTTGTTCTTTATTTCTTCTCTATAATTCCTGAAATTCTATTCAAATTTTTGACAGCTACTGAACTGTTTGTACAAATTATCTGCTATAAATGCAACATCTTATTACTCAAGTGCAACAGATTACCTAAACCTACTATCAGTGGTGAAAAAGTAGACATCAGAAATCAGAACTGTGCCCAACTTTTTCTTTGTTATTTTAAAGATCAGGTCACAATTTCAGTCAAATATATCGCATCCCCAAAACCAGAACTAATCCCTCCATCAGATTTTCTCTCAACATTCCAGATACCAGTGTGCTCCTTATTTTAAATAAGTGTCTCAGAAGAAGTTGGTATTTTCCTCCACTTCACAGAATAAAAATGTTACGGTTGAAGGTGCTGGAAAAACCAGACTCAGTGTGGTGCAAGATGGGAAGAGTAACAGCTCTCCTTCCTACTAGTAAGTTAATCACCAAATTAAATCTGCAGGACTGAAAGGTGGTCCTTTACACCACCAGAAAAGTTTTCCAAGCCCAAACTGCATCAAGCTAAATAATCTACTCTTGGAAAGAGTGGTCCTTCGTGGCAGAGGGGTTGTCCACAGGTCCCAGGGGACCCTGGAGCAAAGGGACAAGGTACACCAGTGATCTAGGCTGAATTATATGAAAGAGGCCCCCTTAGAGCTGACAACAATCATGTATGCTGGCTCATCAGCCCTTTGTGGGTCTTGCCTGCATGCTTCAAGTGCATTTATTTTCTTTCTTGACCAAACTGGACCCTCATAAAAGATGTTATAAATCAACCCGAACCTAAATATGTTGTTCTGCAAAAAATACATAAGCTCCGTGATTCCTCTTGTGTGTGCTCAGCAAAATAAACTCCGCTGCTATAGATGCAATGACAGCGTGCCTCATCAGGCTGCACTAAGGGTGCTAGGACAAAGGTGGGCAACGAGAAAACGGGTGAGAAAGGGGCCAGAAACCCCTGACTTCAGAGTAGTCCTAGTTAGAGCAACTCCCACGCCAGGCCTGAGGACTCTGGAGTTTATGGCTTCACAACAGACGAAGCGTACTGGAGATGGAGATGTGGTCCTCAAAGGAGTCAGCCAGAAACCCCATCTAGTCAAGCATCTCCCAGAGCCTGCCTTGCTTTGGTAAGACTTCATCACATCTAAACTGCTCTAAAACATCTGTTCAATCGAGTTGACTGTTCTAATAAACTAACATTTCTATTTTGAATTAATTCTAGTCACAACAATTTAAAACTGTTGGAAGTATTCCTCTGCCTATATAGAGCGATTTATGTGGATTATGCATGATAGAAAAGTTTCTTCCAATGGTCTCCCCTTCATTTATCATGTCTTGAATAACTCATTTGTGGCCTTTGCCCAGAAATAACAGAACTATCCCCATTAATGCTGATAAAGCTTTTCTTTATATCATCCTGGATTTTCTTCTCTATTTGACATTATATACACAGGAAAGAAACATGCACAGATACACTAAAACGTACTAAATTATGGAATAAAAAGGAAACAGGAAATAGGTTTTTTGCAACTTTAAATAATGGAAACAAAATGTGGTCACATCAAAGCAAAGCCCAGAGCAGGAAGACAGCCGGCATGAAATTAAATAAATATGCATGGAATGAGGTCTAGGAGAAGGTCCAGATTTCAACCAAGGATTCAAGTTCAAAGGTGAGGCAAGGTGACAGGGCAGGGCCCATAAACCTTCTCGCACCCATGGAGAGTAGGAAGGGTTGTAAACAGGGGGAATAAAAAGCATCAGAACAAACGGACTATTGGAAGCAGCTTGCTGAAGCAGGACAAGGGCATTCGGAGACTGCAACGTTATTAATATACCTCTACCTCTGATCTGCAGGCTGCAGTATTTCCTGAGGACCATGTTTATGATAAACTGATGCGTGTTTTGCTTCTGGTCTCTCACCTTCCAGCTGGGATCCAAAAGGACATAAATACTAAAAATGGAGAAACACCAACCTGCTCTATTTCAGTAAGCCCACCCAGGAAAATTAATTGCAGGCCAGTTTCCATATAGATATCAAAGGATTGTGCAGAAAGGACTTGGGGGAGTAACTGGGAAAAAAGTAATCCAATAATTGGATTTGAACACTGTACCCAGCTCACAGACTTGATGCCCCACACATGTGCAAAGAAAGGAGCAAATAAGGGCAATAAGGAAAGCCAATGTCACATATTGCTTAAATATTCCAGGCACAGGCCTAGTTATTTGTGAGCATACATTGTTTTGACTAGATGCCCACCTACTGTGTAAAAGCGATGACGATAACTTTAATGAGAACTTTGTGCACCGTACCATAAATGTCAAATAAAGGTACAATATTCTACATATATTTTTCTATTATTTTGTTAGGAATATTTATTTTAAAATTTAATCAGCCAAAACAAACAGCTGCCATGAATCTCTTCCAGTACATGAGCAATTTTCTTCTAATATTTACCAGATTGTGGGTTTGCCTTTAGAGAACAGAGGGAAAAAAAAAGTTGTGTGTTCCCATAGAAGAAGTCACATGCAAAACACTAAGTGTCACCTCTTGCTGCATCATCTCCTATGCTATACATGTAAATTTCTCTCCCACTGGAAACATCTGCATCCCATTCAGAGGCTGAGCAACCAGCCTGACATTTCCATCAGACAGCAATGGCACTCATCCCAGGACAAGCAGGTGATTTTTTTCAGTCTGCAACATTTCACGATGGCACCGTTCCCTACCAGCGTGTATTTGCCAGCTCAAGCGACAGCGTTTCTAAGTTTGAACAAAAGACATCAGAATTAAGGTATTACCTGATCCTTTATATTTTTAGAACTAGGCCAACAGTTGTATTATTTTAGGAGCCAAGGAAGCTTGAGCAAGATGAACTTGGCCAATCAGTACAAAATGTATTCATTATTTTTTCACGTCTATTGGCTTCGATGCCTAGCCCTGCTTTACCATTTTAGTACTGAAATGAAATACATTCTGCTGAAGCAGATAACATTATTAAATTCTGACCTCCACTACTAACTCCATCTAGTCAATTTGCTGTATCAGAAATGTAAATTACGTGCGTGCATATAAGCATTTATGCGTTTCTGACCCATAAATCAGAAGTTCTGCTTTTGTGGGTTACTGGTGTAAGAAAAAGAAACCACGGTGGAGTCGAGCACTTGTCTGATAAAGCCCAGCTCTCTTACAAAACACATGCAACATCCCTTTCACTTTTACACAATACAAAGAAAAGTTAGTTTCTTTGGTAACAGTTCCCAGCCCTATCCTGCCAAAGCTTAGCCTGAACAATCCCCCCGCCGTAAATTTTCCTTCACCGATTTTGTTCCGAGTACTTGTTCTGATTTTGTGCTTGGTTTCCTAATGCTTTTCCTGTGACCACTCGTGTTTTCAACACAAGACTTCCCATTCCAGGAATGGTTATCAGGTGACAGGCGAGACCTCTTCTGTCTCTATGCCAGCCAATGGACAGGATTTTGGGGAGCAGAGGCTCTCAGGCATTCAGCTGGTTTTATAATGTTACTCTTACTTTTACTATAAATAAGTCAAACATTTAGTAAGGCTTCATCCAGTTCACAATAACATATTTTCTATTCAGTATGAAAAATAGGAAGATAAGGGGAAAAAAGGAATCAAATTTTCAAACAGGTCACGTATCTGACATCTAGAGTGTGAGTACTCATTTGCTCTTAATACATTTAATTTTGTACTAAAAAAAATTAATCACAAGTTGTTCCATTTCAGCCACAAGATGCTGGGATAGATACAGGAACATTTGGCCTCATTGGAGGTCAGCCTGGATCATCACGTTCTGTTCTTGCCTTAAGGTCTAATACGTTACTCTGGAATAGAGCAGAAATGAATTTGAAGAACACACAGAGAAAGTTTCTTTCTGTGTCTGCACTAGAAAAAAAAGAAAAATGCTGAAGCAGAAATATATACTGTTGACTGTAGCTGGTCTACTGCGAAACACACATTTTAGTCTTCAAAAGTTTCACTGCAGAAAGGTCCCAGATAGGATGGGAACTGGCGTAAGTCTTCCAATTTGTAAAGCAGATTATTTAACATGTAAGGATTTGATGTCTCCTCTGTGATTTTTCTGTGTTATGTTCACACGCATTATTGCCCTTTTGTAAAAATAACTTTATTTATTTTTAAAATATAAACTCTGTATGATGAACAAAAATAACAGTGCCTCAGCTGGATTTCCTGCCACCCCAATTCCAATGCTGAAGGATGTGGAGGAGAAAAACTTTAGAAACTAAGGTACGTGCTCAGATTTAGCAAACATGGTGAGAGACGGGTGGCAATGGAGACCGTATGTCATCAAATTAACTGCTCTCATCTAACATAAATACAAGAAATCCTCCCTGGCATCCATCACGTTATAATCACTACAAGTTTTCTCCATCATGAATTCAACTGACCGAAGAAATCTCCAGTTGAGTTAAATCCACCCTGAATTTTGAAAAGTCACAAGTGCTTTCTAGGTGATACAGAGTTTGTGGTCCAGTGAGGACATCTCTGGCACTTGGACAGCCCTGCATATGCAGCCTTCCTCTTTGTGACTTGCGAGCGATATCCTGGGAGGCAGTGGAGTAGGAAAATAGACCTCTTCTGCTTCATTAAATGTACGGTGAAACAGCAGTGAAAAATAACCGTTCGAGAGTTTTTAAAACATGAGGACAGACACTGAACACTGTGAAAATTAAGGCAAACTACAAAAACTTCGCTTCACCATTATGTTAGCCATAAAATAAATCAAACTCCCGACTTTATATTAACTGATTCTTCAGTGTTGTCACAAAAAGCCAAGGGCAGCACTAACTTCCTTCAGTAGCAAAGGTCAGCAGACACCAGTGGCAACAGATGCACCAGGAATAAGGTAAGGAGATGCTACTGTCATTTTTCAGAACTACTTCATACAGTACTACATCACAAGCATATAAGAAGCACAGTTAAGGAGGAAAAATAACCTGCAAGCATCCCAGTTAGAGATTTCTTTTTTTTTATTCAATTATTTACTATAAACTGCTGAAAGCTGGACTACATGCTCCCTGGGCTTGTGAAAAGAATTTTGACAATTACTGACAATTATTTTGGACTAAGCATGTGTCAGTAACAGACGCAAAGCTGCTTCCAATACGTTCCATACGAACAGCAATGCGTTTAAACAGAAAGTCAGCAGAGACCCAGGAACCATTTCCTCGATTCCCTTACTGGCTATTTGGTAGAAGAGCCACAAAACAGAACTACTGCTGGGTTGTACGACAAATGGTTTCTTAACATCAGCTGTAAATGTCTGGGTTTATTTAATACTCAGAAATGTGATGAATGCCCAGCAGACAAATTGATTACTGCGGGAAGTTAGAGGAACTACTGCACGAGTGTCCTTCGCCACTGCCACTTTCTGTCCTTCCTTTGCTGCCTGTTGAGGTTGCAAGCACTTGGAGCAGGCAGAGCAAAATAAATCCTGATGCTTTCTGATCTGGAAGGATGTGAAGCAGAGCACTGACCAGGCTCTGAAAGCTGCCAGCTCCTCTGCCTCACTCTTACAGAGACTCAGGAAACATTAGCTTATAGCACCTGACAGCACATTCAGCAATACATACATATATATGTACGTATGTGTGTTAGATAGCAGGAGCAATACGCTTTTGAAATGAAAAATATTTACATTTCAGTTCTCACCGTTCATTTCCTCTACTGAAGTATCTACACTATTTAGAAACCAAGACCATTTACACACAAAAAAAACCAGCTGTTGTATTTGGAAAGGGATCTCTAAAACACCATACAGTTAGTGTGAGAACAATTCTACAGAGAACACTTTTCACCTCCCCTAGTGATTAGCTTTAAAAGTTTTCATAGGAAAATTTGTGGGGTTTTTTTCTTAAAACAGAAAGTAGAGTACTCTTTAAAACTGCCTATTTATTTATTAAACATATTTGTGTACACGAAGTGGTGACATTTGCTCTCTGTCTCTGTACTGCTTTCTTTTGATCCCATTCCTTGTAACACTACGGGATGCTTACCGTCCCGGCTAGAGCTACTGATGCTGAGAGGTAGAGTAAGATTCATGTGAAGTTACTTTCCGCAGAGCCATTAAATCTGGACGCTTTCATATTAGATTAAATTTCACAGAAAGAGTTAATGAAGTGCTTCAAGTGCAAAAAAGGGGAAAGTCTAGCAGGAGAGACAGGTCACATAAGGACTATTTGTCAGGCTAAGCTGAATATTCTAGGCAGTACTTTTGCAGGAGATGAACATCTGCTTCACTTCCACTATTTATGGCACACTTCAATACAGTAATGATTTCTAAAAAAGGGGGGAAAATGCTCTGGAAGTGTTACTGCCTTTAAGACACCTGTCAGAGTTTTGACAAACCCATACAAAACAACATTACTTACGCTACACATGTACTGCCATTATGGTCTGAAGGCTTCAGAGTAGTCCAGCATCATGTTACTACTCATGAGTTGCAAAACCACAAAGGAATGATGTTGTTTATCTTAAGGGAATGTCAATAAGAGCTTTCCACAAAACTAGGCTGTCAAGTGTTTTCTGTAAGTCACGCTGTCCAGGGAAGGTTTGCCTTAACCTCTGTAGTCAAACCCCCAGCCTGGAGAATATCCAACCTGCAGTGGGCACCAGCAAGACAAAGGCCCACGCGTAACCTCTGCAGCGCCAAGGGTTGGTCCAAGTTCTTGGCACAGTGCCCCTCCGACTGGGAATGCTGCAAAGCTCGCACAAGGGACGAGGAGGTTGGTCTTGCAGGAGCTGTCTCAGGTTGAGACACAAGAGCGTCAGCCACATTGCCTACGTGCTGACAATATCCTGGCCCCTCATCGCTGCAGTGAAGGCAAGGGGACAATTCACTGGGCTGCCGTTTCTGTCCCTTCACTTATAAACCTACGTGTCTTCGTTCGTGAAATCTAGCTTTAGTGTAGACAGTTGTAAATAAATGTAAATTATACCTCTGCAATATTTACCCTTCTTATTTATCCCTTCAGTATCTACTTTTTTAATATTTCTTCTGCTGCGCATAATGGTGTGAAATGCCTTCTCTTAGGATCCATCAGATCTATAAACACGTTGTACAATCCCTTTGGCAATGGGGGCTGCTTGTTTTCTAGTATTATGAGGCTTTCTTTTATAGTCCTATTAATTCACATGTTACCAGGCTTTATATCTGTCATTATTCCAATGCTGTATATTGGTTCTTCTGCCCCTCAAGCTACTGAATCCTTTTCAACCTTGTAAGAGAATAAAACGACACATTTGAAGAAGAAAACATTTCTCCGGATGAAGAGTAAGGAGGATGTTTCAGCCAGCAAACATAACATTAAAAAAAAGGCATCCAACAAAGACATATTTTACCTTTAACTGCAAATCCTACAGTATTCTCATGAAGCACTTACACATCCTTGGCCAAAGAACTCAGAAACAAGGGAAATATAATAATTTAACAAAATTAGTAAGATTGTCCTCACAAACCGATGATGTGTCTGGTTTGAAGGGATGATTTTTTTAACTGTATGAAGGATACTATTCACCTTTCCTTGTAACCTGCCTTTTCAATGAACTAAGATGTTGCTTATATCTGATGGTAGCAAAAGTAAATTAAATTTAAATAGTCACAACATACAGGAAGTTTTCAAGCTTTTGATAGATTCAAAACTTTATTCAACTAAATATTCAGGAAAACTTCCAATAACTAAAAAGAGACTTATTAAAGATCAATTTATTACTCCACAATTCTAGGGACTTTTACTTAACATAGTTAATCCAAATTTACTAGCTCCCATCCTCATTGTGTGAAAAGCCAAGACTGGAAAAGATGTTACAAAACAGCTGTTAACATACTGCAACTTCATGAAACTTGGAAGAACATTGTTTCCTGCGATGCTTTACAGTTCCAAACATATGTTTTTGTTGTGATATTATGCTTCCTCAAGCCTTTTTTAACCCTAAATTACTACAGTTATTTGGCAGTATAAATAGAAGGATGGGGAAAAAAGGTTAAAAAATCCAGGAGCAAGTTCTGTGTGCCTCTCCCACGAAGCCTGGGGCTGTCTAGCTGTAATGGACTTAGAGGACTTTATGCCAGCATAAAAAGCTAAAGCCGCTTAATTGAGCTGTAGGTAAGGATAAGGTGGCTGGAAATCATGCAGTCATGATGAGCTCCAAGTAAAGCCTCCTGTCCCTCTTCCCATGAAGGTGATAGCACTGAATCAGCCCCCAAAAAGCTGGTATCACACAGACCATTCCTGTTCAGGAGGGACAGGCAGCCTCAAGAGCAGACACTGAAGACATCGAGTTGAGAAAGAACAGACCTGAACCATGAGCTGGGAGTTTTTCTGTAGCACTATGCCAAATATGACATCATGCTTGAACTACAAACAAAAACTAATAATAGTTTCTGATCTTAATTTACAAAACAGAGTTTTTACATATTTTTGGAGTTTTACCAGACTTGAAAGATACACGGAACTTAATCACTGCCCAGGTGAACACCCATATTCCTCCCCAGCTGCCACCAAAATTGATTAAGCAAGTACTGGTGCTAGAAACAATTAATTGCTCTGCATCGGGTGAAGCATCCCACAAACATCCAAAAGGTCGTAACTATTGATTACCAACTGCCAAAGCCCATTTATCAGTAGGGGAAAGAAATCAATATTCAGCCTTTAAAAAAGGCCACGTTCCCTCTTCCTCATTTCAATCCAGTGTTTTCTGTGGTAAAAAAATAAATAAATCCTTACAGGGTTTTAGAAAAAATGCTGTCAGAAGAGAATTCCCTGGGAAACCTCCTTGCATTTTGAAAGAAAAACTGAACAGGCTTGACAGTCCCACCAAGGACATCAGAGCTTTCAGTTCTACCTCCGTTAAGGTTCACATAAGATGGTTCTCAAAGACAAAGAAATTGTTGCGAAAAAGTCAAGCAAGCACTAAAGCCATAAAATTGATTGTCCTTTCACTAACTGATTATTTTGGTGGCCTTGCTTCCAGCCTACACCTATAGCAAGAGACAGCAGGTGCAACAAACTACTTGAATTATTTTACTTCCACGGAACAAGACCGTGCACGTACGCAGCTATCACGACTCAAACAATCTTCAGTACTATAATCAAGGGTTCACACATTTAGGCTGCAGAAAGTATTTAGGTAGGTCAAATCTGAGGACTACAGTTAATGTCAGTGCAGCAGATTCAACTATCTGCAAGCAATCCCACCGTTATGTAAAGAAAACTGTTCTAATTTCAAGACTGGCTCACTGTTTGAGGTTACATGTTGATATTTGAAATACAAACAGTTTAATGGCTCGCAGCGCAGGACAATCTCACTAAGCATGAACCAATACATCTTTCTGGTGATGTTATTCCTGCCATTCTGGCCCAGAGCTGTTTCATCCTACAGCATAACCACTCAGTGCAATGAACGGAAAAGGTCAGCTTGGATCAACTAATTTTACTCCATTATGGACAGAGGGCTTTTCTAATTTCCCTCCAAATGCAAGAAGAATCATGTTTTTTAATATCTGAAGGCCAGTATACCTTGTATCCTTTCCTTCAGTTTTAGATCCAGCCTAGGGGGTTGTGCTTTAATTTGAACCAAGTGTTGAATACTTCAAGTTCTAAAACCAGATCGTAAACTCAGAATTTCTAATAAGCTTACTTCCTTTTCTTTGAGCTTTCCCTCGTCAATATTTTCATTCCCTAAGAGACCACTTTCAGTGCAGTGAAATGAAACAAACTCAGTAAGAAACCATACTCTGGCAAGGTCCTAGGAGATGCTGCCCTTAATTTATTAGATAGTAAAAGATGATAGTGCCTAGGCGCCCTGTTCCTCTTCCCTTGTGTTTATAGATTTGGGGGAGCTTCTCTGCAAAGCATACAGCAGGTACAATCAAGATGGGGAAAAAAAGTCCATTATTCTTATTTCTCATGAAATAAAGCTTTTAAGTCATATGCTGTGTTAAGAGTACAAAAACCTGAGCAAAGCTTAATGCCTGCTTAATGCACTGGTACGAAGAAATGGTCATGATGGCGAGACGGTGGGTGAGAGTGACTTGGCCCAGCAACATCACGTGCTACTGCCCCGTGGCCCATCACAGGGAACAAAGCCATGGACACAAGAGGAGAGAGGCAGGGATCATTCCCTCTTGAGTCAGTGACGGAGGCAATTACCCAAAGCAGCACTCTCTGGGAACCACACAGAAGCCAGACATTTGTAGTTCATCACTTAATTCTAACTACTTTGCAGAGCAAGCTGCAAAGTTGCTAATTAGCCTTACAAGTGACCTGAAAAGCTGAAGCAGGAAAGAAGACTTTGCTTTAAGTCTACCCTTAGTAATATGTTTTTGTGATTTTAACTTTTTTAGTGACTTCATTCCATTCCTGTAAATCTGTGTTTTGAGTAAACATGCTTTTATCATTAAATCGTCTCAGTGATAAAGCTGACTCAGAGTAATATGACACACACCAAGACCTCCTTTCCAGGGTATCGAGTCATCTCTCCAGGGTGAGCCCATTGCTCTCTTTGTTTCCCACTGAATAGCTCAAAGCCTTCAGGAAAGCCTCTCAGCAATCTGCCACAGGGGCACAAAGCTTCAGCTATAGCTTCTCAAAAGCTATCTGCCTATGCAGCCCAGCCTGTCCGAGCAGCGTGAAAACATTGGGACAAAATCCCAGAACTCGAGCATCAAAAGAAATTGTATTTACACTCAGCTTTCCAGGAAAAAAGATAAACAATGTCATAACAAATACTGAACAGGGTCCTTACGGAAACACACACTGTACACTTAAACTCCAGGTACCACCTCACCCACGTACAAGTGGTTTGGTGCCTGTCCCACCAGTTCAGAGGGGAACATCTCGGCTGAGACACAGAGCCAGAGTACAGAGCTTCATCCTTAGCGTGGCTGATTACTATAGACACAAGGACCTATCCACAAGCACACAAACACGCAGGGGGACCCTGGTAATGTTGCTGGTGCCAAGGGAGCCCCGTTCACAGCTCCCCAGGCCTTCACAGAAGGGGGATCACCCCCAGGTCCTTTTCCCCTAGGCAGCTTTCCAGCCACTCATCCCCAAGCCTGTAGCATTCCATGGGGTTGTTGTGACCCAAGTGCAGGACCCAGCACTTGGCCGTGTTGAATCTCACACAGTTTTGCCATACGCTGTACCTGTCCAGCGCAATGCTTCTTGTTGAGCTCTATTCCCAGCTATTTTCCTGGGCAAGGGGTAGCCTATTGTGGCTCTGAGTGCAGCAACTGGAGCCAGACCACGGGCAGAGGAGACCAAGTGGCTGAGATACCAGCAACTGCAGTGGAGCAGGGCTGTACGTCGGGGGCCTGCATGCCCAAGGGACACTAACTGGGAAGACTGGGATCCCAGGGCAGCTACGGACTAGACTGAGTGCATACGTAAGCTCTCTCTATATATGTCTATCTAGATGTCTATATTTGACTTTCATCTTAAACAGCTGGAGAGGAGAAACAGGATCAAGACATCTATGCCACCCATTTTGGGGGACTGCTGTGTGTCCTCTGTCTGTGTTGATCCATATGTATATATAGCTATATACACATGCCACACACACGTATACATATATAGTGTACATGTATGCCTATCGGGAATACATGCTGGACATGGAGCCGCAGCAGCCGCACCTCTATTTGGCTGTTTGATTCTGCACCCCCTCGCCCTCCGGACTCTCTTGAAATGGTAACAAAACCTCAGAATATATTTTAAAAATCATTGATATTAGCTTAAAGTGTAAAGAGATGTTGGAAAGCATCAAACAGTTTTTCCGAAGACTGCATCACCAGATAGCAGCCTCAATCACAAAATGCTCTTTGCAGCTCTGTGTGATATTCCTGCATCCAGCTGAGAAACCATTCTGACTACAGGAGGCTTTAAATGCCTTTACACAGCAATTTGCAACATGAAAAGTTACTGGCTTGCTTCATACATCTAAAATGCTCACAGTCTCTTCCTTTAGCATCTCAGAAAGTGATCAAAAATCACCCTTCTTTCAGTGCTGAACTGTTGTAAAAAAAAGAGTTTTACCACCTTGATCGTGTACATCTGAATGTTGCTAAAGAATAAGAGAGATGAAACAA
Organism: Rhynochetos jubatus; assembly: GCA_027574665.1. Taxonomy (NCBI): domain Eukaryota; kingdom Metazoa; phylum Chordata; class Aves; order Eurypygiformes; family Rhynochetidae; genus Rhynochetos; species Rhynochetos jubatus. The sequence goes on along the minus strand of CM050649.1, from coordinate 57,231,309 downwards.
GGAATTGTACGAATGGCTATTTTTTAAAAAATCTATATATAGGTAACTAGGGAAAGTTCAGGAGTCCATCCTTATCAAGAAAATACTATAAATACACATTTGGGAAAACTGTTTCCTGTTCTCTGAGAAATCATGTCAGCTGTGGAATATGATGAGAACATATTATAGGCAAGAAAACGCAGGGACACTTTATTCTATGGCTCAAAGGGATTGGAAAAGTCTACGAAAAATCAAAATGAGGAACCAGACTCTTGATCCTGAGAGTGAACTGCATTTAGGAATCAGAGGATCGCTGTTAAGTACTAGGTACTGCTTTTCATTGCAGTATAAAAATAGAAAGCCTCAGAATAGTAGAAAAGAACAAACTCTCCTCTGGTAGGTTCAGCTTGTAAAAGCAGTAAGCTTTGGTTCTCGGTGTTTACCACAGATGAGATAAGCTATACCATGGGAGCTGGAGTCAGCTGTGAACACCAAGAGTTTTGAGGTCGTGCACGTTTCTTGTGGGAATGAGAGTTCGTTGGTGTAGGTCCAGCTCCAGAGAAAGGGTTTGACACAAAGTTCACTGAAGTCTCCGACTCCCAGTAGCTTTTCGTCAGGTCCAGAGGACCATGCAACCTGACTTTCATCTACACAGCACAAACTCCAGGTCCTGACGGGATACAGCTGATGAGAGCAGTCTCCATCACAAACAGGACCCTGAAGGTAGCAAAGGATATTCTGCTACTGGCAGAAAGGCCAGAGCTCACAAAAATGCAAAGGAGAGACACCAGGTCAGGGTTTTCACATTTCTGCTACTGAATTCCGCACCGGCCATTGTATTCAACAGCAGCCACAGGTTTCTTCAGGGTCTGGGAAGTAAAACTTTTAGATGGTTAACAGATCACTAAAGGTAGCCCTTTTACTGAGGTACAGTATAAAGCACGGTAAACAGGAAGAGACACTTCCCATTTAAGGCTGTAGATACTTGGGTATTGTGAAATGACATCTAAGCCATACGTTAAAATTGTAAGGACACAGTCAGAAAAAACCTGATATTACCTGAACTCACCTGACTGAAGACATATACCTGAAATCTGGGCTTACAACCCGCCATCTCATTGTATCTGTGGTTGCCACTTAATATCCAAGAAACAGAAATGGCAACAAGACCCCCTGTTCTTCCTAAGGTTGTCCTTAGCGAAGGGATGGTCTTGGATGTGCACAAGTCTCCCTTGGGGAGGTGGAACGGTGCATGCCGGAGAGTGTGAGAAAGGGAGAGATTGATATCAAGGTTCATTTTGTTTGCACCCTATTTTTAACTCTCTCCATTTGAATGGAATGGTAGTGAAGCACTGGAACCGGTTGCCCAGAGAAGCTGTGGGTGCCCCATCCCTGGAAGTGTTCAAGGCCAGGCTGGATGAGGCTTTGAGCAACCTGGCCTAGTGGAGGGTGTCCCTGCCCATGGCAGGGGGTTGGAACTAGATGGGCTTTAAGGTCCTTTCCAGCCCAAACCAGTCTGTAATTCTATGAATATAAACAGGCTTTTCTTTTACTTCAATTTAAGTCAAGGAACAATTTAATTTGTGCCAATAAACACACACATAGCATAAAGAGGTTACACTGTGTTTTTAACAATACCTCCAATACAGAGGATTAAAAAAAAAAAAAGTATGTTTCCTATGAAAATAATGATGTGTATTCATGCTGAGGTCGGTTCCCAGTACAAATTTTCAGTAGTCTAGCTCAGGAGGTTAAAATTCAAAAGTAAGCTTTTCACCATTTATGGTTTGTGTTTTCTTGTTTACACTGCACTCTGCCTTCAGAGAGACAAGGCCAGTCAATTAGAGTTTCAGTCCTTCAACATCAGAGCTACGCTATTGCGCATGGGTTTCCAACGCCAACAAAAGTACTTGTATCCAAAATAAAACTGTTAAATGAAATTAGGAAAAATAGTTCATAACAGTAACGTAGCTATTCACAGCAGCTTAAACGCTCTGTTTCGCATTCTGAACAATGGATTTGGAAGCCAGGCTGCATAATGCTGTCTCTTTAAGAAAATTCAGGTTTGCCATGCTAAATGGCACAAAAAAGCATTAAATGTAAATCACATCTGTTGCACTTATCTGGTTATTTTTAATCCTAAAAATGCAAAGTTAAAATTGTTTGAAGGCAAAGTCACGTTGCTGACTGCTGAAAAAACAGCTGTGTATGGGGTTTCATTGGGCCATATAAGCAGTGGCACAGGATGGGGGCACAACGGGGACGTGCACATGCAGGCGCGTCACTCCGCAGGATGCTCTCATGTGCCCCGTCACAGCAAAACGTTCGGCACTGTTGTTTCAGACTGTTGTGGATACATTCGTTAATCAGAAGCTGAACAGCAAAGGAGAAAAAAACGCATCTGTTTCCCTAGAAAAGCTATGAAGAAACCCCCAAATTCTGTGTTCTCCCCAGGGAAGAGGACCGGTAAGTTCATGAGAAGTCCCCAAACGTACCTCATGTACGACAGGAAATCTAGTTAGCTACAAATGTTGACACTTCTGTATGCTCTATCCAAGATGTTTCAGGTCATGAAGCAGACATTGCTCAGCTAAATACTACACTCATTTTCACAGGACAAACCGCAGCAATACTTTCGAACCACAGCTAATCCCATCCAAATGGGAATGTAATCTGTTTGAATAAATAAGAAGTATAAAGAACAGTGAAGCCAAAGAATAATGAGCAGTTCTCAGGGCTATGTGTCACGGCTAGCCGAGTATCTAAAATTGGGCTTCTATTGGTTATACTGTATACGCTGAAGAAGTCAAACTGTGCCCTGTAAGGCAAAATGGACAAATGTCTTAGGACAAGAGTCCATGGGCTAAACCGTGATTTTCTGCTTGCTGGAGAGCGCTCTTTGAAGTTACAGCGTTATAATTCCTTCTGTAATTGTGTTCACACAGGCGCACGCACTTGCATTACGAATTTTTCATCTTCTTCTACAGCACTGAGCATCGGCCGCAGCCAGAGCCAGAACGACCGACTCCACAGCACAGGGCCTGACCAGTGCCCAGCTGCCTGAGCAGCACGCACGAACTTCTAGCGAGGTTCGAATACTGCGTTTCTTAATACTTTTTGCCGTAATCATACCAAATGTTTCAGACGGCTGCAGTGGAGCCTACAATTATATCGCAACCACTCCTACTGCAGAGTGATCTTATATCCCACGCAGAATCTATGGATATTGCAAAACTGAATGGCAACAGTACGAGTTTCATCTCTAGCAGAAAATCTTTTCACCACGTAACTTAAAGATAACATACTTGGTAGGTATAACGAGGAATAAAAGCACAGTGGGTATTAAATGCCTCCCCGACGCTGAGGTATTTGGCCGTGTGTCGCTCCGCAATGCCAGCTGTGCAGACTGCAAAGGTTACTGCCCCTGGCCTGCCCCGGCTGCCTGTCATCTCCCCATCACTGGAGATTAACGCCTGCCCCGGACTGCTGGTGTGACTGCTCCCAGGAGTATTCCAGCACCTCTTCAGCAGAAATAGCCATGTTAAGAGAGGGCACTGCTGGAAGCTGTCCAGGCTGACAGGTTTAACAAAATGTGGGTCCCAGAAGCAGTTCTGCCAGCCACCTGAAGAAGTGCCGTGACAGTGGGAGAAACCGATGAGCTGCTGGAACAGGGACTTCTCCATCCCGTCAAGCTGAAGAGACCACATGATCACAAGCTGTCATGGTTTTCGTGAGCTGCAAACCCCTATTTCTTTATCTGACATCCCAAAGCATCCTGGGTTTACACCCAAAGACCCTGCATCCCACAGACCTACAGGTATGCACCAAGCTTACTCTGAGCACCTACTTCTCCAAAGCCCCTGAGACTGCGGTGCCGAACACCGCAGACCTGGAAGATTTCTTCCACCCCTTCAATACATATGGGTAGAATAACCATTGCTAATATTTCCTACAATAAATCTCTCTGGAGACATCAAAAATCCACCTCCCTACCTCCTGCTAGATGGCCTCACCTTCCACACCAGGGTATCTTCAGGGACTGGGTTTAAGATGAAGTTATCCCAACTCTGTGCCTCTAGTCGTCTACTCCAGTTTTTTATTGTTTCTATTCCTCCTTCCCCGTGAACATTCGTGAACTAGCTTTTATAACTGTTCCTGTCATCCCAGAAGAAATTTAAGTGGAAACACATGTGATTTTTACCATTTTCCTTTCTGTCACAAGGATCGAAACAGCCACAGGGAAACCGCCTGCAGCATTATCAGAATCACTTGTCTGCAGGTTGGCAAAGCTCATGAGCTACAAGTCCTGGAGTTGTCTAACAGCAGTATCTGGAAAACAGCTTTTAGCCCGGCATATTTGGGAGAGAGTCCTCCTGAAATCCAAAGAACTACAGACATTTTTATATAAAACTGAAAATTCTACCAGAAGTGGTAATGCACGTGTCTTATTACTCCCTCAGCTATAAAACACAGCCTCACTTTTTTCTGAAATGTTGACCCTGTGTAACTTCACTCAAAATCTCCCCAAATAATAAGATGTAAAAGCCATTAGAACAACTCAGTAATTATATAGCTATGTGAAAAGAATAGAGCCTCCCTTTTTGCTCAGTGGCAATAAAGATACTCGGAGATAATATAAGGACATCAGTGCCTCTGCAATCTATATAGGATTCCAAATATGCCTGTAACCAAAACCTCTTTAAAGTACAGCCTGGGTTAAACAAACAAAGACTGATCACGACTGCTCAGCTGAGTTTAGTCGCTGCATGTCCAAAGGTCTTGCTGGATGAATATTCAAACAATGCATTCAAACACACGACCTTGGACTCTGCCAAAGAAAATTCCAGGAGACCTCTGAGGTCTGATCCTCCACGACCTCCCTGGGAAGGGAATGTAGACATTAATGACCTGAAAGCATAATGCAACAATCTGGATGAAAATATAAACCATACTGAATGAGAGTTGTGAAAAACGTAAATAAATGCAAACAGCCACAGAGCAACTTTGACAGATATCAAAACCACAGTAGGGGCAGGGGATGAGGGGAAGGGAAGAATAAAAACTGTAGTACCGAATGACAGCACATAACATGTTAAAGAAAAACTTTGTCAAAAATGGATATAAAACTCCATGCACACACTGTGAAATTGTGCTGCTGTAGCCAAACCGGGGACCAAACTACGTGAGAAAATAAGCCAAGAGTTGACAGTACTCCCTACTCAGAAGGGCTGGGATGCTTAACACATTGTTCAAGTACACTCATTATCTACAAGAATGAAATACTAAAAGAGTTCTCTTCCCTCAGTAGCCAAAAGCACAAACTGTGCAAAGATCTCACTTAACCGAAAGGAAAGCCGCCCTTTTTTTTTTCCCCCAGTATCAGTGCTTACCCCGGCCCTAGACAGTCCAAAAGCAACAAGTGAAATTCCTCCTTCATTTCCAATTGTTGCATACACAGACAAGTGCAACCTCTTGCTAGGTGAGTGCAACAATGACGAGTTCATTGACTTGTATCCTTCTGTGCTGTGGTCTCAGGGGACATCCAGACAGATGTTGTATCTATACTGCCTGCTTGCCCAGCTCCAGCGCAGGGCTCACGCTGCTAGACACAGTGCTAAGTCATGAACCTGAAACAGAGCCCCCCACTTCTGCCTTCAGTCCCCAGAAGACCACAGGGCCAGCTTCAGAAACGCACTAAGGACAGGCCAGTGAGCCACAGCCACAGAAATAACGCTTCTTACTTCCCAGCACCCTGATGAACTGATCCTTTGCTTTATTTCTGGGACATGGGAGAGAGCAATGCCCTCCCCAGTCCGATGCCTGACGTCTCAGAAGGGTTTAGGGGACACAGACTACTCTACGCGTACGGTACACCCACACTCATGCATCTGATCCCCGGGACGCAGCACAGCAGGGTATTTCATCCCACCCATCCCTGCCGCTTCCTTGCTTGCTTCACGGCTGACTCGGACACGAGCACAGAAGTGTTTCAAGTTGACCCAAGAACAGACCTTAGGCCTAGGGTGCTCCTAGACCTCTGCTGAAAGAGAAACTCTTTGAAGAGAATTTCGTTGTGTCTTTTGCATTCTATCTTTATACTGGAAGGACATTAGCAAAATAACACCCATGCTTACTCTTTCCTGAAATACACTGTTGACAGCTGAAGACAGGATAGAGCAGAAGTAATGAGGGCCAGGTATGGTTTGCATCCAAGTGTTCTGAACGACAGAGGTCTAAGTAACTGACGAGATGGATAACTATAGTTTTTACTTAATTTATTCCTAGATAGATCTATTTAGACAAGCAGACAAGTGGTTATAATTCAGCTACAGTGTATGACAACCTTAGCAACCAGAAAATTTCCCCACAAGAATAAACGACAAACTTTCAGAATATGAAAATCTTATTTGTTATAATCTTAAATTTTCTCACTGTATTAAAAGAATTGAGATTAAACTCAAACAGTACACACCTGCTGATGATGTTTACAAGGAAGTTAAACAACTGAACTGGAAAACAAACTGCTTAAGGACCTGTAGGATACAAAGTGATAAACCAAAGTGGTTTGCTCAATCACAAACTATTTTGCTGATAACAAAGAGCATATTATTCAGTTTGGCCCAGTTCAATAAATAGTTCATTTAAAGGCTGAGGAACTGATTGGAAGGAAGGGGTTTTCCCCCCTTCAAATCAGTAAAAATTTGGCAGAAGAAGCTGACACCTCATATCTCTACAATCTGAAAGAAATGGAAACCAAGAATAGTCCATTCAGATACCTACATAGTCCTGCCTACAGATACCATCCAGGATTTCTAACAAGTTAATAATTCCCTTATCTGTAGAGGCACAGCACAGCTTTTTGTTTCAAACGTCCAGCATACCTGAGTAGGCTGAACATGCACTAGTGCATTTTGCAGTCTAATTTCACGTAAAGGCAATTCCATTCACATGCTCCAAGGCTGCTCCAGGATGTGAACCCAGGCTCAGTGAGTACGCATGATCATCAGAGCTGTTTCAGAATGCACGCTCCTAATCCAAATCAAAATGATAATTTTGATGCATATATATATGTTGTTTATATATATAGTGTTGTTTAACTGATTGTCTGATAATTCCCTTCGTTTCAAGAGCAAAACATGGGTTTAGACACTTTTCAGTGCTTCTCATATATGTAATTCGGTATTATTTAAAGGATTTTATAACACTGATTTTCTGCCTCATGAATTCCAAGCAGACATCACCACAAGTAAAATAAGACCACATGCTACATACAACATTCACCATTTACAACGAGTATGCATGCAGTTTGTAGCCTGAATAGCAAAAGAAGTACCAAATTAAGGAAAATACTACATTGCCATTGACACTCAACACATGAAACATCTTTCCATCAATGCAAATCAGTCTTGCAAGGAAAACAAATATGAAATACAATCCAAAAGGTTTTAAATCAAATCCCTCACTAATTAAGTTCATGCTTAAAATCAATGACTAAAATCGCTTCAGCTAACCAAACCCAAACATCTTTTAAAGACTACTAATAAAAACGTAACTGAAGACCCAGCCAAGAAGCAGACAAGTGGTTATATCTCAGCTAAAGACAGCACAGGACATCCTTAGCACCTGGAAAATTTCCCTAAGAGAATAAACAATGAACTTGAAGAATGCCAAAAGCATCTGAGGACAAAACACAACTGAATACACTACTTCCTTCTAATTTACTGTAATTTATTCTTAATGGAAATTGTGGGTGCTATTCACACCTTTGCATTTTCCAGATAAATTGTAGAGGTTTGGCGATATTGGTCCGGGTGACCTCTTGTCTTCTCTTTCTTTTGGCTTAAGGGAATTTTGCTTGCTTGAATACCCACAGCATTGGGTATACCCAGCATGGAGCTGGGTATATTTCAGCAAGGTCACGAGGCAATTACAGACAAGATAGCTTTGCGAAAGGTTTTTGCTGAGAGCCCCCAAATCACCTGAAGTTAGTCACATTTTCGCTGGGAGTCTGTTCCTTACTCCTGAAGGCCGGTTTGCAACCCAGACTTATATTACCCTAAAGAAATTAAACCCATTTTGAAGAGTTGCAGATGAATGCGTTTTCACAAAAATAGCTGAGCCCCAGTTCAACTGAGCTCTGAAAGCCAACCGGGGACCTCAGAGAAACTGAGGACGAGGAATAGGAGAGGACATCTCACCTACTGCTCTCATTACCCAGGGAAGCATGAAGCACTTTTTGAATCATCTGAACTCAGCAGACCCCAGTAATGCGAAGCAGAGCGGAAACAATATATCAAAGACATTGAACAGAGACTGAAAATTTTTCAGATTGAAACTAAAACAGCCCTGGCCTTCTGAAGGCTCACGATTATACTGACTGTGCTGAAGGGGGTGGAATTTTAATCATTTCTTTTGCAGCTCACCATTAACAAAGCCAAACAAAACAACAAAAAAAGCAACTGCAACAACCCCGCATTTCCACACGTGTATAGAAATGTAACAAAGTAACTGTTGTTTTTTGAGTATTCCCAGAATTCTGACCTGGCTCCTCTGGCTTAAGTGAAAAAAAAAAAAAGCATCATTCTCTTTCAGCCTTAGCATTTTGGCAGTTGATGAAGTGCAATCCCAAATGAGAGGCCACCTAACAAGAACACAAAACGTGCAAATATAAGTATTCAGAACTGGAAACTTTTGATGATAAAGTTGCTTGTATGTCTTTGACTCCAAACTCAAGCGGGATGTAGTCATTAATTATACAGTCACACAGAATTTCTCTAGCATGATTCTCTACCCATTTTTCCTATAACTCTAAACATATTAATGCTGTTGCTGGAACAAGCAGTGGATACACAACCACATGCAAAAATGAAAAGCACCTGTGACAGTCACATAGTAAAACCAGTTATCTGGTGTTTTCTTCTTCCTAATGCACAGAAGAGCCCTAAAGATTTAAGAGGGAGAGCCAATCTAAACCTCCAGCTAAATCAGCTCTGTAGAGTTGTCCTTCATCAACAGCATCAGGAGCTGCTCTGTGCCTTTGGGTCCAGCAGGTTCTTGCCCCTAACCAGGGGCAGGACCTGGTTTGCACCAGACCTGCTCCTCCTGCTCCCTTGCCTCTTCGCTTCTACACGAAGGGAAAAGAGTTATTCACAAGGGAAGCAAGATTCAACCCATTCACATGTCTTCTTTCTGTTAGCAGATGGGGATCGCCCCCCCAGCACACCCCTGTCTGCAGGTGGCGCTTAGGTCAAGGCACACCATGCGCACAACTCGGCTGGTCAGTACTTGGCGAGCCAAAGCTCCTCTTCCTACGCTGCACAGGAAGATCTGAAGCTAATTTACTAAACACGAGCTTAAAGAGGACTTTGGAGGGAAATATTATGCTCTAGAGCATCCTCAGATGTAAGGCCAATAATGAATCTTTGGTTTTGTCCAGTTTTCACACATACCATTCGGCCTGCCAAAGCCGAATGTGGAAAACATTTTGTCTTTTATTTCAAACGTACACAGATTATTCATGCACGAAACTATACGGGAACATACGCACGTGCAAGACATATACTTGTCATGTTATACTGGGATAGTTCTTTAAATCTTATCTTTTCAGCTGTGTATTTGTTTCTGATGTTGGCATATATAGATGAAATGATAGTTATACAGAAACATAAAAATGAGTGCTATCCTTCAATTCAAGGGACACTTAAAAACATACATCCACATAAATCAGATTACATAGTATCAATATAAATGTCAAGATAAAATCTTCTCAGTTATATGTATTGCCCTACAGATCGATCCTCAGTTCATTGATTTGTTCCGTCATTCTGGATCTGCATAGAACATACACTTTTTATATCAATTTTATACAATTTTTTTACTCCTTCTTCTGGAAGCAGAGGAGGACACACTACAAAATTGTTTGTCTATAGAACATAATTCCTATCCCATTGGTTGCAACTTCTAACATGAAAGACGTCAACTGTCTGCTTCCAAGGCATGGTAAGGCATCTGAGCAAAGAAATGCCATACCCCATAGAAACCTGGCTAAAAATATTTTGTCACGAATACCATCTCATAAATGCATACATGTGTTAATTCACCGGTTGCAAACAGCGTAACAGATATGACAATAATCACACACATTTGGCATTACTTTCCCACTCAGTCTATTGGATTAAGTCATAAGGGCAACACACTTTCTAAATGAATGTTGCTTACTCCTCTTGCAATATGAACGAGTCTTTCTGTGAAGATCGGTCTATTACACAAAGTACTGAGTCATCTAAAGAACAAAGACCAACAGTGAAGTGAAGTGAAATGAAGTGAAAGAAGCCTCAACATTAAATAAGCCTGTGGATGTATGAAGTCTGGAAGGAGTCGGATCGCATCTTACACAAGATTATCAAGAGACTCGTGCAGGGACCCACTGGAGTCAGACACGGCATTGCTTACGGAAGTGAAACACGGCGGTGATTGATGGGACAGCTTAAATAAATATTCACACCAAACCCAAATTTCCAAAATGTTTTTTAAAGAAATATGGTAAATATGAAACAGTGTCAAGTAAAAACAAATCGGGTCCTTATCTCACTGCCGCAGTTGACATTGTATTACAGCGTCCCAGCAGGTGTTCGTGTTAGATTAGGCACGGTAGGATCTAATAAATACAGTCCTCCCTACTACGGGAAGGCAAATTAACTGAAAAAACAAACCCCAATCACAGACAGAAATAAAAACCATCAAGCAGAGACCGCAACAGAGTCCTGACTGACAGCATCGCACTACAGCTTTTCTGATCGAATATTAGTTTTCATTTTATTAAAATAAACACATGTATTAAAAATAGATCATGTGTTGTGATCCCCTGACAAAAAAAATTACATTGCTTCAGTCCCAAAATAGGAACCAGGATACCCTCTATTTTTTCAGTATAAAAGACCGTATTTCCTTCGTGAGCATTACATGACCAACCCTGATTTTAAAGCTGACTTATTTGTGACCTTTTCCTGTTAGGAAGAGCGTGGTGTTTACACATCTGTTGAAACACCATACCATCGGCAAAGTCATATTTAATTGAATCCAGAAGATGTTAAGACGTGTTTTAAATAAGACCACCACTGATAAAGAAACCATGCCAACTAAAATCAGCATGCTGCTTGATAAAGCTTCATGTGCGTTGGCCATACCAATCTCTCTATTTTTAAAAAAATAAAATAAATAGCGGAACTTGCTACAAAAGTCTCTGATTTTCTGGCTAGAAATATTTCTCCTACCGACTAGTGCCTTGCAATTTTGCAAAACAATCAAAGCATGGCACTTTGAAATCTAGCACATTCTGGCAAGATAAAGACACTATAAATAATTAATTCTGGATGTGAGCAGTTTTCTCTTACTATGTCCATGAGCAGACTTGGAGCCCAGGATCAGAAACCAAGTGAAAGCTGACATACGTGCCTTTAAGGACACCCAATTTTATTCCTTTAAAATTGAAATTTTTTTTTCAAGTAGTTTAAAGAGATTCTTCAATTAAGTTGCAACACATATTTAATTCTAAGATTCACGTTGGTAACCGCCATTTAAGATGAAAAGATTTTAAAATATTTTAAATCTCGCATGTTAAATATTCACTGAAAAGCGTAATTTTTCTTGTCCTATTTATAAGCTTGCAAGTATTTAAGAGAAAAGGAGTGAAAAGTGCTTTTACATGACTTAATGTTTAAAGCACATTCCCTTTTCCCTAATTTCAAACCTACCATTTTCCTGGATGTCCAGAACTCCATAATTTCACTCTTTCAGTGAAACAAGCTATTTTGGAAGGAAAGCTCAGCTCCTGATTTTAGCACCACGTGAAGCACACCTTTACAACTCACCTGGGGAAAAAGGGGGAGAAGCAGTTTACCGGGTACCTACACCTGCCTCTGATGAATCATAGAATCTTTGGGTTGGAAAAGACCTTTAACATCATCAAGTCCAACCGTTAACCCAAAACTGCCAAGTCCACCACTAAACCATGTCCCTAAGCACCGCACCCTCATGTCTTTTAAATAGCTCCAGGGAGGTATTGTATGTGAAGATACTTTCAAGCCAGCTTGGAACGGGCACTGTAGGTGAGACAGCACAGGCAGTGCCTGTGGGCCCTTCAGAGAGCCCGTGGGTCACCGGGCATCCCCGCAGTGCAGCGGGCCAGCTATCCTAGGACAGTCAGGCACATTCAATGGTCTCACCAGCGCTGTGGGTACTGCAGAGCAAGGCTGTGGTGGCCAAGCCTGGGGCTGCAGAACAGCCCCGCAAGCTGCAGCTGCCTCACAGGGGAGATGTCAGTGTATCTGCCTCCAACACACCAAATTTAGAGCTGTCAGGGGCAGGCTTTGCTGCATCTGCCACTGGATCCCTTGTGTTGTCCCTTTATGAGATGTTTGTCCAGACAAAGGTAAATCATTAGATTCCTCTTGGTAATGGCTAACTACCATGGCAAGGACTTCTGTGAAAGCCGTCAGTGCCCGAACAAGGCTGAAATATTGAACCCTGGATTAGAAGCTGCCTGTTCCACTCCCAACTTCTCATACAAAGACCTAATCAAGGCACAGAAATACCCATCTTCCAGGACAAAAGACAACAATTAATTCATTTTCTCAAGTGACAAGGTCACCAATAATTCAATTCACATTCCTGAACTTGAATTTCTAAATTTGGCCTGTTAAACAGAGTATGGGTCTTCAGCTTCTGGTGGTTTTGTGGCTGTTTTTTCTCTTTTTCTCCCCAGTACTAAAAAGTGGCCACTGCAAAACCAATTTTCACTGAAGTAAGTTTCCCTCCCTTCAAAACAAGTTCTCACAGAAGTAATCCCTGTTTTGGGGAGGATGATACAGTTCTGGAGGGCATCAGGATCAGGACCAGGAACTGTATCATGCAACCTTGGCTCTAATACCAAGCAATTTCCTTGTGAGATGCTATTAACCATTATACAAGGTGGAAGCCTTACAGTCTGTGTCCAGAAAGGAATTCAATGGAGAACATGAAGATACTCGTCCAAACGAAAGAGTGTCATGTACTTCTCTTTAGGGGGCTGAGGTGATGAAGATGACAAAATCCATGCCCTGGTATGTGCCCCACAGGCTGCTGCAGTCCAATACTAGGTATGGGCAGGAACAGGGCTCCAGGCAATGAAGCACCATAGAGTACTGCCTATGGCTGAAGGTTGGTTTGTCCTCCTCATACAGAAATAATAAAGAAGGTACTTAGAGAAGAAGCTTACGATGAGTGCTGCTGACAGAGTAACCATTCAGAAGTAGTTAAGTGGTCATAACAAACAGGTAAGAAACTCAGAAGTTTATGGTTAGCAACACTGGAGGAGGCTCAGCACAAGTGTTATGTATAAACAAACGGCAGCCACTTTCTCCTCCCTCATCTGCACCTTCATTAAAGCACAAGCTCGAAAACTCAGTGTTTTCAGATAGAATTACAGAGCTAAGTTTCAAGGCAAACATATGTAAACACCTGTTAGGTAAGTGTTAATAATTCACAGCTAGATGCCAGCTCGCCATTAAGACATTTAATGTGCAAAGAAAACACTGCAAAAGGTCCTCAGAATAAAGTGAGTAATTTTCAAACAAAACAAATTACTCAGCCTAGTTCAAGACTTCCTTTTTGCTGCCCTTGGAAAAAAAAAATAAAGTGTTTCTGCCTAGGGTTTGAATTTGTGTACTTCATACGCATAACCTCCTCCCTTTCTGACGACGATGCCTCTGCCTTTGCCGGCTGAGAGAGCATCCCACTCCTGTCCAGCCACCAGGACTCAGTAGCCCAGCACAGGGTGTGTTACCTCCACAGCTCCCACGGGTGTCCGGCAACAGGTTCATATGGTGCGCCATCCCCACGTGCTCAGCAGACCCATGGGGCAACACCACCACTGCTCACGGGGATCAAGAAGGAAGATTGTGAGACAGCTCTTGGGATGGGGAGTCAAACTGCCCCAGGCAAGCGGCTGTCAGAGAGCCAGCCAGGTTCCAGATGGGATAGGAGACGAGCGAGATGGTGAGGTATCACGACAGTGGCAATAGCCGCACTTGGTTTTATGCTTCATCTTCAGGTAATCTCATATGTAAAGGGTGTCAAACTCCTTTCACAGTACAAGCATCATCCAATAAGGTATATCGTGTGCTAAAGAAGCAAAGCTACATACTGTAGAGATGAAAGCAGACTGGTACTTAATTTACTTTTCATTTATTATTGCTGCAGTTTCCCAGTACCTGGCACCCTCTCCTCAAGAGATTATTAGGTTTTATTAGATTTCTTAGTTTAGTCACTGCAGGACCATGGCTGCACTATTTTGGGACCTCAGCAGACACAGTGCAGCAGCCCTACACCATATCAGCTACCCAGCTTAGACCAGAGATCTTTACACCATGCTGCACTGTGCATACTCTCCAAGATACAGGGGAAAACTGATGCCTCTGGAAAGGGAGGCAGGAAGACAACAAAGGTCAGCATATGCAGTATTCCTCCTATTGCCTACCTCCATCCAGGAGCTAAAAGAAGTTATATTTATACACAAATTGTCAATATGCAGCCTTTCCAATACAAAACTCAGCTAGAAAACCTACGCAGACTTCTATCTTCTCAATGGCTCTGGCATTCTCTTTCCTCGCCTTTCCAACACAATGCTGCTCTACTTATATCCATCCAGAACGCTCTGCATAGACTATGATGATGTCACTTTTTTCTGTGTAGCCTTCCATTGCATCTCAGCCTGTTACTACATCCAACATTAAACATATTCTCCCTAACTAGTCCCATTCTCTCCATGATCCTCAGCCGCTGTCTACGTTCATTCCACCATGTCAGGTCTCTGTTACCCAGTTTTGTGCACTGGGAACTTCACTCCTCCCCTCATTCTTGAATAAATTACCCCTAAATATCTGTGTTACTAACCTATTATTCCCATGTCTTAAGACTCTTTAAAACTTAGCAGGGGAAAAACATTTGTTTGCTGAGGCCACTGAATATCACAAAACAGTTTCTGTACAATTCCTGGTGTCTCTTCCGTAAAATTTCTGGAAGAATTAAAAAAAAAAAGAAAAAGAAAAAAGTCTGTTGTGTTTATACAACATCTTGTACAGTGATGTCCTAACGCACAAATAGGGTACCAAGACACTGTGGTAATGTAAAAATCACCTTTGCAACGCAAGATGACCAGCAATGCAGGGATGCCCACACAAATCCTCTGGATTATGGGTGGATTTTCACACCGTTGGATGCCCATTTCTGTCCCTCAACTCCCCACAGTCAGGGAAGAGACAACAGACACTCTTATCACTCAGCTTTACTGTCTCGTCCCTAATTTGGGCATAATCCCAGTTTAAACCAGTTATCTAACAGCTAAATATAATTTCTGTAGGCTGTGTAGTTTCCAGAAATAACTAATGCTGCATCCTCTTCCCCCCATTAGGGAAACACCCAGCAGCACTTGCCATTCTCATCGCACCCCACTGCCCTAGTCAGTAGGGCCATGTGGCACAGAGACCTAGCCCTCACAGCAGACGCTTCCCACACTCCTGAGTGGATTAGCCATCAAATCCACAGGCTCATCTGCAGCTCTGATTTTTCGACCTTTGTCCCTTCCCAGTGCTTCAGTGAGGCACAGCCTGGCCACTCCTAAGGACCAAGCGGTCACCTGCCCACTGCTTCTGTCCCACTCTTCAGGAAGAAGACAGAAGATACTTTAAGAAGCATCTTAGCTGTGCATACTGTAAATAAAACATATATTCTTATAGAGTGGATGGAGCCCAAATCCATAGTACCAGGGAAGGAAGAAGGAAAGGGCAAAAGCTTTCTTAGTCCCTGCAGTAAAATCTGTAGCTGATACTTTTCCAAACTGGGTAAATTAATTTCTCCCTCGATGGTCTTGAGCACTGCCTCAACCCTTTTAATTCAAATATTTCCTAGAAAGCTGGGAAGAACAAAAGCAAAACCAGAAACAGAATATTTCCAGAGCTACCCTAATACAAAGCATGGGAAAAAAATAAAATTCTTCATTTCTTCCAAATTCAGTATGTTAGATCCTTTTCTACACATTGATGTTGCGCCAGTTGAGCATAAATCACCAATTCCTCACTCCGAAGCAAAGGCAGAAGCCTTCCAGTTCTCTCCGGAGGCAAGTGACCTCCAACTATTTGATCTCACAACCGCTCACATGCCTCCTTGTTTTTTGTAAGCTCCTCCGTAAAAGGCATCTGGAGGAGTTTGGTAGGGACACTTAAAGTCGTCTGAACCGAGCACGGCGGTCGCTGGTGTGGTGGCATGCACCAATAGTGGAGTTGCTGCACTGGAATGCAAAGCAATATCCCACTGATGCGCCACACTGAGCATACAAACACGTCTGAGGAGCCTCAGCTCTACCCGCTACGAACTTCACTCACCCTGCTTTGCAGCGTCTCATCTCCAGGAAACCACATCTCATAGCTGGGAGATGGTTCCTGACAGAACAAAGAAAAAGAGAGGGACAATAAAACCTTCACTTACAACAGAGATGTACATGACTAAGAAATGGTACATTCTACATGATTTTTCTTTTCCTTGGCATTGTACACCGAAATTTTGTGTAAGTAGCATACAGCTTTTTAGTGAATTGGACTCCAGATGTATTCAGATTGTTGTGAAATGGTTAAACTAACATTTGTCCACGTGGCAATGCTTCGTGGAAGAGAAAGATCCAGACACAAAATATTTTCCATGCAAAAAAAAATAACATAGCAAACAATATTTGCAAGTTTAGAAAGAAAAAAAATATATCTGTGTTAAATATATACATTTTACAGGCAAAATATCTTGTCACAAAAATTAAATAATTCCCCTGCAGTTCACAATACCAACCACCCTAAAGCACCTCTAGTTTCCTTTTCCTTTACTGTGCTCCTAAACTCTTACCCTTCCCCTGATCAGCTGCTTGCAGTCTGGCTCTCCTGGGCACCTATCCCTCACAGGTGGTGTGATAAAGCAGAGGCGCGATTCACAATTCCCTCCTCAGGGGTTCAATTCCAGGCTTCATTAAGGCTTGCAAAGCAAATTAGAGCACTTCACCACTGCACAAAATAACCTTTGCTAATAAGACAAGCACCAGCTACTCAACCACTTATCCCAAAATACATATGGTACTTCAGCGCATCAACACAACGGCTAACCCAGTTCCATCTCCCGCTACGCTCGGTGGTGACCAGATCTCTGCTTAGCCATCCCAGTCTTACCCAAATCTTTCCTGCCCTTCCCAGTCTCTCTGCTTGCAAAGGCTGGGTTATAAAATATCCAAAATAACAAATAAAAAACCCCACACTTTGGACTTGATGGGAGGTCCTGTTACACTCCCCACATGCTGCTTGTTGCATCCTCCACAGCTGCTTCTGCTGCAACATCATTCCCAGCCCCCAAGCCTGGAAGGAGACCCCTTCCTTTGCTCCTCGCGCTCTTTTACCGCTGGCTCCGAGGAACATGCCAAGCAAACTCCCCTTTGCTTTTCTGCTTTCAGCCTCCTCTAACTTTGGATTCTCTTTCAAGAGGGGTCAGCAAGCAAGCCCCTGTGTAGCTCTCCCTGCTATCTATCTTCTACAAGAATCTTCCATGCTTTCCTTGGGAACATCCCAACTAATTGTTCCCTTCCAGCTTTGATTTGCCCCAGATGTTGCCAACAGCATTTCTCCTTTGCCCTTGGCTTCCCCTCCATCTGTCTGAGTTAGATCCAGCACAAGAAGAGCTCCTGCTTTCCTACAGATGCTTTGGTCCTATTTGAATTAAAGGGGCCAGTCACCCTCTAGCACAGCAATATGGTTACTAAATGCCTTCATCTCAACCAAAGGAGCGTATTTCAAAAAACTGTAAGGAAGCCAGAAATAAATCATTCACCGCAGGAATCTCATACTTTTCAACTGTAATTCAAGTGACATCTTAAGCCTGCTATCTTCACCTCCAAAAAAGGCCTATGACTAAATCCCATGCTGAATGCTAAGTCCAAGTAGCAGGACTTGGTCCAGGAGGTGGGTCTACAAGAGCTCAAAGCGCTTAGGAAAGGTGTCCTGCCACCTGAGACCACAAGAAACTGTGTAGCCACCACAACTACGGCATGGCCATAAGGATGAGCCCATCGCTGCTCCCAGTGCCTCTGTTTCCAGGGTGCAACAGCTCTTCAACCTGCCAAACAATGAGTGCTCTCTGTTCCCTACCCCCGTCACTGGGATTCAAAAGGCACGGTGTAAAAGCTGATGTTCATGGAGCACAGGCAGTATGGATCACACCCTGTTACCTCTACCCACTCTTCCCGCAGTGGCATCTCGCTGGCTCTGCTGGGGCTGCAGCCTTCAGAAGCCTTTGGGATGCAGGCTAGATTTCCTCCATAGAAAGCAAGGCAACATACAGCTTCCAGCCAGTTTCTCAGAGAGGTTCCCAAACAACTAAGCCTTCAAACCCAGTGTCTAAACACCAGGGAGCTTTGTTGTCAAAAGACTCCCAGAGGGGAAGCTCTGATTAACAAATACAGCACTGCAGAACTAACTCCCAGAGCATCCCCTCCAGGATGGCTATCGCAGGGACAGAAGGACTTACCAAAGAACGGCAGATCTTGGTTTAATTCTGGCACTTAATGCCAGATCCCACACTCTAAAGCAATCAGAATTTCCATTTACCATCTGGGTGTACAAGCTGGATGCTACCAGATTAAAGAAATAAAGTGTATACATTTGGAATTTAATAATGTACTGATACAGCCGCAAGACATGCTTCTGAAAGCCAAGCAGATATGCTGTCACAAGCTGAAAACAACAGATGATAGCAGAAAGCAAATACAATATAGCAGGTTGTGCTAAAGCATATAGTTATCACCACAAAACAAGCACAGACAAAACAGGAACAATATTTAGAGAGACAAGTTGAAAACACTGCTGAAATGAGAAACAGCACAAGAAGACATAGGGACAAGACCAGAAGATCCCATAACTGTTAAAAATGGTATGACCTCAGCATTACAGACCTCTTCTTCTGGCAAGGAAGGAGGGTCTAACTACTACAACAAAAAGTAAGGATACAAAAGATCTAGAATAAGATTTCAGAAAATATCCAAGCAATTTAGGAGCTTGAGATTCATCTTCAGAAGCGAGTCAGGGACTTCAGAAAATCTCATCACTAGAGACAATGGTGAGAACTGTGCAGGGAGTGCAACGCAGCGGGGCAGGCAGGAAGGACCACGCACCGCTGGCCCAACGCGGACCTTTCTTCTTACCAAACCGTACCAGAGTGGGAGCTGCTCTGAGGGCTACGTGACCTGGCGGGCACAGTCCAAAGCGCAGAGCAGGCCCAGACGGCACCTCAGGCACAGCGTTCCTGGGGAGGAAACCAGGATGTCACACCACAGGTGAAGGACGCCCAAGCAGGCATCAAAGCTCTCTTCTTCCCAGTGGTGGTGGCACTGGCAATCCTGCTTTCCAGCTCTAATGATGTTTTACTCAACTATTAATTTCTTATGTTGCTTCAGTCTTCTCCCCTTCCTTATCTCCTTTCATTTGAACCACGCAACGGTAATCCACAGTCGTCTTTTTCCGCTTTTTATTTTCTTGTCCATTCCAGGAAAAAGGTACTTAGCAAGACTGCAAAAGGTTATGACTCCGAGCCATCAAGGCTTTGTTTTATTGTGGGCAAGATCCTTCTGTCAGCCCAATTTCATACTCGACGCTGCTTGACAAAACGTCTGCCAGGTAAATGCAGACTTGCCAAAATCATTGTTTCAAGAGCAGTAGAGACACAGGAGATCTGATGTTGACCAACACGCTCCAGAAGCTCAAAAAAGCCCACCACTGCATTGTAAATGCGAGAAATTACGCTCTGTGCTCCTTTTAAATAGCAGTGTGGAAGCATTTAGTTCAGCAAGCCAATTTGGTACCAGCTTTTTTCGGGTCATGTGGCCCCATCTGCCTATTCCAGTTTCCTTAGCTTTGACTGATCCCAGTTACACAACTGTACTCTTAAGCTCGTAAATTGCAAGGTCAACATCAGGTTAAACTGTTGCTGTGTAAGGCAATATAGGCAAAGTCTGAACTGTCCTACTGCCACAACTATTATTTCTGTGTATCTGATGCAATTCCCAGCTCCAAGCTCGGCAGATTTCCTTTCCTTCTCGCATACCTCTTCAGCTTTTTCCTTCTTCTTCTGTTTCTCTCCCAGATTATTTTTGCTTTTGTAATACACTCAGGAAGATGACAAAAATGAAAGTTAGAAAAGTGATATTGACAGGAACGCTTCTGTACCATCATTTTACTACAGGCATTGAAGTGTTTCAGGCAGCACATCGTACGGCCTGTCACAAGCACGCGGAATTACCATGAAAAGGAGCAGGAAAAGATAAAGATGTTTTGCGAAATGTTCTTTATTTTTAAACCTAAAGTGAAATAACCCACAAAAGCAGACAGAGCTCAACTTCAGGGCTGGTCTGTCCCAACAGCAGACTGTCCTGAAGGTCGATATCCAGTAAGCCCCAGGCTCCCTAATGCTGGTACATGCCAGCAGGCTTGGTTCAATGAGCTGGCAGGAAACTTCCCTGGGCAAGTAGTTACTGAAACTTCCCTGCCAAATCCCTGCTGAATTTCTATTAGAGCACTGTCAAGCTGCCTCTGCAAAACACTTGAATTTGACAAGGGTTTGGTTGTTGGTTTTACTTATTTATTTATTTAACTGACATCCTTAAAAAAAAAAAATCACCCTGACTTTCTTGGCATTTGAGAGACACCTGCAGTGCAGCTGCAGTGTAATGCTAGGGTATGCCTGGGAGTATTAGCGCAGGAACAACTTTGGAGAATGATACAATGAAGGAATTCCCTCTTCTTGTAAGCCTGCTTCAGCCTTGATGCTGGAGAGCGTCCTACTTTCTGCAGTAACCCAGCAACTTCTGTTCTGTCCAAGGTATGTCATAGCACAAGGGAAGACAGCAGACTTTTCATTCTACTGTGGGAAGAAATGATACTCAGAGACACAGAATCAACAGAAAAAATTAGGTCAGAAGGGACCTGGTCCAATCTCTTGCTCAAAGCAGGGCCAGCTGAAAAATTTGACTGGCTCCCTTAGGGCCTTGCCCTGTCACAAGGGTTGAAAATTTCCAAGGACAGAGATTCCAGAGCCTCTCTGGACAATGCATTTCAACACTTAACCACTCCTGCTGTGAATGCTTTTTTCCTTAGATCTACTCAAAATTCCTCTTGATGCAAGTTGTGACTGTCATTGTGCAATTCTGACAACAACCAGCTCCATCTTTTCCTTAGTCCTCGTGTAGGTGGTGAAAGTGTAACTGCATCCTCCCTTATTGTGCTCCAGACTGAAGCAAATCTCAGCCTTTCCTTGTGCATTCAGCACTCTCATCTCCTAACTGCCTTGAAGGCTCTCCAATCCACTTGCTCCAGTCTATCAACATTTCCCTTGCAAGAAGGAGCCCAGATGTGGACTCTCAAGGGCAAAGTCACTTCCCTTGGCCTGCAGTTACCTTTTTGCTCATACAACCCAGTACGCAGGCATCCTGTTCTCCACATTACGCACCTTTCACCGCTCGCTCCCTTACCTAACTGGTTTTCCTCTGATCCATGTGAGGTGGTGTAATTTAGCAGCATGTGGGCTAAAAAACAGGCAGGAGGTTCTGCTATATAGTTCACTCCGAGAAAGAAAAGTATGCTCCTCTGCCACATTCGCTCTGCCTTTGTCAAGGAGAGGTTTATCAAACAGAAAGGCTCCATCTGAACCTTGACACAACATGGAAATGGCATGTGCTCAGACCTCAGGCAGAGAACAGGATCAAGAAGCATTTTGGACAGTGTACCAAAGATTACTCAAACATGCAAATTTACTGATGTCTTACTAATTATTCTACTAAAAAGTTGCTTTAAAACCTTCCATACACGCTGACTGCCAATTACATCACATTCCTTTAGTGAATATAGAATTAAGACATGTTATCCCTGAAAAATAGCAAAACTTCGAATTGTGTTTATTTAAGTAATTTGGCCGCCTAATTCTCCCAGCTGGCTATGGTTTGGTACCTGCTCTCTGGCACAGTTCACACTGCATATCATTTGCAAATACGCTGTCCCCTTCTAAAGGCCTACGCGATGTGTCCCCATGGTGCGCTGCTATGAGAGCCGTCACTGGATGCAGAGACACGAACGGCATGCTTGAAAAACAGTAGTGAAGCGATGAGCAAAAGGCATACCATATTTTGTCAGCAGGAATGTTATGAAATAGCCACAAGAAAACTCAACCATATTGTTCCAATTTAGGATAGAGTAGATAGGGTCTTATTCTGGAACATGAAAACGTAATCTATCCCAGTCTCTCCTTCCCTGCCGCCCCTTTCAAATAACAGCCTGCCCTGTCATCCACATGAAATTAACAGCTAAACATAGTTGATTTCCAGCCAGGATGTTATGAGGATTTAGCCTTCCTATATACACATACACTCACAAAAGAAATTGTGGTAATGAGATTGACATCAAAATATTGCCCAGAATCCTTCTAAAATCGAGGGCAGGGAAAAGAGGAGAAGGATTTCTTTATGATTTAAGAAGTGTAAATATAATACCTACAATCAAGCCAACAAAATTTGAGAAGTTTTAGCAGATGTGTTAATCCGCGTTCTTTAGCTTCAAATCTTCCCATTTAACGTAAGTGCCAGCTTATCCCAGAACTTGAAGACACTGTATAAAGAAACGATTCCATATCTTCTAAAAACAGAAGTTGGTGAGATCTCTTGGACAGTTTGGCCAGTTACTCTATTGTGCCTAAACTCTTATGGGAATACAATTCAGAAAGGTTTATTCAATAAATTAAAAGAAATACCTCCTACGGGAAGCAAAAGACATAACAGAATGAAAAACATTTCCTGTAGGAGGCATATTTTTAGACTTTTAGAGAGGGAGGCAAATGAAAACTGAACAGTGCACTGCCAACTGGTTTCTCACCACATTACTCTCAGTAGGGTGCAACTCAACTGAAATTACCCTTTAGAGAAAAAAGAAAGAGACTGCTCAAAAACCATCTTGCCATATTACAACAGTGGTAGGGGGGAAAAAAAGGATAAAGCAAATAAAAATTGCAAAAATAAGCAAATGAACATCTGAAAATAGCCATGGAAAAATTGTATTAGTCTTCCTCTTACAACATCAGTTATAGATGTTGAGTGGCGGTACAGTCCCATCACTGAAAATCAAGCCCAGGAAGCCAGTCCTTTGGAGAAGGATGACTCTGAGACAGGGCAAACATAACCTTAATCACAATGTAAGAAAAATTAATATTTCATCTGTTAGCAAAGTCTGTATCACACTCTGTACTTTGCTGAAACCTATTTTGTCTATTTATGAGACAAACCATTTATAAAAACAAAAGGTCTCATGAACATTTGATTTGTCCAATCCAAGTAACAGGCTACAGCTACAGGAAAGTAGCTTCTTTTTTTTTTTTTAACTATGAACTTCAGGTGATGAAAGCAAGAAAACGACACATTATCTTCCTTTGTAATGTTTGACATAGAGTGTAATTGACGATACACATAACAAGGACAACAAGAAATGGACAAAAGACAAGCCCAACCTGAAAAGGAAAGGTCTGAGCACATGGAACAGGAACTCATTAGTGAACAGGGGGGTAGAAGAGAAAAGCAAGATCAAGTCCCAGCAGGTTCTCAGCAGCCACAGAGACAGTTCCTCCACGGGAATGAGTGCTCATGTGCGTCCTCACTAAGAACAAAAATCTCTTTGTGACCTTATGCTGTAAGACTCCTCATGGAGAAATTCCGTACATCAGAAAGTCTTTTCTTTGAGAGGATATGGAAGACAGCAAGTGGGAAGATCCAGAATAGATAGCTCCAGTTTCACAACTTGGGAGGGTGATGCAAGCTCTTCCTATTGCCAGGATTGTGAGGATGATGACCCAGGGATAAGAGCTTTAGGGTGGGAAACTGGTGTTTGTATTTACGGGCCAGAGACACAGTACCTAACCTACTTAGCTCCAAAAACACAAACATGTGGTACCCAACATCTGGTTCCAGTACGACAATGTGGTGAGCGTCAAGCACTGGAAGCTCATCAAATCCTTCAGAAAACACTCTTAACTCTTCCAGGGATTTAATAACTCTTTGCTGAGAAGCGGAGTGGAACAGATGTGTAACTTGAAATAGCCACTCTGTTCACATCTAGGAAAAGCTGAAACTCGACCAGAAAGCCTGCACATACATTTCTACTGATACGTATTATTGCTACAGGATAGGAATAGATAAAATGTAACAGAAATTATTTTGAACGAACACAGCTTAAAAATCTGCACAAAACAACAGATAGAAAAGTTTTAAAGAGAGGTGAAATAAGTAAAATTCCTAGGACTTAATGATAACTAAAGGCTTTGCTTCCTACCTGTTACTCTCTTTTGACTAGCAGTATTCACCTGCCAAAAGTAAAGCACACACTTGAGTACGCTGTCAGATTAAGTCTGAGAGCTCAGCACCTTGCAAAATTGGGCAATGAGTCACAGTGTCAACTTCCAGTGAAGTCTGAATCTTGCCCTGACCTCCTTATTGCTCCCCTTCCAGTTTCTGTAAGTTGAATGGAACGTTTGGCCTCTTCTCCCACCATCCAGACCCCTGGTTCAGTTAAAGAACAGTATAACCTAGTATGTACAAAAGCTATGTTTTACAACACTGGCTAAATTCCAGTGACTTACGTTCTCAAATAGTACACCACATAGCCAGAAAATCAAATATGGGCAGCACTATATGATGTTTAATGAGACTAAGATAGTATTGCCATTATAACCTTAATTTTTATTACCATTTTACGCAAAGATTTCAGCTCTGCAACTCTGACGCTGTTACAATCTAGTTCCTACTATACCAGCATGAGTGTTCAGCCTTACTTTCTGAGAACTCCCTGCTGGTTTCCGTTATGATATTTACATCTGGAAGGAAACAAATCCCCCAAAACATGCTGAATACCTATATGCTTACACAGCCACAACACCGCAGAAGACTGAAGCGAGACTCCTAAAAAGTTCTCCACCTGAAAACGGTCACAGCTGCAGTTCTTGTCATACAGAACAGTCTGCAACGCTGAATGTGCCACAACCCCATCAGGAAGTCAAGACGGCAGCAGTCTGGCTTCTTGATATTGTAGAGGCTGCTCAAAATTACTTTTCAGACTCATTTCTATTATTTTCACAAGTTCCTTTCCCATTACTTAAGCAATGCACACTCAGAGAGAATTCTGTCTGTCCTAGCTGTCAACTCCCATGTTTTCACCAAATGTCTTCAGACGTAATTTAGTTGGGAATGGGCAGAGTACATTTGCCAAATTCAGAAATGCTGAATATATTTAGTTACTTTTAATGGCATTCCTCATCATACAAGACCCACAACATTTCAGCCCACCAAACTTTGCAAACACAGAACTCCCACAGGATTGACTGGGTCGGACTTAGGCTGAAACTAATCTGTGCATCTAATGCTTTAGGGTGTCTTAAGGAAGAAAACAAAGCAGAACAGTTCAGTGGTAAATATCAGCACACAAAATTTTATACTTCAAAAACCAAAAACCTTTCAAAATACAGTTCTGACATAGCTCATTAAAAAGCCCTCATCAAAGGGAAGAATGCAAGCTAGCAATTTTGGGGGTGTGGGTTTATCCATTTTTTTTAATGTTTGAAGGAAGACAAAAAAAAACTTTCAAGGTGACAAAAAGCTGTCTAAACACGTTAGATTCCCATTTTGCTCCCCAGACAGTTAATTAGGGCTCTACACAGAACTTTGGTCAAACTCCTCTTCCATCCATATAGAAAAATGTCTTGGTTAGGTATGAAGGTGCTTAAGGATAACAGACACTGAGCTCACATTTACCTTCAGCTACATATCACTCTGCAGAGACTGTTACGGCAAAAAGATCAACCGGTGCTGAGAGCAATTTAATACACTCCCCGTGATTCCCATTTTTTTGGGAACAAAGACAGACAAATTTTTCATCTGATGGGGAAACAATTCGAGAGCATCACATCCTAACAAGCTGTGCAACAAACACAGGCAAATGCAGAAGCAATGAAGGCAAAAAGACGGGGCCAAGAGCTCAGCAGCAATAAAACCTGCAAGACTATGGCAACTGCAGAGCAACAAGTAACGACATCGTCACGAGAGACTAAATGTGGAGGAGGTGTTCCATTACAGAATTTGCATGTAGAGCGTTAAATCAGTTTATTTGGGAGTACTGACCTTTAGACAATGTGAATTACTTCAGCCTTCGTTGGTAGAGCCTTATCCCCTGTTCCAAGTGCAGCAGCTTTGCTTTTACACTCCAAAAGCTTCAGCTTAACCCCCCGTTTGACAAATGTGCTGTCGCATCAGCACCACTTCCAGCGCAATGCCTAGTGAAAACTAGGGAAAGGGTGTGCCAGTTACATATCTCATGCTGGATCTTTTGAAAGCAATGCACCATATATACTTCTATTTCATGTTTTCTTCATGCATCCTAACAAATAGGAGAAAAGTGGCTTCTTTCTCTCTTTCCTGTAGGTAACCTGCAATTTTCAGAGTATATATCAATCACTGCTTACAAGTCGAAGAGGGGAAGGAAAAACGAAGAGAAGCTCTCCCTCCTCTAAATTTACAATGACCAGGTTCTGCTCCTGCAAACTTGATTATGAGATCAGGTTTGCCCAATTTTTAAGAATTATTATCTCTGAAAGCATTTTTCATGTATGTCCTTCCATCAGCATAGTTTTGAAGCAAGCACTGGCTGTAAAAAAGCAGAAAGAAGTAAGCTTGCCACTCACAGCAACTTGGAAAAATGGAGCTCAAATTAATTTACACAAAACAGTGATGCTCAGGGGGAAACTTTGGCAAGCAAGGAGACATGGAAAGAGGAAATTTGAGACCGCTTTCCCAATGGATTTAAACTCTTAAAGTATCAAGCAAGTGAATTTACAGAAGCTGACCTCCCAAGGCACCTATCAGCTGAAACTGGTGTTGTGAGCATTCACTACTTCCAACAGCCGTGCCCCAAATTATCACTCCATAGGACAGAAACTATAAAGTAATTTAGCTAAACTAATGTCATTCTGCTAATGCAGATGAGCATCTCCAACATCCAGTTAGCCACAGCTTGGACGGACGGCAGCTCAGGAGACAATAGGACGACTCCTGGCTTCTCCCTCAAAACCTGGTGAGGAACCAGGGCGACCTTCCCTCCCACACCGTGGGGAGGCCCTCGTCCCGTTGTTCTCGACAGAAAGCCATCCTGAACAAGAGAGCAGATCGATGGCAGGCTGTGCCCAGAGGTGGAAGATGCGAAGAAGGGCTGATCCAACAACAACCTGATGGTGCTGAGGAGCAAGGTACAAACTCAGGACAGTGACTCCTGCTTCCCGGCAGCCAGGGCCTGCCAGCGGGAAGGCTGCAGATGTTATGCTACCATTACTTTAAAAACAGCCTCCCCCCCAACCCCCACAAAGCACATCAGCTGGAGATGTTAAAGCTTCATTAGTCAGTAACACATGGAGTATGACAGCAAAATAATCAGGCCATATAAGTTTAAGCGCGTAGATTTGGTTTATCATAACAAAGAGATTACTCAGATACATTCACATGATTTGTCATATTTGTTATATGCATGCCGTTGCTTTCCACTGCCGTCTTTAGGCCAGAAAAATAAGCAGAAGAATTAACACAACTTTAGACTTCACACACGTCTATTAATTTTGAGCTACTTTGGACCAGCAAACATATACCAGCCAGTCACTGTGAAACACTTGCATCCTTAACTTGCACAGGACAGCTCACATACTTCAGCGTAAATGTATGACTAAATGTTGGCAGAATCAAGGCCTTAAGGTATCTCTGCATATTTTCACCCCCTTTATTCCTGATATTTAGTTTACTTAGAGAGTAACTTAATCTTTTGAAACACTTAATGAAAGCATAATAGTCATAACAGACTTAATTTTGTAAGTGAAAGTGAATTTTCTCTAAGGAAAATGGTTTACAAGGACAGCTGAGATCTGGTGGGAATTGAGGATGAATGCTTTTTCCTTTTGTCAAAAATCCCCCTCTGCTTTGCCCTGCTGAAGCTTCTGGAAATCTTGTCACTGATTTCCACAGATGCTGAAACAGTTTTTTTATTTAAGCAGCTTGTATATGAGCAGATAATAGAAAGGGGAAAGAATTCTTGTTAGTGAAGCAAAGCTCTACTAAAACTAATCTTTACAACTGCCAAATATTCTTATGAATAAAATTACATGTCAATAAAGAGCCAGATCACCTGGGAGTGACACCTCTGCCACATGATGCTTTCCATCCAAAAATCTGTGGATCCAAGAACACAAGGCCTAACACCTTTCTCGGCGTGAATTCCTTAGGCGTGACCTACTGCTGAAACTGGGAATCACCTGTGCACCCTGGCACACAATTAAAAATTACTGACAAACAGTCACGTGAACAGAGCAGTGACCTTCCCATCCCTAGGCCAGTCGACGGGGTTGTGGTAAAAAACGCAGAAGAACTACAAGGAAAAAAGGTAAAACAAACAATGCATCCTTCTCCCAGTCTTGTACCAAAGCTGACAGGGACATTTTGGCCTGGTGTACACCAATCACACATCAGCTGGTAAGGTGCACACTTTACAACCTGACAGACCTGGGGGCTGCCCACAGGCAGGATTCGCACAGCTCGCGCCCTGCAAACCGCACCTTCGGCATGGCCTTCCTCCAGACTGCCCACACAGATCCAGCCTGGGAAGGGGAAGGAGGTCCTGCACGGAGGTTACTGTTTGGGGGGGTTCTGAAGAGAAAATCTCCATTAAATTTTTACTTCTCTTTACCACTTTAAGGATTGTTTTTAGTGCATAACCTTCTTGCTTGCACAGTGGCTTTAGAGAAATATTTTCCAAAAAGTGCAATTAAACCAAAGATGCTGTAATGAAGCTAAAGAAAACAGGTTTTGTAACGAGTATCTCTTTCATTACTCAGCTATTCCACACTCAGACCAAACCCTTCCACACTCATCTTCAGCTTGCAATCATCTATTCTGTTGTCTTCCACAACTAAGAACATTGTTATGACCTACTTCATCTTTCAAGTTGGAAAAAAACTGAATGACAGATAACCTGTTGAGAACAGAATAATCCTAATAATATGACCTTTTAAAGTTACAATATTATAAATAATTATTTCCTTTTCACCCAGTAAAACATCGTTTTTTCACCTCCTCAAGAACACAGGCTTTGTCACAGCTAGGGTGAAGCCTCAGAGACAGAGAATCCTTCACTTCCTAAAAAATGAACAAGTCCATTTCCAACAAAGACTAAATAGGAAGCAAGCAACGAAATCCTTTATGAACAATCCTGTTGTACGATAAAACCAAACTGAATGAACACTAGGATGCATGGTTGCAATAAGAGGGGGGAACGTGATCAAAATTATGCATGTGCAGTTTCAATTAAAATCTAGATTAATTAAAACCGTTCATACATGTCATTGCTGATAGTTATAACTAAGTTAATATTTGCATAACACCTTGCAAACAAAAACTCTGCAACCAGCAGGTACCAGCTGCATGTCAGCTGACGTACACTGCCACAAATTCACAGTACCAACATCGACCCATCGCGGGAGCCCAGCTTTCAGGTGCAGCACACCCTGCTCCGCCACTGTGACTGCGGGGACCATGACTGTGACAGCACTTGTGCCCAACTGACACCAACTGAGGGCTCGTGGAGAGGGGTGTCATAGACACTTGCCCAGCCCGGCCATGGGGACTCGGCACAGAGACGCAGATAGCCGCTTGCCCTGACGGCATTGGGCTCAGACATTTCCAAAATCCTTCTCTTACAACAGAATCAGATGTTGGGGTTTTTTGTTCCTAATGTAAAAGTGATTATGATTTTTTTGAACTGCACTCACACGTATGTCTCAGTTACTCTAAAAATCTGGTCTCACCAGGAAAGATGCCTCCAAAATACCAGACCACACTTTGTTAGGATAAACACTCATTCCTTAAAGGTATGAAAGATACTTACCAGGTTCAAATGCCAAGTAAACAATAATTTGTCAGAGAGCAGCACTACAGTTACAACATTACACGGAATGACACTGAATCAAATTTTACTATAAATTACATCACTATACTGCAGTCATGTTATTAGCAATATAATACAAACCCCAGCCCCCGCCAAAAAAAGGTTTGACTGTTTACAAATGCTATATAAACACCAAATTAGGAAAAAAAAAATCGTACTTTTGACTTTGAAGTCTGAAGATGCGCTGTGCTACACGGTCTGACAACGTACAGATCTGAAAAAAATGCGCCCAAGTGTCCGACCCTTTTGCTCAGATTCAGGGAAAACAGGGAGACCCACTCACGTTTGCAGATCAGAGACTACGTACCGAGCCTCGGACTCAGTCAGAAAACTGCACAGGAAATCGTATGTATCTTACACTGTTTGATGTTCCTTATCAAATCATAAGTGGATAATCAGCCAACTTACCCTCCAACTAGTGTATCTGATGCTCATTACCTGCTGTCTCACGGGAGCTTTATTGACACTGACACTGCAACTGCCACAAAGTTCTTTGAAACGATGAATTTGTAACTATCTTAAAACTCAAGCATCAAGAGGAAATCCTGCCAAGAGTAACTTCTGATCACAAGCCTTAGTAATAACCCAGTTTTGAAAACTGCTAAAAGTCTTGGCTGGCCTTTTCCCGCTATCCAGCATCACGTCCGGACTCACCGCCCACGTGCCCACACTCCACCCCAACCAGCAGGTGTTGACAACATTTACACCCCACGCTGACGGGAGGATGCGGGGGCTCGTTCTGGGTGAGAGGCAGCCTTTGCCCTTAGGAACCACTTCTGGTGCCGTCATGGTGCCCAGTTCGGGTTTGGGTCCCATCACTGTGTAAGGTAACGAGTTTTCAAGGACTTCTGTATCCCTCTGAAACAACGGGATGGTTTTGTTCACAGATCAAGTTAGCATTGGTTATTGGGAATAAATACATCTTAAATGGAAATGAACATCAAAGGGAAAGGCTGCCTTGCGACCCCAACCCAAACGCTCCAGGAGGCACTACTAAACAGGCTCATCGCCACAAACAGCACGGAGAATTTCTTCAAACAAAAAAACCCTCTTCTTCTCCCGCTACAGAGGGCTGCGCGCAACCAACTCTCCGAGCGATGGCTATCGAGAAACAACGCCGCATTCTTTGAACGCATTCTTCCACGTGGTACGGTATCTGCAGCCCAACATCGACAACATCCAAGTTAAACGAATAAATATTTGCATTGCAATGACGGATTTGTCTTGGAATAGGCTCGCTCCTCATGTGGTTTTGACACATGCGCCTTGTCAAATAAATCACGGCTCACTGGGTGCGCACATTAAAAATAATTTGTCTATCTTGTTAGAAGCCATCGCATACTGCAGTTTACGAGGTGTGAAACCGGGAGGAGGAGGTTTTACATGCCCGGCACATCTATCTATGGAGCCCGTCGAGGGATCACCGGACGCCGCCGACCGCCCCAGCAGCGCCGCGGATCCCCGCGCCCGGCGTGAACGCCCGTGCCCGTCTCCCGCGGCGGTGGCCGGCGCATGGCGGGAGCGAGGGCGGCGCGGCGGGTGCCCGTCCCTCCGGGGGCGGGCGGACCTACCTCGGATTTCCACACGACGTAGGCGGCGGGGCGAGGCGAGGGCGGCGAGGGCTGCCCCTTCCTCTGCTGCAGCCAGCGCCGGGGCGAGGAGAAGATGCTGTTGGCGGGGCCGGCGGGGCCGCTCAGCGCCGAGGCCGAGGGGGTGCGCGCCAGGAAGGGCAGCTCCCAGCCGGGGCTCCGCTTCCCGCGGGGGCTCTCTTCGTCGAAGAGGGCGCTGCCCGGCGGAGACCGCTCCAGCGGGGTGCTGGGGGTGGAGAAGGAGGCGCCGGGGGCCGGTGGGGCGCCCCGAGGACCACGGCGCTCCCCCGGGGGGCTGCCGGCGGCCCGCGACCGCGGCGCCCGGCCCTCGCCCTCCTCACGGCCGCCGCCGATGATGGCGGGGTCGAGGCTGCGCGTCTGGCGGAGCCTCCGCTTGGAGAGGCTCTTGGCGGGGGCGGCGGCGGTGGCCGGGGAGGAGCAGGAGAAGACGCTGCTCAGCAGGCTCTGCGCCGACATCGCGGCGGCCGCTGCCCCGGGCACGGCGGGGGCGGCCGGGGGTCCTGGGCTCCGGTTGCCTCCGCCCCCCGCGGTGATAGCGCGGAGCGCCGCGGCTCCCGGGGCGTCCCCGGCGCCCGGGTTCAGCCCCCGGCGGTGCGGCCCGACGGCGGCACCGGGGGGCTCATGGCGGCGTCCGGCGCTGGGGCTGCTGCGGGGCTGCCGCCGCCGCGGTCACTTTGCTGGGAGGGAGAGGGAGGGAAAGGGAAAAGGGAAGAAAAAAAAAAAAAAAAGTTAGGAGAGAAAAGGGGAGGGAAGGAGGCAGCAGCGGAGCTTTTATCTCGCCTCGCCGCAGCCTGCCAGAGTCACTCCCCCCGCGGCCGCGAAGCGCACGGGAGCCGCTCGCCGCCGCCCCCCCACCCCCACCCCGTCGGGTCCCCGGGTGGCAGGACCCGCCTGCCTGCCCCCGGGGCGGGGAGAGCTGCTCCCGGCGTCGCCCGCACGTCGGGGTCGCGGCGGCCGGCCGGCATCCCCGGCCGGGCTGCGCGGGCACCGGGACCCCGGCTCCCGGGCGCTGCGGCGGGCGGCCCCGACGGGGCGCTGCGAACCGCACTTGGGCTGCGCCGCGGCGCGTCGGGGAGGGTTCGAGCGGCGAGGGACGGGGCTTTTTCGGAGCGATCGTTCCGGAGGCGCAGCCGGGGAAAGCCCCGGCCTGAGCCTGCCACGTCCAGCGCCGCGGTCCCGCTCCCGGGGACCTCCGCATCCTTCCCGGCCGTGTCGGGATGGCTGGTGCCTTCGGGGCACCCTCACAGCAACGGGCAGGATGCTCGCAGTGCACAGCACCGGTCTGCAGGGCCACCGGGACCGGGTCTTCAGCGGAGTTGGAGCAGCAATTATGTTCTGTCCCAAGTCTCCCTGTGCCAGTTGGAGAAGCTGGTCTCACGTGTTTAACCACAACAAACGCCTGTGTCAGCGCACACTCCGCCACTCCTGTCTGACAGCCTGTGCAGAACAACCCCTGGGAGTCCCAGGGGCAGCACGGATAACTCAGGACCTGTAACTTTTCTTGGGTAGGTGATGGTAGCAGAAAAAACGAGTGGGACCAATGAAGCTAAGCATCCTCGGGAAAAATAGCTAAACTTGCTTGATCTCTGTAGACTTTGCTCACTCTCCAAGCATAGATGAAGAAAGCTTTATCAGGAGGAAGGAATAAACTTAAGAAAGCCAAAACCGTAAAGAAACGCAGGAGCAGAACACACGGACAGGAAGAATACTACACAGCCCCACGAAGGCTGGCAGCTGGCCAGCCAGCTCCTTCCCCACCTGGAGTGGAGGAAACAGTCCCTAACTACAGGATCTGACTCCTGCCCCCCTCTCCCAGCTGGGAACACTTGAGTCCTTCTCTCACTGGAAGCAGTTCATCCGCAATACTTGTAAAGTTCTTTCTGGAGACCCCTTGCCCTCATTTACTTACTGTTACAACTTTCTTAATCTGTAGCTAACC
Organism: Rhynochetos jubatus; assembly: GCA_027574665.1. NCBI lineage: Eukaryota > Metazoa > Chordata > Aves > Eurypygiformes > Rhynochetidae > Rhynochetos > Rhynochetos jubatus. Next base: position 57,197,656 of record CM050649.1, on the reverse strand, counting down.
ATTAGTTTCATGGTTGAGTTCAGATCTGCTGCTCTTTTGTCAGTGAGGAATACAGCCATTACATTTCTCTGGATGAAAGGCAAAACACAGAAACCCAAATCCTGGTTTGCTGCCAGACCTAGGGTTTCATTTGTGGAGAGAGTAGAAAACACCTAGGGAGAGGCTAGCCAAGAGCTCCAGTGCATGTCCTGGATCTCCCCTGTCTCAGATGCAATCACCATTAGACTGCTGATTCTCTGGGGCCCAGACATCCTTCTGTTGACCTGAGAAACTAGCATCTCCACAGTCTCCCCAGAAGTATTGCAGACAACCCCTAAAATTCCTTAGAAAAAGACTGGCTATTTTGGAAAACAAAGCACTCTAGCACAACACAAAGGTTATTTTGTCCTCAAGCCTTAGTGCAGGGTTGTGTTGTCCTCCAGGGCATGCTGGAGCCCGTTCAGGTAAGTGCTCCGTGGCAGCATTTTCTGGTTTCATCAATAGAGGGAGTAGACAGTTCTTTCCTGGATGGCATTATTTAAGGTACATAAAGAGAAACAGCATGCTAACCCATCCACTTTCAAAGGGAGGGGTTCTGGTTTTATGACATGTTTTCAAATGGGATTTTATTCTTTTTTTTTTTTTTTGTCTGAAAACCAGCTTTCCACCCTTATTTTAATAAATTCTTCTATTGCCTAATTGCAAAGCCTGCTAGTTCCTCCACAGCTAAGGCTGCAGCTGTTTCTATTTAAAGCTTCATTTTGCCTCCTCATTAATGCCTTCAATAAGGTCTCATGCCTGAGACTAAAAAGGTCTGAAATGTAAAACAACAATCCGGGTTTGTTTCTCTGGTTCTGTGCCCATGCTAGCAATTTGGGAGAGACATGACGACAACACAGCTTTACAGGTATTCACTTTGGTCCTCTACAAATGCATCATCAGAACGTGAAGGGACAGGAAGACATGAGGAAAAAAAGCAGGGCAGGGAATTCAGAGCTATAATCACCTGAGGAGCAGGGAGGAGAATTACACCTGCCTCCAAAATCCACTGGAAATGGTTCCTGCCGTTCCCAGTAAGGTGCATTACCGACTTTGAAGAGCTGACACTCTTGGGCACAGCCAGCTGCCAGCGGGCAAACCTCCAAGTGCAGGCTCAGATCCTTACACGCTGCACACACAACCTGCGGAAGGAGAAGGAAACGACCAGTTAAGTGCAATCTTGGGAGCATACGTCATCTTACAAGAAGCTACTCTAAATTAAGAGGGAGCAAAGCATTCTTATTTCCACCTACTTCAGCCCAGGTATTATTGTTGCCTAGCTGTTTTTCTCCATGACAGCCCTCATGAAAAACTGGAGGATCGGTTTCTTGAGACAGGAGGCCTGGGGAATTGTCACAGTGGTGGTTCAGTGAGCAAAGCCAGCACATATGCATAGAGATGCTTCGTGTAGACAATTTCACTACCTGTCTTCGCTGCTGTCTGTATCTGTCGAGGGCAGCACTTACTGATTATGTCTTAAGTTGCTGTTTATTATCAACTGTGAACTGCATTGTTGTGAGACCTGGCAGCACCACCCATGCAGCTAGGCTCCAGGGCTCTGGTGGGCACTGTGCAAGCACAGAACAAAAAGACAATCGTAGTTCCCGAACCTTAGCACTAACCTCCAGCTGAAAGATACCAGCGGCGTAGCCAGATGAACAGAGGAATAGTGAGGCAATACTAGTGGATCCGATATGGGTCACCCAGCCCTTCTCTTCTGAAGCAAAGCTGTTTGTGTAACGGCTGCCCATAAGGTTGCAATAGCAGTCAACTATTGGACAATCCTTCCTGGAAGTGGGAATAGCAGTATAGGCAGTGGATGTGCTGGCTGCTGGAGTTGGACAGGCTTTACTAACAGTTTGTGCTGTCATGTTTTTTACAGTGAAAGCTTAAATCCATCGAGGATGTTTATTCTTTTTTCTGTCTCCCTGCCCGTCACTGCCTTAGGCAGGCCCTGCCTTCCTGGAGATGGCTGAACACCTGCCTGCCCATGGAAAGTGGTGAATTAATTCCTTGTTCTGCTTTGCTTGTGTGTGAGAGTTTTGCTTTACCCATTAAACTGTTTACCTCAACCCAAGAGTTTTCTCACTTTTACAATTCTCTCCCCCATCCCACTGAGGGGGGGAGTGAGTGAGTGGCTGTGTGGTGCTTAGCTGCCAGATGGGGTTAAATCACAACAAGGTGTCTATAAGCATTCCCTGGGCATACGGGCATGGTGCTTGGGAAGCCAAAGCTCAGCTGTTGGTGTAACCAGCAAAAGATGTCAAAGGCTACAAGAGCAGGTAGTGCCACCATCGCAGCAGTGAAAGAATATAAAAGGACAGGTGGGACAGGCGATGTAGCGTCAACAGGCAGAGACAAGGCTGAGGTACTCAATACCTTCTTTGCCTTGATCTTCAACAGAGTCTGCCAGCCCTTTGTGCCTCAAGAAGAGAATCTGCTAGTAGTGGAAAAGGACTGAGTTGGGGGTCTTCTCTTGAGGAATCCCTACCCATGCAAGTCTGGGGGAACCAGCCAGGTGCTCAGAGGGCTGGCCGATGTCATGACAATGCCACTTTTTATCTCTGAATGGCCATGGAGATTTGGAGAGATACCTAATGGCTGAAAAAAGGCTAAATGTTGCACTTTATCTTCTAAAAGAGCAAGGACAATCCAAGAAGCTAAAGGGTGGTGAGCTTCACTTTGGGAAAATCACAGAAGTTTTCTTGGAAGCTGTTTCTGGGTATATAGAGGAGAAAAGGTGACTGAAAAGACCAGCATGGGTTTACCAAGTGTAATCATGCCTGAACAACCTGCCTTGATCCATGGATGATGGGAGAGCAGTGAATAGGAAACTTTTGGAACGGTCTCCCCCAGCTTCCTTGTTGGGAAAATTAGACGAGAGAAAAACTGATTGGATCATACTGATTCATGGTTTATAGTCCACCTGGCAGCTGGTTACAAGTGAAGTTCTTCAGAAGTCTGTCTTGAGACCTGTCCTGCTTAATATCCCTATCAATAGCCTGGAGGAGGAGACAGAGCACACTGTCATCCCATCTGTGGACATCAGACTAAGGCATACAGTCAACATGCTCCAGGATGGGGCTGCCATTCAGAGGGGCCTAGGTAGGCCAGTTGAATGGGAAAACAGAAAGTCAGCAAGGATGAATGCACTGGGTGTGGACTAACACCCTGCATTTCTATGGGCTAGACACTGACAGGCTGGGTGCAGCTCGGACGGGAAGCACCCAGGTCCTTTGGTGGCCAACAAACCAAACATGAGCCAGCAGAATGCTCTGGCAGGGATGAAGGCTAACAGCATCCTCATCTTCATCAGCAGAAGCGTGGTTAACAGATCAAGGGAAGTGATTGTTGCTTTTTATACGACATTCAGTCGTACAGTATCTGGAATACTGTATCTAGTTTGGGTACCCCCAATTAAGGAGGACCTTCAGAAACTTCAGCAAGTCCCTTGAAGGGCTACCAAGATGGTTGGGAGCTGGAGCATTTGCCCTGCAAGGAGATGCCAGGCAAGCTGGACTCGTTCAGCCTAGGGAAGGGAAAACAAATAGCTGCCTTCCAGTACCTGCTAGGGAGGTCTCCTCCAACTTTAATGACTCTGCAGTTCTAAGCAAATACGAATTTGGGGTTAAAGTTAAGAAAAACTTCACCTTCAGAAAGATTTCAGAGATTTTGTATAAATGTGTATTGCCTGTGTTAATAGCAAGCTTGCTGCATGGGGACATTTTAGAGAAATTACGGTGTTACTCTGCTTTCAACAATCTCTGGTTAATGACCCATTGATCTGTAATTAGTAAGAGATACTGGACAGAATTTAAAGTCAAAATGTTTAAAGGCGCATCACAGTTGCACGTCTTTTGATAGCACTTAGAAAAATGATTGTTTATTGAAATACGAGTGTACTCATCTCAAGAATTAAGCAAAGTCTGGTTTGTTCAGACTTCTGAACAAATGTCTGAAAATAAGGGTGGATTAGAAAACAGGACCGTTTTGCTACTCTTGTTACTTCTTCAGAATTTATTAAGCATATGAAAAGCAAAGCAGCTCTTATACCTCACATTTTTCTTCCAGAAGAATTCCCAGTTTTGTAATTCCTGGGATTTGGGTGTTTTTTTTTTTTGATAAAAATACTTAGAACTAAATTCTAGCTCTTCCGGTTTTTCTGTCAAGATGGAAGAGCTGTTCCCTTTTTTTACAGAACTTTTGCCTGTACTGCAGTGGAAGTGATCTACCGGCATTTCAGCGTAGTGTTCAAAGCTGCTCCTCCAGGGAAGGTGGCACAGAAGCGTTTGGGGAAGCAGCTGGGGAGCGGGTGTGTAACTTAAGCCCACACAAGGAGCCAGCACTCAGCTTTGGCTCGCGTGGTGGGTGACCACGAACTGCGACGGCCTGGTCCTGTATCTGCAGAGGCCATCGTGTGCGTTGGCAGTGACCCTGGGTGCTATGTGTGTGGCTGTGCCACGCTGTCACCAAAAGGGTTTGGACCTGGCTAGGAAGGAAACTGCCTGTAGGGCTGCGCCTCCCATAAAGTCGCACGTTCCCCTGTTGTTCACCTGGCGTGGGACCCCGCGGGTCAGTCCCTGAAGCGCTCTGAGAAGCCTTGGCAAGTGCTTGTCCCGAGTGGCTACTCAGTTCTTAGCTAGGACAGCTGAGTCCGGGTGATAGAACCCTTAAAAAGAAAAGAAATAAAAGCTATTTTCTATAAAAAGATACTAGTTTATACTGAAAGGGAAGAGCGATGGGATGTCATTACGCCTCCAAACGTTTCCTGTATTGAAGGAATGACATGATTGACTGTCTACCTACTATATAGTACTATATATAGCTATAAATAGTGTGCGTATATATACTAGTACTTCTATAGCTATACGTCGGTTCGCAATCTATATGTAGTGCCCGTATCGTGCCCCCACGGTTACATACGCAGTGCTGTATATACCTGTTTTGAGAAAGACACTGCGAGTATGTGTGTTACCCGCTCCAGCCCTGACGTGCCAAGCGGTACAAACCTGCGGGACACGCCGGGGGCCGCCGGCGCCCCGCCGCCGGGGCGGGAAGCCCGCCGAGCTGCGCGGGCCCCGGCGCGGCTGCGGGCCCGCTCCCGCCTCACGTCACTCGCGGACAGGACTCGCGGGCGGGGAAGGCGCGGGGGCGCCAGGGGGCGCGCGGCGGCGCCAGGGGGCGGAGAGTCGGGCCCCGCCCCGCCGGGCCGTAGTCCCCGCCCCCCCCGTCGCGCGTCCTGCCCGCAGCCGCCGTGCCGATGCCACGTGGGAGGCGGCGGAGCCGCCGTCGGCGCCGGGCCGGAACCGAAGCCCCCCTGACGCTGGGGACGGCCCTCGCCGGGCGCCGGGAGGAGGGGAGGTCGCGGAGCCCCCGGGACCGCTGCGGGATCGCCGAGACCCGATGGGTGCTCGGCGCCGTGGCGCCCGGCTCGCGGCTCGGCCTCCCGGGCCTAGAGGCGCTGGCGGCGGCCGCCGGGCCTAGGGGCGGCTCCCCGCCCTGGGCGGCCCCCTCGCTGCTCCAGCTGCCGGCGGCGGCCCAGCCGGACCCGCGGCGGGAAGGCAGCGACCTGCCCGCCGGCGCGCCGGCCGCCCTGGCCGTGCTGCGCCTCCAGCCCGGCGCCGAGGGCTCGGCGCGGGCGGTGGCGGCGGCTGCCGGGGGCCCGCGCCGCGCCTGCGGACCGTCTACGTGAACCCGCGCTGGCTGGAGCGGCAGGCCGCGCTGGGGGCGGCGGCGGCGGCGGCCAGCCCTTGCGCCGAGGCGGCGGCGGCCAGCGGCGCGGCCGGAGGCGCGGCCAGCGGTGCGGCCGGGGGCCCGGTGGCGGCGGCCGCGGCGGCGGGGCAGGGCGAAGCGGCGCCCGCGGCGGCGGCGGAGGCGGCGGCCACCCCATACGTGGGGCTCCGGCGGCCGCTGGGCTACCAGCTGGCCAAGGCCACGAAGGAGCGGATCTGGCGGGGGGAGTTCATTGACCTCTTTTCCTTGCTCCACACAGAGCTGGCCCCCGCGCACGGCCCGCGCCCGGGGGACACGCTGGACCAGTGGGTCTCTGCCTTCCTGGTGTACGCCAGCGTGGTGTGCGAGAAGCACCCGGCGCGCTGCGGAGCCATGTTCAAGTACCTGGACACCATCCGCAAGCTGCACGCCACGTACGGGGGCACGTCGTGGATGAGCTACGACGAGGACTTTAGGCGGCGGGCGGCCAAGGACCCCACCCTGCCCTGGGGCGACGTCGACCTGGACCTCTGGATGAAGTGGATGGCACCCCTCAAGTCGCTCGTCACCAGGCACCTGCCTGCTGACAGCGAGTCGCCGCCCACCACGCCGCCGCCGTCGTCGTCCCAGAGTCCCAAGCAGGAGGAGAAAAGCCAGGTGTGACGGGCCAGCGACAGCGTGCCTGCCAGCTCCCATGGCCGGGCACGGTGGCCTCTCGGAGTGAACGGGGAGAAGGGGGCAGTTGGGGTGCCCTCCAGTCGGTCAGCAGCTCCTGCTTCACGGGGCTAACCCGTCACTCGTGCTGGCTGAGGGGCCACGCTGGTGGCTGGCTGGCTGGCCGCCGTGGGAGGTGTGGGCATTGCTGGGGGAAAAAGCATGTTCTCGGCAAAGAATTGTTCGTAGCCTTTACCACTGTGGTCACTACTAGTTAGGAACACCAGTAATTCCCTCCCCTGGCCTATAGCTGCATTTTCCTTAACCTCTTGGAAGAATGTTGCAGTTTTTTTTCCCCCGAGTTGTTTTTAAATCATTAACTTTCTCAGCAATACAGATACCAATATGTAAGACAAAGAGTGCAGACTGTACAGTTACTGTGGGAGCATGTGGTAGTTGCAGGCTGTGTGGGAGGCGAGAAAAACTGATGTGAATAAAGATAAGCTTCTGTATGAATGGCCGCAGCTTGCAAATTCACTGTCATTTGGAGATTTATTCTACTTTGGGACTCAGTAGAGTTAATCCGTGAGTTGTGGCCTGTTTTGTGGCAAAGGGCGGTGGGTGTGACAGGGGAAGTGAGGAGGATTTTGTGTATGTTAAGGATTTGCTTTCATTACAGGCTTTGAGTGGCACTGAATTGGCGTAACCCCTAATGTACATGGGCAGATCTACCCCCTCCACTGCCTGAGCTGTGACAGCGAGCTCCCCTGCTACAAAGGGCTGCCCGCCAATATTAGGGGTTGTGCTGCTGCTCTTACACCAGTAGTCTGTCAGATCCCCCGTGCAGAAAATGCGGAACCCAAAATGTTGATTTTCATGCCAGCTGAATTGTAGGGAGATGCTGTTACATTTGCTCTGTTTATTTCTAAGTAACTTTTTTAGGACCGTAGAAAGAACCTTTTTGTTCCTAAAGGGTTTTTGCTAGCTCATCAGATGCTGCGCTGCCCAGGGATTGTCAGCACAGAGGAGTGGCTAAATTGTTGGGTTCTGTTAGCCTGGAAAGGGAGGACCCTTTTTCAGGACGTCTGCATGTACTGGTTGTGTCACACCCAACCCTGACTTGGGTACCTATCGAAAGTGACTCCTCTGGGCTGACCTGCAACAAAGAAAGGGAGCAAACACCTTGCAGCGTATACTGTAACAGATCCCGGTGCAGGTCTTGTGGCCTTGGTGCCTTCTGTGGTTGATGCTCTAGATTTATGCAGCTTGTTCTGATACCTCTGTTTAGATTTCTCCCTTCTCAAGAACAACAGTTCAGTTCTTGTTTTGCTGCAGATCTTACGTGAGCACCAGACGGGCAGTGGCTCATAGCTTTCATCTCATCTGAGACTGGATCTTCAGCTTGTCACATTAACCAGGCTTGCAACTTCTTCCACAGTGGCTGGTCTGTCAGAGCAGAGATTTTGCACTGTTGTCTGCGGCGGCACCAGCACTCTCCATCCCCTTTGGTTTCATGGATGTTTCCCAGTTTAATTTTAGCAGTGGCATTGATTTCTTTTTAATTCCCCCCCCCCCCCCCCCCCCCCCCGTTACATTTGGAAGAATCAACCAGAAATTGTATAAAGAAAAATTCAACATGTTTATTTTCACTAAATAGTTTACAAACATGAAAGTTCTGGTATTTTGTAAAAACAGTAATGCTTTCGTGGCACAATAAAAAGCAAAAGTGAAAGTCGTGCGATTGTTCAGTGTGGGTTCAACCGCCTTTCTGTTATTGGAGCAGGTTTTAATTGGTAGCACGTAGTGTCTTACAACTGTTTAAAAGAAGTCCTTAAATAATGGCTCAAGCAGCTGTTAAATGTAGATGAGGTCGAGGATAAAGCAGGAGTTTATCACTGGTGAGGCAGCAGCAAGGAAATTTTGCTTTTTTGGGGGTGACCTGTGGGTTTCCCCTGCCCCAGCTCATTGCAAGCTGTAATTATGTTGTGTAAAACTACATCAGAGAAGTAAAGGTGTGAGTTCACACTTGGACAAAAGAATCAAGAGAATTAAAATGAGGGAGAATAAGCTTTTATGGACTTACAGCTTTGGCCAGAACCTGAGCTTTTCCACATTAGTGCTGTCAAGAGGAGGAGGAGGTGTTTTTACAAAGACCTTTTCTACCAGATTGTGTGTTTGAACTGATTTTGTTTTCATATTTTCTAAGGATGACATTAGGCAGCCTGACTGGATTTCATTTCCCATTTCAGTTGAAGGCTTCTTAAATTTCAGCCTGTATCTCATAGTTCTGCAGCTTCACAGAAGATTAACCAGTAAAAACAAAGTCAGGGAAAGCAAAGCACCGTGTCTGGGGCTAGCTGTCCTTTCCAAGGCACCACTGAAGAGCTGTACCTTTGCTTTACACAGGAAGAACAAAACGAGAATCCCTAGTTTTAGTTTCGGTGCGATAATTGGCGCGTGTGTAGGATAACCAGGATTGATTCCTGCAGAGTTATGTCTGTATGTTTAACTTCAGACAATTCTCAATTACTTTTTTTTTTCCAGACTCCATGAAAACAGAAGGCCAGTTGGGATGGCAGTCAGACTAAGTGGGTGAGTTTCTATATAAAACTGACTAACTTTGGATTTAAAATATTTGCAGATTTGTTAAATACAGAATTTCTTATTGGTGCCAACAGCCTGACTCCGTTGGTGTTTAAGTGGAGCTCTGGTATTCTAGTGCATTCTTTTACCTCTGCTTCTGTTGCGTTGCAAGCTGTGCTAGAGAAGACGTAGGAAATTCATTTTACCCAATCAGCAATTGTAACAATGGACTACAAACCTGCAGAGCAAGCCAGTTTGCTGGAAAACAGGAATTCCTGCAGCGCAGCACTTGTCACAGACTACCCAAAGAGGGCAAAGATTCAGGAAGGTGAATAAATTGAACATTGGTTGAATGAGGTCAGGAACAGTCTCCTGGAGGAGAACCCTGCCCTAAAATACTACTTTGAAAGTATAAGCCAATTTAATGTGCAGATTAACCCTTCTCATTTGAGCAAACGTGTGCAATCCTGGATCTTTGCAGATCACAACCGGACACTTCAAAAACCTATGTACTATATTTGTTTAAAGAAAAAATAAATCATAACTTGTCTTGTTACAGCTGTTACTTTTACCATTTCATTGAGAATATCTGCAACATAAATGTGTATTTGACTTGCAACAGTATCATACACTTGGTATAATAACTCAGGTTGTCAACAGAATTACTCTGTGAGGCTCAATATCGCCTCTCCATTCTTCTCTGAAAAATGCATTAACCCTTGCTGTCGTTATCAGAAGTCAGTTACAGCCCAGCTGTGCATTGCAAAATTCTTGATCAAATACAATGATTGACCTAAATTATTATTCTGTTTTTATCCACCTAGAATAATTAAAATCCTGAGCATCAGACTAGACCTTTGTAGTCTGGTGTTCACGAAAATCATATTCACTGGTTCATGGTTTAATCATGCTACATCTCAGTGTTTTGTTTTCTTTTTCCTTTTCCCTTGCGTACTAGGGAGTATGATCAAGGTAATACTATGATCCAGTAACGTGCATAATGGTAAGGGTATGCCTTTAGTTGTTTCAGGAAAAAGCTGCCATTATGTGCTCTCCTTTACCTTTCTTGATAGTTTCAATAATATGCATAACATGAAGTGTTTGTAAATTGATATTAAACTGTTTGTGACTTCACCTAAATAAATTTTTTATATATATATATATGCTATTCTTAATCTTAGCTGGTTTTTTCCTCCCTTGTGCTTATAGTGCCACTTCCCCTTTTGTAATCACTTTTTTTCCCATCACCTGACATCTTAGAAGATTTCCGTTTTTTGGTTACGGAAGCACAACTGAATCTTAACTGGTGACAGACAACAAATAGACCTTTGAAATTTGCTTTCAGTATTTTGCCTAAAGGCTTGATAATGTTGTAACTGCAGTTGTCATAGCTTATTCATTATTATGAATTATTCATTACTGCCAGTTGTTGAGACAACAATAGTTACGGGACCTTGATCTGTCCGAAAATGAAATAGCTCCTGTACTGAAATACTGGTATTTTAATGGCCTCCAAACTGGGACTCTGATCCAGAGAATGCTGAGATACCTGCATTCAGTACAGTACAATACAGTGCACTTTTACTTGTAATTCCATACCTTTCATTTTTGGGAAGGGGCCTAAGCTCAGTAATCAGATCACCCGGGCCATTTTTCCCTTGTTCTGTTCCTAAGAAATCAGAACTGGGTTGCTCACTGGTCTGCGCTGCATCTCTTCACCATCATTGCTACGCGTGAACCACCTCAGGCATCTCTTCCCAAGGAAATGCTATAATAGTAGCAGGATCTGGGGGAGGCACAGGGAGAGGGTGATGGGGAGGGAGGAAGGATGAGCAGACATTGGTCACCTCAGTCCCACTGATGAATTGCAGAAGTGCGGGCGTTAACCTACTGACTCAGAGCAGCAAAGCAGCAACAGTTTTGTTTTTCTTGTCCTATTTGGGAGCAGCGTTCCCAGATGGAGTCTGAAACGCTTCCTAACGTTCTTCGCTGAGTCCTTCTGCCAAGAATTTCTTGGGTTGGTTTGTTACTCTCTCCAGTCTTCATGCAGTCTGGTGCCCTTCCTGGCACTCCGTCACCTCCCAGTTTCCTGGTTGCTACTGGTGCTGGGTTGGACCACCCCGTCCTCTGCATCTGCTGTAGACAATTGGCAGGGTGCTGCCGGGCTCTCCAGTGTCCGTGACTGCTTTCAGACTGCTGCCTGCTCTCATAAAGACCCTTGCCTTTCGCATCGTTGGCAGTGGTGTTTACAACGTGTGGGACCTTCCCCTCCCTTTGTTTCCTTCTTTATAAACTTGGCCTCTGTCACTGTCCTAGAGCCACGCAGTGACTTCACTGTGGTACTTGTGCATCCTTGCTTTGGCACCGGTTGTTGCACATGTGCTTCCCCCCCATTGCTGTGCTGTAAGCTCCTGCATCGTTTCCTTGTCTGCCAGTTTCTCGTTAAAAGTGTGGGATTTCAATGGTTTTCTTCAAATTCCAGCAGTGAGTTACGGTGTGGGTTTGCGTCTGTTGTTAACAGCCGGTGAATCTCACCCTGGCAGCTCCTGATGTCGGCTTGTCCTTGTTGAGGCAGCGTGCTGGCTGTGGTGAAAGGGTGGTGCAGAACCGCGTGTCCCCCGTTCATCCCTGATTTACAAGTAGGTGCCTTCCGGTGGTGATGAGCCAACCTTGGTGTCATTTACTTGGTACGGCAGGCAGCACGGAGATGCTGACGATGCCTGCTGTCTGGAAGGGGACATTGAGGATAACCCTTGAACCAAGCAATGCTTGAAGATAGAGCACCCGGTTGGTGAGAGGCTTAGCGTGGAAGCGAACCGTGATTCTGGCTGTTCTTCTTTGGGTAACTGATCTGCAGCAGAAGTGAGGGATACACAGGAATTCTTTCTTCATGCTATTTCTGTAAGTCCTCTTACTTAGCATGTGGGGGGTGTCCTCTTTTCAGAGTTGCTGCAAATTCTTGACGCTTTTCTCAAAAAATCTTGAGCGTTTGTACAAAGTTGCAGCAAAGCTTTTCACCGACACTGATGGAATTCCCAGTTGGGAATACTTGTAAAATGTTTGGGAATTGACTTGTTTGGGAGGACCAGCATCTTATAAAAAAATAGTTCCCTGTCAGTTGTCTAGAATTAAGCAGCACATACTTTTGGGGAGTAATTTCAGATGTTTATTTTTAGGTATTTCTAGCGAGACAGAATTTTTTTTTTACAGATGTGCTTTTTCATGTGCTGGATTAATATGCACTGTTATTACAAAGAACAAATTAAAACCAGCGCAGTGTGACTCTGACAGCATAAAATGTGTTGCAACTCAGGGATGAGACTAAAATGCATAAGTCTTTAAGCAGGCTGACGCGGCTGGGGAGATCAGAGTCGTGCTTCAGCACGAGTAGAGTCAAATGGGATTTCCAACTTCTCTGTGCTGCAGTTAGGTTTGAGGTGTTTGGAGCATCTGAAAAAGACTCAGTGTTACTGCTCTTCCACCCTTACTAGTATAATGATGTGCCTTTAAAGGTAAGATGACAGCAGAACATCTTGCACGCGGGGTAGTCTGTCGCATCTGCAGTTGAACAAAATTAATACTTCTGAGTTCTGATGAGATTCTGTCAGTTACTCAATGTGAATTCCAATTTAAGTTTAAACCGTTGTTTTCCCATCTTCCTCTTCCTCCTGTCATCTTATCAGCTTGTTTTCTTCTTTATAAAAGCCTGGTGAACACAGCAAGCCAGTCCTGAGGGCCAGCCGTGGGCTCAGGCAGTGTGTGACCGGAGTGTCTGCACGTACGGCACCCTTCACCCCTGTAGGTCGTCCTGCCCAGCTGGTGTGTTCTACCATGAAGATACTCAGTATGTATCTAAGCGTGCCTAGATGGAGTGCTCGTGGGAGGCTCCCCAGCTGCCTGCAAGGGTTCACGTGTTTTTGAGAAGCTGGTGGCATTGGCAACAAGTCTTTCTGTCCACTCCTGCAGTCAAATCCAACCCGAAACCCCAGAGACTGTTGTAACCGTTGAGGGGAGGGATGTGAGTCTGTGCTCACGGCCTCGGTGTTTGTGGAAATGTTGCGTAGTGAAGTTAGCAAACATTTTTGGGGGTCATATGCTTAATAGGGATGGCAACAATTGATAATGCCTTGGGGGTGCTTTTGGCAGTTACTTCTACAAGGAGATGATATCCCTGAAAACGTCTGGAAAAACTGTAAAGCTAGATCTTGCTTCTCCCCTCTCGTTTTGGCGTTCAGGTTTGACTGTTACCCTGTCACGAAGTTCACGGTGCATTAGTCCAGCCCAATACAGCGCATAAATTTTTACCCATATAATCTTCTGCATTCAATACTTTTCTTTTGTTAAATTTGTCTCAGGTTTGTGGTTTTTTTTCCCCTGGGAATTCTTGTCAAAGCCAGTTGGCATTTTTGTGTTTTGGCAGTTTACTGAGCAATTGGCTAAATGGCAGCTGAGATTTAAAAAGCAGAAACATGTTTACAAGATAGTACGTGTTTATAAACGTGAAATATTTCAAGAAGTACTTTTTACCTTTTTTTTGATGGCTGTTGCTCTGTCTTTAAAGTAAAGAACTCTCTCCTCTTCCCCAAGTCTCAGTGCAGTGTTGCTTTGTTAGTATTTCCAGGGCAGCAGGGGAATGTTTGCATCCAAACAAAACCTGTTTTCTTTACATTTTTTAATTGCAAACGCTTAAGCCCATGAAATCCTTTCCACGTAACTCAATCACTGTTTAGCTTAAGAATTTATTTTGGTTCTGTGCAAAGTCTAAAACTCACATTCAGTTTTAGCATTTTGTTTGGTTGGTTTTTTCCCCTGGAATCACATGAGAGCATTGCATCTGCACCTACATCGGCTGATATAGAAAGCGTCATCTGCCACGTAAAATGGCAGTCCTAATGATCTGAAATCAGGAATCGCTGTTTAAAAACAGAAATATGGCTTAATGCTGGCTGCAGATGCTGTCCAGAAATGCCCTATGTGGCATAACCGCTCAAGTTTATTTCCACATGAAGTCTCAGCCCCTGGCTGTGCCTGGTGCTCTGCTGAGGCAGGCGCAGGCAGTGAAAGGGCTGGGGGTGCCGGGGTTAGTTGGTGGGGCTGTTCAGTTGATAAGCTGCAAGACAACGTAGATGCAGAGGACCTGGACCGTGTCTTCCCCTATAGATGTCCCTGGCACAGAGGCAAGACAGCTCCTTGAAATGCCTAATGCGAACCAAGAGTTCGTGCCTCCTCTGCCTAAACTTTCCACCCTCTGCTTTGGCATTCTGGCATTTATTTTCCACCATACCTCTTTCATCTCTGTGGGGATTTTTTTCACTCCATAACAGTCAAATGTCAGTCATGCCAGTGTTTGGCAGGAAGAAATACCACCAGCGTGTGCGGTTGGTTCCCTACCGTGTGCACGTCTCCCATGGATGACAAGTGGAAAGATATTTTTTCCCCTTAAAGCTGGGGAGTTCATACAGCTCCTTAACAGCGGTGCTTGGATTAGAAATGTTAGAAACACCGGATTCTTGACAATAAAATAAAGATCAGTTGGAGGTGGAGAAATCTGTGCGGGTGCCTTTGCTCAAGGCCTGCAGCTGTGCATCTTGCTGCGCTTGGTGTGGCTGCAGATGATGAGGGACTTCAAGCACGAGGCTTCTCAAAGTGCTGTGGAGTGGGAGGGAAGCATTTCTTTTCCTTCTTTCTGTGTCATTTTCCTTGTGCTTTATCCCTCACCAACAGTTTCTGAAGCCAGATGTGTGACTTTGCTATCAAGTACTGGTGGATAACGGGGAAATCTTACTGCCACCATAGTGGATTGTTGGGAGAAATGACTTGACATCTGCAAGATCATGGAGGTTTTCCAGAAGCAGTACAATAAATTTGGTGGTATTGAAGGACAAAAAAACTGACTTCAGGGGACCCAATCTGTCCTTTGCTTTGCCAGTGAGGAGAAGAAGATTCAGCCACGCAGCTTAAATGTGACACAAGCCAGTGGAAACGCTACGGGTGAAGGTTTGGTACCAGAAAGTAAATGTGCGTGTTGCTACTGCTCTGGGTGCTTTGCAGGCCAATACATGAGCACAAAAAGGAGCTCTGGCTCGGCTGCTGGCGATGGTGACCCACTGAACATGAGGGCACCTCACGGAACTGCTTACGGAGCCCCATGGCTGAAGGGAGCTTAAAAGAGCATTCCTCTTCTTGTGCCTTAGCATGCTTTAAAAAACAAAGGACAAAAGAAGTACTTTCTTTGTATAACTGGAATGTGCAATAAATAACAACAACACATAAGCTACAGTTGCAAGTGCTTTTTGAGAGGAGAGTGGGTGATATCGGCTATGCACCATTTCCTAAAATATGCATTTTCTATTTTAAACGTTTTGATTGCACACAGATGAAAAGGAATAAAATGGAATCTTTCAGTACAAATAAGGTAGAGAACAATACAATCTACCAGTGTGTTAAGATTACTTAAAATGTCCTGTGGCTTTGTTAGCGAGCATTTATAAAACAGTGGGGTGGGTTTTTGTCACTGCTCAAAACAATGAAAACACAAACTTCTGGCATGTTACAACACTGGTGAGAGCAGCACTAGTTGCTTGTGGCCCTGTACTGCATGGAGGTGTAAGTAGCCTCAGTTGTTCCCCATGAGAAAGGAGAGGAATGGATAAGCATAGCCTTTACCTGCCTCTTGTATGAGGAAGCTGTTAATACGGAGTGCTTCCCGAAGTGGAGAAGCCAAGAACAAGACCTTGGGTCTTCCCCCTGGTTCCCAGCTGCACTGCTGGGTTCTGAGGTACACGGTACCTTTTGGCTTCTCTTGATCTCTCCAGCCCGCAGTCTGTGATGAGCAGTTTCTGCAGAGCATGGAAATGAAGAAACTCTTCTTTTTTTGTGTTGGTTTTGGTTTTTTCTGGTGTTCCTGCAGCTTCAGTCTTGACACCTTGCTCTGTGAAGCTGCTGCGAGAGGGAATCGCTGGAACCGAACAGGTGAGGAGGGCAGGTAGAGATGTTTCCTCACGAGCGTACGAAAAGTGCGGTGAATGCTACTGAGCTTTCCAAATTCTGGGAGATGTTGGTTATAGCTTGATTCATATCTCGCAGTGTTGGAGGACCAGGAAAGGTAAACCTGCTTACTGCTGCAGCTTGTGTTGCCCTGAGCAGTGTACGCCCTGTGTATCGCCTGGCATGGGCATGGGACGATTTTGGCTGTGGTGGGAGGATAACATTATTGGACAAAACATGTCCCAGTGAGACGGCTGTCTCTGTGGCTTAACCTGGCAAGCCACAAGAAAGTAAAGCACGTTTTACCTCTCTTGCGAAATGCAGAAATGACTTTTTTGAGATGGGGATGTTGCCTCAAGCACATGTGCCCGTTTGAAGTAGTGAGTGTTTTAAAAATAGTGTTGCAAATGCTGGACCTAGTCGAGCAAGAACCTGAAAGCTTTGAAATGTTAGCTCTGGATAGCTTTATCTGTTAGTTTGCTCTGCTCAGAACGACTGACAATTAAATTAAGTTCTGCGTTGCTGTTTTAATGTCTGTGAAGTTCCACCACAGGTTGCCAGTGGTGGTGTTGATTAATTACTTTATGAATAAGAAACAAAGGACCTATTCTCCTGATTTGATTTCCTCGCCTCCTGCCTGCTGGAGAAATGCTGTTGTGAAAAGGAAAGCTGTTTCAGACATTGTGGTGAGGCTGGAGTTCTTTAGGAAACTGCAGAGGCCATTTGCTTTATCCTCCCCTCTCTGTTACTGCATCCTTTGAAAACAGGCAGGGCCGGAGTCCAAGAGCCAGCAGGAGCCAGGTGGGCCAGCAAGGAGGAGCGAGCCATTTGAGATGGCACCGGATGGGAGAGTTGTCTTAACGATTGGTTAATGACCTTCACCGGAGATGCCCGTTTTAAGGATATGGGAGAAGTAGGAAACACACCTGCACGCACATCACATGCTAGCAGCTACACAGCACTCCAGGAAACGGATGATGTCTGAGGCTGGTTATACATTCCCTGCTTTTCCTCCTTGCCTGTCTGCTGTGCTTTTCGTGGAGGCTTTGGCAGGAGGAAAGGCTACGGAAGATTAACTGGTGTGGGGCCAGGTCTGCACTGTGATTGCCCAAGCTCGCCTCGCTCCAGGAGCCGATAGCAGAAGCAGGAATTTAACTGATGTCTAGAAAAGCTGAGATTTACAAATTTGTGTGTAAGCATCGGAAATCGTGACTACAGAGCTACAGGAGGCTGGAGAAAACACAGTGAACAGTAAACTATGGGAAATACTCTTTTCTGGAAGCCCTTTTCAAGCAGTAAGGAAGTAGCAAAGTCTGTCAGGCTTTGCTGCATGTCATGCTGAAGACAGTGGACACTGAGAGATGGGTCAGAAATGATACAGCTGCATTGTACAGGTAAAATTGTTGTCTGTGGCATACGAATATTTCTTCACCACGATATTTCATGTTGTACTTTCTACTCCAGTCTTTGTCCTGGAATTACTTTTTCTTTCCCTTGTTTTTGGGGTTTTTTTGACTAGGAGGTCCCAGGGGGCTGTCAGTGGTGATGCCCTGAGTAGAAACTGTTTAAAGCTCTCCAAGATCGACTCAGGGTTTATCTTCAGCGTATGCGACTTTGCTTTTACATATGCCGGATTTTACTTACTGTTGTTCTGTGTAGCCTGATGGTTTGCCAAGGCCCTCTCCAATTTCTCAGTGTTTCCTTTAAAGATTCAGCCTGCATAATTTTCAAACATCCCAGTATTCTTTCTGATTCTTTCTGGATGCAGGTGCCTTCAATGTCTATAAATGCTTCTGCTAGGTAGCAGGTAAGAGAAGCTCAACTTCTGTGTCCTGGAGTTTATTTTGTTCCTGTCAGGTCTCCTGTCTTCTGGGACACGGTGCTGTTCTTCACAGTACAAGCTTCTACTTCTCGTGTTTCTAAAACAAAGCTTAGCCACCTGACCTTAAATTCAGCATGATGCCAAAAAAATCTCTCTAAACCCATTTTGTTTCAAGTGAAACTGCTCCTACTGCAACTATATAAAAATTACTCAATTTTTTCCTCAACAGCTGGGCCCTTCATGTTCAGCAGCACACCTGTGGACATTTACTGTATTTATTTGTGAAAGTATTTCCAATTTTGTGTTTTCATTGAAGATGTTACTTCAGCAAGTTGCAGCGTCAGAAAAGTTGTTTCGTTTGTTTTTTTCCAGAAAACAGCAATTTCTATAAAACAGAAAAGGTACTGAAAACCCATCTCAATTATTTTAAGATTATATTTTTTTTTGTTCCTTTTTACTCCATGAAAGAAAAATGGATACTTGCACAGAAATCTCTCTCACTTTACTGCAAAGCCTTGCAAGTACATTATAATGATCTTGGCATGTGACTTGTTAACGCATAGAGGTGTGTGCGCTAACAAAAACATAAAGAGCCTTGGCTTTTACAGTAACAGATGGCCTGCAATACACATGGGATTTTTTGAAGAATTATTTAAATCAGAAAGGCTGTAGAGGATAGCCAAAATGATGTGAACCAATTTCAGGGACTATATTTGTAGCACTATCTTTAGTTTCTATTTTGGTGGTCTGGCTTGGAGCCAGACTTTCTTTAACTTGGGAGTTTTTCTGGCACAATGTAAAAATGGCTCTGTATTACTATTCCTAACGTTTTGCAAAATCTCCCTTCAGAGTAGTCATTTCTAAATAACCAATGCTTGTGCAGTTATTTTCTACTGCCTACAAAGCCACAGATGAGAGGAGCAATGAGAAAGCTTGATTGCCAATTTAAACTTCATCTGTATTGAAGAGGACGAAACTCTTGTTTCAAGATTGTTTGCAGCTATTTCCCCTGTCAATGTTAATTGTGGTTTTGGGTGTGCGTGGACTGTAGGATCTAGCGCTTAGGGATTTAGAAATGACAGGCTCTCATACAAGTGATTCCAGATGGTGGGATTTTTCCTGCAGGCACAGCCCTGGCTCTTCCCAAGACATAAGTGGTGCGAACCATCCCGCGATCGCAACACGCTGCCTCTCAAGAGGCATTAGGTGCAGCAAGGCTGTGTTGTGCCTCCACAGTGCTGCACTGAATTTCTCTCATCCAGGCTTTTCAGCGGAATCCTACTAAGCTTTCCCAGTATCAATACAAAAACACCTGAAAAATCCTTGGAGGTACAGACAAGAAACCAGGGCACATGACCAAGTGTGTAACTGGCACAGCAGACTGCCTGCAGCTTCACTGTCGCTACCTGGGGAGGGAAATGCTCGGTGCAGAGGCAGCCGAGCTGAGTCTGGCGTTAGGTACCACAGAGCCCTGGCAGCATCCTGGTGACGTGAGTCCCAGTCCCGACGTGGTGCTACCCTGCTCACTATGGGCGGTGCCCCCAGTGAGACAGAAACACGGAGGAGGTGAGTTGCTGCTCATCTCTCACTCCTGGACAAGCCGGGACCTTGCTTACAAGGCAGTTCAGGGATATGAGAGCACTGGGTCCATGTCACACCAGCCCTAACAATGGCACCGATCAGACCTGCACGTGACTAAGTTTAATGCTGTCAGCTGCTGTATAGGAGCCTAAAGTATTTTGCCTGGCTACATTTACTCCTCTTTCCCCCAAAACATAAAGCTGACTTTATATAAATCCATACAACCCACATATGTAAATATAAAGGTAATTTCTTTTTCAGGTCTTAAATGAATATTCATGTTCTAAACATAAATAAGTGGCCATGTGTGTGTTTTATTCAAAGCCACGTTCTGAATTTAGAAATGTCTCCTGGAGCTGTCAGACCTTTCCCAGCTCTCAAGCACAGAAGGAATCTTCCAGCTGGAAGTCGGTCCCTTTGGGTGCTGCACTACTGGTAGCTATGGATGAGCTGTGTGCACTGACTGCAACGGCAGCCCTGGTCTGGAATTCGGGGTGGGGGCACCTGGTACCTCACCAATGTGCCACAGAGCTCGTCACATACACTCAAGGCAGCTCTTGTTGGGCCGGCCTAGGTAAGCGGGGTGAGGACAGAAAACCAGATCACAAACAGTTGGTAAGACCCAGTGTCTTTTGATTGGTTTCTGGTGCACATCATTCTTGTATCCCAGGTTAATGTCCCACCATCAGAAGAATATTTGTCATGTTTCAAAACTGGATGCGTCTTCACATGCACAGACTTGCTATCCACTAAGCTTCGATAGAAACTCTTCTTTCCTGGGCAGTAACAGTTCTCATTATCCTCCTGAGGCACTGACAGTCTTTTCATTTACTGCTTTTAGATCTCCCAGCAGACTCCAGAGCAAATAATGAATGAGTACTTTTTGATTTTTACCAACTTTCAGTAGAAGGTATGTTTTTATGACACAGAAATTGTTACACAGATTGTTCTTCTGGCCAGAGAAATGAGTTCTAACATGTTGCGGAGCTTTAAGGGGGGGAGAATTTGTACTGAGGACAACCATGTGTCCTGGGAAAAAGTTGGGAAGAGATAAGCAAAATAAACAAACATTTGGAATGGAAATGGTGAGTGAGTAGCTGCCCGAAGTGGAAAGTAGAATTTAAGTTCATTTCTTTGCATGCATGTGCAGTAGTTTGGTATCGTAAATCAAGAGGAAGGACACACAGAGTCCGCCCATTCTTTCCATTAACTGTCTGCATGCTCACGCGCAGCTAACATTTACATTTTCAGTGTCGACAGGAATACTGTAACGAGTCCTGGCCAGCCAGTGAACAATAGATTGAAATGGTTCATTTGATATGTTGTTAATTCTAATGTTTTTTCTTCCCATTACATTTAGATGCAGATCTTGCTTTTACATTGAAAACTTGCAAATGCACGAGCTCTCCTGTTTGATTTTGGCCCTATGCACCCCTCCTGCAGGTCAGCAGTAGCTGATAAGGTTTTACCATCATAAAAATTAGGTGGAGGAGTCCTGAGTTAGAGCATTAGGGATGGATCCGTCCTCCTTTACATTGTTCCCGGGTCAGCTGAGGATTTCACCGCTGCAGGAGGATGTATCGCTAATGTGAGTCAGCAAAGCTGGCCCCATGGCACTCGCCTGGCCTCCCGCCAGCATTGGAGATGTGGCTGCTGAAAGCAAGAGGTCATGGTTAGTGCACCGCTGAAATGTGCCTGTCCTTGGCATAAGGGTCCCTACTGCAAAGCAGCGTAACTTGGAGCCGTCCTCAGGATCAGCCTGGCAGCAGCCAAGGAGCTGCTTTGTCATTCTCTTTGGGATGTGCTGAACGAACCCGTAGCCGAGCAATGCAAATACGGCACATTTCCAGGTCGCGTCAGTGGGTTACGGTGCGGTGCCGGAAATGTGGTCCAGCCAGGAACTCTGTGCGAGCTCCCGCTCTGTACCGTGCAGAGAGAGGCATGCCCTGGGGAGGGGTGAATTCTGCAGCTTGCAAAGTACCTGTAACTGAGCATCAGGCTGATTTTTCAGCTCCTTAAACAAACCAAAAGATTAAAAGAAAAGGTACTCTCGGTGTGTTTGAGTTTAAAAAAAAGAATTTTTTTCAGATTAAAAAAAACCCCAAACCATTTTTTAGAGAGATTTGGAGGCAGTTAATACACCTAGCCCTATTTCTTACTGATAAGGAAGAGACATCATTTGAGAAGGCGCTTTTCAAGGACATCATTTGCTCCTTGTCAATACAGGCTTACAGCGCAGGATTATTTGCTAAATCTGAAGTATGCCTCTTCTAAAATTTCTTCTGAGCTTTCTGTTCTTTACACATAGTCCCTACGCTGTTTGTTTCTTTCCTTCCCTTGTTTACCTTAATTTCTAAACATTCTTCTTACTGTGAGTCAGATTAAAAACACCCCTGTGTACTTTCTTCCCCTTGCCTGATGGCTGCGGTGTTCACTGTGCACCCAGTTTCCTACGACACTCTCCTGACGTGGTACGCCAGAGCCTCTCTACGCCCCATCTCTCTATAGCAGTGTCCTCCCCTTCTCTCCCTTTGCCCAAGGCTCTGCATGTCCTCTCACCTGCTTTTTCCTCACCACACCTTTGAGTGCCAACCTCTTGTTCTCGGTTGGTCATAGAATCATTTAGGTTGGAAAAGACCTTTAAGATCATCAAGTCCAACCGTTCACCCAGCACTGCCAATACCACCACTAAACCACGTCCCTAAGCACCACAGCTACACATCTTTCAAATACCTCCAGGCATGGTGACTCAACTGCTTCCCTGGGCAGCCTGTTCCAATGCCCGACAACCCTTTCCGTGAAGAATTTTTTCCTAACATCCAATCTAAACCTCCCCTGGCGCAACTTGAGGCCATTTCCTCTTGTCCTATCACTTGTCACTTGGGAGAAGAAACCAACCCCCACCTCTCTGCACCATCCTTTCAGGTAGCTGTAGAGAGCAATAAGGTCTCCCCTGAGCCTCCTCCAGGCTAAACACCCCCAGTTCCCTCAGCCGCTCCTCACAGCACTTGTGCTCCAGACCCTTCCCCAGCTCCGTTGCCCTTCTCTGGACACGCTCCAGCACCTCAGTGTCTTTCTTGCAGTGAGGGGCCCAAATTGAACACAGGATTTGAGGTGTGGCCTCGCCAGTGCCGATTACAGGGGGACAATCTCTTCCCTGGTCCTGCTGGCCACACTGTTCCTGATGCAGGCCAGGAGGCCACTGGCCTTCTTGGCCACCTGGGCACACCGCTGGCTCATGTTCATCCGGCTGTCGACCAACACCCCCAGGTGCTTTTTCCCCAGGCATCTTTCCAGCCACTCGTTCCCAAGCCTGTAGCACTGCATGGGGCTGTTGTGACCCAAGTGCAGGACTCGGCTCGCCCCCACTGTAGTCCCTCCACAGGAACCCATCCTGGTTCCTCGCTGGCATCTGTGCCACCTGCTTCCGCTCTGCTCCAGAGTCCCTCTCTGAACTTGGCCTTCAAACTAGGAGACTGTTTCTTGCCTGTGCTGCGGTTTTGTTTTCCTTCTCATCTGCTGACACTCCTGACTTAGCAGCTTGGGACCTGGTTAAAAACAGGGTGTTGTTTTTACAATAAACAAGTGAAAGGATCTTTAAGGCACTCCATGGCTCTAATCAGCAAGGACAGGATTGAAATACTCTTGGCCTCACAGAGATCTCAAAGGTAAGGCAGTACGCACTGGGAGTAAGGAGGACAGAGGAAGCAAATGATACTCAGTTTTGCAGCCAATTTTTTTGTTACTCGGTACGGCCATCGTTCAATAACCTCCATTTTCAGTGTGTCCCATACACCTGTAATACTCTCTAAACTGGCTCCATTTTTCCCCATCCACTTTCCAGCCCTCGGGTTTCTGGCTCCCTGGCCCCCGCGCTCAAGAAACGAAACTAGAAACTCTCCTTCGAACCCGTTGCTTTTGCTCAATCATTGTAACGCCTCTTGGGCAAGCTGTAATTCCCCTTCCTCTGAGAGCAGGCCTTTTTGTTTCACGTGCCTGAAAGTCAGTTAGCTGCGGTCTCTCTCCCCAAGAGAAGTGCGCTGTGTTGCGCTGTGTTGCGCCTGCTCCCAGACACCACCGGTCTCTGCAAAAACGCATGATCAGCACGCACAGCGTAATAAACCCACTGCCTACGGCTGGCTTGAGCAGACGCTGAACTCCAAGCAGTTCTCTGCTGTTGTAGCACAGTCTGTGCAGAGAGAAAACAATATCTTTGAGTTAACTTGACTGACATAACTAGTCCTCCTGGCATCATAGAGCGATGACAGCCTCCTGCTTAGTTGCTCCTGCATGCTCTGGCACGCTGGATTCCCAGTGTGTACTGTGGCCTCATTACAGGAGCGTATATAGGACAGAAACAAACCCAACGAAAACAACAACTCATCCCCACTGCAACCTCACTTACACCCTATTGATGCGGAGCTCTGGGGCTGCATCCAGTCCCAGAGAAGCAGAGACTGCTGAACCCGTGTGAAATGCCACAGACGGTTTTTTCCGATGTTAACTATTCCCACAGCGACTTGCAACCTATTTTTGCTCCTTCAGCCTGTCTCATGCTGTGAGGCTGTAGCCAGAAGCACATGTGCAAGCAGGTGAACGATTATCTGGAAAAAGGAGGTTATGTGGTTTCACCCGTGATGGGAAACCTCCCGGCCTCCACTACCGTCTCACTAAGGCCACACGACCGGCCTCACCATGCCTGGCAGGTGCACACCTCTTCAAAGACAACAAACACCTCTCAGGAATCAAACTACGGGTCTGAAACGGTCCGAGACCCGGCTTTGTGAGCAGCTTTTGGTTTCTTCCTTCAGGCATAAGCCTTAGCATGGGTATGACTTTGGGAACGGGATCGTTGTCAGGAGAATTAGGAGTGCATTCAGGTTTGGGACTAGGAAAAACAAACCAGCAGCAGACTGTGCTAACAGAGCACTGTAATTAAGCCAGGCAAAAACTAAAACCAGATCGAAACACTCCCATGTTTTGAAGCCTTTGAAATCCCAAACTGCATCTAATTTTTGTGGCTCAAGCAGATACTACTGTTAGCTGCCTTAGGCTGAGCCAGGGGTGATCTCGTGACAGGCATCACATCACATCACACGTTCCTCCCTGTTCTCCCCAGCGCTAATACATGAACAAACCAGTAACTACACTGGAAATTTATTTTTTTAAAAAGCCATACTCCATTTAAAAATTAGTTAAGACATGAGAGACGTTCAAGGCCAGGCTGGATGAGGCTTTAGGCAACCTGGTCTAGTGGAGGGTGTCCCTGCCCATGGCAGGGGGTTGGAACTAGATGGTCTTTAAGGTCCCTTCCAACCCAAACCCTTCTGTGATTCTATGACACTATGCCACTGTTAAATATAAACTGCTTTTCCTAAAAGTTAACGTACTGCTCCTTATTTGTGGGAAAGTAATTTTTACAACATTTTACTGAATTAGATTGTCAAAGCCATTCTCTTAAGAAATGAAGCACTCTTTTAAAACTAAGTTACCCAGTCTGTTTCAACCTGAGGGGAGCAAAGCAAATGAAAGACTGACTTGATCTAAAGCTTACAGACTTCAGAGGGAGTTTTGCTGATTTTTTTATTAGGTTCTCCTGTAAGAAGTGACATAACTCATGGTAATAGATACAGAAGGTGTACGACTGGATCGGTCACCTGGCAGAGCAAATCTGATGATACCAGACGTGAATACCTCTGCCTTACGCTGAATCAGAGTGCAAATTATGTATGTCGGTTTTATGCCAGCTGCAGGAGGACAAACAATACCTCAGCTAAAAGAAGGTGTTATAATGCTTTATATAATACCTTACCTACACCTGATAAAATAATTCAGACAGGCTGCACAGGTCTCAAGGACAAGACATACGTCCTACCTACAATTTGTGAACCAGTATGAACCCGCAGAGTGAGTTTGTCCAGCACTTTGCAATTCGTGCCTGTTAGATATGGTATGAGACACCCTAAATCATCTTGTCAAACCACAGCCTAAGCACGTAATAAAACAAGTTATTTAACACATAGTTTCAGTCTTACAAGGAGAGTCATACAGCTGAACTTTGAAAACACACGTGTGGTAAAGGGAACCCCTGATGTGCTCAGAATTAAGTAATTAGCTGAGAAGTTGCACAAAACGGGCATTAATCCATTATTTCCAACATTTCAGTTTGGCCGTATTTCCTGGCAATGTTTAGCTAATACCCTAGACATCATTCCAGGCGCGAAGGATATCTTTCCACCCCCAGCTGGAACCAAGGCAAAGTTTTCTGCGTGGTGGGATCCAAACACTGGTGCTATAAATATAAAATGCTTTATTTATATTTTATATAAATATAAAAAGAAATAAAGATTTTATTAAAAAAAAAAAAAAAAAGCCTGCACTATCCCTGCAGCAGGGTTTCTCAAGAGGTTAATGTGCCAGGAGGTCCAGAGGTTCTCAGCAGTACCCGAGGCACACTTCACACCTGAAAATCTGCAAAGGGCACATCCTAGATGAGTGTTTTCCTGGGGTTAAAATATGAAGCGCTGTTCATTTCCTTACTTGGCTCTTTAGCAGAAGAAGCCAAATATCAGGAAAAATGTTTGCACATGCTTCCAGAAAAATCAAGAACGCTTTTGCAAACCATTTGCACCAGTAATCATTTATTTGAAAAATGCTGTCCTATTTATAACAATGTCATCTCTGAAGAGACAATTGGAGTTCCTGGGAATATTACGACATGCTTAAATGACACCTGAAGCAACACAGAACCATGCTGGGCTGAAGCTGAATATTTTGGAAACTATAGATTAGGCTGCATTCAGCGCTGTTAATTAAGGTGACTAATCCATGTGATACAGAAAGCTTTATTATCTTCCCAAACTCATTTGAGTTCACTACTGAAGGAAATCTATGGCAGGGATTTAACCACAGCAAGTCTCAAAAAATCGGGCATTTAATTTTGCTTAAACAGACATGGCATCCTGAGGAAGAGAGATTTATTTTCATAATAGGATGGAAAACATAATCATCTGTCTCCAGAGAGGCTGTAAGGTGTTGGCAGCAAATATTTAACAAATAAAATGTAATCTGATAACCAGAGTAATGCTGTGCCTTTAGCCTGAAATTGTCTGTATGAAGCCAACTTAGAGCAGAACATCACTTAACTCCTGGCACCCGAGCTACGGCAAGGCAATGCCAAGCTGGAGTGAAGATGTTCTCATACATGTTACCACATCCGTGAAAAAAAAACAGCGCCGCAGAGAAGGCCCGGAAAAGTCAGGTGAAAGCTGTGGTTATCCATCAGGTCCTGTTCCCTGAATGAGGAGGGGACTCGGCGGTGGCCTCTTGCCGGGAAGGCCGGGTAGAGCCGCAGTGCCCACAGTCAGCGACAGCATCCCCAGCAGACTGCCAAAAAACAAAGTACCCTCAGCTTGCCTGTTGCGAGATGAATGGGCCTCAGTACCTCCCTGGAAGTAAACTACAACAATTCACAGCTGCTCTTATATTGTAAATAGGCTGTGTATTCTCTTCCTCCTTGCCTGCACTTAGATTTCACTTCCATGTATTGTTAAAATGCAGGAGATGATTGTAAAACAATCACATGAAGCATTTTCCTTACCTTGGACTGTATTTAGCCTTAGAGTGACATGTTATGTTACTGTGGAGTTAAGACTGTGTTTGTTTATTCACTGAAATACAGTCCAATAGTATTTGTGCTCATTTCTCAGCCTTTAAATAACCATGTATTTTCCCATCTGTTAGTTTTTCCGGAACTCGATCAGTAAAACATCTTTCAGTCTTCATTTTTAAGTTTATGCTCTACATATAGACCATATGTTTCTTATATATTATGCTTTGTCTATATAATACTTCATAGGTATACAACAGTTTTCTTGTATCTCCTTTTGAAAAGGTACTTTGAAAATTTCTCAGGAACTTTTTTTTTAGTCCTTGGTATTCTCAGATATGTACAAGATATAAATCTATGCCCCTTTCAGTAGCCAAGGCTATTCTGCTTAACAGCTTAGTGTACATGATCCAAAGAAGTTTGGACATTGCATGAGTACTCTGATATCAACAACTGCCTTCAATAAATAAATTAAGTAGATATATAAAACCAACAGTGTCATGTAAAGTGATTTAGTTTACACAGGAATCTAAGTGCAAAATGTCATCCTTTGGAAGCCAAATACTGTGTTAATATGGGATGAGAATGAGCCACTTAGTCCAACCAGAATCTCTAGAATCCCAACATCCTGTCTTTCCAGTGTCAGTACTGGAAAGAATAATCATCTAGGCTGTTGGAAATGATCCACTTCACAGATTATTCAGCCTTTTTCAGCTCTCCTCCTATGTTACTCACAGTCTGAGAAGACCCCAAGGCTCACCTCAGTCCCCGCTGCCCACCAAGGAGATTCTGGCCAACACCAGCTCTCCTGGATTTGCAGGTTTTGCCACACACTTCCAAGCCACAACACCTGATGAAGGAGAATCCTTCAGCCCTACCCCAGGGCCCCAGGGCACTGAGACGGGCATCGCAAGAACAGACCTGGACCAGGGGTTAGGACCTGCACTCTCTGGGAACTTGAAGGCCTCTGTTTTGCCAGCCACCTTTAGTCATTCTTAACTGACACATGCAAGGAAAATAAGCATAATACATCTTAGACACTTGATACTTGGCTGCAAGATGTCTCATCCATTCTTTTTTTCTATCAAGCCATCAAGAATCAACAAGGTTCTTCAGCAAGATTCAAAATCATCATGAAAGAAGATTTTCACATTTCCCTGGCCTTGGGCCCATGGTTTTTGGCAAGTTTCATCCTGGCCTTGGGCTCCCCAGAGTGGCTACTGACTGTATAATATAATTTCTCCAGTCCCCCCCCTTAATTAGTAAGGCATCTATTAAATATAGCTTTGTTGAAGGGGTAAACTCCAGGGTATCCACAAGCATCTGAATTTAAGGACAGGAGAAAGCAGCCTACACAGGTCATCAGATGTCAGTGGATACCTTGAATTCTTTCAGTTTGGTTTTACAGCTCCTAGTACACTATCTATGGATCAAAGAAGAGTGGATAAGCTCTTGCCAGAAAGAAAAATGGCCCTTCTTATTTTCACTTCACCACAAAAAATTGTTTTTTGAATAAGAAATTAAGAAAATGAGCACAGACCTAGTACCTAATCAATAGAAAAGCACTGGTTATATCTGTGCCTGCATGTTCTTTCTTAAAATTGCTGCCATGTGATGAGTTGCTGAGGGTGCCAGGACACAGCCGGCATGATGGGGCACGTGAGGGACGTGTAGGTTTGCATGCCCGCTCCTGAGCTTAACAGTAGTGCGAGGGACTGAATGCCACAGGCAGGCGGAGCACAAGGTGTAGCAGGCGACACTAAACTTCCTCACGGCAAAGCATGCAAGATCTAGCACAAAAAACCACCACCATCACCACCAAACCCCAAAACAAACAGGAAAAAAACCCCAAGCAGACAAAATGAGCAAAAGACCAATCATACTGTCTCCTGTACCTGCTAGCACAGCTGTTTCTTCTGACCCCTGAACGTCTTGAGATGCCTGTGGCTGAAAGCAGCAGAGTACCATGAGCCTCTCACATCACAGTCACTGTCCTGTCCCCTAAAACCTGGGCATTGTCCTCATTTCTGCTCTCCTGCCCTGAAGAGCCCCTGGAGAAACCATAGAGCGTTCAGGGATGACGTGCACCTCTTGACTCCAGATGAGATAAAGCAGGCACGTCCAGCATCGTCACAGCGGTGGTCCCAGGGCTTCCATTATTTTAGTCAGCTTTTGTTTTGGCCTCCCTTGCACACCAGTTCCCTTTATTCCTGCAGTAGCCATAGAGATGCATGCTGTCAGTGGAAGATGCCACTGGAACTGGCTGTTTGCATCAGCAGCAGCTGGTGTGAAGAGCTCTGTGCTCAGGGCTTATGGAAAAGAACCAGTGGAAAAGATCTTGCTTTGGCTAAAGATGAGTTAAGTATTTCATGGTTACCATCCATCAGTTAGTAGTACAACTCCAGGCAGTCATTTCTGGAGTACTTTTACTGTATCTGATCAGCTCACCTATTTTTCAAGTAGATGATGGCAAACTATTTGGCCGAGTTGGGCGTTTAGGTGTCTGCACCATTTTGAAGTCAAGTCCAAAAGCCATGCCTGCAGATGAAAACATGATTCGAAGTGCTGTTGACTCAAAAATTCCTGGGTCTGGTTGATCAAATGTCAGTTTATACTGGCCCATTCACTTGCCTGCAAGTACAAGGGGCTCTAGGTCACTACAAGTCTAGTGAGCGTAGCTCACTTTTCCCTCTCAAGGCCTAATAATTATTAAAAAGAGAGGTAATAACAATAGGCTTTACAGGAAAATCATTCAGTGCTTTCTCTTTCTCCTTATTAAGCAAACATCCATTTTTCCCTTCTGTGTTTTGTTTTGTCCTGTAGCCAAGTTTTTTATTCTTTCCCATGGCTCAAGGAGGATCCCCTGCTGCCTTCAGTCTAACTAGTCCATTAAACGGACCCATATCAAAGTGTTCCTGTAAATCTAGACTAACCAGAGCATGTGCATTTCCCATTTTCCAGCTTGCCCTTACATTTCTCTAAATTATGCACACAGATATAATGACAAGGACAGCAAAGAAGCTCACTCTTTCTGAAAGATGAATTTGTCTTAATCTTAAAAATTTAGGCACAGTTTAAGCCAGACACTGAAGTAGATACTAATATTTCAGCTTGTTAATACTCTTTGCTGAATAGGAACTGAGTTTAGCTTGTGCTTTATTTCCAGCAAAACAGGGAACTTCAAACAGGGGCTAATTATGTATTTTGCTTAATTTTCAGCCTCCAGCAAAACAACCCAAGGACATAGGCAAGCCCACCATCTGAAAAGCTTTCCTGCTTTCTCTTTTCAGGATGAGTTACCTCTGTTTGGTTGTATTTAAAAATGATAAAATAAACAAATTGCACTGCGCATTCTTAAATGAACATTATTCCCTAGGGAAGGCTTGTTAGTCCAGAGCACGCTGACTGAATTTTACTAATAAAACATACTGGGAACGTTTATATTATTAGATTTTTAATAATATAGCTTATATCTAAAAGTGGACAAAAGAAAAGAAAGCCCCAGCATCCCATAAGCTGGGAAAATTATTTTCTTTGTACTGAAAGTAATTTAAATATTAGGTTATTAGAGGGAAAAATAAATCACAGAACTCTCAGAGGAAGAGAGTTGTTATGCCCAGTTCACTGAAGAGGACTCACGTAAGGTAGAGTAGACCAAAGCTAACACACCTCTCCCTCTATCTGAGGGTCTGCTGTGGTCACCAGCTGCTAGACTAGGCCACACTGACAGGTTTTTCCTCTTGACACTTTTCATTCTCTGTGAATAATGAAATGCTGACTGGAGCAGAGATAGATCCAGGTCCTGCCTCCTGGGGGAAGGACCCAGCCACCAGCCTGCTCAGTCATTCCTCATCACTTAGTCTTTCTTCCACAGTAGAATTTAGACACAGTGAAAGAATATTGAGAGAAGCCTGAAGGAAGCTCATTGTGGACTACTTTATGCATTGAATGTTGGGTGGTATTCTAAGAAATTGGAGAAAGTCTCTGGCAATGAGAAAGTGGAAAAAACAAAAGCTTTATTTTTCCACACCCATTTTCAGACTGCTTTGTGTAGCCTTTCTTAATAACTTAATTAAGACGGACTGAGTGGGCAGAAGGGATGTGGAACATATGCTCTATACTTCTCAACTGGTTTCCAAGTCGCTCAGAGCCTGGAAGCAAAAGGAGTGAGAACGTGGGGTTTCACACTGCAAAGGCAGAATTCATAGAGGTCGATTTGACTCCCCAAATTCTTTCCCACACTGTCTGCTGCTCACCACTCTTAGTCCCCGACTCATAAGCCCACCTCTGACCTCTACCTCATGCCAAATATCCTTCACTTTATAATTGTAGCCAGGGCTATTGTCTGTCCACAATAATTTGTCTCAGCTTGGGAAGAGAGGAAGAAAATGTGGGAAGACACGTAACTGCTGCCAGAACTCCACCCCTTCCCACACTTATTTTTCCAAAAGCCATTAGTCAGATCCTCACTCTGAGGACAGCAAAGGCCATTCGTGGTTATTTCCCATGAAGCCAGGGCTGCCGTTCCGAACTCATGGACTCCTTTGCAAATACGCGTCACGTGGGCAACCAGCGGGGAGGGCTTCACTGTTTCAGGGATAATTTTCTATCTGAGCTCTCAGAAGAATGACATTCTGTTCTGAAGTAATGACATGCCAAGTTTCAAGCTAAAGTTATTTTGAGGTTATCCAAGCAAGCAAGAAAAGAAAATACACATCCTCGAAATAATTTAACTACAGAAATTTATGTTCAGGGTCTAAATAACTCAGGAGATGCCTGAAATGATTAAATGAATGATAAAAAAAAAAAAAAGACACTTAAAAGCACATTGGTCAAATAAAGCATGAAAAATGTCGAACTACTGGACAAATTATGAACACGTGAAAACGTGAATTTAAAACTTTAAAATCAGCCTTACCTCCACCATTATTTCTTTAATGAAAAGAATAAAAATATGTTAAGAAACAATTTTCTCAATATGGATTTTGCCATATCAGTTCATTTAGAAATAATTCAGAAGTACTCTTGTCAGATGAAAAACTGTCGAGTATGCTCCATGGAAATACATCTTCATTATAGCAGGCACTGTTCTTTGTGTCTTCCAAAGGTTACCTTGGTAACTTTTTTACACTGATGTTCCACAAATGGCATAGTGCGGGTTCCGTTGTACTAGAGACAGCTAAACCTTTCAAGAATGCTCACTCATATTTCTGTGCCTTGGCTTCTGAAACTCTGCTTTGTGCAACTCGTTCAGTGTACAGGTGCAGACGCAAAGGGAGGAACAGAAGGTGTTGACTGAGTGACCTTACAGAATGAAAGTCCATATCGTACCTTGCTATCTTAGGTATTTCTTTTTAAAGTCTCTCACCTTCTTTATGCTTTGGAATAAGAGGAACATGGAAAATAGAGCTTAGCAAAAGAATGGACATACCAAAATAAAGTCTTTACTGTATCAGCATATCACCTGAATGTATGCAGTAGGCTTGGCAGCATGAGGACATGCCTTCCCTTGCAACACGTAATTTCACAGTTCAAGAGGAGAAGGTACAATTCTTCTACCTGTACTTCACATCAACTTGTCTTACTCTTCGAACAAGTGCACAGGGTCAAATTTTCATATCAGCCACCATTTACTTTAATGAATTGCCAATTTATGCTCTGACAGCTGCATGAGGAGAAATCTTGACCCCGTGTATGTGCTCACCCTTCCCTTTCTGAGTTGTGAAAATAACCCTACATCCAAGGAACATTAATGGGAACCTTGTGCTCCAGCCAAGGGAGTGGAGGTGTGAGGAGCCGAAGGCTGCAAGGGGAGACCAGAAGCTGTGGCAGAGGCAGGGTGGAAGTTGCTTACATGGACTTTCTTTTGTCCGGAGTCTTTCCTGAGCACTACTAGAAATCCTCAGGGAGTTGCTCTCAAGCTTCTTATTTGGAAAGCAGAACAGGAATAAAAAAACAGATGCAAATTTTCTCACTGTTTTTCCATGCCAGTCACGGATATCAGCCCATTTCTTTATAAACCAAAATGTTATTTCACCTCTTCCCACCCCACAAAAATGGGAGGTGGGTGGGAAAAAGACCTGAGGGAAAGCAAATGGTTGTGGATGACAAAAAGTGCTACTATGAAAGGGGGCAAAGGATCAAGAACATTAAAGTAGGAAATGGGGGTTGGAAAAGAGAAGGATTGCTGGGGATGTAGAGCTCATAGAAAGGAGGAAAACAAGAACCATGTGTGCATCCCAAGGTCCCCTCCAGAAGCGAAGGATTTCACCTCAGTCTCTGCAGCTGCCTGAACTCTAGGACTTTTCTGCAGCCCACACCAAGGGGCTGCCTCCCTCCAAGCATCAGTACTCAGGGAGTGGCTTTACAAAGAAGAAGGAACCAAGGAACCGCTGTTCTGTGCTGTGGGCGCTGCAGAATGGAAGAGGCTGACTTCTCAGGCAGCACTCTTCACAACGCGGGCAACGCACTCCAGCAGTTGAGGACGCACGCTGGTGCGCAGCCAGGCCGTGCTCCACGTATCCAGAAAACGGCTGTCCCTGCCCTCAGTCTGGGGGTCTGGGGTGCCCTCTGCTCCGTCTGGCACAGGCTGCTTCTGCTCAGCCATGACACGCTCATCCACTCAGATCTCCTCTGGCGACCCCAGTTGCTCCCTCCCCACTCGAATTGCACGGGCCCCCCTCACATCCTGCCTGGCTCAGCACGTCTCTGGATGCCGAGGCAGCCGTAGGGTCTGTATTTGCTTTTTCCTTTCCAAGCTCCTGACTTCGGGGCAGCAGCTTAATGCGTTATTTATGATGCTGCAGTGCGAAGGCCAGGAATAAGGGAGGTTTGCATTCCAAGAGAGCCATTTCTTTCCCAAGAAAAGTATGCACAATCCTAATGCTCAGAGTGTGTTTTCTACTACAGACAATTAATTTCCATGATATGGTGTATCTATAAATACCTTATTTCTACTTCTTCCCCTGCAATCGTTTGCCCTCCGAGAGAGACCCTGTAGGAAAACAGCAATATTTTGTGTATTTTCCTTACATTTATTCTACGTGGATGTGCTTGAGCATTTGTAAAATCTCAATGAACACCCACTGAATTATTTCTGATTATGAATATTTCATCCTTCTTTTTCTTTCCCCTCAAATACTTCACTGATCCCAGCTTCACTGACCCCACTCTGCTACCGTGGTCAAGCTTCTCTCAGAATAAGTGTGCTCAGCGTCTCCTGCGAGTCTTGGGCCACCGAAGGGCCAGTCTGAAGATCAAACTGCAAATACAACCGGAGGCCCAAGGACCGTACAGCCTGCTGCCTGGACACCTGCAGGCTTCATGCCTTGATGCCAGCACCGTTTCACACTCCATGATTGCTTCATGGTCCATTTAGACGAGAAGGGTGTGAAAGTTTTAGCTTTAGTTCCCTGCTGGCTTGAAGTATTACTATCATTTTACAAGGCAGGAACCAAGGCAAAAATACTGAAGTCAAATGCAATTGGATGTCCACCTGGAGTTATTTAAGTCTTGATTTTTTTTTTTAAGAATATTTGTTACTATATACTGTTTGTATTTCAGCCCAACCTTCTGCTCAGTTTTGCTACAGCTCTAAGGTCTCAGCCCATCTTTAGATCGGCCTCCCTGCTGTGCCCAGAGCTGTGCCAGGACAGACGATGGCGGTGGGGGAAAAAACGGCCAGCAGCAGAAACTTCCTTGGCTTCTTCAGGGAATGCTGGCCTGAGACCTTCTAAAAGGAAAGACCTCTCTGCTGATCAAGGGCAGTATAATGGTTCTTGCCCAAAGGACTCTAAAGCGATGACTACAGCACTAGAAAAAACAGGACCTGGAAATGAGCTGAAGCACCGGACTGCTAATTGCCCATTACGCTTTACCGCAAGCCTGTGTCCTGGAAAAAGTTTGGCTCGTGTCAGTTAGCGCTGTCCCAGGCAGTGTCCAGACCGGGAGATGGTGCATGTGCACCCCATTCCAGCGGGCAGCATGCACCAGGCTCATGCTGCATCAGCCTCCTTCCTTTCCCCTTCCCGTGCCCAGCATCACCTCTTCTCACCACCCTCAGACTCTCCAGGGCATGGCGTAACATCTTCTTGGCTTCATCCTATGAAAACATGACTCCAATAAGCCTTTTTTTCATGGGAAAAGAAACAGCCAACAAAATAAAAGCACAAACACACTAATGGTCGCGTCTCAGGTCCATGGAAGGGAAGCCATTGCTTTGTAAGGTGGATGTGGCCAGGTCTTGGCACATGGCCAGAGAGCAGTCCTTCCCTTGTTTTATTTGGTGTTGGAAACACAGCCCAGCTGCAATAATCTGGCTTTACCTTCACAGGGATGGCAGAAGGCACACTCGTGATGCTAAGGATGCTATCCTGCTGAAATCCTTGAGGGCCTTAGAGCCAGCAAAGATTTCCCCCCTCTCCTCGCACTGAACAAATGTTAGCTCTGTCCCTAGAAACAACAACTGCTTTGGCTGGAGCTTCTCAGTTTGAAACAGATACCCAAGCAAGAACATCAGGAGGAATGTCCTTCAGAGGAAACAATAACCTCCCCATCTGTAACATATGGAAGCAAAGACCTTTTTTATCCCAGAGATGTCTGTAGCTTTACAGTAAATTAGGGTGGGGCTTTTTTTTCCCTTTGTTTTTATTTTTAACATCTGACAATTTAATTATGTTGAAGCAGGAAGTATGCTTCATTTAACTGATGTCAGGATTTATCTCTTGAGCTGTTTCATGGGAAGAATCCTTACCACTTTGTCGTAGTTTAACCCCATCCAGCAACCAAGCACCACACAGCTGCTCCCCCAGTATGATGGGGGAGAGAATTGGAGGAAGAGACAAGAAAACTCGCAGGTTGAGATTAGAACATGTTAATAATTGGAAAAAAAAATGAAATTAAATAATTATACTAATAATACTAATATTACTATTAACGTTAAATTAAAATACTACTACCACTACTACTACTACTATGTAATGGAGGTAATGGAAAATAAAACAAATCATACAGCTGCTCACCACTTGCTGACTGACCCCCAGCCAGCCCCTGAGGAGCAGGAGCCAGTCCCAGAGCCCGAGAGAGTGAGACCAAGGGAGAGTGAGGCCAAGACCCCCAGCCCACTTCCTTCAACTTATACACTGAGCATGACATTTTATGGCATGAAACACCTCTTTGGCCAGTTTGGGTCAGCTGTCCTGGCTGTGTGTCCCATCACAGCTTCTTGTAGAGAAGAAGCTGAGAACACAGAGGCAGTATGAGAAACTGGAAAAGTCCTTGAGTTGACATAAACATTGCTTAGCAACAACTAAAAACATTAGTGTGTTATCAGTATTCTTAGCACAACCAAAACACAGCCTCATACTTGCTACTGGGAGGAAAATTAACTCTCCCAACTATAACCAGCACATGCTTTTTCTCTGTTTAGGCTGAAGGTTTATGAAGCCAATGTAAGCAGCAGAAATGAGTGTAAACGACAGGGATTAACTTTAGGAGATCTGAAAGGTATAGAGTTTGTCTTAATAAAATGAAGCAAGTAGTTTAGTATTTCTGTATATCTCTCTATATAGTTTAGAGATATTGGAGAAGTATGTTCCCCTCATTAAACATTTACTATTTGAGCTTTTTGATGATTAACTCGAAGAATCAAGGATAGCATTATGTTGGTGTTCAAGCTAATTGTTATTAACTTCAGGGAGAGGACAACTGGGCTATGACTTCATTAAATGTGCAGACACACACTGAAACTGGATGCTCTGCATTGCAATTCAGCAAGATCGTTACGCAGTAAATTATTCTCAAAGGGTTATTGTCTATTTCTTGTGAGCTGTGCTTTGATTCTAGCTGCCTCCTCCGCTCACTGCACGTCTTCTGCTTCCTCTAAGAGTCTTGTAATATTAATGGGAAAATTTCCACAGTGCTAGTACTAAAACTACTGGTTGTAATTACTTGTGAAAAATGAGTGGGCAAAGAGGAAAAATGTCACTCTGCCAAAAATAATGTATCCTCTTCCCCAGTCAACTCCAAAACAAATAATTTTGTTTTCTCACAAACAAAACATACAAGAGAACCTGTGGAGGTGACGGCTGTTAAATAAATAGTTAGGAAGAAAGTTAGATGACCTTAAGGGATTCCAATCTGGGCAATGTGATGAGAGCCTTATGAGGCCAAAAGATCCCCAGAATGCTTAAAAATTTCTGCTTGCAGTTTCCAGCCTGAAAGAATGAAGGAGGAATTTTAAAGAAAAACTCATTGCAGGGATAAAAAATATTGATTGCTTAACTGAAGTTTCACCAGCATTTACAAGAAGTATACTAACGCTGTGAATGATGGAGTTCATACAAACACCGCTTTGTCTCTACTGCCCTCAACTGATGTGCCTTCCCATTCAATGCATATGGGCTAAGTACCGGACCAATTAAGATGACCCAGTGTGCTGGTTTTAGGTGGGATAAAGTTAATTTCTCTCAAAGCACCTAGTATGAGGCTACGTTTTGGTTGTGCTGAGAAGAATATTGATAAGTTACTAATTATTTTAATTGTCGCTAAACAATGCTTATGCCCACTCAAGGACTTTTTCAGTTTCTCATACTGCACCTGTGTTCCTGTGTCCCTCCCAGCTTCTTCTCTGCGAGAAGCTGGAAGGAGACACAGCCAGGACAGCTGATCAAAGGGGTATTCCATGCCATAAAATGTCATGCTCAGTATATAAGTTGGGGGTGGGCTGGGACTGTTTCTCTCTCTCTCTCGGACTTGGTCTGGCTCTGAGGCTCTGGCTCCCTGGGTCTCCTGCTCTGGCTCTTGCTACTCAGGAATTGGCTGGGTGTCAGTTGGTGGGTGGTGAACAGTGGTATAATTTGTTTTATTTTCCATTATTTTCATTACATATTATTAGTAGTAATATTACTATTATCAGTATCGCTAGTATTATAATTTTATTTCATTTATTTTCAATTATTAAACTTTCTCAACCCACAAGTTTCCTTGTCTTCTCCTTCAATTCTCCTCCCCATCCCATTGGGGCAGGGGCAGTGAGCGAGTGGCAGTGTGGTGCTTGGTTCCTAGCTGGGATTAAACCACAGCACCCAGGTAACTACATACCTGCCATCCTATCATCAATCCCAGGCAAAATAATGAGAATCAGGGAGGATTCATACAATAACCACTAACATTGCTATGCGTGTTACATCTCGTCAAACTAACTGGGTATGACTTTGGGACATTATAAGTTCAACAACTAAAAATATCCATATTTAACAGACTTCCACTAAGCATCTTGCCTCTTTTTGGTCCAAGCAGTTATCCAGTATTTAGGATAATGCAGCTTGTTCACTTTAGGAGAAGCTGTTGATAGAACTGGTCTTTCTTGGGGGAAAAGGTGTTTATTTATTAAACACAACATCTCAAACATGGCAGAAGATCACATCTTCGATCACTGCTTTAGGGACCCTTTCAGATAGGGCTTTATTGGAGAGGGTCCCTCTGGACTTCTTCATTTGAGATGTAATCCTATTCATAGAGCTCACTTACGTCTTATCTAGTACTCTTTTCTCCAGACAAAAAGAAAACGTTGATAAAATAGTGAACCCCTGAGCCAATATGTCTTGAAAATATGTGTATTTTGGTTGGTGACCTGTTAGCATTTGAGAAGAACCTTTATCGTTTTCTTAGAGATAGAGCTACACCCTACGGTTTAATGTGATTTACACCAACCTACAGTTACTGCCTAATTTACTATTAACTGTAAGCAATGTGTGTGCACGTCTCTCTCCTGTCACTTCTGGAAATTAACTTTTGCTGTCTGTGCTCTAGACACACAAGGCCGTCACTGCATCCTTAACAGCCAGCTTGAACAGCAGCAGCACCTTGGCAACACTTTAGTGGCAACCCCAACAAAGTTGATTTACTGTTTTCATCTTTTCATACAGATGGATCGAAATATCTGTGTGGTTTTCCACACTGCAAATGCATCTGTGTGTTTAAGATGGATTTTAAGGTGCTGACACTTTTTTTTTGCCCACATGCGTGCAAAACGGGCAGTTAAGATGCCTGGTAAGAGCAGACACCGGGGTCACATACACTGTGGTGGTGAAAGCTCTGCACAGAGCAGTCTGGAGGCGGGCACTGAGCCCTTTCCCTGGCAGAGACCCCAAGGATCACCGCTATGCTCCCGAACACACACCTCAGGCAGGGGAGAGCCCACATCCCGCTAGGCAGCGCCGCCGCCTGCCCACGGCCGCAGCCTCCCGCTGCCCTTCCACGCGGGCCCGGGCACTGCCTGCTGCCGCGGGCACCCCTCTTCCCCGGCCAGCCTAACACTCGGTCCTACCCAAACCGCAGCCCGGAAAGGTACATGGCAGGAAAGCGCCCCAAACGCTTTTCTTCGCGAGAACCTGCCGCCCCGTCTCCCCAGGACGAGGGAACCATCCCGGCCCGCAAGGCCCCGCTGCCGGACTACGGCTCCCAGCATGCCTTGCGGCGCCGCCTCCATCTCCCGCGGTGTCGGTGCCAGTTGGCGCCCGGTCCTTCTCCCCTCAGCAAAAGCCGGTCGTTTAAATAAAAGCTGCCTGACGGCGGGGCTCTCTGCAGCGTGCTTTTTGAGCCTGCAGTTGAAATACTGCCTCAAGAAACCCTTAGCCCTCGTGATCTGGCGGGGCGTGCTTTGGCAGGGGCCGGGGTCTCATCTCCTGGCCCGCTCTGTCTCCCAGAGGAGCTGTAAAACG
Organism: Rhynochetos jubatus; assembly: GCA_027574665.1. NCBI lineage: Eukaryota > Metazoa > Chordata > Aves > Eurypygiformes > Rhynochetidae > Rhynochetos > Rhynochetos jubatus. The sequence goes on along the minus strand of CM050649.1, from coordinate 57,157,968 downwards.
GCTGTTCTTTCCTGGAAGCGATGCAGTGTCCTGGGAATCTCTTCAAAATGCGCAGTGGGTCAGCTCATCCCGTGGGTCAGTGATGTTGAAGATGCCCTGCTGCTGGTCGCTCCCAGCTCTCAGCCTGTTCCTTGGCCTTCGGGGCATTGAACCCAAAGATGGCTGCGCCTGACACAGCCCTGCTGCTTTGGGTTTCTTCTTGTAGCACGCTTGCTGGATAAACGTGAGGAGCTACTTTTCAAGCCTGGCTAAAACTGGTGTGTCTGGCACTGGACCTTTTGTTTTTGTGCTATATATGGCAGGTGTAACTCACCAGAGGTGTTGCACCACCACCACCACCACTTTGCAAGTGGCCATTGCTCTTGTTGTTTTGCATGGCCATTTGGCAGTCCTTGCTATGGAGAACTTACTAGCTCTGAAAAATCCATGTTGTGTTTAATCTTCTTGGGTAGATTTAGATTAGATAGCAGGAAAAAGTTCTTCACAGAGAGGGTGGTGAGGCACTGAAAGAGTTTGCCCAGAGAAGCTGTGGGTGCCCCATCCCTGGAAGTGTTCAAGGCCAGGCTGGATGAGGCTTTGAGCAACCTGGTCTAGTGGAGGGTGTCCCTGCCCATGGCAGGGGGCTTGGAACTCGACGGTCTTTAAGGTCCATCTGTTCTATGGATGCCCAAACCATTCTATGATTCTGATAGACCTAGGCATTGCCTGGGTAGCATTATCACAGGGCCAGTTTTTCATAAATATGCCAGCCTTTCTGCTCTCAGGGCTCCCTCTGGGTGGATTTTAGTTAAGTGCAGCCCATGTACAGGTTTTAAAAAATCCTTCTGTTGTCCCAAATCTGGGTTCTTCTACCCGGTGTGCAAGAGCCAATCAACACACTGAGTCGAGATACTTGTATTTATGTTGATCCTGCAGAAGCAGGTGCTGGGCATCTAACAAAGCACACCTCTCAGAAATACAAAGTGTGTTTTATGCAAAATATTACTAAGGAAGAAATAACTGATTGGTCACTCATACTTTTCCCCACCGCCCACAATTACATATACTTATGTTTTAAACACTGGGGGAGGTGCTCTTCATTAGCATACTCATTATTCATAAAGGGAAGTAGTTTTTAACATTAAAATCACCAAAGGCTAGTTCAGGACATAAATTTTGATTAGGGTCTAGCATAGGTTCAGGTAACAAGCCATAGGTTGCTATAAACAATATCTGCTTGACAGGTTAAGAGTGTACTATTGTTGTTAACCAGGTGGTAGGGGGGAGCTTCCATCTCCATTTCTAAGGATACCCCATCTACAAAACTATTCGAGCAGGAGCCCTGGTGGGAGATCTGGCAAGGTCAAGGATCTGCTGGCGAGGATCATCTATGGCAAGGTGGCTCGGGGAGATAAGGCAGATGCATGTGTGCATGCATCCGAGGGCGGGAGCAGGGAGAGGGGAGGCACAGCAACAACTGGACCTCAAACACTGTGGCAGAGAGCTGTATCTATGTGTTAGGAGACCCAAGTGAGAGGAAATTTGAGTCAAAAGGCTTGAGGAGTAGGTTGGGTAGGAGCCATGAAAGTGGGCCAGGGTGAACTGGGAGAGGCTGAAGCGAGACGAATGAGAAGCAGAATCTGCAAGTGGAGACGGGTGGGGAGGAACAGAAAGGGGGAAATGAGGAGACAGCGTGGAAATCCTTAAGGCTGTGCAGAAATGGTGGGAGGCTCCCCTTGGGTGAGTGCTCTCAACAAGAAGTTGGAGGCAGGGATACGACCACAAGTTTGTATTTTCCTTTCCCTGCTCCCCCACTTTTTTAAAAGGCATAATAGTCCCTTGGAAAGCAGCCTTGTTGCTAGTGTCTGGTACTGTTTCCCTTTTCTTTAAAAAAGGGAACTTCAGTAACACTTTTTCCCCCTGACATTGCATCCGTATGCTTTTTGGAGCCCGTTTCTTAACCTAAGCAGCAGTGAGCGCTGAACAATTTAAGGAATGCTCCCTTAATTTTCTCATACTCCTTCTCTTCCATCTATTGGCTTCTCTCACCACACCCTGTCTTAGCAGTTTGCAGGTTTTTCCCACCACCCCTACTATAAAAGACAGCAAAGTTTTGAATCAAAAGAAGTTGAGTACTCAGTCCATCCCATCCAAGAGAGCAGTATCTCAGTACCTCAGCAGTATCTCTCAGAATCTTGTTTTCTGGGCATCTCCTACTGCCCTTTCCCCTCACAAACCTCTGGTGATACACTAGCAGCTCCCTGTTCTTTCCCAGGCCACTTTCCAGCTTTGCCATCGGACTCACAGACTGGAAGAAAGGAGGGTTTAAACTTCTCTTCCCATTAGCAGTAGTGTATGCTTAGTTGCACAGTCCTTTTTCTCTGTTTAGAACAGCTTTTACAGAAAAGCAACGTCAGAAATGCTAAATAATCACAAATTAACTGTCTTTCTGCAAGGCTGGCTAAGCCCAGGCCTCCTGGCTCCATCACTGTCTTGTGTACATCAGAAATGCAGAACCAGCATCAAAACCGAGGTGGCCTGAGGGAGCACCTAGTAACGCAGCGTGGTAAACTGCAGCATTCCCGACTGAACCCCAGCCCTTTCCAAGCATCAGGACAAGAAAAATGCGAATTGATTTTGGTTATTTCCACAATTTGCATCCTGTTTGAGACTGGAAGAATTTGAAATTGAACGTTAGGAAAGTAAATCAGGCTAGAGGCAGTCGAGTTTCTAGCCCGCTACCCTGTTTATTGCTGGTTTGTTTTCCTGCAGGAAGGCTGAAAGGCCAATAGGGAGGAAAACAAACCCCGACGGAGGTCACAACGCATCAGGAGCCACCTTGGGAGTACAGGGCGGTTCTCCGCTTAGCGGGTAAGGAACGGGAGCAGCGCGGTGTTCAGGGAAGCAGCGGCGGGGAGAGGGGCCGCTGCCGTTCTCGGGGCGCAGCACAGCGCTCCGCAGGGCGGGCACCCGCTCCCGGTGCGGTGGGGCACCGCGGGCACGGGCGGCAAAGGCCAAGGTGACTCGCCGGGGCCGAGAGCTCTCGCTTCACCCGGCTCCCCCCGGCCCAGGGCAGGCGGCCGCCCTCCCGCCGGTTCACGGCCACCCGTGCCACCCGCCCCGCGGGGCGAGCGCAACCGAGCTCCGCTCACCCGGCGGCCGGGCGCAGCACGGCAACCCCCCCCCCCCCCCCCCCCCCCGCCCGCGACACGTCCTCGCCCGCTCGCCTCCGCCCGAGGTGCCGGGGGCCGGGCCCGGCCGCGGCACCACCCCCCGCAGGAGGGGGCGGGCTCGTCTCCTTTGCGCCATGATGAACAAATGACCTCGCGGGGAATGAAATTTAAGTTCCACCGGGGGGAGAGAGTTCTCTGCTTCGAGCCCGACCCCACCAAGGCCAAAGTGCTCTATGATGCCAAGGTGACCCGCCGCCCCCCCCACCCCACACTTTGCCCGGCGGGAACGCGCGGGGTTGGGGGCGGGGCCGGTGCTGCCGTTAACGCTCCCCCGCCTGGCGCTGCGCGCGCCGCCGAGCGGGAGGCGGAGGGCGAAGCGACGGAGGGCGCAGCCGGGGAGCGGGTGGGGGCAGCTTCTCCGGCAGCGCTTGTTGCGGGAAACGGCCGCTGGCCCGGGGAGTGGGGAGCAGGCGAAGGGGCCGCGGGGCTGGGAGACAAAGCCAGGCGGTGCCCGTGCCCGCCGGGCCCCGTCTTTGTGCCGCCGTCATCGCCCCCCCCCCCCCCCCGCGGCGGGGCTCGGCGTTCCGCCCCGCGCACGCTGGTCCCTCCGCTCCGCGGGGGGGGGGGGGGGGCGGGGGTGCACGTAGCGGCCGTGTGCCAGCCGCTGGGCCGTCTCGCCGCCGGGTGACAAGAGGCGACGGAGCCCGGCCCGCCGGGGCCTGGCGATCGCCTCAGGTGGCGGGGCGGAGCGGCCGAGGGGCTCTGGGTTCCCGCCTGCCCTTCTCCACTGGACACCTGCGGGGTCATTCGGAAAGCTCGTTACCGCCCCTGCGCTTTCGCAGCGTAGCTTGAGTTGTGCCCCCCCCCCCCGCCTGCTGTCCTACCCGTACTGCCCGCCCTCCTGCTTTTCGGACTGGTTTAACTGGCACCGGCGGTGCGGGAGAGGATGCAGCAACACGGTGGCAAGCGGTGACGGGCCCTAAGTGCTGCAGGAAGGGGTGACCGACCCACGTGGGCCTGGCCTTGAGAGCGGTGATGGTAACCGTACAGCTTGATGTAGATATAATACTGCTTTGGGGTGTCACTGGCACACAAAGTAGTTTTTCAGTCCTAAGTCACCCGTACCTAACTTGCAAACGGTTCTGTTTTGTCACAGAGAGAGGTGAAAAGGGAGTGTTGCAAGTGGATTCCTGACCAAATTCATACTTTTTGCTGCAAGTTTGTTAGTTGTGTAAATCAATGTATTTCAAACATCTTCGATCAGGACCTCCCATCTTCCTGTAGTGTTTTGGGCTGCTTTTTTGTTTGTCCATGTATTCCTATGTTCTGACCACCCCAACAACTTTAATTGCCAGCCCTAGAGGTAACCTGAGTGCAAAAAAATACTGGTGCTTTTTCTTTACTTTCAAATACCTCCAAACTCCAGCATAACTGTCCTTGATTCCATCGATAGTTCTCAAATCCCAGACTCCCACGTTAAGTAGCCTAACTACTGCCTGCATCTGGGGGTACATGTTCTGTTGAGAGCCACTGAAGTGCCGGCAGAACGATTCCTGTGTTGTTACTAGTCCTGAGGGTGGTCTGTGATCCACCTGAAATGGCTTTTGAGGTGCAGGCTCTTTCAGACTGGCCCATTTTGCATGTGTGAACGTGAGGAAAAAAAGAAAGGCTCATATATTCACAAAGCCTTTTAATGTTTTGTGGTTACATTTCAGTGTTGTTCAAGACAGCAGCTTTACTAAGGTTTATATATATGGAACTGTTGTCTTTGGCTTTGAGGGCATGAAGGGACAGCACTAGGAGAAAAAAATATCGGTAGCCCAGATGTATATCTGCATATACTTCTTGTGTTACTGCGTTGTTTTGTGTCTCCCTTTGTCTGTCTTGAAAGCATGGGACATTTGAGGACAGGACAGAGATGGTTAGCAGTCCCCAGCTTTAAAATTGCTCAACAAAAAAAGCAAGTTCTTATGACTATTTAGTATAATCCATGTCTTCTGCTCATATCAATATTCACAGGCAAAGTTATAGCTATATTTAATTTCTGGAAATAAATGTTTCTTTTTTTTTCTTTGTGCATAAATTCCCTAAATATTGGAAAGCTCACCTTCTTTCAAGCTTTTTAATGCATCCTATTCAATATTTGTTTCAGATTGTTGATATTGTTGTTGGAAAAGATGAGAAAGGCAGAAAGATTCCAGAATATCTGATCCACTTTAACGGTTGGAACAGAAGGTAAGAACCTGTATGCGTGGTTTCAGTTCTTCCACTTTTTTTCTGTTTTATTGTGCAAAGAAAGGCATTGCACAGGTTATCAAAGGACTTTGATGTTTGCATGAATATTTTTGTTTTTGTGAATGCCTTTAATATACTTGCTCATGTTGACCCATTGGTCCGTATCCATAAATTTTAGTGGATCAGTTTGTTATCCGTGAGTTTAAACTTCAAGGGATATCTGTGTTTGGCATATACTTGTGACTCCTAGGTTTCCATTAATAAAATGAGTTTATACTTTGTTCAATGTAGGCCTGGATTGTGTGGTTATCAAGGCCAGTACATGAGTGCAGTCTCTGATCTATAGCATGTGTTGGTGCTACAAATGCCATCGCATGTTAAGTCAAGGTTTGAGAGATTTTTAGATAGCAACACAGGAGTTAAAGCCACGTGATGACAAAAGGATGCAAAACTTTTGTGATGCAGATGTTGGTTCTAAATGACATTAAAAGAATGCTTTTTAGACTTAATGTGTATTCATTAGTAATCACAAGTAGCATATATTTGTAGCTGTTAATAAGTTTCTTTTCACCTATCCTTAGCTGGGATAGATGGGCAGCTGAAGATCATGTTCTTCGTGATACAGACGAAAACCGCAGATTACAGCGTAAATTGGCACGGAAGGCTGTGGCTCGCATGTAAGAAATCCTTTTGGTCTCCAAGTGAATGAGAGATTCATTTTTGGATTCGAACAGATACATCCAGGTGTCTGCAAGTGAGCTTGTCCTCTAAGCTCGTGCTGTAGATGGTAGATATGTACTCAGTACAGTCAGTGCATTCTAGAGAGCTACTCTTCTCATACTAAGGTAGATATCTACATATTGTTATTAAACAACACTCTAAATGATTTAACACTTAATAACTGTGTTATTCTTAACTATTGCTGCGAAATACCTGTGTATTGGATCTACATCTTCCCAAAGAAATGTACTTGAAAAATAACTTAGGAAAACCTGAAGTATTTTTCAGCCAAAGGCAATAATCTAATATTGGTTGGCCATGGCTTGAGGATCTGCTTGAGAACACGAATATGAGGTAATGTACAGACATTAAGGTATCCACTCTCAAATAAGCATTGTCGAAATTATTTCAACGTTAATTAATGAAAATAACGTATGTTTCCTGTGCATTTGCATGTAACGTTATTAGCTAGGATAAACAAATAATATTAGCCAAATTTCAGTGAACCATTTTATGTTCTGTAGGAGAAGAAAGGGAAGAAAGAAGAGACGTTGCAGGTTGCCTGGTGTTGACTCTGTATTAAAAAGCCTTCCTGCTGAAGAAAATGATGAAAGCAGTGAAAATTGTGAGCTTGTCCTCATTCTTTGATAACTGGCATGATGCCTTCAACTTTTTGAGCTAGACATAAAGTTCACAGTGTAACTTGAGATTAGAATGACACGAGAGTATCACAGTCCTGTTTGAAATACACAGAGGTAGTCATATGAAGAGTGAGCACTGTTTCCTGCTAAGCCTCTATTAAGTTATCTCCTTTCTTCTTGTCTTCCAGAGACTTTCCTCTTCTCTTCTACTCAACTAATCTAATCAGTGATTTCAGAGCTTAATGCTGCTTTGTTTAGTGTAGTATTATGAGGTGCACGAAGCCCTCAGTTTTCTTTGCTGTTAGGAAACAAGGCTCTCCTTGCTGGTGTTGCTACATATTATAGAGGACAATAATGTTTTCTTTTTCCCCAGTCTACCTGGCACAAAGGTCTGTTTCTTGCCAGCTGACTGGCGATTTCACTCTTAATCCATCTCTTTAGTTTCATAGCATTTTGGTTTGTAGCTTGAAAACCAGCAGGAATGCTGGCTGGCATTTAAGTGATGTTCTAGCAACTGTTGCTGCACAGATCCAGACCTTCTGATTGGATGATTAGAATGTTAATCCCCTGTTCAGAACTAAAGTCCAATAAAAATTAAAAAGATCTGTGAGTGTTCAGAAAGTGAGTGTTTTGAAATTAGGATGCAAGAATACTTCCTGTAAGCACTCTTACCTTACATATTTAAAAAGTTTATGGCATGCTGTAAATAATGCATTAAATTTTGTATTTAATTCAATTAGAATTTTTCATCCTCATTGAATATAACAAGTTACTTGTGGTTTGGTTGCTTGGGTTTGTTTTTTTGCATTGAGGCCTGTAATTTTTTGGTGTTATTGTAATGTAGATGTGCCCTGCAATGTAATAATGTGAGATAAATATGTGAAATATCTTTTTTTACACAGCTATAAGTAGTTCTTCTTCTGATGACAGTGATGAAGGAACAGATGAAGAAATAAAAAGTGAAGAAAGTGACATAGAAGAGAGGACAGAAATGGTATGTTCATGAGCTCATTAACTTAATAGAATTTAAACATTTGTATTTGAAACTCTTCAAAAATTGAAGTAGATTGAATGTAGTCCACAGCTGGCTATTAGCTGGAATTATGAAGCATCCTGGTGCTTACTGTGGTTGAGTTTTTGAAAATTCTACGTGTCATTCTTGTAGAATTGTTTGATACTGATTTCTTTTCCTGTTTTCCTATGCATAAGGCTTATGTGGAGAAAACAGCAAACTAGATTATCCAGATTTGTGGGTCCTGTAGAATTTTACTGGTCTATGCAGGTTGGATATCTCCTATTAGCAGCAGGATCTTTTTGGGTTTTGTATTTTATTATGAAATGAGCATGTCAACTCTGGTGTTAAATTAAAATGTAGAAGACTGACTTCAAGAAAAAAATTAATCTGTGGAATCTAGCTAGTACAGTGTGGGTGATGTGAAGCAGCAAAACCTAACAAGTTTCTGATCATTCTTTTGTGTTAAATAATTGAACGATAAAGTAAAAAATAAGCCTTAAAAAATTAATTTGCAGATTACTTCAAAGCAGTATTGTTAAATTGCTTGCAGCAAGACTGCTATTGACTTAAATATTTACTATATTTCGTATCTTTTGTTTTTGCATGAAAAAACTTGATTGTTATTTGTATCCTGACTACTGAAGTTTTTTTCCACTAATATTCGTAAGCACAACCAATATATTTTTTTTTTCTTGCACCGGTCTGTTGTAGAAAGAAGAACAAGACACTCATACAAAAAGGGACATGGAAGAAAGAGCGATAAGCATAGAAATTCCTGAAGTCTTGAAAAAGAAGCTTGAGGAAGACTGTTACTATATTAATAGAAGAAAACGGGTATAAAATAAAAGCTGTGAAATAAATGTGCATGGAGGGTGGGGAGGGCTTCAAAAGTAGTTTTTTTGTGTAACAACTTCTGGTCTTTTGAACTTGATTGCAAGGATAAGCTTAGACAGTGTAAGGAAGAATAAAAAGAGTGTAGGGAGCAGACTTCTCTATAGCTAAACCAGTGAGTTGCCATTGTTACATTTCAGTACCTAGTTGTGTTTTAGAGGGCAGATTGTTTTTTAAAGCTGGAAATGTAGTAAGCTCGTTAACCTGAGCATTTTTTGTTTCTCCAGATGTTTAGAAAGGATTGATCGAAAATGCAGTTTAAGGGTTCAGATTTAGCACTCCAGAAATAACTTAATGCAATAAGAGACTTACCAAACTGTTCAGTACATTACAAGCTCCTGTTTTAGCTTGGTGTACATACCAATTGTTTCTGTAAGACATTAATTTGTTGTTTCTTTTTCAGCTTGTGAAGCTTCCTTGTCAAACAAATATAATAACAATCCTGGAATCTTATGTGAAACATTTTGCAATTAATGCTGCTTTTTCAGCCAATGAAAGATCTCGGCACCATCAGATGACTCCACATGCTAATATGAATCTTCATTATGTGCCACCAGAGAAGAAGTAAGTAATCATTAGTTCAGCACTCTTGTCACAGGAAGAGTGATTCTGCATTCCGTGTTCTGTTTCAAGGCTTTTAGTTTCTGTGAGCTTATACTGTGATGTATGTCTGTTTATGGGGCTTAAAATATTTGACAGATACCTATAGTACAGTAACACTGACAATTTGTTTATCAGTGAAAGAGTCGCTATAATGTGAAAAGTCATTAGGCAAAAACACTAATATCCCCTTTTGTCAGGTAAGCTCTTGTGAATATTGTGACCCATTTTGAAAGAATGTGTTGCTATGGTCTAGGTGAAGATTTTTTTTTTTGAGCACTGAGAGAGTATCTCTGTGATGTGAATGATGAGAAGTCAATGAGCATTCCCAGCTTAAAATATGAACCTGTTCAGTTTTATTTATAAAGGATAAAAATTTTATATAAACAGTTATAGAGAACTCCAAGTACAGGTGATTTTTTTTTTTAATTGACATATCTTAAATCCTAGAGTCAATATGTAGGGAAACAATGTGTGTAGTAACACCAATTCTCTTTATTAAAATTTATTGGGTCTTAGTTGCTGCTTTCTCAGCTGAGCTGTATGTTCTTCTACCATGCTACAAATCATAGACTTATAGAATGGTTTGGGCTGGAAAGGACCTTAAAGACCATCTAGTTGCAACCCCACTGCCATGGGCAGGGACACCCTCCACTAGACCAGGTTGCTCAAAGCCTCATCCAGCCTGGCCTGGAAGACATCCAGGGATGGAGCATCCACAGCTTCTCTGGGCAACCTGTGCCAGTGCCTCACCACCCTCTCTGTGAAGAATTTCTTCCTGATGTCCAATCTAAATCTCCCCACTTTATTCAAACCCATTACCCCTTGTTCTGTCACTACAGGCCTTTGTGAAAGTCCCCCCCCCCATCTTCCTTGTAGCCCCTTCAGGTACTGGAAGGTGCTATAAGGTCTCCCTGGAGCCTTCTCTTCTCCAGACTGAACAAGCCCAACTCTCTCAGCCTGTCCTCATAGCAGAGGTGCTCCAGCCCTCTGAGCATCTTCGTGGCCTCCTCTGGACTCGTTCCAACAGGTTGATATCCTTCTTATGCTGAGGGCTCCACAGCTGGATGCAGTACTCCAGGTGGGGTCTCATGAGAGCCCAGTAGAGGGGGAAATTCCCTCCCTTGACCTGCTGGCCACCCTTCTGATACAGCTCAGGATATGATTGGCGTTCTGTGCTGCCAGTGCACACTGCTGGCTCATGTTCAGCTTTTCGTCCACCAGTACCCCCAAGTCCTTCTCCTTCATATTTTCAGTGTAAGGTTTTTTCGGTTGAGGTTGGTTGGGTTTTGGTTTTTTTTCCTTGTACGTTAAAGATTCTCAATACTAGATGAGGCTGCTTCTCTATCTAAACCTACACGGGGGTGAAATCTTGCATGTTATGGAAGAAATCTTGACTTTTGTTACCATGTTCTACTTCAGTGGTGTATAATTAGCTATTCCTTGCAATATTTTGGTCTATGTGAGTATCTTGGTTTATATTGATGTCATTCATTATTTGACAGATTAATGATACTTCCCTTCTTTGTAATATAATCTGCCAAACAAGAAGTTAGATGAGACATCAGAAACATGAACAGAAGGTTGTACGCACATTATGATTTTAAAAGATGTACAAGTGACTTCCTCAATAAAGAAGGTGCTGTAATAAGGAAAATGTGCATCATTTCAGTGATCCATTAAATAGGAGAGAATCAGCTGACAGCTTCATTATATTGCCCTTACTGCTCTAACATGGAAGGTAGCTGATGTTCTTGGATGTCATCGAATTTCTACACATGATGGTCCCCTGGCCCAATTTATATATAATGTCTACAAAAAAAAGGCAGTAGTTTTAGCAGGTGGTATGGAATAGTAGTAATAGCAGGTATGGAATTTCTAATGTGGGTCATTGTGACAGAATCAAATTACAGTTACCATACATGTATATACACTTAGACGTGAGAGATTAGTACCTTAATAGAGGTGAGAGGTGTTGAAGGTGGACTGGACTCAGCGTTCTTGGTTCTGCATATGGCAGCACATGTACTCACCACCTAGCACCGTAAGTCTTTCACAAAAGCCCAAAACTGAAAAGCCTGGTAGCCTCTAAATGTAGTGCTTTGGTTACCAGGAGCAGGCCATTGGAAATTGATCTCCCAGTGCCTGATTTCCTTGTGTCTGGTGGTGTTGGTTCATTGGATCTCTTAAGCACAGCCTTAACCGCACCTTAGCGGCTATAGGTCAAACTCTGCGTTATGTCTTTCAGAGGTTCAATCTATTCAGTACTTACACGCTTACAGGAAAAACTAACAAACTTTACTGCAAAGTAGATTTTGTTAATCCAGTAAATAGTAATACAACAGAACAATTGTAAGATTTTGTTTGACCTTATTAAGCAGACTTAAAATTTGTATTTGCCTGAAGTTACCAACAGCAATCACCATCTCTTTAAGTATGCTTTTAATCACTCATCATTACTTAGTGATGAAGTTAGCATATCATAGTTAAGATGTTAATGAGCTGTATTAAAAGGGAGTTGCCTACAACTACACTGGAAATTTTGACATGCAACTTTGAAATTTGTAATCCTTTTTGTTTTTCCTCTAGTGTTGAGCTATGTAAAGAAATGGTGGATGGGCTGAGAATAACTTTTGACTTCACACTCCCATTAATTTTGCTCTATCCTTATGAACAAGCTCAATTTAAGAAAGTGACTTCGTCAAAATTCTTTCTTCCCATCAAAGAAAACTCAACCAATACTAACAGGTAGGTTGGGTATACAGAGTCTAATACTGCTTATCTTCTGAGGAAAAAAATGCAATAGAATGTGGTTATGTGTTCAGAATAGGATGAAAAACTTTGACTTAAAAATTGTTTTGATAAAAATTGAATTTTTCTGTGAATTGCTTGTCTGAATTCAGGTTCTGAATTTCTATCTGTTTAACTTCAAAAGGGGCTTGTACTGACTGGTGCGGAGTTATGCTGCAACTTTGTGGAGAAAAACATTTACATTTAAAATTTAATGAACATAAATTTGCATTTCAATTCAAAAATGAGTATGTTTCCAGAAAATAGTATTTTAAAAGAAAGCTTCATCATATTGATGGTTATCGGGAGGAGACTGTCTAATTTGAAAAGTATTTAACAAGATCTATGAAACTAGAAGCATCTCTTCTGGCGGAAGAGCCCTGATCTCTTCACTTCTGTAAAGCTGCCTGTATTTCCTAGAAATCAGGAGGAGCTTTCCCCAAGTCCTCCTCTGTTAAATCCACCAACGCCTCAGTCAACCGACAGCCAGCCTACAACAGGGGAGCCAGCCACGCCAAAAAGACGGAAAGCTGAACCTGAAATTCTGCAGTCATTGAGGCGTTCTACACGCCACAGCTCTAACTGTGATAGGTTATCAGAAAGCAGTGCTTCCCCACAGCCTAAACGGCGGCATCTTGAGACCCCAGCTTCTATGCCAAAGCTCTTCTTGCACCTGGAAAAAAGTAGGTTTTGCTCTTTAAATTACTGCTTTAAACAAGATTTTAAGTCTTGTTCTTTTTTAAATGTAATTTGGACTGTGACTGAATGATTGAAGTAGGAATTCATTACTTTTTGTATCAATTATTTATCTCTGAAGCTTCTACCCAAGGGAGAAATAAATACGAAGCGATATTCTTGGTATTTTGGTACTGTATTTCTCAGCAGAATTCAAGGAGATGCTTTTCTGTGAGCCCACTTTAGAAGAGCATTTGTTGCATTCCAGTGTTTGAGTTTATAAACATTTTAGCAGCAGGTCTTAGTTACGTTTAATGGCTTATAGTTCTGTAAAACAGGTAACACATTTTATTGCTGATGTCTTGTTTTGTTTTTCCTTCCCTTTTGAAGAAACCCCTGTCCATAGTGGATCTTCTTCACCTATAACACTGACTCCTAGCAAAGAGGGGAGTGCAGTTTTTACTGGCTTCGAAGGTAGAAGAAACAATGAATTGAATGAGGTAACAGATTTTTATGTTACTGTCCTAGACTCAAATGATTAAAGGTTTCGTTGACCTCGGAGTAGGGCTATCTAAGAAAAGGTTTTGTTTGTGTTACTTATTTGATTTTTTTGAAGTTCTCTCCAGACTAATTTATTTAGGGTGCTATAAACATTTCATAACCAACATTTTCATGTCTTATGTTTAGGTTTTGTCCTGGAAATTGATGCCAGAGAATTATCCACCAAGTGATCAACCACCACCTCCCTCCTATATCTATGGATCTCAGCATTTGCTACGGATGTTTGGTAAACTGATGCGAAACTCTGTGCCGAATCAAAATTGCTGTATTTTTGGAGGTTTTGGGTTTTTTTAAGTAACTGTATCCATGTGGTTTTTCTATTTGCTTTATCATGTTTAGTTTTATTCTTGGGGAAGTGTACATTTTAATCTGTTTAAACTCCTAGGCTGTCCATAAACTTGCTTATCTCATACTGACTCTTTAAACGTTTATTTAACAAAAGTAAACAAATGTTACCTACAACGCGCTATTAAACATCATTAAACCAAGCAGCATTCACTTTCTCAGTATGTTTCTTCTTAGTGAGGATTTGAAAGATCACAGAGTAACTTGCAAGGATAAGTGGAGGCTGCAGGGGGAAGAAATTTTTATTTTCTTCTGCATAGTGGGTAACAGTAATTAGAAGTTGCTTTTAAAAGAACAGGTGCAAACATTATTTCTCTTTTTTACAGTAAAGCTACCGGAAATACTGGGGAAGATGTGCTTTCCTGACAAAAACCTAAAGGCTTTAGTAAAACACTTCGAAATGTTTTTAAGGTAATGTGACACGATGTACCACAGCAGTGTTTGCATTGTTACATAGATCTAAGTGTCCTGGAATGACAGAGGGTTTTTAAGTTGAGATGTTAATTTTCTATAACTACAAGATTATGATAAAATTAATACCAGGTTTTAATAATAACAATTTAAATAGGGATGAATGCAAGATTATTGATTCTGTAGTTCATATTGAAGGGAACCTGAATTCCCTACTTAAAGTTTTGATAAACACAACGCTAGAGAACAGAATTATAAAAGTTTATTTGCTGGTTTGTATAGAATCACAAGTCTGACTTGATTAAGAAGAATGTTATATGAAGAAATATGAACTCTACATTGGGTTTTTTGAGAGCTTAATCTGAGAGTTTTGATGTTGCGTTGATCTTAGTAGGAGGAGATGTGTTTTTCGTTATGACAGTGGGGTTTTTTTAAAGAAAATTCTGTCCTAACTGAGCTTTAAACAGAAAAGGTTTCTCTGTTACGCAAGGTAGTGGCTTGTAGGGGAACCCAAACTCTTTCTGACAGTGCTAGCTCTGCAGCTGGAGTTGGTGTGGTCCTACCTGCACTGTGATCATCTTTGTCAGGTACTCTAGTTAATTTCCCTGCATGGCATTGTAGTGGCAGTTAGATGTGTGGTGTGGCACTGTATTGTGCAGCATCAGTACAGTGGAAGAGAAATTTGCCATGGAAAACTTACAGGGCTAAGTGTTGTAAATGGTAAACATCTGGAATAAATGGGAACTCCTAACTAAATTTTGGCTTTTAAGTAGCCACCTACTGAAAAGTAGCATAATGTGGCACTAGCAGATCAAAAGTTCTGTTAGAGATCAGGGAGATTAAAGGTTTTACAATGCCTCTACTTGCATTGTTTATTGAAAATAATAGGTGTCTCGAATTTCAAAGTTTCTGTAATATAAAATTTTTCTATTGAAGCATTTAACTTTTAAGTTTTACTGATTCCTTTTTACATCTGTTTTTTCAGATGCATATTAATATTCAAAACATTTAAGTTAAACAGTAGAGCATTAGTGCTTATTATTGGAAACATATGTTTGCTTGGAGTGAGTATTATTTAGTGTGCTTAACTCACTGTGGATCAAATTTAGTTTTTATCAGACCTCTACCTGTTTGGATTCTTCTGTGTTGGTTAGGGCAGGTGGGGAAGAACAACACCATGTTCCAGTACAGGTTGGGGGCTGTTTTGTTGGAGGGCAGCTCTGGGGAAAAGGACCTTGGAGTCCTGGTGGACAACAGGATCACCATGAGCCAACAGTGTGCCCTCGCGGCCAAGAAGGCCAATGGCATCCTGTGGTGCATTGAGCATGGCCAGCAGGTCTAGGGAAGTTATCCTCCCCCTCTACTCTGCGCTGGGGAGGCCTCACCTGGAGTACTGTGTCCAGTTCTGGGCTCCTCAGGACAAGGAGCTACTGGAGAGGGCCCAGCGCAGGGCCACTAAGATGATGAAGGGCCTGGAGCACCTTCCATCTGAGGAAAGGCTGAGAGAGCTGGGTCTGTTCAGCTTGGAGAAGAGGAGGCTGAGGGGGGATCTTATCAGTGCTTATCAATATCTAAAGGGTGGGTGTCAGGAGGATTGGGCCAGGCTCTTCTCAGTGATGTCCAGTGACAGGTCTAGGGGCAATGGCCATCAACTGGCAAAGAGAAGGTTCAACCTGAACGTGAGGAAACCCTTCTTCCCTGTGAGGGTGACAGAGCCCTGGGACAGGCTGCCCAGAGAGGTGGGGGAGTCTCCTTCCCTGGAGACTTTCAAAAGTCGCCTGGCCTTGTTCCTGTGTGATCTGCTCTAGGTGACCCTGCTCTGGCAGGGGGGTTGGACTAAATGATCTCTAGAGGTCCCTTCCAACCCCTCACACTCTGAATCTGTGAAATGCAGTTTCTTCATACCCAGTCTGTGGATGAGCTGTGCTGGAGGGGAACAGAGGGAAAGAGGAAGCATGTCCCTCATCCCCCCATACAAGTAGGGAGGTGATCAAACTGAAAACTGTAGTGGTAGTATCCGTATGCATCTTATTTTTCCATCTGACCATCTTGTTGAAATGTGTAGTCATCTATAGGTGGAAATAATAATTTAAAAAAAAAGGCGTAAGATGTTCCACATCAGCACTTTTAGGTCAGATAGAATTGTGCTTTTGAAACAAATCTCTTGGTAGTTCCCACTTACCATGCTTTGTGTTGCGTTGCAGAGTGCTCTGAGTACACAAGCTGCGCTCCTTTAACCACAGGTGTGCTCCAGTACTAGGGGGCATTCAGTCCTCAAGACCAGACTACAGCTAAACAAAGTGAGTCCCCCAAGGCAAGCATAGTGTGGATATCGCATATCCGGTACAGCAAAATATTTGAGAGCATGTGTTTGGTTTTTTTTTTTTCTTCAAGTGCATTCTAAGCCTGTCATATATGTCTTGCTGGTGGTGTTCTCAGGGTTGCTTCTCTACACTGAACTAACGATTTCTGTGGTTTTGTCAGAACTGGTCAAATTGAGAACCTGCCTGAAAACGCTTTCAAGTTGCAGTTACTAGTATAGGAATCATTTGATGATCTTGGGTAGCTTTGTCATAATATTCTTCTTAGGCTAGGTCTCTTACCAGATATGCTACTGTGTACTCAGATAGACAGCATAGAAACCAGTACAAATAATTAGTATTGCTTTGTTTCCCCAACACACATTCATGGGGCTTTAGGATGTCTTTCATTTGAGAATTTTTTTGTCCCACACGTCATTGAAAGTGGTCAAACAATTGCATTTTCTAGAAACTTGTTCACACTTGATTTTTCTCACAGAAATACTTCTGTATTATCTGTTTCTTATCACAAGAGAAAACTTGAGGCTGAGGTGACATCTTGTACTAGTTCTCCAATTTTCACAATCTGCCTTTTACTTTTTGGGAATGAAAGGATTAATGGATGTTTATTAAAATATTTTTCTATCAGTTCTGTTCTGGCTTAACCTTTTGAAAAGTGGGAAGTGTCCTGCACAGTCTGTACGCATTAGACAATAGCAGCTGGTTTACTTAAGACTGCCTAATTTCTTATAGTGAATTGCTCTTGAGTGACAAGCTGAAATACTCTCATTTTCTTTTTCTAATAGCAGGCAAAGAATTGAAGCTATCTGTTTGCATTAATAAAACTGTTTCTGAATCTTCTTTGAATTATTTTAAAGTTATTTTAAAATAAAAATTTAATGTGGCACACAACTGGTTTAGTTCTGGCATAGCTACTGATTTAATTTTGTATTATGATTTTATGACTAAAATTTACAGTTTCATTTAACATTTGTACTATTAATCTCGTGGGCTGAGAAACTGAGACTTATTTAATATAACACTTTGTCTAGCAGCCTGTTTTATTGAGTTTACTCAGTACTTGATAGATGCATTATATTCACTTTGAGATTCTACATGAGTAATATTTTCCAGTCATGCCCTCAGATTGCTGCTAGACGAGATTGATCTCAGTTTCCCAGACAACATACATTTTTAAGGATGTATGAAATAGGTCTTTTTGAGTTTCATATTAAGTAGAAGCTATACCCTTTGTGCTTAGTACAGCTTTCTACAAGTGTGTATAATGAAAACTTCGCAGAGAACATGAACTTTCATTTGTCAATTACAGTATTTGCAGAAGTGAAGAAAATCAGTTTCTTAAGTACAAAACTCAGTCTTCGGTTCAAATTATTTAACTCTGAAATAATTCATAATACTTGCAGAAGAATAGCAACTTGGAAAGGACGTTAGTGACAAAATCGTTAGTTGGTTTCACTGAATTTCATATACACTTTGGGTTTAGTCTTCAGAAGCAAGCAGTGGCAGCTAACATAGTAACTGGTGCCTGATAACTGGTAATCTTACTGGCAAAGGACCCCTGATTAAATCCTCCTGCCTGTTAATAGTTTTCGAGATAGAGTAAGTACTGCCTTGTAACCAATTCCATTATGTCAGCTGTATTTTTAATAAAATGCCGAATGTGCTGTATTTTAGAACTTCTCTATATTGTGGGGTGCTTTGCATGCTTCCAGAGGCTGCTTAAGTGATGAAGAAATGATGGGCGAGAATGTGCCAGATTTTATGTTGCCATTTCCATTAATTTGAACACAGTCTTGACTTGGAAAACTGTTTTGGGATCAGAAAAGTCACTTTCCAGGACTGTTGCCCAATAGGAGATGCTTAAAAATCAGGAGAATACAACATGTCTGTTTTTAGAATAGCAAGACCCATCTTCACTGGGATAATTTCAGCCAATATCAGTTGTGTTTTAGAATCATAGAATCACAGAATGGTTTGGGTTGGAAGGGACCTTAAGGATCATCTCGTCCCAAGCCCCTGCCATGGGCAGGGACACCCTCCACTAGACCAGGCTGCTCAAAGCCTCATCCAGCCTGGCCTTGAAGGCATCCAGGGATGGTGCATCCACAGCTTCTCTGGGCAACCTGTGCCAGTGCCTCACCACCCTCTCCAGGAAGAATTTCTTCCTGGTATCTAATCTAAATTTCCCCGCTTTCAGTTTAAACCCATTACCCCTTGTCCTGTCACTACAGGCCCTTGTAAAAAGCTTCCACCCAGCTTCCCTGTAGGCCCTTTCAGGTACTGGAAGGCTGCAATAAGGTCTCCCCAGAGCCTTCTCTTTTCCAGGCTGAACAAGCCCAGTTCTCTCAGCCTTTCTTCACAGCAGAGGTGCTCCAGCCCTCTGAGCATCTTTGTGGCCTCCTCTGGACTCACTCCAACTGGTCAATATTCTTCTTATACTGGGGGCTCCACAGCTGGACACAGCACTCCAGGTGGGGTCTCACAAGAGCAGAGTAGAGGGGGAGAATCCCCTCCCTCGCCCTGCTGGCCACACTTCTCCTGATACAGCCCAGGATACGGTTGGCGTTCTGTGCTGCCAGTGCACACTGCCAGCTCATGTCCAGCTTCTAAGGAATAGAAGTTTAGGAGTATAACCAAAACAAAATGGTAGAGTGCTTCAGAAAGCCATAGGTATTTTGACTTTCCTGAAAAACAGAACAATGAGTAAGCGATGAAATATTTCTAAATGAATGCTTCTAAAATTTCTAATACACTTTCCCAGATGAGGCCAGTATGTAGTATTTCAGATGGTGGAAAACTGTTCTTAATGGTCAAAGACTTTGGTTTTGTAAAAACCCACTGATGTTTCAAACTTGGTATATCCTGTAAGTTGTCTCTTTCATTCCCACCGCACCTTGATATTTTACAATCCACTTGTATCTATTGTGCCACTTTGCTTCCTGGGTAGAAAAGTATGTTAATACTGTTGAGTATTTTGGGAAGGAAGCCAAATCAGAATGTCACCAATCTAGAGGGCTATGATAATAAAATGTGTATATAGAAAGATGGCAAGTTGTTTGAAGTAGCCTTAAGAAACATATCTCTGGTTTTCATAGGAGAACAGTTCTTGAGTGTAGTAATTTTATTATATGTAATTGCAGTGGTGAATTATGGCCACTAGTCTGTGCTAATGTGCAACTAATGAGGGGTTATTAGTGGCTTTCTGAGTGAAAAAAAGCAGCATTGCACGTGGTGAATGGAATGGAAAACATATTTAGGTGAGGTTGCTTCTGACGGAGTTCCTGCTCATTAAGACTTCATAAAGTTGCAAGATGGCAACTGATTAAAAACTGCTTTTTGAAATATCACAAAGAATGCAATTCTGCTGTTGTTTTGTATATTGATTAGGGCTTTTTCTATTTGCCTGACAATTTTGGGATTAACTGGTTACTTGACAAAAAGTACCAGTCTAGCATAGCATTTATGACATACTAGAAAACTTTATGGAACTGGAGCCTCAGTGTGAGAAAATCAAGTTTCTGAGTGTCAGTGGACAGTTGTGGGCTTAGGGGCACAAAAAGGTAAAGGAGCTTTTGTGTTTAAGGTTTTGAAAACTTTGAAATGAGGAAATTCTACTTGCACAGTGAATATAATATACTGTATTTTAGGGCATTATTACTGTTGTATTTTAGCTTTGCTGTATTAATCAAATGGGTAGAGAAGTAACTGCCATTGTGGGTCCTCTCAAATTTCTGTCACCATTATGTTGAAATCTTCTTGGTCAATGGTATTGTACAGGTTCTTATTTTCAGTACGCTTTTGTTGTCTGGTTGGTCTGCAGAATCTGCTCGTGTGTTCTTATTGTTCTTGAGTAAGGTTTGGTTGCTCTGCGAGAAATGCTTGCTTAAACTGTACTGTGTGGATTCCTTCTCTTCCTTCAGCTTACCAAATCATCAGGTGCCTGGGTATTTGAAGAAGGAACATATTCCTAATCATAATAGCAGAGGTTTGGATCATGCATCTAAAGTGAGAGGTTGCCCAAAAAAAGTTATGGTAGCTATTTTAGAAGAAAGTTACAGAAATTGATTCTGGGATCTGTGCTGGCCTTGCCAAAAGTGGGTCTTCATTCTCAAGACCAACCATTGAGCTCTTGTAGGACTGTTTTCCCAAAAGGTCTACTAGAAGTTACCACTTTTAATTTTAATCACTCAGCCTGATTACCTGAAATGTTAGGTTGGCAGCTTCGCATCTTCAGAGTTCTCTGCACTTGCCCTTTAAATGCAGAGGAGGATGATCTCTCTTTTGGTATGTGGGTGAATGAGGAGAGTCTAGTCAACAAAACAAGCCTGTTGGTTCCTTTGGCATGGTTCCTGACACAGGATATCAGAATAAACATCTGAAACTTTTCATTTCACTTGTTCTGTTGACTGCGTTGACTGCATTGACTGCTGAACCTGGTGCTGGCAAGCTTTTGCCTTGAATAACCTTCCTGATGGACACATGCCTATCAATTGGAGGGGGTGGGGGGCAGGTGGTGTGTGTTTTTGTTCGAAACTAGCCTTTCAGCTTTCAAATCATGTATTTAAGTAGTAGTCTTGGAGAGGAGATAGCTTCTTTAGTATGCAAATAACACTTCTTTTGATGAGGTGACTCATAGTTAGGACCTATCGTGCTCTTTAAGCAAATTCCTTTTGATAGATCATTACAGTTGCCTTTCAGACAACATCTAGCCCCGGCCACTGATCTCATCAAAGCGTCAGTTTACCTTCTAGAACCAAGAGCTGTAGTGAAATTGTGTTAAGATTCCACCTTCCTGGAAACTTTCTTCTGGCTCTGTATCATTATACCTTTATGCCTGAAACTGTCCTTAAAATTAAAGTTTTCCTCTCTTCATAATTTTCACACTTTTCAGGCCATTCCTGAGTTTATTCATGTGATGGTAGCTGATGTTTAGAAGAGTATTTTTCTTCGTGCAGAGGCTGTTCAGATCATAGGTTGCATTGATGCCGTGTTGTGGTTTTACCCGGGCTGGCAACTAAACAACATGAGGCCACTTACTCACTCCTTCCTCTGGTGGGCTGGGGAGGAGAAAATACCAGGAAAATTTATGGGGCGAGACAAGGACAGGGAGGAATCACTCACCAGTTATGGTCATGGAGAAAACAGAATCAACCTGGGGAAGAAAAAACTAATTTTGTTACCAATCAAATCAGAGTAGGATAATGAGAGACAAAACCAGATCTTAAAAAACTTCTCCCAGCCCTCCCTTCTTCCCTGGATCAGCTTTGCTCCCCATTTCTCTCCCTCCTCCCCCCACAGTGGCACACAGGGATGGGGAATGGGGGTTGTGGTCACTCCATCACACATCTCTGCTGCTCCTTCCTCCTCAGGGGGAGGGATCCTCACGCTCTGCCCCTGCTCCAGCATGGGGTCCCTCCCACAAGAGACAGTCCTCGGTGAACTTCCCTGGCATGAGCCATTCCCATAAACTGCAGTTTTCTTCTCTAACTGCTCCAGCGTGGGTCCCTTCTGCAGGGTGCAGTGCTTCAGGAGCAGCCTGCTCCAGCATGGATCCTTGTTGTCTGTCTCACATCCCACTCCTCTCTCCTGCAGGTCTCTTTATTTTCCCCTCTTAAATGGTGTTACTCACAGAGGTACTAATTGGCATGGTCTTGGCCACAGGGGGGTCTGATTTGGAGTCGAAGTTTCTAGCAGCTTCTCACAGGAGTCACCCCTGTGGCCCCTCTCCCACTACCAAAACCCCGCCACACAAACCCAACACGTGCTGCCAAGGCAAGGATGGTTTTGGTACCATACGATGCTCTTAAAGCTCATATTAATTCAGTGACTCTGAGAAATGTGCCTGACATATATATGGCAAGAGGCCTTTTAATGTGGATAACGATAGTTCTGTGCCTCTCTTTGGTAGATCTGCCTGTGTAACTCTCAGCCAGATGGAAATGTATTTGTGAGACTATTGCTTGGAGTCACCAGAGGTAAGCTTGCTTAGGCTGGTACACCTGAAGATCAGAACATAGGAATTCTTCAAGCTAGGTTGCCCAGATGTCTGTTTCCCTTGTCTCCATCCCCTCTAGTCCCTTCTGAAGTGAGCAGACCTGGGCTAGAGAGGGAAGTAGTTGCATTGTCCCCTGCTACCTCCATGTTCTGAGCAGAAGTGTAAAGCATAAGTAGTCATTTTGTGGATGATCACGATGGAAAAAAAAGCGTGCAGTCTTACATCAGGATGTTTGTGTGGCCTGTGCATCTCAGAACTCAATTACTCATGAGCAGTTTCACTGTGTAGGTGTATGCATATGAACTCCGTAAAAATGAAAAATTAAAAAGGTGACTGAATTCAGATGACTGAATTTATCAGATTTGTAAATGAAAAGTGATGTAATTATTTCTGAATAGTTAAACAGCAATGTGCTTTCTGATCTACAGCTGAATGTTGGCTCTGCTTGCTAAATACAGCTCCCTCTGTTTTTAAATCTTGGCTCATGATTTGCAGGTGCCAGTGAAATTGATCTTTGTGCTATTTCAGCTTTTCCAAGAGCAAAGCATTAGTGAAATATCCAGTAGCGAAGAGTCTTAGGAGACTCTTAATGTTTCTGTGCCAGCATTCTGCACTGCGATGTATTTTGAATAGAAAGCAGCTTCAGAAGCACCACTGCTCTTTCTATACAGATATACAAGGGATTGGGACAGAAGCTGACCTTGTGTTCTTTTTCCCTGTTTCCTCTTGCTTCTCTGCAGAAGTAAATTTGTATCTTCTAGTTCTGGGGGATTTTGCTTTTCACAACTCTTACATTAGGAACAGAGTGTTGTACATTTGACTGCGTGCATTCTGCCTGCTTTTTTTTTTTTTTTTGAGTTGTAGTTGTGCCACGAGCATCTCAGCTAAAATTTCTCATCTTTACCAGCTGTCACTTTAGTTTGCACCAAACTGGCATTTATGACTAGTGATCTTAAGCAAAAGTCAGGAAATTTGTAAGAGAAAGTGAATCTGTTAATTTCCATTACTTGCCCTTAAAATTCTTGGAACTGGTAGCTGCCCAATGGCCTCTACAGGTTCCTTTGTTTAACTGATGTTGTTTTAAAACATATTGCCTTGCATGATCTGGCACTTGGTGGCTGAGTTTTACGGAATGCTAGCCAGTGACGCTAAGAATTTGATCTGCTCCCTAGTTTGTACTCATTGTTTATCTCTTGAAGTCATTAGTGTACGTTAATGAAGAATTATTGATTAAATCCAGTTGTGACTCATCTTAATCTTGTGCAATCTGAGTGTGTTAAAAGTTAAACTCTGGTCTGTTAAGTTTTAGGCCTTATCACACTTGCTTCATACCAGACCCACATATCCCAGAAAGTGATTTGTAGCCAGCCACAGTCAGAGGTCATAGCAGTTGATGACTCAAGTATTTTATTAGCTTCTAAGTTGCTACAATTCCGTACTCTATTGTAGTGGTTTTCCTAGAGTAATGTGTGTGTGTGCGGTGCAAACAAATGACACGTTTCAGTGAAGATTAGAATGACCTAATTGTGTGAATTGTTTTGATGTTTCTTTGGATTATTTTTAAGGGGTATCTCTGTCTCATGAAGAAAAGGCCTTTTAGGTAGTATTAGAGCAATTTGTGGCCTGGTAAGCCTTTTCTTATTTTTTTTTCTTCTTAATTATCTCTCAACCTTAAATATGTAATCCTTTTTACTTTGCGCTGTTTAATAAAATTGGAAGCTGCTGTTGGACACAACGAGAAACTAGCATAGTATGTTAAACAGAAAGTATGCTATATTTAATGCAGTTAGGATTGTGTGAATGAAGACTGCGTGGAACTTGAACTTTACTTACCTCTTACGTATTTATTATGATAGATTCTGTGGTGTCAGTTTGTGGCAGAGCCAGTTGGATCCTTGCTTTAACTACAAGAGATCTTTCTCCCTTTTGGCAGTACCTGCCCTAGCTGAATATTGCCAGAAATTATGTGCTTGATTAGACAGTGTTAAACGTAAGGGAGCCTTTTCTGCTCAGTTTCTTAGGTGATGCTTAAAACCAAAACCAAACCTATTTGATCTTCTGGATGTGTATTGGTTGTCCAGCCCTTTCACTTGCATGTCTTAAACCTGAAACGTTTACATCGGAAACCACCCTAGGTCCCCCTGTTACTGTTAAGGAAATAAACAAGTACAGAGGAAGTTGACAGAGTACCTTCTAAATAAATGGTGGCACACTGGAAGATTGATTTCTTCTAAAAAAAGGCTTGCATTTCTCACTGCTTTTCCTAGAATTAGTAGGATATAACCAGTTATTCCTCCAGTTTAGCACTTGTTTGTATGTCCATGTGTAAGTAAGAGGATTGTGTGTTTGGGAAAATCAACCTTTTTTCATTTATCTAATTTTTTGTGCTGTAACTTTTCTGTATGAGCTCTCAGCAATTAATATGTTCCTGATTAAATTTAGATTGCCTTATGTAGAGAATCTTGGCTGTATTCTTTGATGCTTTGGCTTTCTGAAGATCAAAGGACGTGCTTAGTTCAGTCAGCGTAGCTGTGAGTGAGCTTGGAGAAATGCTGTGGTTTTACTTGCAGTCACCTGTACATTTTTAACTTTGGACCTTTTGTGCTCTTGTGTCTAGAGTACTGGTTATGCAAAACTGATATTTTTAGCTTCCAATAGTGAGGTAATCTCCCTAGCCAGCGGTTCTTGAGAGAAACTGGATTCTGGAAACTACGTTGTTTCCTGTTGTTCCCATTGCTTCCTACTCGAACTGAAGCAGAGAACCTGCGGTTAACATTTTGCCATGTTTGTTGATGCTGATCTGTAATATCTAGGTGTCTCTGAATGTCTGTGTTGTTTTTTGGTTGGTTGTTTCTTTTTTTTTCTGAAATACAACTTGATCACGTACTACAGAGCTTAAGAACCTTTTGCCCTTTTGCCCCCATTTGTATAGCTGATGTCTTTGTACGCAAAGGAAAGAGCAGAGACCTGATAGTCAGTTTGGCTGTTTGCTGCTGTTGTTAATAGCAGCACCGCTTGCTTATGATTTCAGTCCTAAACCAGAGAAAGAGGTGTGTGTTAGCAGAGCAGGAAGACATGATAAAATATTACGTGCTTGGCTGTTTGAATAATATTTGAAGTCCATCTTGGGGAAATCTGAAATTAGGGAACTGGATTTGCAAAGGATGCGTATTTGTCTTTGATGCCGTATTTTAACTCGGATATTCATGAGGGGTGGAGACCCTTAAATGCACAGGCATGTGAAAGAGCAAATCATAGCTTTAATTGCATTAAAAGATACAGTTTGACTTAATGGTTACTGGACACTTGTATAAGATATGTCAAAACCCAGGTTTTCAGTTAAAAGAAAATGGTATGCTGAGCAGGTGACTGACAGGAGTTGCAGAAAGACCTCTCTGCTTTTTTTTTTTTCTTCTGTGATGGTTCTTTGCATTCTTTTCTGACTGTTGTTTCAACTTTTAGATTTTTTTTTTTATTGAGCTTCAGCAAATTTTTTTAATGCTCTTAGGATTTGAGAATGATAGAGGAAGGCTGTTTCTGATGATGTAAAGTAGGGCAAGCCTTTTGTATACCAAATTTCAAAGTGTAATAATTCTTAATTTCCAGCCTATGGTTATGCTGAACTTAAAAATTAATTTGAAAATAGTTTTTCTCTTACGTTTCATGTTATCTTCTTTATTTGGTCTGCTTTCTTCTCAGGTTTTTAGCAGAATACCATGATGATTTCTTCCCAGAATCTGCTTATGTAGCTGCATGTGAAGCCTACTACAGTACAAAAAATCCTCGGGCAATATACTGAAACTATTAATAAAGATTAAATCCTACATACGTAGCCCATGACAATGCTATTTTGCCACATGGCTACAAGATGAAGATGAAAAAGAAATTGAAACAACTTCTGGAGTTGAAGAAATAGGATAATAACTTCTGTGATGGCTGGATTACTTGGGAATGGAGAACTCTTCAGAGATGTGTATAGACTGCATTGTGAGTTGCTTAGCGGATTGAACACAACTCCGACTCAGATGAATGAAGAAGCCTTGTTCTGACTTCTAATGCATAGGACTGCGTAGGACTATTAACGAGGAAAGGAGGCAAAAGCAGATGCATTAGCAACAGGACATTTTCGTGAAGATAAATCATCATGCTGTGTTTCACTTTAGCTCAACCTCTCCAGCCTGAGAAATACGACTTGACTACAGAGTTACATCAAGAGAATGCATAACTGGTATCTTACGGATTTTTTTTCCCCTCACAAATTGCACTTCATTTTGTGGAACTGTCATGATAGAAAAGATTGCTTAATATAAAGGTGTTTTTGCTGTTTGGCTAGCATGACACCTGCCTCCAGAATGACTTTGTTGCTTGAGTGAAAGACATGTTGCTTACTTTGCGTTTTGCAAAGGTGCATAGAGCTCTTCATGGTAAGGCTGCCGGAGCTCCAAGGAGAGCATGCGTTGCCAGTGATTCACATTTGCCTGGCAGTAAATGATTTCCAGAGCCATTATAAAAGAACTGATTTTCTACAAGTAAGCGAAGAAGCTAATAAAGTGGTGGCAGTTTAACTGGCAAACACTTCTTTTCTTAATAAAGTTCACAGTGGCTGCTGTGTAAATGTGTGGTTTTGACTGTCTAAAATGTCTTGTTTGTGCGTGATTAGCATTTTTGAGTTTGCAAAGTGTGCATATAATGAGAGGCGGGAGCATTGACAATGAAGGGAGAGAAGCCCTTTATCACTGGGTTTTCTTCTATATTCTTGAAGGATGTCTCTTTTAGACAGTTTTAAACACTTTAGCTCTGGAACTAGGAATTCAATGATAGCTGTGTTCCTAGAAATCTGACAACACATTCAGTAGAAATTAATTGAAATATAATTCTTGTCATCGAAACCTCATCCATGACTTGGAACTCTCCAGCCTTCAGAATCTTCTGCTATGTTAAGTCAGACCTAGATTTTAAAAGCACCAGGAGAAAATAGGACTCAAAGCTCATAGACTACTGCATTATTCACTCTGTAATCCTTCCTAGTTCAGAAAGCTTACATGTAATGCAAAAGTCAACACCTTCCTCCCAGATTTGCAGAAACTAGTAGTTAGGGGGAATCATCTTTCAAGTGTAAATGGCAAGCTTTAGTCTCAGAGGCCAAAGGAAATCTGAAATCTACTGTTGACATTTATTGTCACACATGCTGTGTTACAATTTTTGAAATGCAAAGGTAAGGATTACCTTGGGTTTAGCAATTTAGGTTCTGCTTTTTAGAAATACTTCTATAAAGAGTCTGTTAATGGTTGTTAAACAAATGTTTCGCATGGACGCATGCAGATTTGGTGGTTGTTATTTCTAAAGATTACCATTCAGTAGTACAACTCTTTAATCCGTTTCTGTTGTAGCAAAAAGACCAAACAACAAACACCAAGACTCCACACCTTTGTAAGATGTAGTCTCTCAAATTACGGAAGTTTGGAATCTCTCCCAAAATCCAAGTACCTCAAAAACCACTTTGCAAACGTGTTTCATTCTAGGCTTAGGCACTGTTTTTCTAAAAAGACAATTCAACATTATACTAATGATTAACAAGAGATTGATCTTGCAGTACTGCCTGAAACTGCATCCTTAATCCTTTCTATTGCAGGGATGTTGGAGTGCATATAATATGGCACATCTGTGTTTGTTCCGCTGTTGGTACCGGTGAGGACGAGGCAAGTTACAGAGTTAGTTTAAACCTTATTGTGTGACTGCTTGACGGTTAAAATGACCATTTCAGCATGCAGAGGTTAATAATACTGTTGGTATTGCCCTATTGATGCACTGGGGTAATTCTCAAAAGATGAGTGGGGGGGAATTCTGAAAGTCCAGTTAGTGTAGTCTTTATGTCAACAAACCTTTTTGTAAACTCTCTCGAAGCTGCTATTGGATATAATATCACAACAAACTATCGTGCTCTCATAAGGACCAAAAAATGTTTCTGGAAAGTAGCACCCTTTTGCACCTATTGACACTTAGTTGACATGACTTCCCCGAACACTTACCACTTTGAATTTGAAAAGTTTTGGTTCATGTATTCAATTACAGTAATGTACATCTTTTGACATCCCCCTTCCCTATCATCACTCTCTTTGTGCTTTCCTGGTTTTATACCTGATTTTTTTTTTTTTTTTTTAAGCTGAAGCAGTGCAAGAGACTTGCAAAAACTTGAACCGGATTGCCTAAGAGGGTAGTTCTTACTAGCCTTAAAATACATAAGACTTACTAGTGTGGCTCCCAAAGTTCACTTTGGGTGGAATATCTAGGGCTGCTATGGCTAGGGGCAGCTTAACAGTATAGCTGTACTGCTGGTATGAACGTGTAAGCCCTTGAATGTCCTACACTGATGAGGTTTTTGGTGGGATTCATAGCCACCTGAACCGATGAAAGAGGTTTCTGCGCTCGGCTGTCTGTCATTCATTGGCTGCTGTTTGTAGAGCTACTCCTATCAATGTTTTCTAACCTGATTCAGTCAAAGTGGCTCAGGCTGGCTGGAGAAACGTGAAAAACTGACTGCAGCAGGCAAGGGAGTGTTCGCATGAGCACATCTGCCAGCAGGCTTCAGAGGCGGTCTCCTGCAGAGGAGGAGCTGGGCTGAGAAAGGAGGTTAACGGGCAGTAACGGTTTACACTGGCGTCGCTGTTCACATATATCACGTGTGCTCTTCTTCCAAATCAAGGGGGTTTTCTTTGTGTGTGTTAAGGAAGTTATACTGGTGTAATTCTAGTGCACACTGGAACTGGTGAATCTCTTTGCTGGAGGCAAGTCCCTCAGGAACAGGTTGCCCAGAGAAGCTGTGGGTGCCCCATTCCTGGAAGTGTTCAAGGCCAGGCTGGAGGAGGCTTTGAGCAACCTGGTCTAGTGGAGGGTGTCCCTGCCCATGGCAGGGGGTTGGAACTAGATGGTCTTTAAGGTCCCTTCCAACCCAAACCATTCTCTGATGATTCTAGTGCAGCTGATGCAGGGCGTGAAGCATGACGCCGTCTGAGTGCCTGAGCTGCGTGGCCTGCACAAATGCCACTGATTGTGGAACCTGCCCTGGCTTTGTCAGCGTGGAGCAGCTTGACACTGTGCCACAGCAGTATGGAACTATGTAAAGTGCTTTACACAGATTGTAAAGATTACCAAAGAAGAATATATTAATGGAATATAGCTGTAATAGTCTTCAGTTTTATTCTTCATTTTAGGCTTTATACATTATGCTTCAAAAACCAAAATCAGACTGTTCTTTCATGTGCACTATCCAGAGCTGCTGCGTTGCCTTTTGCTGCTGTGTCGCTGTGTTTTTCAAGCTCCTGTTTCAAAGCTCAGGCCGTCACAGAGTGTCCTCTTCCACTGAGATGACTTGAGGCAGATGCGACCAAGTGCTCATTTAAAGTGTGTTCCGTGTCCCGTTCTGAAAGCAAGCTCGTACAGATGGTAGGATTCCACTCGGCATTCAGTGAGGGATGACAGTGTGTGTGGTCAGCTGTTGGGTTGGAAATCTTCAGTGGGAATTAGTCAAACAGTAGTGCAGGATGACCTTGCTCTGGGTTATGCTGAGAGGAAGGAATGTAGTCAGAGGAGATAAAAAGCTGATTGGAAATAAAAAAGCTGTTAACTGCTTTTCATGTTTGCATCATAAAAAGTGTTATCAAGACATTTGGGAAGTACACTGGGGAGATTGCTATTGGAGTTAAAATATATATCTATCTATTAAATCCTTCATTTATTGAAAAACATATATTTTCCCCTCTGGAGTCTTAAGCTTGTCTCCCAAAAGTATGTATGCTGGCATGGAAATAAGCTTTTCAGGGCAGGGGGGCAGGAAGCAACATGTATTATCCTTACCTGAGCCTCAAGTCAAGACTTTTCTGTGGTAGTTAGCTGTACAGAAGCACAATCCTGACAGCTCTTGAACAGTCAGCTGCATCCTAACTTCTAGCCTGGTGTTTGATTGATTGCTTTTAACTTTGACCTATTAACAGAGCTGGAAAGCAAGTTTGCACTTTAGAGTGCGCAAGCTGTATTCTCTGAATTCAAGGAGAAAATGCCAAATAGCTGCAACACAAGCATACTTAGGCCAAATGCATCAAGAAAGACAATTTTGTCCTGTGTACTGTACAATCTCCTTTGTCATGTGAGGTGATTGCATTTAATTGCATTAACAAGTCCAGTCATCTGTTTATTTTCTAATGTAAATACATCTCTGTGTAATGAGGTTCCCTGGAACAACAGTTCTAGATGATATGTTACTTTCATAATGTGTTTGGCCATAATCAGTACAACCTTGATGTGTTTACATAGGGGTTTTTTTTTCACTTGTTTATGAAACAATGAATTTGGAGGGATTTTCAGCTTTTTGTATAGCTGCATCATTTTTCTGTAAGAAATTAGTGAGTACAGGTACTGTACTTCTACAGTCAGAGGTAGCAATGCATGTTGCTTTCTCAATTTTTGGTGTTTTTTACTTTAAAAACATCCCACCCCTCACCTCCAAAACCAAAGTTTGGAATATGTATTGCCTCAGGAAAATGCTATCAGCAATGACTGAGTGGCAGATGTAGATGCTTACTAAGATCTAACTCAAGGCATCCTCCCTATTGCATGCATTATGTATTTTCCCCTTCTAATTCATATAGCAGATGACTTTTTTGCATTAAGGCTAAGGATTATAGCAAGCTGAATAAAATCAGAGAAGTATAAACATGTGCTTGAAGATGAAAAGGAGAAACCTATTTAAAAAAACAAAGGAGAGGGGATGAAAGGTGATGTTCCTCCTGTATGTCAGTTGGGAGTGGTCGCTCGCATTATGTGAAGTGGATAACATCGTCATAATGAGAATGAAGAAACCTGTGAGATGCTACTTGGTAAATCCTGGTGCTCATACAGACTTCTGAAAGCGTCTGCTAAGGAACAAAGTAATTTCCCTGCCATCTTGTCGCTAGAAATGGCAGAAGGTTTTGATTGAGAAAGGCTTTTTCTCTTACCAGTATAAAATATTGGATCTACTTCTAGGGAAAGCAACCCAGGTAATAAAGCATTGAATTGTGCAATATGTTCATGGGGATATTTCGGTGTGATGCCAGGAAACAAAGTGTGTTTGTACAGCGAGAAATGTAGAGGTAAACGTGTTTAGTTCCTGGCAAAATGAACAGCAGGCATTTCCATCACAGCAGCAGTGTACAGGTTGTGCCTCTAATATCTGTGAATGTTGAGTAGATGTTCAATTTATTAAACATTTTCCTAGTCTTTAATTATGAGCTATTAATAACTACCAATCTGATAATTAAGTTAGTAATCTTTAAGTCCTTGAAACAAAGATCTCTCCCAAGTACTTTCTTCATTTTACTGCCTTTCTTCTTTCCTTGTTTATATTTGTCTAGTAGTCCAGAAAATTACAAAAACATGCTTATGAGATGCGTGGAGAGGAGGAGAATGGTTCTGACTCAGACTCAGCAAGTTGCACGCAGTTTTCGTAACGTTTTGATGTTTGTGATTCATTTTGAGATATAATCATCAAATATGTATTAAATATAATTAGGATTTTATTTATAGGCTCGAAAGTAGAGCCAAAATAAGAGTCAGGTGAAGTGAATGGTGCGAATATCTTGTCAAGTTATCGGATAATTTAAATATGCCTGAAATTAGTTCTACTGTATGTATTTCTGTGTTCGCTACTTTAAATGCGGCTCTCTGATTTGTCTTGGTTACTTGATGCCAAGTATTGCAAATGAGGGCCTTTCTCTAAAGTGTAAAATTGATTAAATGTCAACATGAGTAATCAAAACATCAAATTTTGCCATCAATTTTAATTTAAACATATGAAATGCGACCATCCCTTGTTATGAGCAAAGAGACATTCTGCCCTTCTTTTTGCAGAAGCTCCTTAGAATGACAGTACGCAACAAATCTGCTGCCATGTAGCTGACCTGGCGAAGGTGTCCGTCTTGTGGGATGACAGGGGTAACCTGCAGCTCCTCACCAGGTGCCTTCAGCCTGGATGATGCTCAGGGTGTTCCACTGGTGGGCTGGGGGCATGGGTAAGCATGCCATGAGAGACTCCTCAGATGGACAAACCTCCACAAGTTGCTTCTTGCGCTTGTATTCTGATGACAGCAGTGCAGTGAGTGCTTCCATAGTTTGATATTTAGTAAGAGTTTTCTCGGCTTTACTACCTTCTGTTTTGTAGGCTGCTGAGTTGAGAGATCTAAAGTAGTTCTGTTTAGGTTTCACATGCATGACTGAGTAGGAGGTAGATTTTACTAATTGTTTTTAATCAGATTAATGAGGAATTTATTTTCTGTTGCTGCGAGTGAGTACTGCAGTGATATAACTTCTTTGACATCAGATTCGTGCATTTTTTAAAAAAAATTATTAGAAATGGTATGAGTAGTATCTAATTGGACATTTCATAAAGATTTTGCTTACTGGCAGATGGATGATATGACACATGTAATGTATATGCAGTATTGCCAACTGTAGGCATTAGAAATCATGAGTCAGACCCTTAAAAGTCTTGAGAGTGATTAAGAAAATGTAGAGATTAACTTTTGTTCTTTGGGCCCCTAGGGTAACATGAGTCAAGTTTATGACAAGGCTTGCTCCAGACTTTAGAAAGAAAAGCTGAGATTTTTTGGCTAATCACATGTCTTTTAGAGTTGGAGCTTTAGAGGGGGGGGAAAAAAGGCACAAATCCTTGCAAGACTGGCAATCAAATGATGATTTGGCAATGCTCTAATAGAGCAGGATGCCATTAATCTGAAAATAATCAGAGCCTGAATTTATTTGTGAACATCTGTGCGAACATAACACAAGCCTTGGATAGCAAGGTTTTCCGGGTAGGGCGGTTGTATCTGCTAATCTGCAAAGCAGCCTGCCTTTGCCAAAGGCATAAATCTAAATTTGTAGATTCAATTTTTTTTTTTTGCTTGTTTGGAATGACTATTAATAAAGTGAGAGAGATGAATTGTTTACCATAGTAACAGAATTACCCTGTGCATGATGATGATGTGGATGAAATCATGCATCGGAAGAAAACAGGAAGCAAGACGAGATCTTCACTGTTTCTACACTGTATGTGCAAGACTAATATGTTGTTTATGTTGTTAGATCCACTTGTTGAATTATTTGTCTCTCTCTGGATGTGATGAGAGAGAAAACAAGTTGTCACAGTTGCCTTAGGCCCAGCTCTGTCAAAGACGGTGTCTAAAGAAAAATCTAGACGGAGGTCAGATCTGTGTAAACCAAAGGGAGGAATCCACAAATCTGTTCTCTTTCCAAATCTAGCACGGAG
Organism: Rhynochetos jubatus; assembly: GCA_027574665.1. Taxonomy (NCBI): domain Eukaryota; kingdom Metazoa; phylum Chordata; class Aves; order Eurypygiformes; family Rhynochetidae; genus Rhynochetos; species Rhynochetos jubatus. The sequence continues at coordinate 57,124,317 of CM050649.1, read as the reverse complement.
ATCTGTAAGGCTGTAGTTGCCGAAGTTTTTCCAGTGAAGTTAGTTAAATATTAAGAAGGTGAACTGATCTTTTAGCACCCGTGTCGGTTTTGCAAGGCCATTTGGGATGTACAGATTAAGCATCAATCTTTGCACTTGTATGTGCTGGAGGATGCATGTGTCGCACCAACAAACAGCGGTGCAGCCCATGTTACAGCCGGAGTAGTCACCGTGGCAAAGGCTGGGAGCAGGAGCAGACTGCAAATGTGGTGGCAAGTCCCTTTGGCACACTACTTTAAATGTTGATGAGCAAGCGGGAGATCTGGGTTTGACAACTATGCAACCTGAGAGGTTTTGCTGTGCACACCAGACTTTGCTGCACGAGGCCCCCTTCTACACTGGTTGTAACACTGTCTCACGGTGCAGAAAGGGCAGCGAGAGCCAGAGACCTGAAAGGAAGAATTTTCTTCCTTCTTGAGCTGGAGAGTAGTATTTTCACTTGCTTGTTCTGATTTCCCCATACAGCTCTTGGATTCCCTTTTTGCATGCCTTGTAGCTTCAGCAAGAGACGATAGCCTGGCCACCAGCCTGCTAGGAGATACTGATGTTAATTTATCTGACGAATACTGTGCCCAGGTTGTGAGCTTGCTGAGTGGATCCAAGTCCCGCTACAAAGCTGAACTTTTGGGTATTTTTTTCTGGTGAAGAACAAAAAAACTTCAAAACTTGCTCTTCCTGTTGCCGCTCAAGCAGGTAGGGTAGGATTCAGCCCAACAAATATAGGGGATGCCAGCGGAGAGATACACATCCGATCTTCTATAGTTCTTGGACAGGAAAAATACTTGCAGGGTGTGACTGATCTTGCCCTGAAGTGGGTGTGTAACATGGGCTATTGAGCTGCCACAATGCCATTGCTGCTTAGGCAGAGAATCTAGAGTCCAGAGCACGTGCATACGTTTAGGTAAGATGATCCCTCCCTGTACTGTCTGTATAAATTCAAACTGATTTGGGACATTATAGCTTTTACTTCATGGTTTTGCTCTCCTTTATTTAGGGGATTTTTGTAAATATAAATCACTGTAGCTCCAAGCCCAGCAGAGGCTAGCTGTTACATTTGTTATAATTGCATGAGCATTCAGAAAGCTGTGACACAAGAGGAAAGGTAGAAGCTTGGAAAACAAAATGCAACAAACATGTGAAGAGTTACTGTTAACTGTGGAGGGGGAGAGTTGGCAAATAACTGGTTAACATGTACACAACGTGCAGTTGAAAGTGGGCGAACAAAAAGCATGGAATAGGTAGGATCAACACGAGGGTTTTGCAGTGTTTAGACTCTGGTTGCTGGTGTTATGTTGGCAAGTGCAGCCAGTCAGTGAAACTTGTGCTTCCTCAGATTCTGGAGCAGAGATCCTATGCAGTATACCCTACAGCAGTTCTTGCTAAAGCACAGAAAAAGCTAATGCTGCTTAGGGAAAAACAAATACCAGCTTAAGCATCCATCTCATTCTTCACCGGTACTGTACCAATCATGCTTTTTAAATGCTCACATCAATCATTGCTTTTCTGTTCAGGAGCCTAGGATGCAGAAACAGTAGAGGATGCAACCTGGATTTGGTTTTGCTGCTCCTCTTACCTAGCCTATTGTATCAGTGAGAAAGTAGTCATGCTTTTTGTACTAGGTGGATTGAAGCTACGTATATGGATTTAAGTAGTCACTGACATGCTGGGGTTGGGTAGCAGCATGCAGACTTCCTGTCTGTGCCCATCCCTGCCCGGCTTGGGGGGAAGTGCCTACGGGGTGGTGGCTAGTGGAGGTGACTTACTGTGAAGCCGTGTTTGGATTTGGGAGAATAGCTGATGCATGAGGTGGTGTGGTGATGTATGTGGTCCTTATGGTGCTAAGATAGGGTTTGAGGACAGCTGAGCCACCATTTAAGAGGCTGGATGCAGTGCAGGGGTTTGTGGGATTTTGCTTAGAATTAGCAGTAAGTAGGTTTTCAGGCCATGCGTGAAGCTGTGATGCAGGCGGCTGCAGAGCATCGTGAAAGGAAAATTTAGAAAAATATATATATTCAGAGATTTTATTTCTTATGTTTGAGGCCACACAAATTCTAATTTGTTTGATGCTCCATTTGTCATTTGCATGGACTTCTTTTTTTCCTGCCTAAACAATGTTGAAGCCATTTTAGCCTACAGCTATGTTTAAAAACACCCCCAAAATCACATAGGCAAAAAGATGATTTGGGGACATATTTGAGATCAGATGAAGCTATAGATTGTCTGGAGTGAACTTAGCTGCTAATGTGCTCAGTTACTCTTCCAAATAGACTTGTGAATAGTCATCAGAGCTAACAAATCTCAACCCCCCAGTTCTGTTTCCTTAAATCTACCCAGGGTACTTGTGTACTGGGAGTAGATGTAGAGCAACAGCAAGAAATTGGACTTCCTGCGTTGAAGGAGGTGTGAGGGAGACTTGCTCATCAGGAGTAGAGCACTCAGTGAGTGAGCACCTCAGGAGAAGTGCTGAGGCTGACATAGCAGGAGTGATGATGGGAGTAGGTTATGGAGCGGACAATATCCAGGAATGCTGAGGAACTGCTCAGAAATACAGTAAACAAGTGGATTTTGTGGACATGTAATACATGCTTTCTAAACTGGGATGGGTGTAGGTTTCTCTGTCACTATGGAAGAAATTATGGAAGTTCTGTAAGGACAAGAAGTTCACTTTCTGGGATACTACAGGTGCAATTAGATTAATATTCAGAGGAAGAATGTAGTCCCCTACCTGGGATTTAGTTTCTGGAGTAGAGGATTAAAACTGAAGCACCATATGCTACTCAATCTCTGTGTGTAATTTGGTAGTTGTTTCTCTAAATAATTAATTAGATAATGCTCCCTGTCAAGTAATCAGTTTGGGGTTCACTTGAGGGGAACTAACATGAGGTCCATCAAACCAGAGAGGATTTTATTAGGAAAACCATGATTAAAGATTCGAACTCTAAATGAGAACTTGTTAATTATACTGTCCAACTGCAGAGGAGAAAATATTTAGTATATGGAAAGATTACAGAAGACTTCTGCGGACACCTCCCTTTTCCTTGATTTCATCTCGGAGCAAAACAGGAAGAAAATTCACATCTTCCTCTCAGAAAAACGAATTTGACAAGTCTTGTGGAGCTACGAGTGGCAGACATGAAAGCATAAGAGGCATATCAGTCAAAATATTTTAAAAAAACTTTTCTCTCCCCTAGTTTGACAACACTATTTCCTTGAATGCAGGGTTACGTTAGGTATTTTTCCAGTCATCTTGTAACATTTATTGTGCTTTAGCTGAAATGTGCCAGAGGAAAGTGAAGTCAGCACCTTTGCCTCTGATAAATAACTTGAAATTGTAAGTACAGCTGCCTGTAAGGGCAGGGAGATGTGCCTGCTATTCCCCCCGAATACTGTGGTTAGCAGTTGTCATCGGCTAGTCAGAGTGGAACAATTTCTGTACTGTCACCTCGTGGTGACAGCGGATAAGGTGCAAGATGATATGAACAGCAAGAAAGGGTCTAGTTGATGTGTATGTCAAGCGTTTTCTGTGCTCTCTGCTTCATGGTGGAAACTGTGCTATTTTAAGAGTGTTATTCTAGAGGAGAAAGATGTATGTGACCATACATTAGGCTTCTTTATGTGGTATTTAATTAATGTTTGGTTGGAAACATTAAAGAATGTATTTTTTTTTTTCCTAGAAGAACAAGAAATTACCCTTCATTTTTGGACTTTTATATCAAGAAAGCATTTATAAGGAAACATAAATATCGAGCTAGTTCTCTTTCCATCTTACCTGGAGGAAGAAGAAGAGATAAGGAATAGGATTTCCAGATCCTGTGACAGTAAAAGTCCATATCTTCAAGTGTGCAAGAGTGAGTCAAAAGCAAAATTGTGTTATACTGTGGGCAAGTCCTATATATCTCTACTTTCCATACAGTATGTATAGAAGTGTACAGTATGTATACTGCCTTTACAGTACAGTAAGTACGAAACTAATCCCTGTGTAAGCAGTCATGTATGTGTATAACTAGATACACTGCAGGCCACACAGGTTGAAGAGAAGCCCAGCAAACTTGTTTCCTGTCTTTGATTCATTTGTACTTTCAGTAGATAAAGGAAAAAACTTTCTGCAAAAATTTGAGGCATTCAATGAAGTGAATCCAATTGAAATAATTTGTTTAAAAAAATGCCCAAACCAAAAAACAACAACAACAAAAAAACCCAAACAATAGGGATAATTGTGGTTTCAATACAAAACTGGCTGAATCATCAGGAACGCCAACAATTATGACTGGTAAAATAGCCAAGTGGAGCTCACTGGGGGTTAGTGTTGAGCCTAATACTTCTCTATAAATGACCTAAAATAATAACACAAGACAACTTACACATCAATCACATTCACAGATGGTATCAAGAGGCTGCAAAGAAAGTGGAGATGACAGGTAACCCACCAAATAAACTGGAGGGTTTGGTCTAAAAAGGAGCTTTCAAGGACAAGATGCAACTTTGATACACGTAATTCACATAAAGTCAGAGGCTATGGACAACCACTAGAGCTGCTGTATGAAGTTGGATGGTTAGTTAGGGAGAGCTTATTTTTGTTGTAACGGATAAATTGTCAAAGCAATGTTGCAAGAATGAGCATGTCTTTGCATACTAATCACAGTTATCTGCAGGGCAGGGGGAGTGGCTGCTGGAGGGAAAGGCAAGTCTGGTGGCTCAGTCTGGACAGCCTGTGGTTCAGATTCACCATTCCTGTCATATTCATTACTGGTCTAAATTTCTAAAGGATTCAGGTCCCCTAAATAGTAATGAATAATTCAGCATCTTAAACCACACATTTTGATCCTCACTCCCCACTTGCTAAGCTAATTCTTTAGATACACAGATTTTTGTACTTCTATTCACTGAGTATTTAATATTTTGTTTCTGTGCACACTTAAAACCAGTTGTTGGAGCAGCAGTTAGAAGCCAAGCCTCTATACTTCTGCTTGAGTATCCCAGTCATTGGTTAAGGGATTAGGCAGCTTCTCTCTAGTCCACTGAATCTTTAATTATTTTTTGCCCAGGAGTATGACTGCAACAGGAGGGCAGAGGAACATCCTAACAGTAAAAGCTGTGGCAGACTTGGCATAGTGAGTGAGGTCTCTACAAATAATTTGTTTAAAATGGAAGCCTCCTGCTTCCCTGTCACACAGGTAATGACTTTTGGCTGTGTTATACACGGCCCGGTACAGTATACAGCTACAATGTGGGAGAAGACTCCAGGCTAGAAATCGCAAAGTGATGATAATCACAGAATTGTTCAGGTTGGAAAAGACCTTTAAGATCATAAAGTCCAAGCCTTAACCCAGCACTGCCAAGTCCACTGCTAAACCATGTCCCGAAGCACCACAGCTACACATCTTTTAAATACCTCCAGGCACGGTTATTTCACCAGTTCCCTGGGCAGCCTGTTCCAGTGTCTGACAACCCTTTCAGGGAAGAAATTTTTCCTAGCGTCCAGTCTTAACCTCCGCTGGTGCAACTTGAGGCTAAGGTTATACCCATGACTCAGGGAGCTGTGGTCACACGAGTGGCAGGCTGTCAGACAAGTCCCTCTCTGCTGGGTCTCTTGGCAAGCTCTGGTGCCCCCCCACTCCTGGCTCTGCCTGTTGCAAGCTTGACCTCTCAGTGCCTGGGCTGTCGTGGCACCTCGCCTTCCGGCAGAGGTGGCACTTGGCAGCCAGGCACCGAGAAGGCAGATACTGTAATGCTCGCTGCTGCAAAACCTGAACCCTTAACACATCTCACCCTTGGGTCTCTGACTTACAGTGCAGCTAACGGTGTAGAAGGGATGTTAAAAATCAGCAAGTTGCTCAGGTAATATTTTTCTTTTCTTCATAGCAATGGGACATTCCAGGGAGGCCACTTTTTCCCAACACAAATTCTTTTTTTTTTCCCTTCTCAAAACCTCTGTCTCAATCCATGTCTCCTAGGTGCTGTGTGGACCGTGCCTTGTTGACTGTGGGATGCACGGCCGTGCTCAGCCTCCCTCCTGAAACAATGTAGGCTGCAGAGGAGTGGGGCAGGTAGGATGAATGCGCCCTGATAAACCTTCTCATCAGCCAGCACCCTGCATTTTTCAGGCAGAGATTACAAATGCAGTTTTGACTGTTTTCTGAAAATGGCTGCTGTAAGACTTCCAGTTAATTGCAGTGTTTTAGCAGGCTGTAAATGTAGACTTTGTGTACGTACTCAGTGTGGCTTGCTGCTGCATAGCACGAGCTGCTGCACGTTGAACCTTATTTCTGCAAACCTCTCAAACGTTTTGTTGTACATTTTGAAATGTAGGTAATTCTATAATAACTGTAATTCTATAACTTAATTCTATAATACGTTATAGAAGAAGTTTGACCACTGGCTAGCAGTTGGCGGTAGTTTTTGAGTATAATAGCTGGTCTGTTGCTGAAATTATAGTTTCACCTCAAGTGATAAAGGACCTCTGGACCTGTCAGCCTGAACAATTTCACATGCTTTTTGGGTCTATGGCTGTTAATAGACTCCAAAATCAATGGTTTGATAAAATGACCCAAGAAAACTTTATTGCAGCTTCGTTTTTCGTATTTTGTTTTTCTCTGGTGATTGTAGCAAGTCTGTCTGCTTTAAATTTAATTAAAGCATCTTAACTTGGCAGGGCAACAGAATTCTATAACATATAGGAGTTTTCCAATATGAAAAAAAAAATTAATTCAAATGCTTACTGTTGAAAAAATCTGATTTATTGCAAATGAAATGAGAGGCTTGTCTCATATATTTAATCTAAGTTTTAAATCACTGGCGTAGGGGTTAACTGTATTGCATAATTAAGCAAACCCTAGAAAGTTCCAATTATTTTACTGGAACTTGAAATGTACTTCATGCTTTTAAAAATGTTTTCTCAATATATATGCTGAGTCTTATAAAATAGCGGTTGGGAGTAGTGAACCCATAGTAAATCTGAGTTAATCTATATTCTTCAGAGATGTACTGCATTGTTTTTAAATGACGCATTCATGCCAACACTATCATCTTACCATAACTACTGGATCGTGCTGTTATAGGGCTTTTTGGGTTTTATGAAGTCACTGCCTTTCAGCCTAAGTGCATCGCTATTTTAATTGATCTCAGTATAAAAGCTGTCTGTATTTTTAGAGTTACAACCGTAAGCACCCTGACATGGAAGCATATGTGCCTCTTGTTTCAGAAAAATTATCTCCTTTTCAGAATATCTTACCAGAACCTCTTACAAAGTGCATAGAGTTACCAGAATGGAAATGTTGATAGTTTGCAGAAGAAAATGTAAGATGAGTATGGGGTGCTCAGCTTCACTGTTGAGTTCCAGCGGCACGAAGGCTTTACAGGATACTTTTAGCTTTTCTCTCTTGAATTAAGCACAGTCCCAGCTGTCCTGTCAAAATAGCGAGATGGTGATAATTATCATGCTTGTTAATTACCACAATCTTCTCCTCCGTAAATTATTTGTCTTCCACTTTCTCTTGTTAAGCCTCATTCACTGAAACACAACCTACCATTTCTTACCTCATGCCTGCTGAGAACTAAGAGCAAGCGTGGAGTCAGCTGGGCTGAGGAGCGGCAATTCATCCCAGTGCAGGAACTCCATCAAACAATGGTGGATGTGTCCTTTCTATGGGTGATGCTTGGGAATGAGAGAAAATTTTCAAAAGGTTTCATGCTGTGTCAGCATGTGAAAGCTCAGGTTCACAAAAGCATTTCTCTTCAGCCTAGAAATTTCAGGCAATCTCTTTATTTTATCTGCTAGATGATCTCCAGCCCTGCTGAAACACCCTGAGCATAGGGTAATTTGGTATTTCTGGTTCTGAACTCTAAAGACGAGGTCTCCAAGAAGTACTAGACAAGTGAAAGAGAAGATATTTTATCTTTGGAAATGAAAAAGTATTTGTTTCTAAGCTCAAGTCTTTTCAAGCTTTATTTTCAGTGTCAAGTGCTATATTTGCAGCTTAAAATGTTTGCAGGGTATTGCAAATACATTGAGCAACTCAGCTGAGTAAGATAGAGCTATCTAGAATGCCACCACAGAAATGTTCCTAAAATAATGATATAAATACAATTTTGTGTGCTGGATTTCTTTGGGAGCTGGTTCAGTTGGTTTCATGTAAGACAAGTTCGAAGATTGCAAAGCCTAAGTGGTCCAACTTGGTCAGTAATTTAAATGTGGCAGGCGTGACTGTGCTTCCTTCAAAGATGCTCCAGCTGGGACTCTGCAGTTGCATGCAAATATCGTAAATAATAATATGGCATTATTGGAGTGAGTTCTGACAGACTGGCCAGAAGAGCCAGTAGACTGGCGTTAGTGGGCTTGATCTTTAAATACTTGCTCTTCGAAATACTGCTGAATGTAGAGGGGGATCAGAAAGTGTCATCATTGCTGAAGTAACAACTTTCCACTGATTTTTTATTTCGAAGAATGCTGTGGGAGAAATTTTGCCATAATGGCAATTACAGAGTTCTCGTTTGCAGTAATAATAAATACAGGAGAGAAAGATAAACTCAAAGTCATACCTGAAAGTGCTTTATCAGCACAAGATATTCAAGGCAACAAAAAATCAGTTTGAAAAATGGGAGTTGATTGGCCTGTTAAGTAAAAAGTCTCAGAACAACTAAAAACTACAACTTGGAGAGAAAGAGAGAGCAGCTATTAAGTTCCCATTTTCCCCTTTTCTTTAAGTAGGGTTTGGGAGTGCCCTTCCTCCTGCTGCAAAAGTGCTTTGTACTACACAAATGTGTTTTTTTGGGGTTGTGTGTATTTTTTTTTTTTTTTTTTTCCCCCACGAGGAGCTGCAGAGAGATGCCTAAGCAATATTCCTGTCTTGAGATCTCTGGGCTTATCCATTTTGCATGCCTGGAATATTGTTTTGGCATCCTCGCCTTTATGCAAAGCGAAATGATGCATTGGCTCAAGTTTAACTTAGCTGCAAGAAAGACAGTTTTATTTGTAAGTGAAATTAAGTTAATGTATGCACTCTGACATGTCTCAAGGCAAGTGAAACTCTTTGTTTTGGACATATTTACATAACTTCCTTTGCCTTTTGCATCTTCTTGTCATTCCACTTTATATTTCTATGTTTCCTGTGCCTCAGAGAACACGTGACTGGACAATAAAAGCTGAAAAGCTGCTTCATCATTAAATTAAGATACTACTTTTGATTTTTAGGGGAAGAGGGTGGATTGTTTTGGCTTTGCTTTGTAGTTTCTGCTTGTTTCTTTTTCATATTTCTGAAGTCCAAGTTCTGTAATTAAACTCTTAGCTAACCAAGAAATTAAGGTTTTATTTTGGTAAGATTCTGCATTTATTTAGTTAGTTAGTTATATGACAGAGAATTTTTATCGATGTCTGTATCTGTTTTCATCCTAAGCAGAAAAAAGAAAGGCAAACCGCCAACAAATCAGCCACAAAACCCCAAACAACAAAGACCCAACAACCAAACCCACTTCATTTGAGCCATCCAGTGGTCAGTGTGCGTATTCTGGCCACCTCCCTTTTTTCCACTGTGCCAGTGCAGCTCCAGCAATCTAATGCACCCTGGTCCCGAGTCTTCTTACAGCTGGATCACCAGTACAGGCTTGAATTGAAGTTGGACAATGCAGCAGTGGGGAGAAAACTGAACTTTGAATGCTCCAGCAGTTGCCACTGTCAGTGGAGCTTGTGAAAGCGATAACGTAAAAGTAGAAAATTTCGAGCCATTTCTTAACAGTGACAGCTGTAGAAGCTTAGTTTTTGCCTTTAGAGATTGGGAGGAGTTGAGGAAGCTCAGTCTTAAGCTACCAAAATACAGCAGGGCTGGAAGAGAGGCATGCTTCTGAATGAACCTCTGGGAAAGTAAAAATAATAATAAAAAAAATTGACAAATGCATCCTCATTTCTGGAGGGTGGGCAGGTTATGCTGGTTATGTTGACAGGCATCTCCAAGCAAGAACAATGGAAAATGGCTCATTAATTACAGCTGGAAATATTAAATGTGAAAGGCTGCCAGCAGAGTCAGCTCAGGATTGAGACAATGATCATTTTACGACTTGCATCATGTTGGTCTCCCAGCAGATTCCCTCCTACTTGCAGAATAAGTGAATAGGTGACTTATTACAGCTGCCAAGTAGTTTTGGCCACAGGGTTGTTTACTAAAAATATGTTTGGTTTCTGTATTCCTGGATCTAGTTTTAGCTTGCCTGCCTGGTATCAAAACAGTGAGATGAGTGACCCCCATGTTCCTACTCCTTGTTTGCGCTCAAGAACAATGCAGACTCAGCCCTGGGGCTGAAGCAGGTTGACATTACAGCTCCCGTCTATCAAAAAGCAAGTACCACCTTCATGAATGGTGAAGCAGACAGAGGGGAGCATGAGGTTTGAGAAGGTAAAGAAGCTCCCACAAATGCCCACTATGTTCCCAGCACCCTTAATGTGAGCAGGGACCCATTAGAGTAGGAGAGAAACCAACCCTGTTCACAAGGAAGGTTGGTAAGTAAGTGACAGGATATACTCATTGCAATGAAAGGATAAGGCAAACCCCAAACCCCTGAAGACCAAGTGGAAATATACTCTGTGATTGGGAAGCCATTGATTGTTTAGGGCCAGAGAAGTAGTAGAGGAAAAAATAAATGATGTTTCATCTAGTAAAAATAAAGAATTGCATTAATAAATACAAATATTTTATTTCAGCTTTTACAATTTATCAATAATAACATATTCTCTCATATTTATTACTATTATTTAATAACTTAATTTCTAGAAACAATGTGTTTTTCATATTTTGACTTTAATGAAAAACAGGCAAATGGGTTTTTTACTCTTCATATAATACTCTTCATTGTTTTGCTTTGGGATGTGACAGGTTTTTTTCCTAATTAATTTACAAAATTTTCAAAAGCAACAAGAGATTCTTTTGTTTCAGAGTATCTAAATGAGTCCTGAACTGGCACATCTGTCAGAAGTGCTGAATACCTCTTCCTGAATATTGGTTCTGTGTGAAGGCTATCAGCATGAACATCTGAAAACAGATTCTTAAAATCACAACTTGCCTTTTGTAATATCAGTCTATGCTTCTGCAGGAACTCTGGAACTGTCCTCAAAAAAGTAGAGGAATTAAGCTGTTGGGTAAGTGTAGCTGCTGATGACAGCAGTTGTTCCTTCATTGACTGCATTTTGTTATTTTGACCTTTTTTAGTTAAAAATACAAACCCCGAGTTGGTTTGACACTATAATGCATTGCTACAGTAGCTCCAGCATAGCAGGGCTGAGACCTGCAGAGTGCGCAGAAGTGTAAAGCTTAAATTTAGATAAATGAAGTACTTGCGTGCAGCAATCCCTACAACAATAACGTTATCTGACAACGATAGCTAACACTTATGGTGCAATTTTTATGAAATATATGAATCATCTGTCTTTTGGGGAACCCATTGTAACTTCCTTCTCCCGATGCTGTGTTAATATAGCGACATAATTTTTGTTTCTCACCCATCCTCTGGGGAGAAAAATAGTAGCAAACACCAGCATTTAATAATTGCAGCCTTCAGAAGGCAATATATGCACTTCAAAAGCATACAAATAGGCTGGGAGCAAGCAGAGTTACGGAGGAAAGATCAGCATGTTCCTCAAAATTTGCAAGCACCCGTTTGGAGGGAAGCTGTGGAGCAGAACTGCTGTGGAGGTTGGCACCTCGCAGTGACCCCATTGGTGTGCCAAGATTTACTGCGGATTATTCTGGGCCAACGGCTTCCCCGGCTGTAGGTGCTATTGAAATTAGTCACACAGCTTTCACGCTCCATCCCTTGGAAAGATCCTTGGAACATGTTCTGGCTATCAGGGGAGAGAAATTTTTGGATGGGATGCTTGCCTGGTGTATAGCAATCTGGGCAGAATGGATACCTTTGGATTGCAACAGTTCATCTAGCAATTGATTTTATCTGGAGACAGGATTAGGGCTGCCAAGACAGTTTCTTGGCCCAGTTACCATTTACACTGTGAGTTCTCCCTGGAAAACTATGCAGGTGTAACCAGGGGTGTCTTCGGCTAGTGTAGCGTGCCATGTGGGTTGACTACATTGTATAATCAGGTTTTGTGTGCGTGTGTTTTTTTTGTTTATGCCTGAAAATAGACCATATGGTCACTTCCAGATTAAAAACCATTACTGAAAAACTATGAGTACTTGTTTCCCAGGAAAGCTGTAAAAATGGTTAAATTTTCTTTTCAGAAGGATATTTTCTAATGCTTTGTCCAGATTAAACAAGGAAGACTTACCAATTATTTTAATTTCCTGTTCCCCATGCACTAAAGTAATGGTTAGCGAAGTTGAACAAGAGTTGGCATAATCCAGGAATGCTTGGCATTACAAAATCACAGCAGGGTTGAAATCTCAGCAATCTTTTCCCTTAAGAAAAAAAGCACAAATTTAAATTTAAATGAAGCCTATTGGAACAAAGAATAAGTGTGGGCAGAAAAGAATTGGTGGTGCTTACTGTGGTGTAACATTTTCTAGGCTGAACTGATTCAGATTTCAGAGAATTCTGAAGGTAATTTGGGTGTTTTGGTTGTGAACCCCAAAGCCTGTGGAGTCAGTGCAGCCCTTCTGTTGTCCCAGTGGTCTGCGAATTAGAGACTCACTGGAGATCTGGATTAACCTGGCTGCATGTGGGAAACACCCTCTCACGTCCAAATCCCTCTTCACCTTTCTCATGTCTCATTCTCCCCTGAAGCCCATTGAAGAAGGAAAATGACAAGAACTGCAAATAAGCCTGTGTTTCGTGCTCTTTCATTTTTTGATGTGTGGAAAAGACAGGGGTGACTAAAAGGTTAGTGATTAAAGTCTGAGGTTGAACGTAACCGAGTTCCTCTGATCTCCAGTTGGACTAATCAGAGAAAGTACAGTTCTTGTTAGGCACCTTTTGTTGCATGGCTTCAGTGCTATTCTCAAGGCATGAGTTTGAGATGATTTCTGCCATGCCACTGCTTTACAGCAGATTTCATTTCGCTTTGGCGAGGAGATTCAGCATGCCTAACGTCAGTGCTCAAATCCCTCATGCTGTCAAGAGTGAAAAATAACCCCTTCGCTATGCCTTCTGCCACATACACAGATGTACAAACACATCCTGGGGCAAAATCCTGAGCACGCTGAAATCCAGCAGGGCCATTGAGGTGGGGATGGGATAGCATGCATGTATATATGTAGTATGTATCTCCAATATGAGGGGTAGGATTTATTGTGAGAAGAAAGAAGAGAGGCCGAGTAAATTCATCAAAGGTAATTTGATGAATTTATATTGGTGAATGAAGAATATAATTAACTAGTTATCACCAAAGTTATTAAAGTGTTCTGCTCATAATTTTGATCTATTTCTTGATTTCCTCAAACTGAATTTTTGTTAATTTTCTCATAAATAACACCTCTTTTTTTATATGTTCAAAGTTTCCAAGTGAGGTAAGATTCATTAGACATGTCTAAAGATGTTGATCCTTGCACTGGTCAGGACTTGAAATAGGTGGGTGCGTTAACCCTAAAGCTGATTCCTGTCCCAACCAGTGCCCCTTGGCAAAAGGTGATACTTATCCAATTATTACTTCTTCAAGGTGGAGTAAATACAGTGAATCTGTTTTTGTTTGGAATAGAGTTTTAATTTTCTTCACAGTAACTGGCATGGGGCTGTGTTTTGGATTTGTGCTGGAAACAGTGTTGCTAACACAGGGATGTTTTCATTACTACTGAGCAGTGCTTACACAGAGTCAAGGCCTTTTCTGCTCCTCACCCCACCCCCCCAGTGAGGAGGCTGAGGGTGCACAAGAAGTTGGGAGGGGACACAGCCCCTAAAGCTGACCCCAACTGACCAAAAGGATATCCCATATAGCATCATGCTCAGCATATAAAGCTGGGGGAAGAAGGAGGAAAGAGGGATGTTTGGAGTGATGGTGTTAGTTTTCCCATGTCACTGTTACATATGATGGAGCCTTGCTTTCCTGAAGGTGGTTAAACATGTGCCTGCTGATGGGAAGTGGTGAACGAATTCCTTGTTTTGCTTTCCCTGTGCATGTGACTTTTGCTTTTCCTATCGAACTGTCTTTATCTCAACCCACAAGTTTTTGCACATTTACCTTTCTGATTCTCTTCCCATCCCATTGGTGGGGGAGTGAGTGACACTGTGGGGCTGAGCTGCCTGCTGGGGTTAAACCACGGCAATCAATTGCACATACTTTTTACAAGAGTGGATGACATGATTAGCTCAAGGTTGCAACATGAGTCAGTAATGGGTGCTGCTATCTGTTGGGATCTCAACTATTTAATCTATTGAGCTATCACAGGCAAGATTCTTGACCTGAATGGTTGGCAGAACTGTGTTAGGAAGAGGACAGAAAAGGACGTGGTCAACTTAAAAGAAACATCAGTTTCCATCAGCTGAATCATTTCACAAAGGAAAACTGTTAGCCTGACTCCTGCCAGCCACTTACTAAAAATAGTCAACATTGTTTATTAAAATGCAATTATGAAGTATTGCCTTCTGTTCTATGCCTCCACACTAATAAGCAAGATATTTAGTAAATCAACCGCTTCCAACAAACAAGAGGCAGCTAATGAATATGAACCCCCTTTTGCAGAACTAAAAGATTATCCACCACAGTGAATGCATCTAGAGAACAATAGCACGTAGTTGTTTCTACTAGCGTTTCATTTACACGGACGCAGTTGACAATTATTTAGAAATTGTTGATGTTTTAGAAATCTATTTGTAGCATGGCATACCGAGTATTGTAAGCTTTTAAAAAAGTGTGTGACATCATTTGCAGTGTGCTTTACAGAGGAATTAATTCTTCATAGCAAAGCTAATGCCTTCTTCATAAATGTCTTGGTAGGCCAAGGGTACAAAGGAAACTGTGAAACAAGCGTAACGAGACCATGAGGCTGTCACAGTGGTAGTATCTGGTCTGTGTTTCCATTGCTGTATTTTATCATGTAAGTTTTCAAACCTAAGGGCCATCTTTATGATTTTCATTATTGCAGTACCTAGCAGAAGCAGGCTCTGGTCCAGAAACACCTGCTTAGTGGAGTACAGCCCAGAGAACAAGCCAAAGGAGGGGGTGCTCCTGACTCCACGTTTCATATATCCACCCTACTACTGCTGTTGCCTGGCAGCTTTGCTCTAGGGTCAGTTACACCTCAGACACCTCCTCTGCTTCAGGGGATCATAATGCTGGGTGCTTGCAGAAGGTACTGGTAATCAGACTAGGCACCCTCATCCAGCCAAGACAGTGTCAAGAAGCAAGCAGGTCTGTTTAGAGAGGGGAGAGGACATGGTTAGGAGATGGGTATGCCACCTGACTGGTTAAATCTAAAGTAAAATGTCGCTCTCGATGCGGATCATGTGCACACTTATGCCCTAACTTCAGTGGCACCACAGACACGTAGGGAGTCAGCTGGTAGGCACATGCTCTGCAGTACCACATGCTCCAGATCAAATCTGTCCCCCCGGGTAACAAGACGACTGCAGTAAAGCCAACCACTAGCCTGCAGTGGGGTCAGATAAGCTCAGGGATGAGCGTCACTGTGTTGGGAAGAAATGTACAGCTGCAAGACCCATGGGCTTTCACAGAGTAGGATGTGGATGGCAGCTCCCCACCAGTCCTAGCAAAAAACCTCTGCAGGAAAAGGCAAAATCCTTACAGAGGGATCTTCTGACTGGCCAGGCTTCAGCCACATGAGATCGCTGCCAGGGCTGATATGGCAGAGGACTCAGGCAAAGGGTTCCCTGTGAACGTTGAGCAGGGGGCCTCTTGGACCAATGTCGTAGGTCATGCAGGAATAAGCTTTCTCTGACCAAGCTCCAGGGTTTCCCAGGAGCTCCTGTATATCTTGAAACTGAATTGGATGAATACAGATAGAGTTGAGGCTTCATCATCAGTTTGTATCTGAAAATTTAAGAAAAGATCCACAGGTGTAAGCCTCCTCTTTGTCTTCCTCCATAACCATTCTTTGAGTTAATTAATTCAGAGTGAATAGTAGCTGCCTTCACCATGTTGCTGAGGTGTAAATATATCTATCTGCTCTTGTCATGGTTGCTTCTGTCTCAACTGAAATTCCAGATTTTTTTTCCTTTATATCACACTGTGGATGTCCACCTTTCAGCTAAAGTTACTGTGGGAGGTATTATTATTATTGTTGTTATTATTATTATTGTCATCCGTATTTCTCTTTTATTACTTTTTATGGGCAGCGGTTCTATACAATGGCTGCATCTGAGTTAGTCACTCTGGCCTCCATTGCAGCACTTGGAGATGAAGAGGTCTGTTAAAATATCATTTGTCTTCAGCAGAAGTTGGTGAGTCAGATAAATGGATCAGATGTAGGAAGTCTTGGAGAACCAACTTGGATATACAGATTTACCTTGTAAAGTTGGAAGTTAGATGAAAGAGATGAAAGCCATTCTGTGTGTGCAGTGACCACTGTTTACCTCATTATTTTCCACTGTCCCATTTCTGTGTACGTTTCTGCTGCTTCATCTCCACTTCCCATCTCTTTTTGCCAGTCATTTGTTTCTCTCTCCTGTATTTTGATTGTATAATTCACAGAGCAGAGAAACTGATACTCCAATTTTTGCACTAAGCCAAACACACTGGGACTCTGGCCTGTAAACGACTCCAGTACAAATTACTGTAATAAGCCTCGTTAACAACATGTTCCCATCAGGAGGGTACTTAAGCACATTCATAAAACTAAGGATGTGCTTACGTTACCAAAGATTGCACTTAAAACTTCAATATGGTGGGTTTTTTTACCCAGTCACGGCTTTTAACTTAGCTGTCTGAAACAGTTGATCTAAATCTCTGCATCAGCCCTGAGGAAAGGGGAGCCTAGATGGCATGCTGTAATCAGGAAAATTACTGTTTGACTACTACTGACGTTTCCTTGGCACTTCATCACTGGGGTGTGATTGCCCACAATCATTCCTCGCCTTTCTGTTGCAACTCCTTCCAGTCAAGGATCTCAACATGTTTTATGAATGACACCAGATTCGGTGAGAAGCTGAGTGTCTTAGTAGTTGATTGATTAGCTACATCTTTTTAATAACA
This sequence comes from Rhynochetos jubatus, assembly GCA_027574665.1. Taxonomy (NCBI): domain Eukaryota; kingdom Metazoa; phylum Chordata; class Aves; order Eurypygiformes; family Rhynochetidae; genus Rhynochetos; species Rhynochetos jubatus. The sequence goes on along the minus strand of CM050649.1, from coordinate 57,107,195 downwards.
TCTACCCTTTTTATAAAATCTGGGCTTTCACATTAAGACTCAAGTTTTTGATTTGGCAACAGATTTCAGATTAATTCTCTTTATGCAGCTGACAGTAACTGTTGCTGTTGTTAAGTGAGGAAAACAGAGTTATGGTATTTTGAATCCATATATTTAATGTATAGTGCTCAGAACTGTAGTCCTCTGTGCAATGTGTTGCTCCTATTTTCACTGGCTTTGACAGAGCTGAGCCAAAAAAGAAAAGGTCCACCCTATGTCTGCAGGTTGACGACACAGGTAGTAACAAGGCCTTTAGCACAGCGATGGTTTAAATTGGTTTTGTTGGCTGTTATTTTTTCTAAATGACTTCCATTTTTAATCAAGTGTAGGTAGGGCTTATTGATTGTGCTTGTTTCTACAATGCAGTGAGATCTTACAGTCCAATTAAACAGTGTTCCCCAGCAGCGTCTCTCTGAATTTTTATGCCAACTGTTACAATATGAGAAAAAGCCACGTTATTGGGTCTTTCTCAAACAGTCAAAACGTTTAGCAATCCCATCCAGGCTGATGCTGTGATGTTGCTTGCTCACAGAAACAAAACATCGTGTGTGCAAAGGGAGCAGAAGTGCAAACGGTCTGTACCAGAGGTCGCCGCCTTCTGCTTCGAGATGATGGGTGGTGGAACAGGGTAACTAGCATGTCTGGGCGAGTCTATGTTTTAAATTTTATTCTTTCTATAATCCATGCAGGGTAAAGTGCATTTTATATGCTTTTAATATTCCTTCCTGTGCCACAGGAAAGACGAGCGCATAGAGAGGAGGAGAGAAACAGCCTGGGAAACTATGGGTTAAACTGTTGTACCCTCCCTGTATTGATTGTTGGCACTGTCAGAGACGATGTGTTTTGAGGTTCCTTCAGCACTTCAGTACTAATTTGTTTGCCATTCACACACATAGATGTTACAAAAGAGAAGCTGCTTAATAATGTTCCTTACATAAAGGTGTTTTAAAAAAATCTGTTCTTACAAGGAAAGGTTAAAAATCAATGTCAATAAAAGAAAAAGTACAACAATCATACAACTGTTCTTTGAAAAAAATCTTATTAAATTTGCTTTTATTTTGGACTAAAAGGAAAGCAGAGCTTTTGATAGATTAATTAGAAGATGAAATGTGTTTATTACCTCCTTTTTTATATCTTCTAATTTTCTGTTGATCAGACTGACTTGATCTGCTCATCTCGTCTTTAAGCTCACTTCATCATGAACTCAAGAACTGCTGGAAAGAACCTGTGATGCCAGATAAAACCAGCTTTCTAAAACTTCGTTTAGGACTCCAACTCCAGATACTTCTCTTTGGCTTGGAGGAGGGGAAAACTTAGAAGAGAAAGGAGAGCTGCTTTCCACCTGCCAAATTCTGCCCACCTTCCTGCAGTCTGACTCACCCATCCACTGACAAGAAACAAAGATTACTCCAAATGAACAGAGGTAGCCAAAACTGTCCTCTGTAAGGATACTTCCGTGAAAACAATAATTTTGTTGTTCAGGAATTAATCGCCTCTTCTCTCACTTGAATTCAGCTTTGTAGATGTAACAGAATTATTGTCTCAGGAGCAAGATACAGTACTGTGTGAAAAGCGAATGCCTGGGATAAACACTGAAACAATCACCTAGCCCTGAGGAAGATGACACATCGATGATCGGGGTACAAAGAGGTGCAGAAATTCAATGTGTTAGTGGGCATGGCAGTGCAATCCCACGTGTTCCTGTCCTGTTACTATTCAGGAAGCTCAGAGGGCTCGCTCTGTTTCTCAGAGAGATAAAAGAAGCCAATCTAATGAGATAATGGGGTGGTAAGAGACCACTGATTTACAAAATATGCCTGGTCAGGTTTTCTAGCAATCTTTCAGAACTACATTGAGTCGGGCACTTCTAAGAGACGTGGGTTGAACCCAGCCTGGGAGAGCCCTGTTCTGTCCTTGGGGTACGGTGGGGTCAGGCGATGGCGGCAGGCTGGGCACTGTGCTGGTGGTAGGGCGTGTGTGTGTTGGGGGGGGGTGGCATGCACGCTGTCTTGCTGCAGGTCCTGCATTTATCCTTTCCACTCATTCTCCTTCCACCAGCTTTACAGGGGAATCAGAGGCACATCACAGTGCCCGTGTGGCTTTTTTCTCTCTCTTTTAGCGCTGGAAAAGACAGGATTTCTCTGAACAAATCCTCCTCTCCAGCAACGCAGCCACACTAGAGGTTCATATAGTCCTCACTTGGTGGGTAGATCTGCTTTGAGGGCAAGGGAAAAGCCACGTTCCTGGTGCTGCTCCTTCCTCAGCGTGTACCGTGTGAGAGGGGCAGCCCACACACGACCCACGAGAGCCACAGCGGCACAGAAAGGCAACATGGCACCGGCTGCCCAGAGTCGCCGGTAGCCGTGGGCCACCATTTGCACGGCCAGCTGCTGTTCACCAACAAGCGTCCGTGCCGGCAGCAGTTTTGTGAAAGAATTAAAAGCTCAGCTTCACTACAGCTGAACGTAAAACTTGTGGGGAGCTGAAGTGCAGCTATGCTAATAATAAAAGCAACAATACTAATGATTTACTCCTTGATTCAGGGCTTTTCTGTATTAGGTTTTTCTTACCAGAGATAATGAGGAATCCAGAAAGTGTTTCAAACCAGAGAACTGTTGCTTTTATGGAGGTATCATTTGATGTTGGAAGTGCTGTAAATGACAAAAAATTGAGGTATGTTTCTGATTAAAAGGTAAAATCCAATTCTGTCTGTAGGATACTGTTTGCTCTTTGCTGTTGTGGGACTTTGGACAATTTGTGTTTCTCCCTGCCTTACTTCTCTTTCCACCTCTTGTCTGTCTAGATTGCAGTCTTTTGGGATGATTGATTACCTCTTACTGTCGTACAGTGCCCAGCTTAGGGGAATCTCAATTCCAGCATTGTGATTCAAACGCTAAAAGAAAGAAAACACAGTAAGCAGAGACCAATTTTCTCCTCTCTGATGCTGACTGGGTTAAGAGGGTGAGAACTGTGAGCCTGTAGGAGCTGCTGGGAAGTCCTCTGAATCAGCAATAGAGGTTTGCTATTGCACTGGTGACACTTCTTTTTTGGGTATGAATACACGCTCATAGTCAGTAGGGACCTCATTGGAAGGGAGCATGCAGAGGAGCCTGTCAGTACCTGTAAGAGGCCCTGTGTGTCCAAGAATCCCTACTGACAGGCACAGCACCCTGCTGCCGTCATCCCCTGACATGGCCTGCGTTCAACTTGTGAACCCTAGGTTGCACCTTTGCTGGTGCCTGAGTGGCCACCACAGCCTGATGCTGAGCACTAGCGTGTGCCCCCTCAAAACCAGTTTTCCATCTGATTTAAAAAGGACAAAAAGCTATCGTGTCTTTCCCCTCTTAACAAGTCAGACACAATACAACTTCTTAAAGTTCCTTATATCAATTAAAATGTATTTTTGAAGACTACTTGTGAATGAAAAGCTCATTAAGTTCATGGTGACCTTCTAGATCCTGAACATCCCTTGAAAAGTCTTGCAGTTCGTGCAAATAATTTCTTTAGAAATATTTCTCATTTGATTTATGTTCTAGAAAGGAGAAATGCAAAACCAATTTGGCTAATTTACAAAGATATTTCCTTTTCTTTATCTGTGAGCAAAGATAAGGTCTCTTTCTATGATTTTGTTCTACCTTGTTACACAGTATGAAAATTAACAAAGTCATTCTGATGTACCTGATATGTGACACCTTTTGTTTCCCTTATTCATTTACAAACTTTGTTTTTCTACAAAATATAATGGAAACATGTATGAGAAAGAAGATAATGGACCTTGTAGCTCACATAATTTCTTATTTATTCTTCTCAAGACTGCATGCACAGGCACAAATGCCAATTTTCCTAAAATTAAAATGAAATCTCTATACAATATAGATTCACTTATTATTTTCCTTTCCTTAATGTTTAAATGTTTCCTAGTATTAAATGTGCAATGTTTATCTCCTTGTATGTCTTCCCCCTCCCTGCTCTCTCATCCCTCCCCCGTCTCTCACATAAGGGTGTCTTTGAGGTTGGAAAGCACACGGTGGCTGACACAGCTAGTGCACTTAGACTGGTATTGCCTGCGATTGATGGGTGATCTCAGGCCAATATCCCATTGGATTTCTTCTGTTGGTTTTGTGTTTCTTTCTGTTCTGTTGTCTGTCCTTCACATGTGCCCTAGCTTTGGTGAAAAAGAAACCTCACTTGGGATTCTCTGTGCTTTTATTGAATATAACAGCAGGAAAAAGGGATGCATGGCAGGTGTCCCTAAGCACCCAGTGCATTGTCTGTTCGTGGGTATCAGCCTGAAGGTGAGCGTCTGTAAGTGGAGCCCAAATCTGACCGACTACCACTGCATGGTGAGCAATGTGTAACACTATCTGCTACCCCCTGGCTGGGAAAGGGGAGGATTGGGCTATAAAAAACATAGGAATATAATTTTCCCCAGTAATTCTCCTCCCTGGACTGCATAGGTGGGTTTGCAATCAGTAAAGGCTCCCTCCCCTGTAGGAGCATGGCTGAGCTACAGAGAATCTGCCATTAGGTATTCTTCAGGGCATTTTATTTTCACAAGCTTTAGGAAGGGGAGAGTGTACCAGAGGATGCTGAGGGCAGGTGGAGCTTTCTTAAATGCCTTTGGGTCGGATGTTTTTCAGTGGGAAAAGGAAGACCGAATACATGTTTCTGGTGTATTCTTGTAAAGACTTTCAACAACAGCCAAGCTGGCTTGTTTGCCTTTCCCCCTTTCCCTTCCTTTCTTTAACTATCCTTTTGTTCCTTAACTACCAACTGGGTTTAAAATAATGAGGTTTGCCTACAATTCGTTGATGAGTGTATTTGCAGCGTGTGAAGCATCAACGCACAGAGCCTGCCGGTGTGACTCCGTCGTGCATCACGCTTGCAAACCCAGCTGCGGGAGAAATTTCCAAAGAGCGAGCGCTCATCAGCAAGGATGCAGGTCCGTAACACTCACTGGGGTATAGATCAATCCATTGCCACAAAAGTTTGCATATCTTTGTAACTGTTTATGTGAGTAGTCCCATGAGTTTCCATGGAATCGCTCTTGGAAGTCAAATTAAGAATATGAATGCATCTCCCTGAGCTGTGTTTAACTTCCCTTAATTGTCGTGGCCAAATTATCGAAATTACTGCAACACAGTCATATACCTAAGCAGGGGGCTATTTTCAGGTGTCTAAGATGTCACAAGGTAAATTTCTTCCCACGACAACTTTTTAGTATCTTCCCCTGCATCGTCTGAGAGAGATCACCTGCATTTCTGGGCGGTGATAGTGAGAGGAACAAAGCCAGCTCTCGTGCTGTTGGTGTTGGTGAGGGACCGTGGCCATGCCTGAAGTGGGCAGAACCGTCCCAGGAGGGGACCTGTACAGGTAGGGTATCTCCTGTAAATGTCAATGTGAATTGGCTTTCTGGGACAGAGGCATTATTATACTTCTGGACTGACATTTACTTCTACAAAGTTAAGTCTCAAAGGAGAGAACATTGTTGCAGTCATATTTTCAGGAAGTTGCTCAAAGCCACCGAGCCCCTAGGAGTGAGTGGTGACTGTCCCAGCAACACTCAGGGAGGCTTGAGTGCCTTCTTGGGTTTCCTAACCTTGTAACACATGCAGGCAAGAGCAGATATATTATCCACACCCTGAGCTTCACTAGCCACCTGCTAAAGACCCCAAATATTAACGCAGCATGCATTTTATGCAGTGAAGTGCTCCTAAATCTCCACCAACTGCTGTTTGGGGTGTGTGGAAAATGAAGCGGCAATAACAAGTCTGGAAGAGTATCTTAACTGGGAATGGGGGGCCTGCACGCTGCGGGCTCAGAGAAACCATCTGGTCTCCCACTGACCACCTACAAGTTCATCTGTGCCCCAGAGGAACAAAATTCTGCCAGCCATGCCAGGATTTTCAGACTAGAAAATAAACGTGAAGTAAAATGCATCCAGAGCCTTCATTAAGTGAAACAAAGAGAGGAGTTGATTTTTTCAGTAATAATTGCAAAGGACGTTGCAGACTGTACGATCTGCTCCAGGGAGGGTTTTCTCTCCTCCCTGGTACACTCCCCCAACACACTTGCTGCTGTAGCAGTGAGTGGAACGAACAGATCTTGGAGGGCGGGTGTGGAGATCCGTGGCATGTTAGGTGTCTCAAAAATAGGCTCAAATGTTTTATTCTCTTTCTGCTCCTGTTTGATACTATTTATGTTAAGGAAAATCTGGATGTATAATATTGCCATAAATAATTGAAGAGCCACAGTCCCTTAAAGTGTTTTCTGTAATGCACTCAGAGCCATTTGCGGTTCCAATATGAGAATTGTTGAAGCGTCTGCAGTCTCCTTATTTTAGAAGAGAGAACACCAAGCACAGCCCATCAAGAGAGGGAAACAGAAATGCCATCAGATTAAAATGATGCTGTCCAAGTTCTCCCAAACTGCCAGAAGTACCTTAGGAACCTTAGGAAAGAGGGACTAGACAGAAGGAAGAGGTAACTTTATGAGTTCAAATCTGTGTTTTGGGGGCTTGCAGTAAGAACTACCTCCAAGGTAATTTGTAGCAGTTCAGGGGCTGCTGTGCATCACTCCATTGCCCCTGATCCTCTGTTAACACCGCTGGTGCAGGGCAGCAGTGTCCCAGCCCTGACCCTGCTCCCTCTCTCCATTGCTGTTCATGCTGGAGAGCCTTGGATATGTGTCATGGACTCCAGCACTAAATGGTGGTCAAAACAAAATAGAAAGTTCCATTTCCAGCCTTACAATGTTTATACACACCAAGAGAAAGCCAGGAGGAGGTGGACAGGCAGAAGTAGGCAGTGGCCAGCTGGGCTAGCACAGTCATTTCTGCCATAGCCTGAGTGAGGCAGGAAGCTCCTCACTCCTGGGTATCTACCCTTGAAGGCACTTCAGGGAGCCGGTTTACCCTGAGAAGGCTGAGAGTGATTTCCATCTCAGCTTGCTTACAAAATACATGAAAGATCTGGCCACCTTGCAGAAGCAGCAAGGAGGGTGCTGATGAACTCCTATACTCAGGCTTTGGTTCTCCAGACTCCCCAAGGATGCGATCAAGAGATGGATGCTCTTCCTCTCCTGGCATCTCTGCCTCTTTCCTATCTGCACAGGACCCCTTGCTCTGTGGTTTGTACCTCAGATGCCGTGCAGCCCTACTTCACTAGGCATAGCGTGCGTGACTCAGTTGTGACGGTCCAGATGCAAGCTCTTGTTTCAGGGCTGCAGATTTGTCTAGTGGCCTTTTGCCTGTGTGATGGGGCTGGTGCCTTCTGGACCACAGCGCAACCGAGAGCTGCCCCCCGTCACGTCACAGAGGGGTCGTCAGCACCAGGAGGTACTGAGCCCACTGCACATTTTTAAAAGAGCTTCTTCTGAGAGAGTCTTATTTTGTGCAAAATGTTTCCTGCGTTTTCTACCAAATTTGAACTTGTTTTCTCAAGGAAAATCTCTAGCCTCTTTAAATTCAGTTTGTGCTAGAGGAGAGGTGTGAAATATATTAAGCAGATGAAAGAAGCCAAGCCAGTGTAGGGATAGACTGTTCAAGGGACTTAAATTCTAACTATAAATTATTTAAAACACTACATTTGAATTTACAATATCCCTTTAAATCATTCTGTGTAGTTCATAATTGGAGATAAGAATTCTGAAGACATTCAGCCTGCTCCCCTGTGCTCAGCATCTCTCTTTCTTTCCTTTTCTGCTGGCTAAGTACCTGACAGCTTTCTCTTCCTCTCTGATCATGTTACATTTCAAATTCCCTTTAGGTGGACTTTAGACACCTGGAATGTGAGTTCACAATATTCTCCTGTAAGCAAAGAACCTCTCCTTGTTTTTACAAGCATTATATGCGTAGCCCTTTTCCAGACAGAGATACACAAGGAAAGGTATGCGCTGTATTCATTGTGTTGTGTAAGATTCCCCTGCTAGCATCCTAGCTTGATTCAATATCGAGTGGAAGACTGCTGCCGTTTTCCTCATTTTTCACTTGAGAGGTGAATGTGGATACACACAGAGCAGCGCTCATGGTGTCAGCGTCCTTATCCCTGTAGTAAATTGGCCTGGTTCAGAAAAAGAGGCTATTTTCCTTATCGAGTATGAGTGTTAGGCTTGGGATCCAAGGCTCTGCTTACTGCCTTGGAGAGGTTTTCAGTCTGCTATCGAAAGTGCTAAATCCTACACTTCTAACTGGTTGGAAGAAACACCATCCCCCAACTGTGTGGGTTTTAAAACTGCTTTAATATATTTTTAAGTGCTTTAACACTCTCTCTTATATGTGATGGGCAATCTCTAAACTTGGATGTTGAATAAAATATCGATAAAACCCGCTGCTTCTGTTGGAAATAAAACCTCATGTGGCTTCCTGTGCAGCCATTGCATTTGTAAATCACTCAGGGCACATGACCCCTTAACCGTATCTTGTTTCCAACCCGCAAAATGATGAAAGGTGATTGGGCTCCACACGCCGCTCTCCCCCCTTGTCTCCTCCATGCGATTTTCCTTCCCCTGAGTTGCTCTGACAGACTAAGCCCAGCTTGCACCAGCCTTTTCCAGCTGAGGGGCAGCAGGCGCAAAGCGTCTTCATGCGGTCCTTGCTCCCGCCAAGGGCAGGGTCTGTGATTTATTCCTGTCTCCATCATGGAGAGGGACTTTGGCGGCGGGAAAAAGCAAACCCTTTGCATTCCCTGGGACATCAGCGCAATCACGGACGAAGAGGAAGAGGAGCAGTTTTGCCCGTGAGTAATAACGCTTAATTTGGTAACCACCTTCCATGTCGGCAGTGGGCTCACAGCGCAGGTGAGCCGCGGCGTTGAGAACCGCCCCCGCCTTACGTGGGGACAGACTGAGGGCCGTGTGTCCCTTGGCGTGCTGGGGTGCACCTGCAGGAGTCGGCCACCGGCCCCCTCAGAGGGTGACCTCAGCAGAGGACAGCCACAGTGCGGGCACACCTGGTGCATGGGCAGTATTGCAGGGGACGTTGCAATGGAGTTTTTGGGAGCAATTGAAAGACGAATGAAAATCAAGCTAATGGAAGTCCTGAAAGAACAGGTAGAGAAGACAACTTCAGGCTACTTCATATGCTAGTACACATTTAATTTGTTTAAAAGGCTGTAGGAAATTCTATTTCTTTCTTCTCTTAAAAGGTCGAAAGGCCCCCCCCAGTATAAGAGAGCAGAGAGGACTTGTTTCTACCTAGATACTGTGCTTTTTGATGCTGAAGACCAGAACAAGCAGCTGCAAAAACTGCAGTAAGGAGGATGGGTTTGGAGGGGTGAGAGAAGGGTTGGCACAAGGAAAAAGAAGTTGACAGCGTTTTAGGCTAACGTAGTGACAAAGTCAAATTTTGCTTCGGTTTTAATCTTTGATGAGATGAGCAGTCCTGGCTGAATTTCAATACTAATTGGGAGTGTCTCTTTTGATCATCGTACACAAGACTCCAGCAAAATCTTTAGAACTGCTTAACGACACGCAGAGATCTTCAGATGTCCTTTGCGATCAATAATATGGGTATATAAACAATCAGACTTTTTAAGTGGAAAGGATGCTTTTCTGATACAGTAACTGTCAGGTGAAAACCTGTATCTTACAGCACTCACTGACCTTTAATTTCTTTCTGCCTGACCAGGCTTCCCTCATTCCTGGTGGGAGCTGGGGTTTGGGACAAAGCTGAGCTGGCTCCACCTGCTCGTTATTCTGTTAATCTTTGTAGATTAAAAAGGATTTTATGGGGAGGAATTTCTGGGTCTGGGGAGGGAAGAGGAAGGGGGCAGGACTTGCCTGCGTGTTTTTGAAGGGCTGTGTGTTGGTTGATGTGCTGCTGTACAGTTGTACATAGTCCTGGTCTTTCAGCTGTGACTCTGTGAACTGCACAACAATGTTACCATTTCTTTTTTCATTGTAAATCAAGAGAATGGGGGGTGTTGAATCCTTTTTCTTCATCCAAGGTATTCCTCTGAGTCAAGATTGTGTACTCAGGCTTGACAGATGCACTTGGACATGTGCCCCTGCATCCTGCACTTTCCTAGTTTGGGGGACATGGAGTGTATCTTTGCTCCCCAGGAGTAACAGAGACCCGCCCAAGAGTTGTAAACTACACCAGCAGTTCGTTAGGGACTTACGGTAAACACCCCCAGACATTGCAGGGGCTCTGGTCACAACCTCCTTTCCTGTCACGCAGCCCTGCAGGGCAGCAGAGAGATGTATCAGGATATATCCCAATTTAGATACGGGATAAATTATGCCATTAATCAGCCCCTCTGGAAAGGCCTGTGGGAACAGCAGGCTCAGGAGCTGCCCCACAGCACCCACCAATGCCAGGGCCAAGGCTTCCCATGCATGTGTATGGGAGAGCTGCCGCGGCAGCTGCCATTCCCCTAGACTGAGGGTAACACTTTGCTGGTGGCCATTTCTCACACAGAAAGAGAAGCTGTATTTGAGAAAAAAGAACTAATTTCGTTACCATGCAGACTGTTCTTTCATTTACCTTAGGAAGCAATGGGAAAAGGAACAAGATAGCACAAACAGCATGAGCTTCTCTCAGGAATACTTACACTTCTCCTGCCATTATAAAGAGCAAAATAAAAACCCATGAAGGGCACCATATAAAGATATACAACAAATAAGGGAAGTGTGGATACAAATTTTTAAAAGTGTCCAGTGTCCATTTCTTATCATAATAGTCTGTCTTTATTATTGTTATCGGTTTAGTATCAGCTAAAATAAATCTTGAAGTGTGCATTTATACTTGCACATGTGGCATGCCTTCACCCTCCCTCCACAACTCAACATACAAGGTCCATTTAAAAGGCTACTGATGGTTGAAAATAGTAAGCCCTAATGAGATATGTAATAAGCTATTGGTACAAATGCAATTTTCTTCTGTAATCATGTGGATGTCCTACCAGAGGAGGTCAGCTGCACTGTGTTTTGAAGTCCAGTGAAGAACAGGCATGGGAGGTGAAGGTACAGAAGATTGACCAAGAGTTGGCTTTACCAACTCTTTTCATAACTATTTTCATGAATATTTATATCACACACTGAAAGGCCATCAAATAGAGTTGATTTTGACTCTTGTTCTGCAGTGCCTACACCTTTCAGGATAAAACATCTTACGATGCTGAAGTGATTTTAGTGTTCCATTTCATTCAGTTTTGGGTTTGTTTGGTTTTAAGCTGAAAATTAGTATTTTTAAATGAACTGATCTAACACTCATTGAGGTCACTGCTGGTAGGATGCACTCTGGCAGTGTCATGGCTTTTTTTTTTTTCTCTTTCAGTTCTAGGGTAAGTATTACTCATTTCATATGTGAGTAGAAACACAGGAACTGATTGACCTTCATATTAGGAGGTATATGTGATTTGTTAGCTGCCTGTGAAACCCTTGACTCACCGATACTCCCACTACACTTGCAGTGAAGCTTCGAGCAGATGTGTTTTATGGATTTCAGGGTGTCAGAGAAATGGTTCACTGAGCTGTGAAGCCAGTCTTATGCTTCGATCCCCTGAAGATTTGTGTCTTGAGGTTGAGCCACCATGCAGACACTGGCTCAACTTGGGTGGCTGTCATTTCTCTGCCTCGCTTCCTCTTCCCATGAATCATGTTCGAACCAAACACCCTTGATTCTCCTGCTACTCTGTCAAATCTCCTTGAAATTGGGCAGCAGCTTCACAAGCTCTTAGGAATGACAGGTAGACATATAGATAGCAAGGCTAGATAAGCCTTGTTAGGAAACCATAGTAGATATAAACAGATATCTCTAAACCAGATTATTTTCAGTTTCAGCATTTTCCGTTGATACTTGGCCTTTGTGGAGTGTGACGTGTTGAGGCCAAACCCTTTGAAGTGCTATATACCTTCAATTCCTATTAAATTTCACATAAACCCAGTGTTATTCTGCACCCTTCGGGGTCTGGCCAGGGGTGTGCACCTGGCGGTGACTTTCTCCAGCATTGAGGCAGGTGCTCTGTTAGCTATCAGAAGTTAATCTGGGGGAGAAAAAACACCCTCAGCAACCCCCCTTGATTAAACACCTCAGAACTGTAGTGACCCCAGCTGTATTTTAACCGATGTGTAGACTTGCACTTGACAATAAGAATCTTCTAGAGCTCTTTTCACCATTTCCTGTCTCATTCTGGGGCAGATGCTATAAAATGCCTAAAGCAAAAAGGGTTTCACCTTGGCATGTTCTGTCATAGCATGATGGGATGAGATCGTGACTGAAGGATGAGCCCCATTTCATTTGGGAAGGTAGGATGTGCATTCCTAAACCCCTCCAGTAATGAGCCATCACTTGTCACCGGTAACTGGCTACTTCGGAGCTGGCTTGGAGCAGTGTTAGGTGTGTAATTGTGTAAGGCCCTTGAGTTAGGGGGCAGGTGCCCAGGGCTGATGGGCAACAGGAGGTCGGGAAAGCAGGGTGGGAGAGAGCGGGGCTTGTGGTGAGGTGGCTTGTGCCCCCCCTCCCTGAAGGGGATGTGGGGCTGAAAGGGTTTCTGAAGCTCAGGCAAGGGCTCATGGAGGAAAGAGAAATTTTGGCTCTGCTATGCGTGTGGCTGGAGGGAAGAAGGCCAAGAGGTGGCACGGAGTGTTTGATGCTTTGATGCGCAGTACGTCACTCTGCAACTTCTGTCCTTCTAAAGCTGAAGGTGACCTTAGATTCAGACTTGCTTTAGACTTGGGTCAATACAGGAATTGTCTCATCTTTCCTTAGAGCATTGGTGGTTACATTAACCAGCTGGGGGTTTGTCTGAGAGGCTGCATTTTGCTCCAAGCCCCAGCTTGTGCCGCAGAGATATCGAGCCTGGTTTGGAAACTGCAGGGATGACGGTTACTCGGAAACTTGTGGTGTTTGGGTTTTTGGTAGTGTGCTGATGGCCACTGCAGTCCCATGCAGTAATATCTTCTCTTTTTTCTAACGAAGGAGAGAGTGCTTGTGAGTTTGTGGGAGGCAGGCAGGGTGCTATGGGAAGATGGCAGAAACAGGACCTGCCAGCCTTTCCTACAGCCGGGTAGGTTGCTATGGTGTTAAGGACTAAGATGAAAGAGAGAGGGGGAGCAGCTTTAAGGCTGCAAACTTTTATTGTTTAAAATCAGTTTAATAGTAAAGATAGCTGGACACAAGCCCTTGTATTCATGACTTATTATTTTTTACTAAGTTTGATATTATTAGCTTTTCAGAAAATAAATGCCTGAGATACCTCCTGGTAGCTTCTATCACAAAAGTGTTTGAGCAAGAGATTATTTTACTCTTTTAGGAGTAGAAAAGAAAATCTAATTAATTTTACCTGTCAGCAAGCCAACTGTTAATTCAGAATCCACTGAGAAGCTTTTGATTAACTAAAAATTGTCCCTTTATTAAGCAAATTAGAGCCATTCAGGCAGCACATGAGACATTTGTAAAGTCACTATTAGAAGAAATAAATTACTGAATGATTTTACAATAGGAAGTCAATTTGCCAGGAAAAGGAGACCATTTTAGTTTCAGTAGGATTTGGCATAGTCAGAGGTGTGGCATCACAACATACAGTGAAGCTAAACAGCTGTAGTGCTCAGGATGTTCCTAATTATGTTTCCTGTTTGAAAAACCCGCTTCTTGTACAGTAACACTCAGGGAGGTTAAAATATGAGTTAAGAGTAAATAAGCTGAGCTGCATTTAGTCACTGTGCCAGCACTCTCAATAAGAGTTGACCTTAACACAATTAAGCAGAAATTATGTTCAAAGTGATATAAACTAAGTGGTGTAGTAGAGGCAGCAAGCTATTAGATTGCGAATTATTATGGATGAGGGATTTGCAGGAATGGTCAGTGATTCTTAACATATAGCAAATGTGAAGTCATTCAAGCTAGAGTGGTGTGAGGGCAGAGAACACACACTCATGCTTATGTAGGAGCGGGCATGCAATAACATGTTACCCCAAAACCTGCAGTCCAAGCGTTGAATCACTGTAAGACCTTTTTAGTTCTATGTAAGAGCATCTGCAAGAGAATGTAATGAAGTTTACCTGCACTGCCTTAAAAATGGTTTGGGACTGACTCTGCCGACTGCTGCGCATAACCAGACTGTGGTATGTGAACGGGATTCTGGAAGCAGCCGAGGGACAGCTGAAATCTGTTCTGCCGGTTGCCTTAGGGACGTGCTGAGGTGTTGGAAAGGGAACACCCTTTTGAAAGGGAATTGCAGACATGACTGAGTGGGGAGTGTGCTCCAGATGAAGAAATGGCTCCAAGAAACGCACCCCATGTTGAACTTGTGGGTGTGGGGGAGCTGGGGACTGCCAGCACTGGTGGAAGCTGGCAGCCTGTAACTCCTGTCAGGGTGCAGATCTCCAACACCCAAGTCAGGCTCCAAATGTCTCGGTTCCACGTCTCATTGCAGTGGAAGGTGCCACCATGTCCAGCTCCAGGTCTAATCTGGCAGTGCAGCTTTATCTCATGTATTACATTTTCTGTGAGTCATGCAAAAGGCCTGGAAAACTTGTCTGAATCTCCCACTGACTCCTTGGCATGCTTCCCGCTTTCCCTGTCTCTTTTGGCATTTCTGTGCTTGCTCATAATAAGCATTCACAGAACAACAATAAAGAGGAAATTTGGTGAAGAATAAAGGTAAATTTATTAAGGCTAGCAAGTGTGGAGAAAGCTGATGTGTTCTGTGTCTATAATTTTGTCAGTAACACTGCGACAGAAATAGCAGTTTAGGGTTTGCATTCAACTTACGCATCTGCATTTCATCTCTGTTGCTTTGCAATCAGACTAACAGCCACTGCGGAGACCATCAGTGGCAGTGATTGCTTTTGACCTTTTAAAGCCTACTTTCAGAGTAAAGATTTTTATCCCATATTACCGATAATTGCTGACTGAGTTTAATACAATCCTCCCAGTGCATTGGAACTGCAGGGTTTGTGATTTCCATGATTTAATAGCTCGAGTGTCTTGGCTGTGGGGGAGACAAACTATTGTAACAGGATCTTTGCCATTTGGTGCATTTCAAATATCCTACTGAGATGCTCCGTATTTGCTGCATGTCTCTGCTGCCCCGGTCTTGCGAATGACGTTACCTGGCTGCAGAGTATAGCTGTGTAAGGGGTGTAGTCAGAGCCAAACTTCAAGAGTTTTTCAAAGCTTTGTGTTAACGAGACTCCAATTTAGTTTTATCTCCAACCGATCCATGGGAGCAAAAGGAGGTACGTTAATCCCATGTTTCAGCCCTCCACGGCATGCCCTTCCCTGGCAGCTGTCTGCTGCGTGTGGCCCGACGTGTTTCATGTGGTGGAGGGAGAAGATGCCTGTAAAAGCCATGACACAGTGAGTTGTGTCTCTGTGCCAAAATGCTTTTGTGCATACCTTGACGGTTCATGTGCCTGACCTCAGGGTGTGTCGTGTGTTAGTTTGGACTGGTGACACATGCGTACTCCAGACCAAACCTGTTGGGCACCACATAAAAGCAGAATCGTGTCGTCAGTTCTGTATAAATCTAGCAACTCCAGCATACCGTTTTGGAAGGGGCACTGCCTAGGGAGGCTGAATTGAGATGTAGACCTGAGTCTTACATGTTTTCTGCTTCTTATTATAGGGGACACTACCATTGATACGGTCCTACTAGACAATTTGCTTATAAAGCATGACACATACCACAGCAATAGCTGAACCATTTTCCCTGGGGAAATCCTGCTGACCTGCGAAACACTTGGTAAGGCAGGCCTTGTACAGTGCCTGAGAGATTTTGTGGCTACTGAACAGAAGAAAGGGGCGCTTTGGTTCCTTCAGCAATGTGTTTCCTCCAGGGCTGAAGCTTAAAGAATCTGTCTCCCAACACATGTGCGCATACACACATGTGTGCATGCACATACCTGTGTGCACACACCCCATCACCCTTCCCCCTGCCCCAGTCAGCTTTCCTTTTGGGACAGAGCAAAACTGGGGTACGGGGGAGTGGTCATTCCTGGTGCACATGCCAGGGGCAGGATGGCTTTGCTTTTGCCGTGTTCTGACCAAGAACAGGATGAGAAAGCCCTCTGCAACAAGGGGCAGCCAAAGCCACCTGGAAAAGGTACTGTGGCCGTGCTAATACCTTGAGCAACTAGGATGAGCCAGTTTGTGTGAATTACAAAACAGACCTTCAGTGACGACTAAGAATGATCCCAATGATTTTGAAATTCAGGTCAAATTTGGAAAACTTGGTTTTGTTACTCTTGGTTTTGAATCCCTTGAACACAGGCCAAGATGGGCTGACTGGGAATGGCTGATCTGCAAAGCCAGCGCAGGGTGACTTCAAGTGTTCAGTGCAGTAAAAGCTGCTCTGAACCCTTGTCCTGCTGTTTATCTTTTGGATAAAGATGTCCATGCTTACCTTAAGGTTGTTGGCCGTTTGTTTCCCCAGTGAAGCAATTAGCATACCAAACCTGTGCCAGGATTACTACTTCTAGGAGTCTTGTGGGGATGTGCTTTTTCACCTGCTTAGTTCTTGGTCTTAGTCGATGGGACAGCTGACACTTTGCCAAATGTGTCAGTGGTTTACGGAGTGAGAAAGTGTTTGCTGGGTTCTGGATGAGACTCCAGATCTGAATCACGGGGTCACTAACAGTAACAGCTCCTCTTCACTGTAATTCCTGCTCCTTGCATTAGGGGAATGGCTGTGTATTAACAGCCTGAAAGAGAAAGCCTTTACGGACCATTCCTTATTGCTCTGACAAACTAACCAGTTCCCCCAAATGATATTAATACTCCTACAGTGTCATTTCCTCATTAAACAGAGAAGCAAATATTTTTCCACACCTTCACTTAATAGAATCCTGTATAAACAAGCTGGGAAGTCTCATCTCTTAAATTTTGTAATGCAAGAAACTTCTGACATTTTCTGAAACACTGGAATTGGGCTTTGACCATTAGATATAATAATTTTAATACTTTATTGCACAGTCCTGGCATCCACCCTTTCCAAGTATTGTCTAAAAGAGCATTAAGTAGATGCATGGGAGTTACGAAACTAGTCAGCTAACGTTCGAAGCAAACATTTTAGCAGCACACCCCCACAGTTTTCAGAGGCTGAACTTTTGTTTCAGCTGTGATGTTATACAATCCTATTTCCATGGCAAACTTACAGATACATACTTGTCAAAATTCATGGTTTATTTAGCAAAACTGTCGAGGCACATATGTGCCATATGCATTCTCCCATTCTTTACAGATATGCTTTTTAAAACAGCAATTTCCTGCTGCAATTAAGTCTGTTGCTCGGACTTCAATACATGTATTTGGCATTGAAAGCGAATCTGGCTTGGATCCCTATGACTGAAAAAAGCACTGGTCAAAAAACCCCACATGTTCTTCTGCTGTTCCATCCTCTGCCTCTTACAGCCTTTTAAACATCCACTGATTTGATATTTCTTTTTCCCACCCTGGTATTTATCCTATATTCAGAAGGCACTCTTTCCCTGAAGAAGACTGTACCTAACACTTGCACACACCTCAGTATCAAATATTTTGAGTGCTGTCTACCCGTGAGTCTTAAAGATCTGTGTGTTAACTGTTGTGGCATCTCCTTCATACAACCCAGGATAAGCACTCAGGCAGTCTGAGGGCGAAGGGAAGGCGATACCTGCTTCTTCCAGCACAGAAGCATGGCAGGCAGGCAGTGGGAAGTGGGATTTTGTGAGCCCTTGCCCTACCCTGCAGACAGAGGTGTCACCTGCTTGCTGGGCTTGGCGTGATGGAAAACAGCAACAGGCAATGGAAATTGTATGCTCAGGCCTTGGACTCCAGTTGAGTAGAACCTGGGAATCTGGTCAAAAGAGAAAACTTCATGAGGCACTGATTTTTTTTTTTTTTTTTTTTTTTTTTTTTTTTTTGTGAGAAACTATGTATATATATAGTTTGGAGGTGTTTTCAGTGTGGAGAAAATTCCCCCTCATGCCTTTGTGTCACTCCTTGTTCTTTCTCCTCATCCCCAACCATCAGCACTAGCTCCCAGCTCTTTGGTCTAGTCCCAGTCTCCTTGCCGAGCTAGGATGCACACCATCCTCTCCGCAGCATCCTGGTCCCAATACACTCACACCTTTTCTCCCAGTTGGCTGTCACACTGGTGTCCCCCTCATTACTGTAGTGCTGTCCTTGTCCCTTGCCTTCTCCCATTCTGCTGTCCCAGCTCCTGACATTGTACCAACCTCCCCTCTCTCATCTTGGTACTTTTACCCCTCTTTCTCCCAGGCTTCTCACACTTTTCACTGTTAATTATATTTGCAACCGTCCCTGGCGTCCAGGCTCGAATGTGTCTTGCTTCCCTTGCACATAGTGCCCTGAGACAAGCTGCTAGTTGCCAAAAGATGGCAAATATAGGCAAAGCTCCCTGCTTCCCATCCTAGTGTCTGTATCCGTGACACAGGGCAACACTGTGCCGTAGAGCCCCTTGAAGTTGTCCTTCACACGTATGCTGGGGTTTAGCTGCCTAGAAAGACAGCAGTGAGCCAGTGCAAATGGAAACTAGGCTCTAACAAGAGAAAGCACATTTTTGGAAAGGATGGTGTAAGGCTGCTTATTTGGAAGATTATCATCAGACCTGCCTGTAACAAGAAAGCTCAAGCAAGAAACTAGCGAAAAAGCAAGGCGCAGAACTCACGAGCCCCAGCTCTAATTTTCCTTGCTCTGATCGCTAGGCTGACATAATCTTGGTTGATTGTGCAAAATGTCATTAAGAATGAGTGGTGAGCCTTTTCTCCTGTTGCTGATCACTCCTCCACCCCCGAAATTAATACAACACATGCTATCAAGCCATGACTTAACTCTGAGCCAGCTCAAAGCACAGCCACAACAGAACCAAAATGAATTTCAGTGCCCGAAGAACAGCAGCAAAATCCCTTCCCTGTCCTTCTCTGTGGTGTGGGGAGGCAGTTTTGTGTGGTGGTAATGCCATTTACACTGGGAAAAGAAGGAGAGGGCTGTGCTTTGCTTTCCAGGAGGGATCACTGACCAGAACAAGGGGAGGACGTCCGGGAGCTTGCAGGGGGATGTGCAGGTCACTTCTTTTCGCACTAAATCACCCTAGCACAGCCTTCCTCTTCCCCCACTCTAACTTATTCAGTTGTCCCTCACTAGTGGCAAACCACCTGTCTTCACAAGAAGTCCCTCTTCGTACAACAAGCACCACTCAGTCCTTCACCTTCCCAATTTTGCTACCGAAGGGATGGCACAGGGGAAGGAGAAGGGCTGGCAGGGAAACCCTGGCTAGCTGGAGTTGACCTACCTGAATTACACAGATTGCAACTTTTTTCTGCACCACAGGTAACCATCAAGGTACAATATATTTTAAAGTAATCTATTTTAGGGCCAGCAGTTCTCTCTGTAGTATCTTTGAACCTTCCATATGCCATGAGTAGCAATATACACAGCAACCTTCAAGAAACCTTAGTTTTGTGTCCTTTTCAAGGTTTAAAGACTTTTTCCTAGTTTTTTTTGTTTGTTTTGCCTTGTTTTTGGAGAGAAGAGAGAGAAGGAAAAGAACCAAATGTTAGTAAGATCATTTGGAAGTGAAAGAAGTATGCAGTTGTGAAGGCTGCCTGTGACAGAAAGGCTTTCTGAAAGGGCAAGCTGTTACAGCATTTCAGTAATTTGCCTGTTCCCTGAGGTTGTCAAATAACCAAATCCTTCAGCTCTGTCCCCACTCTCATCTGTGTCACTGTACAAGGTAAAAGTAGCTGTTGTGGTAGTAGGTAGATGAAGTTTCTTATGTGACGCAGCTGGAGCTTGATCCACTTATGAGTAGTAAATACTGGAGGATAAGCAGAAGCTAAGTTGGATAGAAACCAGAAGTGCTTGCCAAGTAAAGTTCCTTAGTTTGTCCCAGAATAAATCAAAGGGCCTTCTGAGACAGCTGTCAGGGGTTCAGGATTAGACATCCACTTTCAGTGAAATGAAGAGGGGTCGTTTCATAGATTTCCCATTGCTTTAGAAGGTATGACAGCCGCATTGAGGACACACAGTCAGTAACAGCAGTCCCATTCTCCCACCACCACTCCCTAAGGGAACAGGCACATCTATTATCATTCCATTTCCACCTGTGCCAGCACCCTCATACTTCATCATCCTCCCCTGTTTCTAGAAGCATTATGTGTCACATATGGAAGGGTGTAGCTCAAACAAGGTTTCATCTCTCTGGCTAGGTTTGCCTGTCTAGTTTTAGATGTCCAGAAACTTAAAGCTACTTCAACGCCTAACAAGTCTGAGGCAGAGTTTGCTTGAATTATTCATACTAAATACTGTCTAATTCCTTCTTGAATTGATTTAATTTATTCCTCCCCTCGCTAAATGTAGAAAAAAACACATGTATTCTACAGCGACTATTGTTAAGTAGCTCAAGCTATTCCCTCTGATTGTGATTGCTTGAATATCAGACTTTTTTCCTTGGGAATTAGTTGTAGGTTACATGAACTTGGCCTGAGTCTCCATTGCTCTGCTCTACAGACAGGACAAATGGCTACATGTGGAGATAATGGCCTTATTCCCTGTTGTTTTAAGCACATGTGTCAGTCCAGTCCCTGGAAGCATGCTCCTAATTTGTGAGCAATCTGTTCATTCACTTTTTCAAATACAGTACTTTTCTTCCAATGCCAAAATTTGAAAGAACAGAATTGTCTCCTTGGCCTCTTTTCTCAGTCTTTCATGCATGTAGCCACCTATGCAATTATTTCATTAATAAACCCCCCTTTCCAGGTAATGAATTGTTCTTCCCCAGCTAAAAAATGGATTGGAATTTCTTTTATTCCAGTCACTTGGCGAATAACTGGAAATACATGTGTAAGTTTTAGTCATGTCAAAGTTATTGTGAGCGCCCAACCTCCTTTGCCGCAGGGATCAGCAAAGTTGCAAGAGTGTTATGCCAGGTTTTCAGTATCCTTGCCAAAGGAGTCCTTGTACCTTACAGATCATCAAAACACCAGCAATCCCTTTGTTAGTCTTAAAAGACTTCCCTCCCCCAGATGCTTACCATTTACATAGCCGAGATTAGGACAGAGAACCATGGCACAGAGATAGTAACGGTGGAAGTCTGAGAGGTGAAGCCAGTTTTGTTGCATGACTAACTACGTAGTAAATAATAACTGAATATGTGCTGAAATGAAAGTAGTTAACCTGAACAAAAATATCTGCCTTATTCTTTTTTTCCCTTTTTTGTCTCCTTTTTTGAAAGCAGCCGTTTATTTGTGTTAGAAGGACACAAATATGTAGGTAAAGTAACTAAGAAAATGATGAAATAATTGAAAAAACAGGTTGGCACTTATGAAACTGTGTAAGTAAAAGTACTAGAATCAAATATAGATAACAGAGCTAATAGTTACCAACAGTTACCACAAGTAGCTTTTGAGATATTTTTAGCTACTATATATTTAGCAATAAGTAACATCACTCATAAAGCAACAGGTTAAAGTAACTATTGTGATATAAGTAGTAGGTAACATCAGTGAATCTTGTACAGTAATGCTGCATGTGTAAACATGCAGTGACCGGTTTAATATTATACCCAAAACACCTGCAAACAACTCGCTTAAGATTTATGAGTGTTTACTACATGAATTTAGCAGAAATGTTTGTTTGATACTCTCTTGTTTTCATAGATAAACTGGCTTTTTCTTTTTCTTTTTTTTTTTTTTCCTAGGGTATTTAGGTGGGTTTTTTTTCCCCTTACAGCTTGAAATTTATATTCCCAAAAGTGTTTTGGAAAAAATAGGCTTCCTTTGGCTGCTATGGATACAAAAAATGCTTAAGTGCCTCTCAGGAATTTTCTGTGCTCTTCAGGGTAAGAAAGTCAGAGGAAGGAGTTAAAAAACAGAAGTGCCATAAGCAGAAATAGATTGTACAGTCCTTCTACTGGAACGCGGTATCATCCCAGTGGAAGTCATTAGACTTTTCTCCATATATAATGAAGGACTACTGTGACTCATTCCTGAATTGTAAATGAATTTTTAAAACATTTCAGAGCCGTGGTCAGGGATATCATAAAAAACAACAGCTCAGGATATCATCCCAACTTATAATTCCTTAGCAAGGTGATTGTACAGGTCAGCTGTTTATGATCATTGAACTTCAGGTCAAGTGTATTGCTAGGAAATGAATTTTCACTGGAAATTTAAGTGCCAATGAACAAAAAGCAAAAGCAATTATGACCAATTATACATGTGTAAAGGTAAGCATGTCTTTTTGTTGTCTTAAAATATTAGTGACCAGAAATCATCAGAGAGAGATTGACAAAATAATTTCCACGGGTTTCTTGTCAAAGTGCCTGCTATCTTTCTTTCTCTCTCTGAACTCCATGGGAGGGAAAATGACACCATGTCAGTCTTCTCACATAATTACATTACTGTATTATTGTCTTGCTAGAGGTGGGAAATCTTGTTCGAAGACTATAGTAAAATTTGTCCTTTCCAGCGTATTCTCACTTAGCTTCCACTTTTCAAAGTAACTGTTTCTTCTAATGTGATTTTTATCCTTTTTTCCACTATCTGGCCTAATACTGTCTTGGTAACCTGGAGAACAGTGTGCAGATGACTGAGCCTCAGCTGAAGCACAGTATCCCCTTCCCCGCATCCTGCCATAGTTTATTTTATCATCTTGTGTGTAGCTTGCAGGGATGTATCTCACCAGTGGCCTGAAAAGTAGGTATCACTTCTGGGAGTCAGGAGTCAGGCCAGCCTGGAAGTGGTGTAGAGGGATCACAGGACAATGATATTTTTATTCCTTTCTGTGGCTCTTGGAAAGTTACTTTAACAGTGTGTGCCTCCGTTTCTGAATCTGTAACAAGCACATGGTTACTGATCTCACAGAGCTGCTAAAACTTAGCTCATCAGTAGCTGTAAAACACAACACCCCAGATAGAAAACACAGATATTTTAGAAGGTTAAATGGAAATACTCATAGAATCCTTTAGAGGTTTTAAATCCTCTCCTCCATACATTAGGAACATCTACTCCAACCTGCACAGAAGTGTCCCTAAACCATCACTCAGTCTTTTCATGAAAACCACAGTGAATTCAAGCCCCTTAGTTAAATAGTGTGTTCAAAAAATATTCAGAAATCTTATACCCCTGGTGAGTGTCTAGGGTTTTGTTTCCAATTTAGATTTAGT
The DNA here is from genome assembly GCA_027574665.1 of Rhynochetos jubatus. NCBI lineage: Eukaryota > Metazoa > Chordata > Aves > Eurypygiformes > Rhynochetidae > Rhynochetos > Rhynochetos jubatus. The sequence goes on along the minus strand of CM050649.1, from coordinate 57,084,048 downwards.
CTCCGAACAACAGAACACTACTCGTATCCTTTGGGATCATATTCCAATGGCTTATTGCCCTCACAGCTAAAAAGCTTCAGTTTGGGGATGGCATTTCCCAAAGGAGTCTGCCATCCTGAGGTTTGTTTTGAGCCATCTCCTCTGCTTTGTAATTGAATATTTAATATATTCAGAAATACATTTAATAACATCTTGTGGCTGCTGATCTTTGCAAAAACAATAACATAACTATTTTCTAATAATCTGAAAGCATATTGCCTTTCAAAACTTTTCAGTTTTTACACAGGAAAGAGCTCAAAGCGATGGGGAAAAAAAAACAAAAACCAAAAAACATTCTCATCTGGAGAACTATTAAAGTGGTTTTCAAAGGCTGATACTGAGAAAGTAAAGGGAATAGAAAAATGGAAAAAGTTTATTAGGGGATATATATCCCTTCTGTGCAATATAATTCTTGAATAGAAGAAAGCACATAGCAAGTGTTCCACTCTTATTAAAAGAAAACGAAGTCTGGATACATGCTTTCACTTCCAATGAAATAACACTGACCTTAGGTCAGCAAGCACTATAGGAATATAATTTTTTTCCCTCCCATACAATTGGATGCAATTTCAGCTGCGGGGGTCGTGTGTGGAGATGGGGGAAGGAAAAAAATCCTACAACACTTCAGACGTTATCACTTTCATCTTCTTAAATGATCCAGGATTTGGGTGACAACAAGTGATTGATGTTACAATGTTTTAGTTTAATGCCTGGGTTATTATGCTGAGGGAAGTCCAGTCAGCCATAGCTGCCTTGGTGTAACGAGCAGAGCTTCAGCGAGTATCTTTTCCCCATTGGAAAGCTGAGCTAAACCAATATGTGTCTCCATGCAGAAGTGGATTCACAGGAACGGTGTGGCACCTGCTTTAAACCATAGAGATTCTACCCCAACCAGTCTGAGTGCTAGGTCAGATCTTTAGGGGATGTTGCTTCCTTTCATCGCTCTGTTGCATCCGTGGTGTATGATGCACATCTTCCCATCTGTTCAGAGCTGGATGGAGGAGTCAGCTTCTGCTCCTTGGAGAAGTAGATAGGGACTGTGCTTCTGTTGTTCTAGACTTTCTAGACAGTTAATCATGCAGCCTAGGAAGGAGATGCTGAGACGAGGATAGTGGTGAGTGGAAAAAGGTCAAGGAGTTTTGTGACTCGCCTCCTGCCCAGAGGAACCAAGTACAGGATAGACAGCTCATCCCCATGGGGAAAAAGAAGCTTGTGGCAATGCAGAAAGGAGTTGCTCATGCTGCTGAGAGGTAGTCTCAACAGGAGACCTCATTCACTCTCACTTCTCTGCCTACATCCCCGAGGTGTTCTCAGACCAAACTCTCAAAGTAAGTCATGTTTTATAGCTCAGTACCACTGTTCAAGTTGGTACAGCTTCATATTTGATGATTTTCATTTAAGGGAAGTCAGGAAACATTAAATGTCTGGTTACAGTGGTGTACCTGTGTCTCTTAAGCAACGAAAGTAACATGGACAATTTAGTTCAGCAAACCCTAAAACATGCTGGATCCAGATGGATTTTACTGCTGTATTTTAAATCATTCAACAGAAAATGCAGTTCTCAAGTCTAAATGCATGTCTCAGTCCCTTTGAATCCAGTAATAGGTCTCAAGGAAGTTTTGCTGATGCTGTGATTTCAAAGCTGAGCGTGACTCTACCTTCTGCCTCAATTATCAGCCAGTTTCTTTAATAATTCAAAATCCTTGCTAAAATCCTGACCTTAGAGATTAATAAAATGATCCTTTATAGCCTTTCCAAGTCAGGCCGATTAAACACAGATTTGGCACAGACAACCTGAGAAACTTCAGTAACGTTATTCATTTAGCTAACAGAGTTACTTCCCCTGCTGACGCACTCCCAATTAATGCCAAGGAAGGCATCTGATCCGGCGGAAGGGGACCGCTTGTTCCGTGCTCTCTATTCCCTTGGATCCGGTCCCAATTCGATGATAACATCACTGTGTTTTACTTAAGAATTTTAATTATTTTATGGGAGCGGGTAGTGGTCTGCCCAGCTCACCAGCCTTTCCAAGGCCCCGGAAGACAGCAGGTGTTTTGGAGGAAGGCGTTCGCTCGCTCTGCCGAGAGCACCTGAAGGAAGAAAGGCTTCTTCTGCACCGCAGCGGGTGATTAGCTTATACCCTGCAGCGGGAAGATACTCGAGCTGAAGGATTTTATAATTACAACCGATGGTCCTACTCGTATCAGCACATCAGCTTTTCCAGAGTTAGGCTCTCCTGCAACCAAGCAGCACCAGCTTAGCTTAAATCTGCGTGCAAGCCGCTCCGGGTAAACTGATGCAACCATACACAAGATGGCAGATTTAAAATTAGTTTTTTTGTTACGCTAGTGTTTATGAACACCAGCTGAGTCACCACAAGCTGAATTTAAACCAGTTTACTAGAGTTCATACCTAAAATTAGCAGAATTTAGCCGAACCAGTTTAAAACCTCGCTGTGAGGGCGGCACTGGCTGAGTGAGTCGTGCTTCCAGGTGGCTGGGGAGGAGGGCCATGCTCGGGCGAGGGGACACCTCTGACCACAGCCTGGCCGCCTCTGCCCAGCTGCCTGTTGCCTCCAATGACGTGTCCCCAGGGGCAGAGGTGATGTGGGTCATGGCTGTGCCTGCCACTGGGCAGGGGCTGCAGGAGGAGGGGAGCAGGCCACCTGGCTCCAACAGACGGTGAAGGAGAGGTTGAGGGGCGCCTGCCCAAGCCCCAGCAGAGAGGAGGGCCCAGGCACAGGCCCTGGGGCACACTGGGGGTCCCATGGCAGGAATAGCTGGAGGCTTCTGACTCCTGGCAATGGCGGGGGACTGCCCCTCTGCCCACGGTACTGCAAAAGGGGCGGGTGCTCCTTGGCAGGCAGGGGCAGAAAGCGATATCCAGGGAGGCACACCAGACCCAGGGCAGCACCAGGAGGAAGCCACAGGGGATGGCAGAGGGAGACACCCCTTCCACAGGGATGCAAGCCCCTGTCTCCCAGCCTGGCCCGTTGCTGGTGTTTTGAGCAGGCTCTCCGACCATTGTCCCACACAGGCACCTCTGTCACGGCCAGGGAAGGTCCTGATGCCTTTCTCCCAGATCCTGCTACTGAAGGGAAGGGGCCTGAGCTGACTGTGCAGCTGTTGTCAGTGACAGATCTGTGTTCTATGACTATGGGACACCCTTTGAGGATGGCTTTGGGGACACCTGACAGCCACCTCCTAGTACCTACAAGGAAGTTATGGAGGAGATGAAGCTGGGCTCCTCACAGCATTGCAGGTTGGGGGGCAGGAGACCACATGCACAAGTTGAAATAAGAGCGGTTCAGGCTGGATATAGGCAGAAAATGCCTCCCCATGAGGGAGGCAGTGGAGCAGGTCACCCTGAGAAGCTGTGCCACCTCTATCCCTGAAGGGTTTCAAGCCCCAACAGGTCCAAGCCCTGAGTAGCCATGTCTGACCCAGGAGCAGACTGTGCTTTGAACTGGGAGGTGGATTGGACACCTACTGACATCCCATCCAGCCGGGATTATCCTATCATTTTATAATAGTCACTGTGTTGTTAAACCAAGGCAACTTTGCACATATAGCACGGGGTACTCGGCCCTGAGCCTCAATAAGATCTTGTGGCAGCAAATTATAGAGATTAATCAGCTAACCATCACTTCAGTCAGCTTTATTTTCACTCTGACTTTGGTTTAAGGAAACAAGACAGTTTCGTTTTTGCAATCCCATGCAATGGAAGCAAACTTAGCAACACGCATGTTTAAGTAAGTAACCTCTTTCTGGAAGTGCTGAGCTCTCATCAGCTGTCTCTTGAAGGGAAATTATTGCCAGCTGAACACTTTGTAAAACGTGATCCTTTCTTTACCCATCTAAATACGGTTTTGGACCCTAATTTTTGACACATCTTTTTCAGTGTCTTGGCCACAGCAGCTTTTATGTGTTATGAAAAGACAAATCCTTCCTTACAAGAAAGGTGCATTATTATATCTGTGGTATTGTCCGTGCAGGGTCAAAGAGAGCAGCTGGCTCATCCGAAACCCCACTGTAAGTGGAAATAGTTACTTGTAAGCACAACCAGCAGTCTGTTAGCCATAGACCTCATTAACAGAAGAGCCAAGATCCACCATCCTTATCTAATGAGGTATCAGTTGTGTTAAGATGTAAGGGAATATTGTATCTTAAATATGAGCCTTACTATGATTATCTAAAATATTAAATTTTTTGTATACTCTATTTTTAGTCATATGCAATCTGTAAAAGAAAAGACATTTTTCTTTTCAAACTTTTATTTGTCTGTTTTCTTCTCTTTTTGCAGTAAATTAGTCACTAATTTAATCATCTTTAAGATCCATATGCTCACCCACACCATCTTTCGTATGAGTACAATGAGATAAAGATTATTATTTGCTGAACCGGGGTATAATTAAACATTCTGAATTTCAATTATTTCAATTGATTACAGTGAGAGATCACATGGTCTCCTGCAATTCAGGGAGATAATTTTTTCATTTTACATGTTTCAGAAGTTTCTACATTTGTCTTTTAATTTAACTTCCAGCCTTTGATAACAGGGTTTACTTACATCAAGTAGATTTACATATACTCCACTGAAACAAAAGAGTTTCTTCTTTTTTTTTTTCTTTCCCCTCCTATGGCCATATTGGCAAGTTTCACAGCTGAGCAGTATGACAAATACCATATGTTCACCTTCAGGCCACTGTGTTATTTGCTGGTAACTGCATTTCCTGCTGTTGTAGTTGCTCTGTGAAATTAAGAGTGACTATGACACTTTCCCTTTATTACCTTATGTCATCTTATGTATATCGGCAGCTTTCTAGAGTCACTGCTCCATGAAATGGATAAAAATGTGCATAGATTCATATTTTGAATTGGCAAAACACAAGTAACATTTGAATTCTCAACAGAAATGAAAAACGCTCCAATTGGAATGTTGCCTGCAAAAAACTCAATACCTTTCTGCCTTTATTCATTTATTTCAGCCTATATTGCTTTTGAATCTAATGAAATGTTAGGCTAGAACTCCATTTCAGTATGAAATGGCTCAAGGGAATAGAGTAAATGTCCAACTTCATGAACAATATATGACAAAGCTATAGAGCAAGTCCTTTGATTAGTTTATCTAGTGGCTTGTAACTTCACTTTTGAATAAACAGAGATTGTCAGGCTGAGGTAGCAGAAGACTTTGCTATGAATATTCATGCAAACATGCCTGCCCTCAGTCTAGCACCATGTGATGGAGCTTTTCCTCTGCCTTGCTTTGATTAATTGACTCTCTTAATGAGTTTTTTGCTCATTTTTGTTTAAAGTTTCCAAGAAAGATGGTGTGGAAGAACAACTGACCAAATCCTCATTCCCTACAGACCAAAATAGCTGTCAACAGAAGCTGAGAGTTCAAAAGAAAGGCAGGATTGAGCCTTATATTTGCTAGTCTTTTTGACTCCTGCTTCCCTCAGGACAACAGAACAAGGGCTGACTAAGTAAAAGACAGCAATGTTTAAGGGATCCTTGCTATTTTAAATCTTTTAACAAGTGTTGCAATCCAGACAGAATCAACTTTCCTTTACTCACTTTTAGTCTAGTCCTGAGCTAAAAGGTTTCCTTCATTGCCCCACTACCTCTAGAGAAGCTCCTGCTGGCCATCCTCCTTCTAGAGCATTAGCTTCCTCTCCCCCTCTGATTGATAGGGAAAATCTTTGTTAGTGCTTCAGGCTGTCTTATCCTCCCCATGGTTATATCCTTCAGCAGTTGCAGCCACTCACTGAGATGCTCACCTGCGGGCCTGAAGCAGCTATATCTAGTTAGCAGCTGCACTGGAAGTTTACAAAATTGTTTTATTAAGCATGCACTCTTGCAAGTTAGTAACCGTGCTAACTCCTTAAGGTGAAGGAAGAGGAAAAAAATAGCCAAACCAAACAGCTTCTAAGTTAGCAAAAGTGTTCTTGCCTTAAAATCATTGCCAGGTTTAGTGTGGGATCTTGCCAGGACTTTGCTGAAGTGAGGGGAGAAAGCTACAGATATATAGTTGGATGTAGCCGGTAAGCCTAAATAATAATAAATAGTTCAGTCTGCACTCACTAGGAGGATTGACAAGGTGTTCTTCCACCCAGTAGGAGTTTCCTCTAGGAGGTATCTCTGCTTTTCCTCTAATGTAAGGAGAATTAACACCAAAGAACTGAACCCATAAAAGCCAAAATAAGACCTATCTAAGCAGCAACTAGTGTAGAACCATAGAATCATTTAGGTTGGAAAGGACCTTTAAGATCATTGAGTCCAACCCTTAACCTCTGGTTGGTCTGCTACGTAGTATTAGTAGAAAACTTTATCAGGGTCTCTGTATCGGTTCAGGGATTGTTCCAGACTTGTGTATTCAGATGCCTAAGACTGCCTCAGTCTTAACAAAAATACCCTGGGCACCTGATTCTGTTGCCAGATCCAGAAGAAACTTTCCCGTCTTGTCTAATGCATTTGATTACATAAAAACATGCCTGAAGGAACAGGAGTGCTTACCCAGAGCAGGAAAACCCCTGTTTGGTCCCTCTTTTGCCTCTCTACCTGCCCCGCTCCCCAAGCTTCTTTTTGAAGTCTGAGGACCTGCAAGCCTACATCTCTCAGGAAAGTATCTTGATAAGAGCCTGAAGGTTACTCTAAGATGGGGTATTCTTAGTTGTTAAGGAAAGGAGTTAGCATTTAAATATATAGAAATAGAGAAAATGAATAAGGGCTTGTCTGCATATAATGTTCTTCAATGAGGATAATTAACATGTTATTTGTATTGTGTGGTGGTGTCAAAACCCAAAGACACTGCTTGATTTGTGTACTGCATGAATTTGATCCTTAGATCACAGGCACGGATCAGGGGTTTAAAACTAGGCTTCTCCCTTCCCTCCCTCCCACACACGCCTATGGATATTTGGTTAGGATCATACTTTCTCATGCTGCCTCTCTCTGATCCATTGCCTTTAAAGATGCAAAGGAGGTAGTTGAAGTTTTTATATGGAATTATTTTCTCATGTTCATTTTGGCTATAGAAAACATTGGAAATAGCTGTTTTTCAGCTAATAAAGCTGAAACCTTGTGAGACTGAGGTGTCAAAAGAAGAGATGTTAGAACAAGCTGCTATATTAAGCGATAACGTATCTAAAAGAAAACTTGGCTGCTACTCCGCCATGTATTCTGGGGAAATGAAATGGTTGTGTTGTTAATAAAATACAGAATGTTAACAGCAGACCTTAGGGTAGCAAATTACAGTCCCTATCCCTAACAAAGGCTCTGTGGTAACTGTGGAAATGATAAACAAGTTTGTCTAGTTTCAGTATTAAGTAACAGGATGAAATAATAATTAAAGGAAGTCATTAGGAACCAACAGGAAGATGAAGATACATAATACTCACAAATCAACATAGATGCTGTAAAAGAAAGTGGTGTTTTAAATCTACTGACGATTTATTGTACGTGCTAGCACAGTAACATCAAAAGTAAAATAATCCAGAAGAATTTATTTGTACTTTTAAAAACTACTTTTGCCAAAATTCCTGACATGGGGACTCTTAAGGAAATAGAGTAATCAAGAGGTGAGAGAAGTCTGATTATAGAATGGCAAGCCATAAAAGAGCAAGGAATATAAGTAAATACCCAGCTGCCATGCTGGCAAAAGGCCAGCCAAGCAATGACTGCAGAACTGCACTGTGAATGATGTCAAACACATTTCGAATGACAGAAGAGCTCACCTGAAGGGCAATAGAGTGTGAAAAACACCTAACAAAGGGACCTAAGAAAGCTAGGTAAACTGGCAGTGGGATGATGGATGGAATATGTCAACAAAACAGTATCGTGGACAATATTACTAGTTGTACAAAGAAAAAAACACTTGGGGGTGGGAAGGATCTTACAAAACATACACTGAAGTGTTCCTTATCTGCAGTAGTTTTCAAAGTGTGACTGGATGTCTAAAGGAGAAGTAATAATAAAAATAATACTAGGTTGTATATGCAATGTACTTTACTACAACTGTATAAAGCGTCTTCAGACGTAACGTGCGGGTGCATGGGTGGGAGTGCAGAAATGCATCTGTGCACATATAGGTACTGGCATAAAATATTCACCTATGTAGAGAGTTGAATTTGTAGAAGCACTAATATTTGATAAGATAGTCCTACGATTCAGATTTTCTGCGCAGTGTTGTGATGTTTTGGCACCTCTGAAGTGCCAATACTTGAGATAATCTGCATGTGCACGTATGCGCACAGAAACCTGCGTACGCATATTTCTGATATGCATATAAAAATATTTTCCCCTGTTTCACTGACTTTCATAACATTTTACGTGTTTATGGACTCCTTACAGAAATGATTAGAAGCAATGAAAGTTTTCCATAGGAATATAAACTAAATAGACAGGGATACTTTGTTTCAGAGAGGAGATGAAGAAGAGTATGAAAGATATGTGAAATCATGGTACAGAGGAAGGCAATCAGGTGCTGTGTTTAAGGAGATATTTGATACAAAATTTGAATTACAAAAAGCCTGAAACATACACAGATACTCTTCTATTTAGCTCTGAATTACTGACCCCTAGAACTTACCACCCTATGATAACCACTGAGCCCAGGGGTTTAGCAAAATTCTCCAAACAGTTAGACCATTGTATCAATAACAAAACCATTGAAATATACATCCAGTGACAAAGAAATTAAGGACCAAAGACAGAGACAGTGAGGCCTAAAATGATACTTCCTGCAGCAGCAGGGCTTTCTGCAGTTTCTTGAGTGTCTTGGAGCACCTGAAAATACATCTGGTAAGCATGGGCTTGATGGGTAACAGTGTGATCTGGCAAGGCAGTGCCACAGATCCCAGTTCCTATAACTAAAGGCAATCTCAGTCGCTTTGATGACTGCATTTCCATTGTTCTTTGATAGCACCAGGATAAGTTATGCCCCAAAGAGTGATCCTTCAGACTCCCATAAACCTCAAAACATATTGATCCAATAAGAATTTAAGTATATCCATGCCCTGCAGTAGAAGCAGAGCTCTGTGTATGGTAGTATCTTACATGACAGGTAACTGTTGGAAATGATGGCCTAAATTCAGGGTAGATAGGAATCCTGGGTGCTGTTTCCATTGCCTTAAAAATGAAAATAATTCAGTTTGATCAAAGGTAAGTTGCATGTCCATATTGGATTCCTGAAATAAGTGTTGAGTTATATGGTTTCTTTCAATGTATGTTTTATTTAACACATCTAGTGTTTTGGCTCAGTTTTGATACTCAAATAAAATCATGTGCTCTGAAGTGTAATATTAAGTATAGAATGTTAGACTGAGGCACAAATCTATGAAGGTCATTTAAGTATCACATTTGCTACTAATGCTATACCAGGAACAGATTTTTTCCCCATAGATAAATAGAAAAAAATTGTCTCTATCGTGACACACATTTTTTTCATACTGGCTTTGAACACAATTGTAAGCTTGCAAATGTTAAAAGTGGACACCCACAATCAGATTATAACACTTGAGTATGAAAATAAACCAAATCTCTCGAAGTGTCTAACATGTTCATGAACTGCAGCTGCAAAAGTGGAGGAAAGGTCTATGCTATCTAGACAGGACAATTATATAAATAATTAATTATTTTGTCTAACTTTACATGTTAAATCTATAAGCCTGGCTGGCTGAATTAGGGATGGTGGCCTCTGCTCAGCATGTCTTAAGTGGCTAAGACATCCTTTGGCTGGTCAGGATGGAGACTGACCATTCCTTCTTTCTCCTTTGTGTGCAGTCCTTAGGATCAGGTACGCCTGCCAGTGACACCATTCATTCTGGTACCGTGGGCTGGTGACTGAAGTGCTTGGAAGAGGACTGGCAGCTTTGGCAATCCCATGGCCTGTGTTTGTGTGCTGGGGTTGCTGGTTTCCCTTTCCCCTCTTGAACTTGCTGGGCAACTTTGGTTGTAGCTGCCTCAAGCAATAAGACCCATAGCTGGTGAAAATCAGTGGCTTATTAGAGGGGGAGGAAGAACTTGCAAGTATCCTCATTTAACAAAAGATTGCAGTGTTTCTGTGTTTTGTTTTGGGGCTTGTGTTTTTGGGGTTATTTTTGTTCTCCATTTCAGTAGGAAATAGACAATCCACTCAGGGAAAACTGAAATTGAAGCTTACGTTTAGACACTGAAGTCAATGAGCTACACGTCATGGATCCACAAGAAACCAGGCTGCATTTGCTCCCTGCTCATGAGACTTTCTTTTTATTATTTTTTTTTTCCAATCCATTGTTTGAGTAACAGAGGCTAAGAGCAGCTTTATCTGATTCCACTCCAAAACATTTTGGACAGATTGCTAGGAAAGGGAGTCAGAATAGCTTTACTTTCTCTGCACTCAGTCCCTTGTTTTTTGTGTTATTGGTTTTTTTTTTTTTTAATTTATTTTATTTTTCAACTGAAGTGAGATATTTTATGCCAGGGGCATCCTCTCTACCAGCATCCTTGCTTTTCTCCTTCTGCCCCTATTGCCCCAGTTCCAGAGCAGCTTTGCTGCAACCACCAGAGATTGCTTCAAAGGAGGAGCAGGGTAAGCTCAGCCAGTGCAGTCCATAGAAAACAGCACCTTGATTTCTGTTTGTTCTTTTTGCCTTACTTATTCGGGACCACAGCAATAAGATCCAAGAACTTCAAAAGCATGCCTGTAAAAACTGTTGCCAGATAGATTGAATCAATGGCTGCTCAATGGCTGCTCTGTACAGGTGTATTAGGACACTGAAGCGAGAATCATGTTAATTTGCTCCGTATTTGTGTGCTAATTACTTTATATTCACTAGGGGATGCTTAACTTCGTGTTATTTTAGCTTTTTGCATTTGAATATATAAGTTAATTTTGCCTTATAATTTTGTCCCTAATGCTGAAAATGTGCTAATTGATATGCTACTTGCCTTTTGGATGACTATTTTGATCGAGAATTAGTGGTAGCTGTGTATATATTTACAGACTAAAAGGGAATTGTAACTTTGCCTGTTACTGTAAAAATTATTTTTACTTTAAAAAAAAAAAAATTAGTCCCAGCAGCAATAAGCTCTTGAAAACGGCCCTTGTTGTTCACCGTCAGAATAACACGCTGCTTACCCTGGTGGTTATCCATCACAGGCCATCATTTAAAATATTATTTGGAAGGTGAGCCAGGTGTTTCTATTTCATGTAGGCGTTCAGATTTCCACCCCCCGCCCTTGCATGAGTAAATACGCACTTTCAGGAAAACGCTCTGAATTGTTAAGTTCTGGCTTGCCAGCCTCAGAGAGGCTTTAGCAGCCTCTGAGACGAGCAGGCTGGGTAAGCAGCAGGAACGGTTCCTCTCCTCCTTAGTCGCGCACCAGATTCCATTCCTGAAGGAGGGTGGCTCCCTGGCAGCCCGGCGCGTGTGCCCATGGAGAGCTCTCCAGAGCGTTTGACCCGCTTTCATTCGGAAGTATGCTTCCGCACAAATGAAACAAGGATCACCTAGAACACTGGCAGATCTGGGGTTGGTATGTGGAGTTACTACCGCTCCGGGGTTACTGCTGGAAGCGGGGGTTACAGTGCCATATGCCAAAAGGCGACTTGTTTTGGCTCGTTTGGGTCTATGAACGACAGTGGGCAATTTGTTCCCTTCCTGCAACTTTCTCCCATCTTTCTTAATGTGTGTGCTAATTACTAATGTATGCTGCAGTAAATACTACTTACTCTTCTTTCTCTCTCAGGGCAGTTTGTAATTCATGGAGGGTTGGGAACAGCAAGGCAGTGATCCTGAAATTTTCTGGGACTAAAGTCAATGATGTTTTTATGGTCACCTAAGTTTCCTGGGAGTATTTTGTGTCACATTAAGTGGTTGTTATGCACTGATGAGCATGCCTAATAAGTGTAGCTGCTTCCCTCTGATAAATTATGGGAATAAATTTGAATGCTCATTAACGTATATAAATTAACCCTGCGTGAACGTTGTAAAGAGTTCTGCAGTGTACAGAAGTATCACTGGGGCTTACTCTACTGTTTGGATCTGGGTTTATCACTTGTCAGGAGGAGACCAGTCTAAATGAAAATAAATAATATTACTTCTAAAAAGAGAGCCTGTATTACTGTAAAACTGACTTAAATGCCCATAACCGTGGGCAGTTTCCTTCCTGTCAAGAATACCATTCAGAAGATATGGAGAGAAATAACTGCACAAATCAGTATACTAGTGAGAGGAGAGGAGGTGGGGAGGGACCTCTGTGCCAGTTGCAAACTGAACCCCATAGCAGTGTCACCTTGCTTCATTTCAGGGGCGGCTGGGGTCCTTGGGAATGGTGAGCTGCTCATGGCCTTTCCGAGGCCACCACTTCTGTTTGCTTTTTTTAAAAATCATCCCATTTTTCTATTTTCTTCTAGGAAAATTTGGCAGGTAAGTTTTTTAATCATAATATGCAAAATAAATCAAAAGGAGTAATTTGAGAAAGTAGCTTTTGATCCAGTATAGCTTTTTCCCAGTAGGTTTGATCAGATAACTGGTTGCATTAATTGGTACTCGGTGTAGGAAGAGATGCTAAATACTTCTGCCTGTCAATTCACCCTGCTGTACAGAATAATCCAAAAAAGCACATGCAGTAACTGACAGCAATGAATTCTGAAACAGCTGACAATCATGAATAATGCAGTAAGGTAAAAAAAAAAAAAAAATCATGGTTGAGAGCTAGTTCACAGGTTGTTCTACTAGCACCTTCTTTAAATGTAAAGTATTGTTCATAAATAGGACTTTTCCTGTGAGTTTCACTAAATTAGACAGTTGTTCTATTAGCGTCTTCTTTAAATGTAAAGTATTGTTCATAAATAGAACTTTTCCTGTGAGTTTCACTAAATTAGACAGTAAACTATGAAGGTAAGCTTATATAAAAGAGCAGTATCACATCTGAAACCTTTAAATATAAAAATCTGGTGCCTGGGGAGGAAAGATCTACTAAAATAACATGTCTGTAATTGGAAACAAAATATTATTTCATTCCTGATTCTATATATAACTGAGACAGATTTACACAGACTGGGATGTAGACATATTAAAAAAAATTGGCTGATGCAAACCCAACTAACATCCAGTAGAAAAGATCCCAATGACTTCAGTGGTCTCTCATGAGGAAATACTTTCACATTCCTTATCTTAGGCATGTAATTTGGTAATGTAGGTGATTCCAGTATTCCTTGAGACTTAAATCAGCCCATTATTCTCTCTTATTTGGTTGTAGTTTTGGTAGTGTTACTATTTCTGCCTGCATACATTTCTTTTTTGCCTTTGTCAGCTTAACGTAAGACTGCAAGGATAGCGATAGTGGCTGTTGCCAAATGTTCTCCAACAACGACCAGAAGCAGATGCCTAAGAGCGGAATGTCACAGTACTTCAAGCATATTGTGCTACTTCCCCAGGGTTGTCTCTTAGCCTCCAACAATTTTACAGCTCAGAGACTGATCTCAGAGGTGGTAGCTCTATATTCAGTTACACTCAATGGGTGTCTCTTCCATAACTTACCCAGCTGTATGCGGAATCCCTGCCACGCCGTTGGAATGAGCTCAACAGTTGACAGTGAAGACTGCCCTTTTACTCCTATACTTTTGACCTGGTTAATTCTCGTTTTTCTCTCCAGTCCATTTGGAGACCTTCCTTATCCCATGTTTGATCAGTTTGCCTAAGAACGGCTGGTGATCGAGCTGGCCAGAGCCAGTTGAACGCCTAGCAACCTCTGCTGGCGTGCTTTCTGACTCTTTCAGTGGTTTGTGAGGCAGGACTTCTTTCACAAAGTCCATGCTGACTCTTCCCTGATGCACCAGAATTATCCACGCATCTCCTGTTCTGATCTTTATTACAGTATGTAGGTGGTTTCACCAGAAAAGTAGTTTGGCTATTTTCTCTGGGTGCCTCAACATCCTACAGAATATTTTTGTTTTGCTTTTTAAGATAGATATTTTTGCCATCCCCCAGCCCAGGGGAACTACATTGGACTGTCATGTAATATAACATCCATTTCCCAGAATGTAGTCGTCAGTGTAGTAGGAGAAGGAGCATCAGAGTGGCATGTTCTGCTCGCTATAGGAAGAAGATGAATATGTAGATAAATTTTAAAAAGAGAAAGATAAGCATGTAGAAAAGTGAACTGAGCATAGTAGCATGTACCAAGCCACTGTGATACAGCAGCATTCATAAAGGGCAGCCCTCAGGAATGAGCTGCCTTGGATTTGTTTCTGACACACACAGGCCATGCTTAGAGACCTTGCACTGTTTTCCAGAGCTATGTCTACACTGCTGAATAAAAGAGGACTGGTTTCAAACCTGGTCCAAGTGACAGGGACTGGGTTTATGTGTACGCTGTGCAGCAGCAGCCTCCTGCATATCAGGGCTGCCTTGCAAACAGCTGTTTGGAGTGATCCAGACTGGAGCCAGGGTCTCAGAGAACAATTAAGCTGTGTGGACAATCAGTAATCAAGCTTGATCCCTGACCTTGTTTTATTTAGGAATATAGAGGTACTCAGTGTGATCCTTCTAATAAACAGGAACAGCTTGTAAAAGGATAAAAAGAAACAGAATGATTTCTGAGTAAATAATCTGATCTAGGGAAGGATGTAAACCACTAGCAGAGGCACTTTCATGCAGCGTGAAATCATTAGTGTTATGTAAGAGCTGAAAGCATTTGCAAAAGGCTGGTACACTTGTATTGGGGCATGGATCATGCTCTTACTGACATTTAACATCCTTCTATTCCAGGAGCTGGGGCCACTTGAGAAGCTCGGTCTGAGTAAATCGTATTTAGGCTGTAATATTTTGATATTAACTGAGCTGAAAAGGGCTCTCCTGATGAGCTCTTTAATGAACAAACAGACAAATCTTAATTTTGGAAGGAATGATTGCACATATCTTTTTGAGTTGACTCCATGCCACCGAGTTAGATCTGAAATGCGACCTAAGTAAAAATAAAATGAAGATGAGTGGGAGTGTTTCTGCTTAATCCACTGGTCTAAAAAGCAAATATTGCTTTTGGTCGCTGAGACCTGTAACCACGGGCGGTGCAGAGGAGGAGCTGGGGGTTGGGGCGTGTGAGTACCTTTTCAGGCCAGTGCGCCAGATGCAGAAATAAGCTGTAGTTAACGTTCACTGCTTTTCAGGCTGACGTTTCTTTCAATAGGATGTTGTGTTTTTTTTTCCCCTGAAGGTTAATTAAAGGAGATATTCTCATAATAGAGTTCCTATTTCCCAGTACAAAATCTTCACTGTTCCTGGACTAAATGGTAAGCATTAGCTACTTAATACCAGCAAATTTGCCCATAAAGTATAGCTTCCAAAAGCGTAGTAGACACGCCTCGTTAACCAAATGAAGTATTTTACAGAGATATAAAAGCACATGATTGACACATAGCTTGCAGTCAAGGGAAATATTATCCTTCGAAGCTTTCAGCAATGTGACACCGAATGCTGCACTGTGTAGAGTTCAAGTAATGGAAATAATGGGCTTCATTAGAAGGATCCAGAGTACACTGATCCATCACTGATGAAAACCCATCACAAAGTGAGCTAGAACAAAGGGTGGTTATTTTCTTTCCCAGTACAAAAGCATTTTGTCTTTTAGACCTCAGAGCACAGCCTCCACAACAGAGGCGAATGAAGGCATAAGCTTAAAAAAGCTGTTGTGTGCACTGCACGGGAGATCCCTCTTGGATTTTGACCCTTCTTACAACCTTTCCTCCATGCCCCGCTCCTGGTGCGTAGTGGCACACTGCTCTGTGCAAAAGCAGCCAAAACACCTCTCACCCAGCAAGACACAACTCACTGTCCCAGAGCAGAAGAGCTGGGCAGGGAACTGATGCCTACCCGGCCAGAAATCAGCACCCTTTTCATAATGTTAGTCAATATTATTATTTGCATGAAGTTTTAATTTCCCTGGCAGGTCAGTAACTCTGCACTTTTTGGCTCTTCCGTATGTACTTCAATCTTTTTTTAAGACCCCCCAAGTCTGAGACTGTCAAGGATTTCTTTTAAACGTACACTTACCATCCTTTCTGAACATAGGTAAGTGAAAGCTGTGTAAACAAAGGGAATGCAGCCTGATAGGATACGTAGGTCAGTGTTTATCTCAATGTAATTTTCAATCAATGGAAGTACACTTTCATTTCAGGGAGCCAGAGAAGCTGTTATTTTGGATTGCAACAAATTTAGGCAAATGGAAATTGCGAATGCTCTTCTGCCGATTCAGATGTCTTCAAGAGACAGGCTGACTTAGTTTTCATGAATATTATTCTATTTTAAATCACTTGCAGTGGTTAGCTGCAAAGTACCTCTTGGACACTTTGATTTCATTTGTTTCAGAACACAAATCAGGTATATTTAGCTAATCCTGCAAAATTCAGCTGTATTATCTTCTTTCATTAGCCTCTCTAAAATGCATTTTTACTGTGATATTTTAAAGAGGATTAGTTTTCCTAATATAAATCACAATAGTTTCTTTAGTTATGGTACATCTTAAGGTTTACACAGCTTAAACTATTTAAATATTGATTATTTTGTGTAAATTATTCTATCAGAGCTGTTGAAAGACTAAGACCGACATTAGGATTATTTTACTGTCTGAAGTGTGAGATACAGATCTTGGAGAAGACCTGGTTCTTTCTCGGCTCTTGTCCAACATCTGAACCAGTCCTTACCTTTTTCTTAAAAATTCAAAACCAACTACTGACGGATGTAAAACAATGATGAACTATTAAGTTGTTATAAATTTTTATTTAAAAAAAAACCCCAGCCTGTAGATGGGCTCTCTGTATATCAGTGATATCTGGAAATATTCACAGGTCCTATTCTGCCTTCTAAGAACCTGAGCATGAGTTGTCACTTGGGTAACTCTGAAATCCTTAGATTTCTTTCTCCCATCCTGTCATTCTGCTACAGACATTCACCCACTATTCTTCTTCTCATCTGATTTGAAATAGATGGAACACTCTCACTTCCAGAAAAGACTATTATGGTGACTCTGGAGAAGCTGTCCCCTTTTGTAAAATGTAATTGGTGTTGATCTGTGACACTCTCAGCAGCGGTGTCCTCTCTTCCACATGCGCCCTGTTTACTCTGACTCACAACTTCCCCTGGAGTGAACCATGCAGGCCTGGCACAGAAAACAGCAAGGAGACCAGTAAGCCGGTGATGCCTGGGGCAAAATGAGGACATGCATGTTTTCCTTCGGATGGAGATTTTAAAGTCATTGCAACTGGTTTACGTATAATTCCTTGGATTTATTAAAAAAAGTTGGTTGTCATAGGTGGGTGGGGTTACAGTGGGAATAAGAAATGCAGTCACAGCTTTGCCACTGATTTTCTGGATGATCTCTTAATAGTGACATGCCAGAACTTTCAGAAAGGGCCTAGAATTTGTGGTGTCCCAGTTTAGATCCTAATTTCTGGGGTTTATTTGATTTTAATTTGCCTTTTGTTTATTTAGGAGGAATACTTAAAAACACTGCCTATTTATTTCAGATGGAAACACAAACTGATTCCTTTGAAACAAGTTGAACACATCTTAGCCCAGGCGCTTGGTGCAAGAAGGTGTTTTTAGAAATTCCCTTTGTGTTGTTTACTTCTCCATATTACGGACACAGCAATGCTAATCATATAGAGGTTTGGCATCTCCTTTAAGGACATTTAGCTCTGCTTCATATGAAATTGCTATAAAGCTGTGAAAGCTAAAAATCAGGTGCTCCTATCTCTGAGCCTACAGTCAAGCATTTCTGCACCAATTTGCATCTTGAACCCATGCATGTTTCAAGCTGGCTCACACTGCACTGAGAGTGGAGGCAGATATGAGAGGTATCTTAAGGACAGCCACTCTGTGCCAACTGGGTGCTCTTCAGCTGAGATTGCTCACGAGTACCCCTTTCACGACACTTTGCTGGCAGGAGCAGGGGAGAGGAAGAGCATCACAAACCCTTTGTCTGACATGCTAGGCTTGACCAGGGCTGAGCATCCAAAGACGGGAATACTAAGGAGAGAAAGGGGTATGTAGTCATTACACCTAAGACTCTTTGCCAGCCTCGCATTCCTACCGGCTCTCCGAGGGAAATGATTCACTTCTGAACGTGCTGGCACGGCTGGCTTGGGGCAGTGCAATCGTAATTCCTGAGGGCACACCACTGGAACCCCAGCAAATGGAAAACTTCAGCTTTGTTGATGTGCATTCTGATCTTTGTTAAACTTCGGTAGAAAGTTCAATCAGCTTGGCTACAGATTACACAAATTCTCCCCTGGTGAACAACTGCAGTCTAAAGAGGGTGGACGCAGCATTTCACGATGGGAGTGTTAATAATAATAAATTCAGACAAGCCTTAGGTTGAGGTGGGGATCGGCTATTTTGGTGGCAAGGACTTAACCCGTACGGCCTGTGAAGGCAGCCACGCAACACGAAAGTGAAAAGCCGTGACTGAGATTTGAGGTTTGAAGTAAAATTGAGAAAGTACCAAGGAACGTAGGCTATTTGGGATCCTTGGGGGAACGTGGCTGAGGAAGTCAAAGGCACCCGAGGGCAAAAGCAGTGAGCATGAGTGGCCTGACAGATACATAACTGTCCGTGATAGGTGTTCTAAACTTCCTTATAATATCTCCTACTACTTGACCTCAGAGAGATGCTCTGGATCAGATTAACTGCCTATCTGCAAGCCAGCTCTGGTGACTAGATAAGCAAATCTGCCCTGGCCCTGAGGCTTTCTAGCAGTCCCTTCAGTAGGACTGACTTTGTGTAATTCAGATTCTGGTTTAATGCAATTCTTATGTGAATACATTTGTGTGGGAATGTAAAATAAGATGCAAATTACTGAGTTCACTTGGTCTCCGCCATAGAAGAAAGCACTTGAAAAGAGGTGAGGAAAAAGGAGCTATATGTACAGTACAGCATTACATCATCACAAAAAGTCATTAATTAGAACAACTGAGATATCTAACAATATTTGAGAGGGCTTATTTTCTAATGTGACAAGCAGAAAACAGAAAGGAGGTAATGTGAGTTAATGGAATTAAAATGTATCTTACAAAACACAGTAACAACCTATTTAAATATTATTGTAGCTCTTGATGTTTAAATATATGACCCTTATTGGACATCTTTGATTAGCCCTTAAGCAAAACTGAGTTTTGTTTTAATGAAAGATGTAATATTAAAAGTTTATTTTGCAATGTTTCTGGTATATTTACAGTATGTTTTTATTTAATATATAAAAGTGACAGATAATATTTTAAAAGTACATAATTGCCTCATTGCTTGTAAACAGTGGCGTGAATGGTGAGGTTCACTAATTCAATATTTAACATGTTTTAATATAACTTCTAATTTGAGTGGAGGTTTTTTTCCCCTTGTCTCTTGCTTCCTAGCCATATATTTTGTGGAGATACAATATATAACCATGTATCTGCTATATATCTGTCAATGAAAGCAAGGTCAAGGAAGCATGATTTAGAAATAAAAGCAGTTTGTGGTTATCTGTAGGAGTATGTTTCACACTCTGGATTCATCCTTCACTTGTGTCCCCAAAAAATTGTTGTATCTTTATCTTTGCAATGGACGACTTCCCTGCATTGGAGGAGCAGACATACAGGTGTATTCCTCTTCACAGAATATTAGGAATGTGAGAGTTATTTTAGATCCAAGCTTTGTAGGTGAAGACAGATACCTTGCATTTTTTTCCTGGGAAATCAGCATAGAAATTGGAGGAGAGATGTGATATCCTTGTGGTGACCAAGTTGATTTAATTTAATTTTCTTTTCTTCACTAGGAAAAATCACTGTTAGACCTTCTATTTATTCTTACAGATTAGAAAATTGTGCGGAGTTAAAGTGAAGATGGTGTTAGGCTGCACATGTTAAAATCTGCTGGAGTATGTTGTAAGCAGAAATAATGAAATGCCTGCTTTAGGCTTTTGCATCTTTTTTTTTTTTTTTCATCTTTTACAAGGAACTGCAATTGGCAGTTTATTTATTGCATTTTTTAGCAGTCTTTAGAGAGTTTATAGAGAACAGTGATGTTTCAGAAGTGCTGACTGAAAATAATACGGGGTTTCACTTGCCTACTAATTTATATATTTGGCTTTTCTATTTCTTTTCCTTACAATATTGTAAGCATGGTAGGTGTTGAGACTTCAGTTAGAACACCGATTCTAGTAACAGCTTCTCTCCTTGGCTGGACATAATGCTGGAAAAAAGGAAACATTTTTCCTTTAACCTGAAGGTCCTTCTTTTTAGAAATAAATTAAATATACACAATGTATATTTATGACTGAGAAGAGATATAGCTCAGAGCATTGCAATATTTAGGCATTTGCATGTATTAAGGTTTAAATAGGCAAATATTTGTGTATTCCATTAACGAAGGACATGGAATTCCCCTGGATTATCAGTCTAGCTTCGACAGTGGAAATCACAGCATGGCAGTAAACACGTACATGGAACACCTTCAGAGAAAACAGCTTTATACTCTCACCTCTGCCAACCCTTTTTTTTTTTTTTTTTTTTTTTTTTTCTTTTTTAATACTGCTGCTGCATTTGTAGACAGCCCATGAAAGGAGTCAAAGGAAATCATTTAAGGAAAGCAGGCATAACCCTAACTTTCTCTGGAAATCAAGAGCAGATCCATACTAATTATCCCAAGAATGAAAACGAAGCATTGTTACTCAGCTTAATTTGTTCCTTTTTCTGGTGGATGGTGGAAATTGAAGACCTCAGTTGGGTACAACATGGCCCCTTTGCACTGAAGAGTCATTGATCTGTCACTTGGTGAATGCCAAGCAGGCCCTTTTAACAACCTTACTGGCCAGCATGTTAACATGCATCTCTGTGTTGTCCAGTAAAACCAGAAAAAATAAATGGGATGTGGCTGCCAACACCTGTAAGTCATGGGTTGTCTTCATCATATCAGCTGTAGGTTCCCCGCTCCTGGAGCAGTGGTTGTTCCAGGGGTGGTTATTTGCAGCTGAGGTAGCCGTTGCAAAACGCGAGGCTGTGATGACTATTGACTGCGCAGCCACCTATCATTAACGAGTGGTGGCGGAACGTCAGGCTCTAAGGTGCACACAGTGGAAACTCAGCATCAACTGAGATTTAAGACAGGACAGTTGCAACAGGCTCTCTTGTAGCAAGTCCCTGCATACATTTCCGTTTGGCTAAAGGTAAAAAAATTATAGTCGGTATTTATGGAACCCTGGTGAAAAGTCAAGCTGTCACGATCATTTTTGGCAAGAACAGACAAAGACGGGGACTTTCCATCTACTTGTACACAAAAGAACATGAACAATGACATGATGAATCTAGCAGGAAGAGATTCTGCCTCTGAACTAAGATTTGAACAGTTTACAAATGCAGTGGAATCACCTCCAGAAGATATTTACTGCTGGTTTACCTCTGGTTTAGAATTTGTAAAACCCTAAATTAATTGTATTTTACTTCATTGTTTACACAAGACATCCACTTGTTGCAGTGAAGTCAGAATAATCTCAAAATATCCTTGAAGGCAGAGCACGCCGTGCTGGTGTTCAGCAATTGCTGCCATTTCTTTTTGCCGTCTTAATGCGAAGATTGAACTTCGCCCATCCTGTGAGACTGCCCTTTTTCTCTTTGCTTGGTCAGAGCCAGCACTGCTTTACTGTGCTTTTAGGGAATAAAAGAGTCAAGACTTCCAGAGACTGATGTCCTGGAAGCAATGTCCAGCAAAATGGCTGGTGTTCCTGGAAAGCCAAGCATAATGCCGTGCATCGCAGGGTGCCATCTACTGTCACCTTTCCTTTCCATTTGTACCATATGAGAGTGCTGCAAATCTCGTGGCAATTCTTAATTCTCACATTTCTAAAAATGTGTACAAGAAGTCTGTCAGACCTGACTGTTACTATGTAGTGCACTATTTTTTTTTTCTATTTCTTCTTTAGGCCTTTTGACCTATCTCTCCAGGAAATTTTATAATCAACTTCCTAATATGCATGACAAATCTATTATTGAATATGCAATTATCAAATTACAAATTATAAAATGATCATATTATGTTCTATTAGTGGTTTCTAATGGAAATGAAAGCTATAACACAAAGTCAAGGAAGGTCAGTTAACATATTGGGTATGACCATTAATGCCATAATCAATCAGCAACTGTTACCATTTGCAGTTTGCAGTCCCATTCTGGTGAGCCCTACACACCTATGCAATATTCCGGATTGATTTTTCCCTTTTTTGCACCAAATAGGCTACTAGAATATTTCATACACTCCCTGACATTTTGCAGAGCAGTTTCTGCTGCCATTTCAGTTGTGATTTTAATAAAGCATTTAATGTGCTATGGAACCTGGAAGAAATCTTTGGCCTATGATGTTTCAGTTCAGCGTGTGCGCTTCCTTCACCACAGAGTGATCATCCGCTTGGTCCTGTAGTTGGGACTGAGCGCACCCTCAGCAGGTTTGCAGATGACACTGAGTGGTGCAGTTGGTATGCATGACATAAGGGACGTGCCATCCAGAGGGATCTTGACAGGCTTGAGGAGAGGGTCCCTGCCAACCTCATGAGGTTCAATAAGGCCAAGGGCAAGGTCCTGCACATGGGTCAGGGCAATCTCAGGACAAGTACAGACTGGACAGAGAAGGGATCGAGAGCAGCCCTGAGGCGAAGGACTCAGGGGTATTGGTGGATGAAAAGCTGGACATGAGCCAGAAATGTGTGCTCGCAGCCCAAAAAGCCAACTATATCCTGGGCTGCATGAAAAGAAGTGTGGCCAGCACATTGAGGGGTGTGACTCTGCCCCTCTACTTTGCTCTCGTGAGACCCCACCTGCAGTGCTGCATCCAGCTCTGGGGCCCTCAGCATAAGAAGGATATTGACCTGTGGAGTGAGTCCAGAGGAGGCCACAAAGATGATCAGGGGGCTGGAGCACCTCTCCTCTGAAGACAGACTGAGAGGGTTGGGCTTGCTCAGCCTGGAGAAGAGAAGGCTCTGGAGAGACCTTAGAGCAGTCTTTCAGTATATAACAGGGGCTTATAAGAAAGATCAAGAGAGACTTTTTACCAGGGCCTGTAGTGACTGGACAAGGGGCAATGGTTTTAAACTGAAAGAGGGTAGGTTTAGATTAGACATAAGGAACACATTTTTTTACAATGAGGGTGGTGAGGCACTGGAACAGGTTGCCCAGAGAAACTGTGTCTACCCATTATTGGAAGTGTTGAAGATCAGGCTTAGAGCAATGTGATCTAATGTAACATGTCCCTGTTGATGACATGGGGGTTGAATTGGATGATCTTTAAAGGTCCTTTCCAAACCATTCTATGTTTCTACTGTTCTATACTTTTCACACGTATTTGTATCTATCACTAAAGAGTATGCATCATTTTGACATCAAGGTAGCTGATTCAAAAGCATTCTGGGATGGCTGTACAGGAATAAAAAATATCTTAAAGATACAAAAAACCTTTATTTCCATGACCATTGAATACTAGTGTAGTAAGGAACACAGCTAAAGACTTAAATTTTAAAGGATACATAAGGTAACCATGTCAACATTATGAAGAAATGCATTATTACTGATATCAGAAAACACATTGGATATGCTAAAAGAAAAAAATATTTTTTCAAAACTTGGAAAGTCTTTCTTAGTTATGCATTAGTCTGTGATTGCACGACAACAACATGATTAAGGTTTATTCTTGCGCATGTAATGAGGTGGAATAAGTTTATTTTACTGTGTAGACAGCCTCAAATACTTTTAAGTTCAATGAACTTTGAATATTTAATGCTGCTGCATAAGAGCACACCAACCTGTTACTCATATGCTTCATATGTAAGCTTGATGTGGCTTACAAGAGCCATACGCAAACACTGGCACTTCAATCCTTGATCCTGAAAGTGCATCACGTGTCCGTCAGCACCAACACAGTGAGATGCTTATGTGACTGTGCTATCAGTGCCCCTGGGATGATCGCAAAGAATAAATCACTGAGTGGATTGATGACATAAGAACAAAGGTTATGTTTGAACCTGAGACCTAAAAGTAATGTAGATTGTGTCTAAAAATGTGTACCCAGAAAATAATCGCTTCAGCTCAGTGCATCTTTACAACGGATACTTCTTGAGTTTCAATTAAGTATGTATGATTCTTTGCATCACAAAGACCTTTCCCATCCTTGAGGATATTTCGGATAGTTTGATCTAAGACAAGCAGGCTGGATTATGGTTGTGTACAGTGTTGCTGCAAGATGAACAAAGACAAGTTGCATGCCACTCTTACTTGCTCTACTTGAGGAGAGGACTGGGGTAATGGAAAATGTGCTTTGATTGGGAGAAAACATAAAAATATAAGCATGGAATAAATGTATAAATGACTAATATTTGGGTTCTTCATAGAGTTCTGTTAACAACTTTCAAAAATGGGCATCCTGCACATGTACAGTCTTTAGTGTTGGGGATGAACGTGTGTGAAAAGGCTTCACTTATTTTCTTTTAGACTGTGCAAATAGCACTGAACAACCCTTACCCACCTCTGAAGGTGTTTGCAGTTGAATGTTTACAAGATTCCATAGAGCCTGAGGTTTTTTTTGTTGTTGTTGAACTTGTGGAACCGCCAGGTTACATGTATAAAGGTGCAGCCAGCTGTTTCCTAGTGCCCGGCAGAAATGTAGACAGCCCTACGAGTGTCTCCACAGGGGTTACCGCAGCAGTGTGCTTGTGAGCCATGAACTTGGAGGACGAAGATTTAAACATGCATTCTGCATCGCCTGCTGTGCTGAAGGCTTATGAGTGTCTTATTGACTCGCTAGCCCCAGGATGGCACAGTTGACCAGAGATGGCTTCTCTCACCTCTGTTTTGGAAGAGGATTAGAGCAGTGCCTTTGACATTGGGGCCTTTCTGCAGAAGTCTGCGAGGCTGGTGTGCTCCCCTTGCCCTACCTGGCCATTCAGAGGTCTGGTCAAGTGCAACTGCACCCCATATGTGATGTGAATTGCACACCCACATGCTTTTTATGAAGAGGGATCATGGTGGGCCGTTTGTAGAGCTCCCTTTTAAGCAAGACATGAAGCAGTGGGAGGATCTGTGCCGCAGCGCATTGTGACTGTAGCCCCCTTCTATTCTGGAAGAAAGCATAAAAAAGAAGAAAGGTAGCGATCAATTATCTGTTGGCAGTTCTTTTTGAGGGTTTGGCAGGGGACAGTACTCTGGACACAAGTGCGTTTGGGCAAACACATTATTTTGGCCTAAATTTGTCCCTGTGGTTCCAGTCAGAATTGATATTGTTCACTTTGAAATTGCTGCGTGCTGCTGCTGATGTGCAGAGCTGAGCAGCTGCTCCCTCTCCAGACAAAGGAGGCTGCACTTCAGGGCGTGTTGAAGTGATTTCTGATTGTAAAGCATTTTGGGGTCCTTCAGACTAAAAGGCATTTTTACCACTTCTGCAGCTACTGGTGTAAAGGGAACAGACAAAAAGTTCCCTCGAGCTGGTACAGACAAAACTTGAAATAGAACTTAGTAGTTCTGGAGAGTTTCCATTCTTCTTCAGTTTAAGCTGTAGACTGTAATGGCCAGGGTTTATACATAATTCTCTTTAGGGCATGCTCCTAGTGTAATTAGTGACAAAACCTGACTGGAATTAATGAGTAGGGATGGTCATGCAGCAAAACTTCTCAGTCTAATGAATTGATTTCCATTGAGCTGGCTATAAATATAATATCCTTAATAATGAATTGATTCATTGTAAGGATACCAGTAGACACTAGAAATGAGCAGATGTTACTTTTTTTGCCTCAGAGGCAAGTATGAAGGGTTGTTTCCCCAGTAAGTTCTTTAACGATGCTGGCAGAATTTGTAATGAGCAATGTAGCAGTGTCTTGGACAGAGATAAAGAGCGAGTGATTTATAGCCCTGATGCCTCCAGGCCCGGTTAAAGCAAAGGTCCCGCAAATGGAACTTCTGGTCACTCTCCCCACAGAGGAAACAGCTGAAGGGTCCTAAAATATTCTTGCAGGCAGTGTCTCTTTAATCTTCCTGAAAATTATCTCTGCACAGATAAGGAGAAGGTAAATGATAGGCAATATTAAAAAAGCAAGGCAATATTAAGAAAGTCCAATGTCCAAAAGTAATTATTTGATAAAGAAGCTGGAGCTGGCCCCAAGAAGATACTTTCAACACTCCCATTGCCATGTAGAATCCACTGCTCCACACTGGGAAGGGGATTTCTAAAATGTTACATGGCCACTGGTGGCGTTCCCATTTAGGAATTGAACATCCATAATGCATTGCCCATACTTCAGAGGTTGTGAACTTTCATTCCTTATTTTTCTTATTTTATAGGCTAAATTCTTTCTAATCACATTCAAAAGTCTATAGGAGATGTCTCCATTTATGTCCAAACTTCTAATTAAGAACAGAAGAGACCCCAAAAAAATTGGGTGGGAAAAAATCAAACTTATTATTTTGATTCTCATAAATATTCTGTGAGCAGCAGCCAAACCTTATTAATCATGGATTCTGTTCCGGATGAGCTATGTTTGAAAAGCTAAACCTTGTGAAGTTCAGAGGACTGGAGCTTCTCATGCCTAACACAGAGATGACAGAAACTTCCTTTTACAAGGAATGCTCCAGTGGTCGATGTGGAAGGATTCCTGAAAGTGGCTGTTATGAATTTTGTTTTCCAGATTAGCTGCAACCCAATGTTACTTTACATATGTGCTGATGTACAGGTATTTGCATATAAACTTATTTTTACGGGAATCAACAGCTAGTGCTGTGCTAGCACCATAATACACCCATTGCCACAGCAGTCCAGTAGTGCCCTCCTGATTTCTTCCTTCATTAGAAGGCACAAAACAAATGCCCTTAGAATCACATATCTATAATCTTGATAACAAAGTCCACATTTTCAAGCCAAATACTTGTTTCTTATGTGTAAAGAACTGATTCTCTGATTTGCAGAAAAATTCACAACCCCAGTGAATTCCACTGGGTACAGTAAATGACTAACATTTATGAAAATCAGGCCACTCTCATTCAGATGTTTGAAAAATAACCTGAGTATCTAATATCCAAGCAAGCTTGTTCCAAAACGCTGGTCATTGAAATGTGTCTTTTTGTAGGCATTTCAGAGAAAAAAATGTGGGTTTGATTTTTCAAACATGGCTTCCAATTGAACCTATCTAAACTGAGCCTGCAGTTCTGCCTCAGAAAGAAAACACACAAAGATTTAGCACAGGTGAAAAAATATGCTTTCAGGTATGGAAGTCCCATTAAATTCCCTGGGTTCCAGTCACTATTAGCAACTGAGAAGAATAAGGAGGAAAAATAGATTGATTTTCATGTATTTATTTAGATTTAAGGAAGAAAAAGAGACATCCATCCAAGGCTCTATGTTTCTACTATCATTAACCGCACAACAAATGCATTCTCACAGCATTAAATAATCACTTCAACAGGAGCTGAGCTAAGCCAACCAGCCAGCTACCTACAGGGAGTCCTGGGGGACACATGAAGAAGTAAAATAAGTACCTGTGAATACGCTGGAAAACAGTAAATCTCCACTTTCCAGTAGCATAGCACTCCCACTTCTAGCCAACATGAGGGGCAAAATGCCTGGCCAATCTTATGAACTCATCAGGATACAAGATTGAGTATTCCCTGCCCTGATTATTTTGTTGTTATTTTGTTATGTTGTTAAGTGGCCGGTGTTATTTTGGGTGGCAAAGAGAACTTTCTCCTTTGGAAGGAAAAAGAGAGCCTGGACCACCATGCTAACAGAGTCTGACCAAAGGTGAGGGACACGTGGATTAATTTAGGGGGTTGCCGTGGAAGCAAGCCAGCATGCAGAAGGAAAGAGGTTTAGTAGAAGTCCGCTTCAAGACCCAAGAAGAGGGTGTGCACAAGTAATGGGTTGCATTTGTCACGCATATGTGGGTAGATCTTCAGGTATTATATCGTGTACTGAATGTATTCATAATACCATACATAACAATGCAAATGAAATACTTAGTCCCAAAACATGCTAATGACCCAAGGGGTACAATATCACATATCTAAAACTAATTAGTGCCGACTGCTGCAGCAGGAAGATACAAATACCATGCACAGTCAGCTACGCAACACTACGCTGTGGGGGAAAACTGCCTGACCTCAGAGAGTAATCAATAGATGTCTGAAGCACCAAGACATCAATATAATTTTTTGTGCAGCTACAGAATGTGTCCTCTCATTCTTCAGTTGTTCTTCCACCGTTTGGCACGTTGAGTTATGTAGAGTCAGGGGGAGGCACCCTCTGTCTTCTGTGCAACAAAACCACACCTGTAAAGATCTGCTTTGTCCTTCTGCTCACAGTATTTTGAAGATATTTATAAATAAATGTCTTAATTTGGAAAGGGAATAGATGCAGCTATGAAATAACTATTACAGCTATAGTAAGAATTTTGAGCCTTATGAAGCAATTCTTCAAAGGCTCTATATTAACAAAAGAAAAAAAACTTTTCATATATCTCTGCTTTTGTAAGTTTTATGAGAAACTGATAGGGTTTCATTATGGGAAGCAGTTTTCAGATGTTAATTCTCTGCTCATCTGTCTCCCCAAGCCCCTCAGACATTAATTAAACTTTTATAGCCATTCAAACTAACATCTAAACATTCCAACTCAGAGCAGCTTAAGTACAGCCTCAGGCTATATCTGGCCCAAATCCACCAAAATGGCTCTATGCCTAATCCTCTGTTTCAGCTATTGACTGTTCTTGACCCCTTTTTCTCTTACTTTCATCATATATTATCTTAAGGGGGCTTATTCTGCCCTGGTCCAATTTTGTCTCCTGGCATAACAAATTCTTATTTTTTTCTGTACCCCACGTTCCAGTATTCTTCCCAGTAACACTTTCACAGACCTGAAGTACTGTGGAAGTTTGACTTTATCAAAGTTACGCAAGAGATGATGGTAGCTATTTGAGCTTGTGCTTCCAGATGGCATGGGATCAATAGATGGGAAGTGATTCACAGCTAACTAGATATTTGGCTTTTGAAGCGCGATGTTGCGGCTCCTTAGGAAGTGTTCCAAGCCTTATTGTTTTGAAGGAAACCGCATGCTGGTGTTTGGTGGAGGGGTGCAAACTGTCAAAGCTGAAGAACATTTGGGCTGAGGTTTGCTGTTTGAGTCTTACATTTGTCACTATCTCCCACTACATTTTATACTTCCAGCATCTAGATGTGCTATGACTTGTACAGATGTCTCAGCTCTCATTAGCATCAGTGGAGTTTTAGAGGGCGATTCAGCGGGTAAGACAAATTCACAGAGCACTGACCACGGGAACTATGTCTTAGACAAGCAGCATGTACCTGGGGACACACACATTGTAGACAGGTAAAATTAGGTCAGTTCTTTTGAATGCAGGTATAAAAATCTCCCTACACACAACAGTTGCATGAAAAATACTCTTTAATAGAGAACGAGAAAATATTTTCCAGCTCATGGAGGATCCCTCAAGTATTTGGGTAATGTTTTCTAGACATATGGTTAACCCTCATTTTTTTGCCAGTTGAACATTATGGAGTTCTTCAGATTTAGTAACTCATTCACAAAAATATATAGCAATGAAATGGTACTGCTCTCTGGGACAAAGCCCAGTTTTATTAGTAATTCAGGTTTGTGATAGAAAGCATACTGCTTCATGTGGAAAGAAGACGCCATCTCTGGCCACCAGTGGATTCCAACAGGAACAGCAAGAGGGCTCTGATACCCTTAAGAGTTGTTAGTCCAACAGCATTTTGGATTTTAGCAAGTATTAACAAAAGAATTTGCCCATGCACATTGCTTAATTTTTGTCTAATTTTCTAAATCTCAATTTTGTGTGTGGTAAGAATGTCCCTTGTTTAGACATTCCTTAAAAAAAAAAAAAAAAAGAAAATTTAAAAAACCAATCTGTTTTCCTTACTTGTCAAAGTGTTTCTTAAACTGTAAAGTAATAGATGACAGTATCCATGAAGCTAGATTTCCGAGGCGGACATAAGCTCTTAGCAATATTTAGCAGTTAGTGTTGGCACTGGGACTTCAGGCAGCTGTACTACAAGGTCTGGCATCCCCAAACAGCAGGATGAGGCTGGGCCAGTGAGAGGGAAGACAAGGAAAAATGAGTCCCTGTGCCTGAAGTTCCACCTGCCTTAACTTCGACAGGAGGACAGGTAAGGACTCACCCGGCGTTGTAACAATTATGTTTAAAGAAACAGTAAAGACTGCAGTGTTAAATCAAACTAAGCGGCAAGTCCTGGGTATTTAGCAGTTATGGAGAATTAAGAATACTGACTGAAAATTTGAAACCTGAATTCAAATGGCTCAGTTTGTTCCAGCCATTTAAAATCAGTTAAAGCAGTTAACAAATACCCAGTACTCCATACTACAGGAGTGAAATTTTGTTATAGTTAACAATGGTAATTATGATTGCTCTTCCGGTGTGTAACTATGCAATCATTACACTTCATTAATCGCATTCAATAAAGAGGTAGTGCTATTTACTAGTGCAGGCTGGAAAACCTTAACAGCTCCACTTCTCAGAGATTATTCGTATCCTCAAAAGCACTATTACCCTTTTTACTCCAGGCTCTTACCAAAGCAGGCAACTTCAGGTTTCATGTTTTGTAGTTGCATTGCCAATTACTAGATGTGTCAAGCAAACTCTCTGGTATTTTTTAGTACCCAATATTGCAAACTGTTTATACATAAAGATAATAGTTATGATTATGTTTATCGCTCATTCTACGTTCAGCAAAACTTACAGAAATGAGGAGAGAATGACTTTGTGTGAAACCTACTGGCCGAAAGCTACAGGCAGCCCTGTTTAAACAGCTTGTTACTGAATCCTATTTTCTAATCAAGAACAGGACGTTAAATTTGCACAGTAAGCCTACTGAAGCATAAGAACTGATTATTTAGATCAGTCTTCTGTTTAGGAGGGGGGGGAAGTCAAATGGTGTGTATCTACAAATGCAATTTTTATGAGGGTTGAGCATTAATCCTGGATCCTGCCACTTTGCACTTCTGACACATTAAAAAAGCTGTTAGGTAAGTCTGGCTGTTGCCGAAACAAATTAATTAGGAAAGAAAATGAATATTTTACATGTTTCTAGTAAAACAGCATGAAGTTAGAAAGGAAACACTGAAGGCATTTCCCCTTCCCCCCAACCCTCATTCATTTTTGTGAAGATTAATGGTGAAAGATCTAACAGAGCCTCATTGGGTGCCAAAAGAAATAGCATATCTGTTAACATCCCTCTAGGAGCTGTGGCTATGACTCCAGGAAACTAATTTATAATTCATTCTAATATGGTTAGGACTTCTTAGTGTTTCTTCCTGGATGTTACAAGACAGGCTCTAAATATCGGAACTTGCCAAAGCTATACAATAAACAAGATCAAGCTGTTCCTTGCACCCAAGAACTGGTGTAGAAGTTGGTTTTTTTCATCTGCTTTCTTCTGTCATCTTCATCTTGCTTAAAATACACAGTAAGAGCTTTGGCAATTGGGATGTAAAATGCCTTCTTGATTGTAGCATATAATTAAAATTTCCCTTTCTGCTTTTTTTCCACATCAGTTTATAAAGGACCTACTTGAATTTGAGGCAAAAAAAGACATCTGGCTTCATGGCTTTGTGTGGGCTGAAGCAAGTTACATTTCTTTTTTTAATATATATTTCTACTGAGTCAAGCCTAAAATAATGAACACTCCTTACTCACTAGAATATATTCCTTCATGCTGAGAAGTGAAATAAATTCTGCCATGATCACTGAAAACATGCCAGAACCATTATTGTACATTACGCTCCTTTGGCCTGTTACCGAAAAGGTTATCATAGAATCACAGGATGGTTTGGGTTGGAAGGGACCTTAAGGATCACCTAGTTCCAACCCCCCTGACAGGGGCAGGGACACCCTCCGCTAGACCAGGTTGCTCAAAGCCTCATCCAGCCTGGCCTTGAACACTGCCAGGGATGGGGCATCCACAGCTTCTCTGGGCAACCTGTTCCAGTGCCTCACCACCCTCTCCATGAAGAACTTTTTCCTGATATCCAACCTAAACGTACCAGCTTTCAATTTAAACCCATTACCCCTTGTCCTGTCAATCCTTTTCTTCCAGGTCCTGCTTGTGGCTTTAATTAAAAAAATAAGCCATGTTAAGCCTACTACAACTACAGCATGTTGTATGAGAGAGAAAGTTTGTAATAAAACCCTGCTTGTTTTTCTAGAGTATGCCAGTACTACAGGTTTTAAAGTGCTGAAAACATTTTTGCTGGATCAACATCATCACAGCCATGCATTTATACATTGTCCTTGGTAAGAGTCACAAGGGTGCTTTACAGCAAAGCTCTTTAAAAATGATCAATATTTAAGAATTGTTAAAAGGAGCAGCAAACATATTTCTTTTTGATGTGGCTTTAAATGCTGGAAGAGAGCAGGCAGTTTTAAAACAGTGGTGGAAAGTTTAACTATCAAATGGTGTAATTAGAAAAATGAATGAGTTCTTAATGTCTTATGGCCATAAGGAGGGCAAAAGAAGCAGCTACCTGATTTTGGTGGCAAAAGAAAGCCATAAAGCACGGATAGTGAGAGCTGATGAGGTAAGCTGGAATATAGCTGTCTCCGCAGCACGACGCGAAGGAACGGGCGGTGCGGGTGGAGGGGATTCCCTTGCCTGCCATTACGCTACACTGGTAACGGAGCAGCTCCTTGTGCTCAGCAGCCACGCAGCGTGTGGATTGGTTGAGAGGGAACTGGTTCATTCTAAGTCCATTTCCCAGAGTAAAATAAAAGGAAATGAGAAGGTTTTACAGTCTGTTTCGAAGATTGTTGTGCTTTAAGTCTTTCAAGCCTTGGTGAGCATCAGTCCAGACTGGGTGAATTTCATTGCTTGGCAAAACCTGTATGTTTTGTCAAGTAATAAACTGGATCTTTCAACAGACTTTCTAAACTGCTGGGATTGGAATTACAATCTCCCAGAATTTCAAGGCTGGGTCCTCTGCCTCAACCATGCTGTACCCACCTCCTCCTCTACTTCGGTGTCATGGCAGCAGCTAATCCTGTGCAGGAGCTGTGGGGGTTGAGACACTGGTGGGATTCACTCGTGAGCACCTTGTAGCTGTGAGACTAGGCTTTGAGCTGCTTTTAAAAGAGAAAGAGGAGAGGTCTGCTGCACTGCCTCTTGTACGGCTCTTGAAGAGGGAAGAACATGTCAGACTCTGAATGAGCTCTGGAAAAGTCCAGGATGGGGCCCATTCAGCGCTCCAGCGCCTGGCAGCTGGCAGTGGTCCCCCAGGGACCATACACCCCAGAGTGAGCCCAGAAGCATCCCTGACACTGCTCCAGTTGCCACAGCTGTAGTAGGGGAGAGGTTTAGGACCCAACTGTAGTGAACCCACATACACTCCGGTAGTTCCCTTTGCCCTGAGTCAAATAACTTTTTTAGAGGAAGGGTAACATTTCTGTTCATTTACCAACCTTTTACTTAGGGTTCTCAGTGACATCAATGTTACTGATTGCTAAATAAGCACATGTAAAACGGTTGGATTAATATTCTCTGGAGCACTTGCAACAGTTACCCAGTGTTGCTGGGCTGCAGGGTCCTGGGCCATCCAAGGACATCAATCTCTATTCAGAAAAGTGTTTTCACTTCTACCCTGTGATTCCAAAATGCATTTTGTTCACTGGCAATGATACATGGTGACGCAGCTATGGCAGCATCTTTGCCGTCTCAGTGTCAAGCTCCTCTGACCCAGCGACACACAGAGCTTGAGCAGCATCTGCAACTCCAGTTGCACAGGAATAGACATTCCTTGTCACAAAATGAATCTCCGGTACTGTTTGCCATGTGGAGAGGCGAGGAATAAAGGATGAAGAGAGGAAACAAAGGATGACTTTCTTCCCAAGCAGTAAGGTAAAATAAATGACAGCAGGTGCGTCTCCACAGAGTAGCACCACTCAGAAATGACTGCAGCTAGACTTGTCTGCCACGCCACGCCACGCCGTGCCATGTCTTACTATGCCATGCCTTACTATGCCATGCTGCACCACACCATTCCTCCATCAGCCGAACAGGCAGACTTGTTTCTGGCCTACATGGCCACGTTTCCCTTGCACAGGGAGGGCACAGGCCTTGGGACTTTCCAAGATGTGGAGTCAGGAGATGGCCAAAGCATTCCGTATGCAAAGCATGAAGGTCTCTTTGGCTGGCAGCACAGATACGGCAATTAACCCCAATGAATTGCATGCACACAGCTCAAAAATACCTGGGACTGAGGTAACAACAAACATGCCAGTTTTTATTTCAATCTGCGTAATGAGGAGAACAATATAAGCTATACTGAATGACTGTAATTTTAAGCACCTCCTGACATTTTTAAAACTCCTCTGGCTGCTGTCTTGAAGGACACGTTAAGTGGAGAGGTTTTCTGAGGTCTTTATAGACTGCCACAATAAACCTGTAAATAATCGAGTGTCTCAAGCACAGGGAATCACTATATTTTGCAGAGGCTTGAGCCTTACCAAATGTATTCCTCCATCAGGTGGGGAGGCAGTTTATAAAAGCTAACACACTTTTAAAAAAGATTTGAAGCGAAGCGACAGCTTTTTGCATGCTCATTATCCAACAGGTCTGACCGCTCTCTCCCACGGTGAGACTGACAGACTGCGTGCGGCAGGGCGGAGAATGAGCAGGGAAAGCCCGCAAAGAGCTTTATTACCGGTTCCAGTCTATGTGTACATACCTGGCTTTCCTCTGCAAACGAGGGATGATTTCCTTTGAATTTATCACCGAGTTTTCAAAGGGTTTCTTTTCTACTTGAAATGTGACTGCGAAAAAATGTCAAGTTTCGCTGAACAAATTCACTCCCTGTGTGGATCCAGTCACATCTGCTAACCACAGTGAGGAAGCATTAGCTAGTTCTCAGCTGAAATGTTCTGGCCTTCATCCAAAGTATTTTGGTTTTCAGCCTAAACCCAATAATGTTCAGTTCTAGTATGTAGTTTTTAAATAAAAAGAAGACACCCCCCACTTTTCTTTTTTTCTTTTTTTTTTGGTGACAAAAGCAAACACTTTTGGCCCCCCATTTTTGTTCAGTAACAAATCCAACTTTTTGTCAGAAGGTAGTTTCTGTAGAAAATTTTACCAACCTTATCACGTATCAGCTCCACTTACAGCCAGCGAAGCAGTGCAAGATATTAAAGCTATTAAAAAGAAATTTTTTTTGGCCGTTGTGAATTTTGGCGTCAGTTACTACTGCATGGAAGTAGTCTTTAGCTGAATAGCATAAGGGATGGGAAGGAGTGTTAGAGTCTGAGAAGGAGAGTTGGCACGTATCTCAAGGAAGAACTCTAATAGTGGATTGCCATCTTGGGCGCCAGGATGATCTTACGGGGAGGCAGCATTTGTATCACAGAAGCTGTTGCATGGCTCACTCCTTTGTAGCTGAAATTAAGGTCTTGAAGGAATTGGGAAAAATGGTGTCCAACAGGTAGTGCTTGTTTATTGCCTATCTGCCTGGCTGCCTGTCTTTTAGGGTGTTACTACCAATAATCAGTTGTCTCTACACATTCATCTCACCTTGGGTAGCAAGGTTTTCCAGTAGGAGTGATAAAGGGCCTTGAATTTTTTCCATAAAATTCACAATTTCTACTCTGGCATTTCAAAATGCCTAAAAAGATTTTTGTCATCAACTGTGATGAACATAAGCTGGAGTGTTAACATTCCCCTTGGACACAGACACATCTTCTCCTAATCGCCACATCACTTGAGGAGCGTGAAGCAAGCAGGAGGGTTCCTCACACGACACCAGATCTTGGCACTGATGCTTAGAGGAAGACTTATATCTCTTCATAAGACCTCTCAACAACCCGCAGATTTGAAGTAGAGGAACAGAGGAGGGAGAGAGCATCTTTTGCAGAGAAAGAAATACCATCCTTCTTTGCAGAAGAATGATCTCATGAACAACAGCCAACATATAATGTCTGCTTCCAGTCCATCTCTTACTAGCTTGGCAGATTGCAGATTGCCCACAGACATCCTGTCTGAACACACCAGGGAACATGGTAATCGTCTTACTGCAGCATCCTCGGTGTGTGGCTCTGACCATGCTGGAGGTCAGGCTTAGAGGCTTGCTGGCTCACCAGCAGGTAAGCTGAACAGCCCTACGACTGCCCTATATGCACTGTATGGATACATCCATTACTGCAGATTAGGAGAACCTGCATTCCTGCACTGACTCTTGAGAGGGCTAGTGGGTATAGCTGCCACTTAGGGAAGGCAGAGAAGTAAGACTCAGGTACAATGACAACAAAAATACAGAGAGGATACCAGCAAGGGAAAAATCAATGTTAATTAAGAAATAAGGAATACAGAAGAACGAAGTGCTGGCTTGCAAAGGAGAGGGAACTGTGGTCAAGCAAAGAAGGTAGATAGGGTATGTACAAATTAATTTAGAGATACACTACTTGCCTGTCACAGCAGTTCTGCAACAAGCAGCAGTTCAATGAGGAGAATGCGGACACACTCTTGTTCAGCTGCTGCCATGATGAGGCCTGACGACATTAGCACCCTGCCTCAGGGAGAAACTTGGATGATGACAGTACAGGGGAGACACAGAGCTGGCTTTTGGGTACACAACCTTTCTGAATACTCTTTGGAAAACTGAGGAGAAGTAGACTGGAATATCTGAAAAGAAGTTTCTCACACAGTTTAACAATTTGAGGTTTTAAGATGGCTGATGATGTGGACATAAAATTTTATAAGTAATTCTCCAACAGTTTTTTAAGCAATTCCGTGTCATTGGAATAATACACTAGTAATTTATATAGCTTGCTCTAGCAAGTAAGGCTCAAGAAAAGATTACACAGAATGATTTGTAAAACTGTCATTGTGAAAGTTGAGAATATTTTCATTTTTCTTCTATGTAACATTTATTTCACACCATAAAAGTAGCTTATGTTCCTCTGATATTTTTGCATACTAGAGGCATCATATTGCATGCGGATACTTTCTTAAAAATATGAATGTAGCTCTAACCTCCGAAGAATTATCAGCTCTGGGATAGAAGCTTCTGCCAAATTTCTAGCCATCTAGCAGCTTTGGTTAGTTGTCTTTATAACCAAATGGGACCATACGTTCAGCATTGCCATCAATAGGAGTCTGGTCAATACGACTTTGGATTATTGTAGAAGAGAATGCGTATTTGTAAACTGATGCAGACTGACTTTGATTTGCCTTTGGA
The DNA here is from genome assembly GCA_027574665.1 of Rhynochetos jubatus. Classification (NCBI taxonomy): domain Eukaryota; kingdom Metazoa; phylum Chordata; class Aves; order Eurypygiformes; family Rhynochetidae; genus Rhynochetos; species Rhynochetos jubatus. The sequence goes on along the minus strand of CM050649.1, from coordinate 57,046,757 downwards.
TCAGACCTCTGTGGAAAAACACATTCGGCAAGTGAAAGGAATTCAACATTACAGTAAAGTCATTTGCTCACCAGCTGTTAAAAATAAATAGCTATACAAATGAAGTGCCATAAACTAAGACTACTGTTATGCATAAGAATGTGTCTCTTTCTTTGACGATTGCTCTTTGTTTTGTGATAAGGCAGTGAACGTTCATGTCCTCAGGAAGCCTTTATCATTGTCGGTGACATTCGTTAATGGTGCCTTTATGTTACACTAGTGCCACCCAAAACATTTTCAGGTCTTCAGTAAAGGGTAACCGTCCTTCTTCTTCCTGTAATACTTCTCCCAACTAGAACAAGCAGCATGTAGTTGTGTGCAACACTCCCCCCACCTCTCAGGGAAACAAACAAGTTGATCACTGAGGCAGAATCACATTCCATGCAAAGCACACATAGCCAAATGGAAAATGTGAAATAAGCTGAATGACATGTAAGTGAAAAGTTACATTGTCTTGTCTTGATATGGAGAATTTTAAGTAAGATAAAAATAATGGTTCTAACCGCTTACTGATGATTGTCTGTTGATTAAATTCCTTGAAAGAAATCTTTGTATCTTATATTTAATCCTTAAATCTTTCTTTGAAAGAAATCTTTATATATATTACCTTTGTGAGATTTGGTGGGTGAGTATGTGTTTCCATTTTGTGGAGAAACAAACTGAAACACACTGAAGTTGGGAGTTATTCAGCTGTGTACTGAAGCACTTGCGCAAAGGTGTGCCTGGAAAGCAAGGCTCCCTTTGCTCTGTTTCAGTAAGCACTATTCTCCTTCACCTCACCCTGTTTCCAATAAGGAGTTGTTCAGAAAAGTGACTTATGGAGCCTTTTATTTTAATTATTTGACAGTCATCTTTGATATTCAAGGTGTAATATGTAACATGTAACTCTTCATGATATTTATTTGCATGAAAAATACAATGTAGCACAGCTGAAAAAGAGAATTTTAGACATAAAAAGATCCCACTTGACAATATTCAAGTACATATGATTTTTTTCCTCAAATCTGACTGCAAAAATTTTTCTATGATGTCGAGAGCTGAAGGAATATAGAAGAGGAGGCATTCATCACCTAGCTTTGTGTACAGACCTAAATTTCATCAAGGCCCTTGATAAATGCCGCTTGACTGCAGGTTTCTGCCTACCTTCCCATATGTGCTAGGAGGAAAGTGGTGTAACGAATTAAATAGGAAGATGAACAACTTAGCGAATGGGAAGCATCCATAGAGGAAGCTGTGTCATACTGAATACAAATATTAAGTGGAATCCCACAGATCGTTGGTCAGTGCTTGTAACTCTGAGGCACAAAACAGATACGAGTGATCCCAGGGAAGGCATGAACTGTGAACTGGTTCATCCTGTGAACAGCACAGAAATGAGGAAAATAATGAGCTTCAGGTGAAATGTGAAGGGATTTCAATCAGATGTATAACTGGTTTGACATAAGAGTACTGTCATTTCACTTTGACAGATTGGAAGCAATAAAAAATCACTAGTGCAATATAAAAGGGGTTCAAACAGAAAGCAGAGCACCGTGTGAAAAACCTGGCAATAGAATATGTAGCATTTCTACTTGGGGAAAATATAAAGAAACTCGTATTTCTCCTCTCTCCCGTTCAAAGCACTCGTTACTTATGAAGCCGAAACAGAGAATCTTGGCTTCACAGGCATTCGACCTGATGCCAGGCTGTAATGATCTATGCTTACTGTATGTACACACAGCATTAAGAGAAGGCAATGTTATTCAAATGAGCCTGTGGTTTACTAGATGAATTTAATTATTTCTGGTTTGGTTTTGCCCCTAGGGGCTAGTTTTTGATGGAAGAAATTCAATATTAGTACTTAGATGACTTGCAGTATACAAGCAACACTGCTGAGAGCATACCAAAAGCAGTGTTCAATTATAGCTCAGTGAAGTCAGTAAGGACAATGAGGTTACATCTGTTATTCACAACCTTCAGTGGAGAAAACTAGGTTGCACGTAAACTGAATATATAGGAAAAATAAAAAAAAAGGAGATGATGAGATCAAGCATGGCTACAATTTTGAGTGGAGACCCATAGCCTCAGAGTAGCTGTTCTCCACAATAATTTCTTACAATAATAAAAAGAGAAAGTCCACAATCTCAGCAAAGTCTGTAATTCCAAGCTTCTCACGTCTAAGGTGCCCAAAGCCAGCTGTTTCAGTGGGAATGATTTTTGGAAGGAAGCACTGCAAAAGTTTTGTAATGGAGGCTTCTTTCCTGTATGCCACATTAAATCTCAAATTGCTAACTGCTTTTGAAAATCAGCCCTATCAGCAGAAAGAAAAGGGAGTTACTTTGTGGCTTAACAGTATGATCAGCAGCGATTCAAAGATAAGAAAGTCCTTGTACAGTTGTGAAACCCAGGTTTAAAAAAGCTGAAATATTTCCTTGCTTAGACAAAGGAAAAACCAGTATTTATATAGATGAGCTCTGTCAAGTGAGCTCTACTTATGCTAAAGAGCATTGAGGTCAGTGTTCACATAGATTTACAATAGTGCATCTCCACTGGCACACGCAGTTGTTAGTAATTCGAAAGAAGATTATGTTTCAGCTGCTGTTTTGCCTGAATAGCTTCCCAGGCAAATGCAGGAATGAGTGGGAGAAGGATGTGTGCAGCTGAGGGCTTTTAGTGCTGGTGGGAGATGGCCCAGCTAATGAGTGTGCACTTGTGTGGTTACCTAAAATAGTAACCAACCCAACCGCGCTTGTATGAAAATGTTCTACTGAGGGATTAGAGCATTAGAGAAGAGAAACATGTAAAAAAGGTCCCCTCCTTGCTCTCCAGAATGTATTGTCACATACAGGTGCATGAGAGAAAACGCTGACACTGGCTCTCGGTTGCTGAGGGATGGGAAAGAGATGAAGGAGATAAAGTGAGAAATGAATGTCTTGTTCTCTGCCATGCTTTGTTATAATGGAGCATCTTCGCATTTGGAGGACTCCTTGTGACTGAGGCGCTGACCAAAAAGCTTTGTGGAAGAAGCAGCACTGATTGATTGGCCAGTGAAGACCAGCTTGTGGCCAGCATGTTTTTACAAGGGCCTGTAGTGACAGGACAAGGGGTAATGGGTTTAAATTGAAAGAGGGTAGGTTCAGATTGGACATCAGGAAGAAGTTCTTCACAGAGAGGGTGGTGAAGCACTGGAACAGGCTGCCCAGAGAAGCTGTGGATGCCCCATTCCTGGAAGTGTTCAAGGCCAGGCTGGATGAGGCTTTGAGCAACCTGGTCTAGTGGAGGGTGTCCCTGCCCAGGGCAGGGGGGTTGGAATTAGATGGTCTTTAAGGTTCCTTCCAGTCCAAACCATTCTATGATTCGATGATTCTATGTGTGTCTCCTGTGCCACTTGGTCACTGGGCAGCTGCGTGGCCTGGTGAGGGAGTGCTTGTTGGGCTCTCAGTATCCTTGTAGAAGGCCCTGAGGATGGTCAATGAGACTACCACCCATACTTAGGATCACCTCCTTCATGAAAATGTGGTGGCATTTTCCGGCGTGGCATTTTCCAGCATGGCCTTTATACTAAAAAAAATGTGTAAGAAGTAAAAACGGTATTAAAATGAAAGTTGTGAGAAATTAGCCACTCCATTAAAAGGCAGATGCCTGATTACTTGTCTAAGATGTATTGTGCTGCCAGTGATTTCTGTCTGACTTCAAAGTATCTTCTGGTTAATAGACTGACCTGTCAAACTGACAGCCAAAATAGCCTACACAGCCTTCTAGCACAGGAAGTGTGTCCGTTAACAAATCTATCCCAAAATTTGTCTTCCCTGTAGCTGAGACTGACTTGGGAGTGAAGTTTCTCCTTCATCTTGCTCAGTTTTTGGTTTCAAGAGAATTGGCCTATGGCACTTTTCACATAAACTTGTGATTTAATTAGTGCAATTGTTCAACTCATCACTGCCTTTCTTCATGTTTATCCTTGTATGATATGGTTTCCCTTTTGTTACTTAATGGTATTTTTGGAATCTCCCATCCAGCTGGGAGGACATCACTTGTCTGGATATCTTAGTTACTACAAACCCCATCATATTTACAAAATAGATATATGCCTTTTCCTGGCAGACAGATGGGCAGTGCTGAATTACCTCAATCTGATTATGCATGAGTTTAAGAACATAATTTTTTAATGCCATATAACTTCCACAATTGTCATTATTCTGACATCCAAATGAGAGTGATGAATATGGCTCATTGGAAGGTCTTGACTGAAATTAGGTATAATCGTAAATAAATAAGCTCAGGGTACTGCTATACCTGGATCAGGTGATCTTCAATTATGGCTTGTTGGACTTACTAGAACTCCAAAGAATAATTTCTACGGGTATCGCCTTTAGCCCCATTAGCATTTATAAGAAGTGTTCGCACATTGACTGGGTTGTTCATTAGCTATTTTCAAAAGAGGAATGCTGCTTGCCACTGCTGGTGTAACATCCGTGCTTGGGTTCCATGCACAGCAGTCAACGAAGTGTGAGCTGATGCGACGGTCCTGCAGCAGTTGAGAATTGGACATTAGCCTCCTCCATGACACAGCTCTGGATACACATTTCAGATGCCACAGCATATTACTTACTGGAAGGAGCTAGCAGCCACTGAAAAAGACAGACAGAGTGATTGTCCCCAGCTTTATTTTGGACAAGACTGCCTTGTCAGTCATTGCGAAACCATCTGCGAGCTGCTTAACCTTGATCATAATCTGTTTTTCCTAGTTGCCCAGGCAACTTTGTGCCAAAATGTGTTGAGGTGGATATAAATCTCCTGGTGGGACCTGTCTTCTTGAGTCAAAAACCTGGCTCACTTACTGTGGGGTGTCAGTTTCTGTTTGTTCGAGGCAGTCAGGAATGTGTCCAAGTTAATTATTACTTGGGATTTTTGTACATCTAAGTCTCTCAAACAGAAAATCACTGTTAAACACTTCAGGCAGCACCAACGCTTCTCTTGTTTTCCTTTACGTATCCCAGGTTGATTCTGCCATGCATATTCACTATGAGTTGTATCTAATTCCGCACGTGGCCATAGGATCTTATCTAGAAGGTGCAAGGTTGGAAAAATACAATTTAAATTTTTCTCCTGATTGTACATTTCCCTGTAACTGAGGAATGTGTACAGCAATAACACTGCTACATCTCTGTTGTGCACCTGAAAATCAGTCTGTTTTTCTGATCTATTTACTTATTTTAAGATGATAAATAGTAGCATATAAGAATTTCCGTAAGCATGTCAAATGTTTTATATAGCTTTGTTGATATAACACGAGTGCAGAAAAGATACTTGATTTAATACAAACATCAATAAATACAAGTCAAACATAAGCTGAATGTTAAACAAACGCACTGCAATTCCAAACGAATCATAGATGCGAGATTAGCTTCATCACTGCTCTCCTCCAGCTCTGCCTACTCTTTTCAGTGAGCCTGCGACGTGCCCACAACTCCAGCACTGCCAGTCTGCCCACGGCTACACATCCCTGTCTTTTCCACATCTCAGTTCCTTTCACTACCGGCCAGGGCTGGGGAGGAGCTTGGAAGGAGAGGAGTAGCCCACTTTGCAAATGAGAAACACTGTATTAAATGCTTTGACAGAGTTGTAAATGTGATAAGCAATGGGAAGAGGATTCTTGCTGGACACAATCAACGTCACAGTCTGCCTGAAATATCAGATTATCCCCAAACTCAGTGTGTGGGTTTTATTAGTGCATTGGGGTTTGGAGCGGTGGGAGGGCTAGGCTTTTTTTAATTTTGGAATGCATTCCATCTTCTTATTTCCAGAGCATGTTTTTCACACAATTGCTGGTAAGACTATACCTTCTGACATGTGAAAGGATTTCTTCAAAAAAGTAATTTCCAAACCTCTGAAAGGCCACATGCAGTCACACTGACAGGCCTAACAAGCCAGTCCTTGACTTGATATAAACATTCCTTATCAACAACAAAAAACATTAGTGTTATCAATAATCTTCTCAGCACAAATCCAAAACACAGCCTCATACTAGCTACTGTGAAGAAAATTAACTCTGTCTCAACGAAATCCAGCACAGGAGTGCTGCACCAGGACAACAGCACTGGTGCTGGCAGCTCGGTAGACCGGTGTAAACCGAAAGACCAGTTTATATCTTGCTTGCACGCAGTCTGACACAGCGCCTCAGGGGAGGCCCTAAGACACACACCTTCACATGAAGCGTGAGGTTCTGAGTTCCTCCTCTGTCTCTGTCTCTTCTTTGTTGTACACAAAGTATTTCCATCTGCAGGACCACACGCTGAATAGCTCAGATATAGATAGAAAATGGTAAAGACACTACTTTGAGGTACACCTGATTCAGTGCAGATGTCTGACTTCCAGCTTGTCACTGTGAGTTCCTTTTGTAGTCACAGAGAGAAATGGACACTTTAGGTGTTATTCATCTTATCTGTAAAGCAGCCGGCTGAATTAGGTCAGATGAATCACACCCTAGAAGCCGTTGTGGAAGCGAGCAGTGGGTGACTAGCACAGGCAGCCAACTGCACCATAGACATTTGACGTTAGCTGAGTCCTGTTTATGAGGGTTGTTGCCAAGATCAAATGAAGCTATAGATCGAGAGTATGTCTAGGTTTGCTATTGTGTAGAAAAACTCACCCGTTTCTTACCCTTAGACAGGGTTCTCAATATTTCTATTTATTTCCAAACTGAATTTGCACATCATGCCCCCTAGTAATTGTCTGGTGGAATCGTCTCCATACATGACCTACTGATCACTGAAATAGAAACTTCTACATATTGAAACACCATCAGACCTGAGTCACTGACATGACATGCAATGTTCTCATTTTTTAATAATTGCCATGAAACAGTAGTTAATCTTCTTTCTAGCAACACAGTCAAATTGGCAACTTATCAGCAACATTCTGTGTATTCATTTATTTAGGAAGTATGCCTTTGGCTTTACAAAATGGGATTGACACCTTATCCTTAGAAACCGTGTTGCAGCCAGTGGAGTGAAACTGATGCAGAGTAAAACTAAGTGCTTGGCTCCACCGTAACGTAACCAGCCATAGGAAGAGGGATGAGGCTTCACCTTGCCTCAGTTTAGCCGGCTATCCCCGATCTTATGATGGGATTCATTGGATCCAAACATACCTCTATGAAGCTGAGATGCGTTACATCCTATTGGTGTCTTACTCTGTTCTTTGATGATTTAGGTGCCTTGCGTGAGGGGGTTAAATGACTGCACTTGGTAAGATGGGTCCCATTCTTCCTGTTTAAATGAAAAGCTGTTGGACAAGGCAGTCATGGAGGAATTTGTTTTGCTGTGAGTTCTAGGAACACCGTTATTGTGGGTTCAGTTGATTTCTGTCTTTTTTTTTTTTTTTTTTTTTTTTAAACAGCATGGCATCTTTTCCAGGGTTAATATTATAGACATGTTCATCCTGACAAAGTCAATCGTATTAAAAACAAATCCCATACTGGAATTACCAGTTACATAACCTACGAAACCCTTTGTTAAAGACCAGTTGTTGTAACTTGTAGTGTATATAGATCATTGTTGCTCTACTGGTTTCAACGTGTGTGCAGCAATTCATGCCAGATGAGCATCTGGCCTCTAATGTTCAGTACATGCTTCGCAAGATGCTGTTAAGAGTGTAGTGAGAGGAAAGGATTATGTGAAATGCTGGTTTATTTCTGTATTGGTTCATTCATAAGAGGTGCACCAAGAAAAGCAAATAAATTAACATATGACCCTTTCCCCCCTCCCTAGTTCTTTCAGTGTTCCTCTTGCTGGGATTTTAGATCAGGGAAGTCCAGAATGGGGCAACTGCTCATGTTGAAGGTCAGCTACTGGGACCTATCTCATTTTGTAACAGGATACTTCTAAAAGGATCTACTGAATTCCTTCACAGTAATGAGTCTGAACTCAGCGCCTAATGGTGTATGAGTAGCTTCAGCAGAATGCCTTACATAGCACTGAGGAATAGCAAAGCAGCTACACAGAATAAGAAAGAATCTGAAACATGAGTAAAGAAAAGATACAGTTAAAACACATGCAATGGGGAGAAAACATGAGAGTGTGATTAGATTATCATCTAGCTTAATTGCATGTGAGGAAACCATATGGGGATAACTACCATAATCATCCCTCAAACTGCTCCACAAATATTGCCTGATTAATCTCTTAGATATGTAAGCTTTTCCCCCTTATTTTAGGGATGTGGAAACTAGCACAGCCTAAATAGCTGCTCTAAAGCCTGCCAAATTAGTGGAAAATCTCCCAAAAGCACTGAGTGAGTTTGAGAGGAAAACCTGTATTTTCAAAAGTGGCTGCTGATTACAGAAGCCCAATTAGTGATAACTTTTACCTGAGCTTTAGAGACAATGATCATCTGTAGCTAACCCTTCAGAATGATGCTCACTTTGAAAATACAGCCCTGCATGTCTCAAGCTGAATATTGAGTAGCAGTAGCCATGTTTGAAGAGTTGTCTCTCCAACATCTGTTAGCAATTTGCCCATCACCAGAAATCAAATTAGTTTCAGCACTGCGATCTGAATTCAGAAATGATGCCTAACCCCACGTTTAGACCATACTGCAACTGATGTTTTTCATTACCTTGGAGTTTTCTTACTCTTAGACCACCTGCTCAAACCAACCTTGTGAAAATAGCAATTACACTTATGATAGGCCTGTTTAGCCTGAGTCCAAGCTTACCTTAGGAAAAAATTCCTGTTTGCTCTTTGCACAAGGGGAGATATTCACCTCTTGTGTGATCCCAGGAAGAAGGCCAAAACATAAATTTGCATGTAGGTTGGACTGTCCTTTGGGCATGTACCTGGCCCTGCAGACACTGGCATTTCAACAAGGCTGGTGCTCAGTTGTGCTCAGTCCTTATCCTGAAAGTTAAGAACCTGGGCTCTCCATTGGCACTTTTTGATGGCAAGATTCAGAATGGTCTCCATTTCCTTTCTCAACCACATGAAAAGATGAGTCGGGCAATACAATAAAACCCCAGCATGTTGCCAGCTTGGCATTTGCATAAAGACTCTGCAGCCCTGGCATGGATTTTCCAGGTGTGTCCTCCATCTGCTACAGCTACTGCGCTCCCTTCTCTCTTCTGATGTCTTGGTCTTCTTGAAGCCTGTAATGAAATGTCCTTGGCCATTAGAGTTTTGCTGAAATGATCTTTGCTAATCATTATCTTTAGCTGTGGTAACAATGTTTACGATCCATCTGTTTGCACTTCTATTCTTGAGGAGTTTTTCCCCTCGGTGGGAGAGACCGCACTTCTTTGTAGTTTGCTCTGGTCAAGATGAGAGCTGTGTGTGAGCAGATGGGTCCATCTTGATAGAAACGAAGGTGCCATGTTACTACCTGCTTTCAGCACATCCATTTCCATGGTGGCTGCCTTTTCTTCCAAGACCCACGCCACTGGTACTCAGCTGATTGACCAGATTCCGCCACTTTTCCTTCTCATTTTACTTCTTTTCATCTACTTGGACACAGCAGTTCCTGTCATCCACTGCAGCCCAGGAGTAAGGGCTGGTGCACTCTGACACACATTCCCACAAGCCTGTTGCCCCAGCCTCACTGTACCGTATGTCCTTGCCTCTTCCCTGAACAAAGCCGTGCTTGGTGCTGTGCTCCCAGGACGTCAGGGTGCTGGACAGAGGAATGAGAGGGAGTACTCCCTTTGACACGCTCAGCTGCCACCAGAATTAATTCAGCTGAAGGTTTTCTTCATGCAGGATCACTGGGGGATAATATGTTATTCCTTCAGCAACTGTCTTACCACAGTTTTGTTTAAAGTGCAGTGCAGATTGGTAAGGAAAAGCTGTCTCTTTACATAAACAAACTCTGTTTCTCACAGGTGTTTGTAAGATGCTCAAGTTTTGGAGGTGTAAGATCTTTAAAAAGACCTGCTTTTCAAAAGCTAGAGGCATCCTTCTCTGAAAATCAGAGGTCTCCAATTGGGCAGAGAAAAATTGCGGCACTGAAAATGATCATATTACTACTTTTGAACACCTTGTCAGGTCCAGTGGACCGGTTTGTACTGTTTATCCTTTGATATTTAGTTGTCAGAGTCTTTCTCTTACTGTCAGTTCTCTTTTCCATAAGTAGAAGAAACTTTTATTTCATGACAATCCTAAAAGGATTGCCTGTCCCTCCTTACACCAGAAGACACCAACATATCATGAACATTAGGCTGAAATAGTAAGTCATACTTGCTATATTTTACAACAGGCTGCATAAAAATACTTTTTTTTTCACTTTTTAAGGTTAATCTCAAGGCTTGTTTCAAGGTGAAGCTACACAACAGTTTTAAGAATTGTCATTAAATCATTACTGCCCAGACCATGGGACTGCAATTTTCCCATTGATCTTCCCCTGTCAGTGGCATCGACATGGACTGGCATGTGGGAGCATCACTGCAGCAGAAACCCCCTGTGTCCCCAGGCACCAGCCAGTGCCTCTGGTAGCTCTTAACGAAAAGCAGCATTAGCCCTTCAATAGACGACCTGACGTGGAGAGCTGAACCGAGTGAAGCCAAGCGGGGCATACAGAGGAGGGCTGTATGCATGTCTGTGTGTAAAGGGGAGAGCAAGAGAAGACGCACAGATTCGCTGATCAAGGCTGCTGAGTCCCAGGAGTAGTTCTCCTTGCCAACTGCTTCAGTCGACTTCAGATACAATGGACGTTTATGATAATCCATTGGGAATCTTTACCGTGATTCAGTGAGTAAGCTAATACATCTGTACTTCATATTTTAAGTTAATGGGAATATGAATATTTAAATATATGCACACTTTGCAAGGACAATATGGTTTTAAATACTCACACTTCTGTTCCCTTAATGATAAGACATGTTTTGAAATGACTTAGTTAAACATTGAAAATAGTTTGACCTTTGAATTAAGCTAATCTAAGTAGCATTTCAACAAACGGTAATGTGGGCAGCCTAGATAATTTATTGAAAATGCCATAGAACTATAGTGAACTTCAGAAAGTGAAGAAAGGAATCAGGTATTTTCTTTCTCCAAAGGATGTTGACCCACTGAGAAGTCTGAAGAATCCTTAATTATTTTAGCAAACACGTATTTATTTCACAAGTGGAAAATGCATTTGGAAGATTCTGAAAGTTATGAAGCTAATTTCCCGTTACACTATGTGGTATGTGTGTCCCTAAAGAATGAACTTTTATCTTAGACAAATTATTCAAGATTTCATTGTTCTATGTAAGTTGGGTCACAGCATAGGAAATGTTTCTTTAAAGTGTGTCTCACCGCATTTATATGCCGAAAGAGGCTGTCCAAAACTTAGGAGGCCTGGGACTTGGTATGTCTGGATCCTGCTTCCAGTTTCACCAAAGATATCTGCTCAGCCAAATACACAGTAGGTAATTTTTTTGAGCCTGTGTTTTTTCAACTCTAAAATGAATGTAAAACTAGAATTACTGAATAGCAGCATGTGAGGAAACTTAAAATTTGCATAATCCAAATCTTCAAGAATTATAAAGCTTTGAACTCATTTGGTTCCTTTCTACTTGAATAAATGTGTCTTTTGCTGTGAAACTGGACTGCAGCTGAAACAATCTTCTTCGGGTCTTTTTTTTTTGGTGTGATTTTTTTCGTCTCTATTTAATCTTGCATAAACGAGACAAAATAAGATGAGCCCAAAGATATCTGTACGTTTTCATTAACCATATGATCATAACGTTTGTACATCTTTTCTTTCTGCTTTGTTTCCTTTTCATTACTCTATGCCATCTCCCTTTATCAAGGCAAGTTTTAAACCTATGCTAGAAATCCTTTTGAATGGGGACCGTGTCTTGCAGGTACCTATTCCATCACCAATGAAAAGACTAGCGTATTCTGGAGCACATTAAAATAAAAGCCAGATTTCTGGATAGTTTATCAGCCTAAAGTCCATCCTTCCTCCTCTCCTTGCACTTGAAGGCAGATGGGCCACTGCTGTGAGGTCAGCTTGCTCCCTCTCTCTGGATGCTGCAGTTGAATGCAGGAACTGGGCAGACTGAAAAAAAGAGAGAACAGAAACAGAGACAGGATAGCAATCACAGAACCATGTACAGAAATATTTCCCTTTCCCTCCTTTCTCCTCTCCAAGACAAAAAAACCAAAACCCAAGCCTGGAGTAGACAACACAGCTGAGATCCAGATCGGCATGTTCCCAGGAGCAGCAGAGGGATGGAAGCTTCAGATCCTCGCACACAGGAGACCTGCTGTGTGGGGTCATGCTGTTCTTGGCCTCCCAGAGGCTGCGGGTACTTCGCCTTTGAGCCCTGTTGAGCTGCCACGTGAAGCAAGGCAACCACGGCCAGTTTGATGGGGCATAGCAACTGAACCCCCGCAGGCAGATTTTGCAAATATGTTGATAGAAAGTTAGGATGATCTTACTACACGCTCCTTCGCGTTTCAGTGGGGTTGAAGTGTGTTTGCAAATTCGTATTTTTTCAGTAAGGGGTAGGGGCACCCTAATCCCAAAGACTGCGTATAATGGGTACAGTTATTAAAGCTCATATGCACCAGAGTTATGCTCAGCAGGCTTAGAACTGCTCATTAAATGTGTTGGGTTTCTTTTTCAAGTGTAATTCTTTGAGCACATTACGTCAGAACAAAAGATGCTTGGAATGAGTGGGCAGTGCTTGTGCAGGTTCTACAATAGAGCCATGAGTGAGAGGGAGAGCTCTCTATTATGCACATTCCCCTTAAAACATGAAGAAAGCTGGCAAGTCCTGCACAAGCATAAGTAATACCGATGAGGAATTTGGAAGCTTAAAAAGAAAGGATATATTCAGACACAGTCATTACAGTCTGTTCTTTGATTATATGGATGAGGAGTGCCAGGGATAAAAAAGGGATACACAGTGAATTAAATGAGGACTCTTGTATAGTCATCAAGTCCTTGTATTATCTGTTGCAGAACTAGAATTCAGTCATTAGAGAGGTAGGCTGAGATTTTTTCCAGAGAACCCAGCTATCGCCGTGGAAGTCAGTAATATAGCTCCCTCACTGCTTGTGAAAAACCTACCCACAAAGCTTGATTAGGCATGTGCTCCCTGGTATAAATGGCTGTCTTCATCTTCCTTAAAGCCATTTATCTCTATAAACAACTTTGCTTCATTGCGTTCAGAATGAAGACAAGCAAAAAAAAAAAAGCCAAAGAAAAAAGATTCTAAAGAAAGCAGTATATGTCACCATCTTCCTCGCAACAGTTGAGCGGTGAGGCTCACGCCTGTACGTTGGGATGTTTTTCTGATTCCTGCTTCTGACACATTCTTCTCTGAATGCCTGTCAAGCTGACTGCAAAGTAAGCTTGCTGGAGTTTAAACACAGGAGTCAGCTTTTTGGAAAACAATGCTTGTGGTTTCTGTGATTTGGCAGAAATAAACATCTCCTCTACACAGCCACACAGTGCTGTCCCCAGAGCACCACTCCTGACTCATGAAGCATTGCATCCCTCTACAGACATGCTTGGAAGATGACAATCTCTGGCAGTGATGGCCTGCGCCCAATGCGCTTTAGGAGCCAGTGAGTACCACAGTGTAACAGAAAAGGCTTATAATGTCAAAGGACTTCAAAATCAGGGATTTATACTGCTCGTTTTTAAACTTTCAAATTACAGAAAGGCAGCTATTTCCTAATTTGAATCTTTTGGAGAGACTGACCTATGTAACAGAAAAGCAGGCTGTAGTCCTACCTTTTCCAATAAAGAAGGAAAAAACGTCCACTAACAGGCATCGCGGCCCATCAAACTTAACAGTCTTGTGTTAACCCTGTACAGACAGCGTGAGCAGCAAATGCTGCTTTTATTAACTCTATGGTCAGAATCTCTTCCTACACAAAGGACTTCCCTGGACCAAGCCTAGTCCTAATTGATCCAAAGGCAAGTTTGCATTGGCAGTTTAGTTCAGACCGGGAGCGTACTTGAGAAGTGACTGTACTGTCCCATTTACTGTACTTGCATTCTCAGTGTGAAGTGGTCTTGGAGCACACAAACGATGTTCCTCTGATGAAACCAGGGGTCCAGCAAGGCACCTGCTGTAGACCAACCACTGGGCATTCTGTGTGGGGCCCAAATGACAGCTAGTCTGAAGTAAAATCCTTCAGATTGGTGTACAGGATGGCCCTCGACTCCTCTGCACCCACTGTTTTGCTCTATAGATCCGCTCCAGTCATGCTGTGCTACTTGCTAATGCAGAGATGCCCTAGACTTGTAAAGGGGACAGTCAAAATCAGGCTGGCATAGAGCCAGATCAGCTATTAGCTTGCCAGCCTTTGCAGTAGTTTGCATTGAGATTATGGAAAGGTGCCGAGCAGGAAATCTATGACTGCAGTGTGGGTGGTGTTTAAAGCAGTTTTTAGCTTTAGGTTACATGAGGTTTTCCAAAGTTGTGGTCCTAGTGACTGTTTATGCTGCTAGATAAGTTGCGTTGTTCTCTACTCTTTTTTTTTTTTAACTGTGCTCATCATCCTTATGTGGAAAGCTGTGTCAGGACAGAGCAAGTTCTAGACAGTGCCAGGAAAAAATGGCAGTAAAAACCACTGTCACAAGCCATCCACACTGAAACAAAGGCAAGGTAGAGCAAGTGTTGCAAACACTGTCAGAGACATCATCTGGGTGATGTAACTGTATCTGTGACCTTCCTTAACTCACTGGGGATCTTTTCTGCTCAATAGGGTCCTGAAATAGCTGACTCCTGGCTAGATTTAAATAAGCCACTTGTAAATAATTTTGTCATGTGTACTGAGAGGGAAAAATTCTGGCTGTGATTGATTTTGTTCCTGTACTTTCACAGCATTTTGCCACAAGGCCTCAGTATTGACAGTCTTCCCAGACCTATAGTGAATTCATAGGGGCTGCCCTAAATGTCTCATGTCTGCTTTTCTCTTCTCCTGCATGTTCATGTTGAATAAACACCGAAACCATCCGTCTCCCTGCAATTTTTGCTTACTGTGGTAAAGACTCTGAGAAGGCAGATGGGTAAGTTTTGTTCCTTGACCAACTCTGTAAAAGACACTTTACTGAGAAGGTACAGTTGAGAATGAAAACCAGCTGGCTGTTAATCTGAGTTATCCTATGCTTGTATTTACTGGAAAGTTTACATTAATTTTAAATGGTTGGATATTGAGATTATGGAATCTTTGCTTCAGTCAGCAGTTCCAATCTAGCTAAGAGTATTTTAAGTGATCATGATTATCATCTCATATTAGACCATACTAGGCCTGTCTTTGTGGAAGGATGGGGTGACCTCAGACCTAGGCCACTGAGCTCTTGTTGAGGTGGTAGTGTACCATACAGTGGTAGTCTTTAAGCAGGTGACCAACAACTGAGAGTCAAATAAATCATTATGACAAGTGCTGCTTCTCTCCAAAAAGGCTGAGGACTGATAACCTCTGAAGAAGGCCAGGTGGCAAGGAAGGTGTTCTCCAGCCATAAAGTCACAGAATCATAGTATGGTTTCAGTTGGAAGAGACCTTTAAGTGTCATCTAGTCCAACCCCTTGCAATAAATAGGGACAACAATAAATTTTGAGTTAGCCCTGCTTTGAGCAAGAGGTTACATGAGAAACCTTGGAGGTCCCTTCCATTCTGCATGAGTGTGAGATGATGTTGAAAGGACAGTGAAGAGGAAATATGCTAGAAGTAGCTTATGGAGAATAAGTTTATATGCCCCTCAGGAGTCCTAGATGTGTCATTTAAATGTAAGCCAAATATTTTATGATGTTGATGAAATCAAGAGAGCTGCAGGCAATTACAGTACAAGCGTGAAAGATTGTATTAGTGAATCAGATACATGGTTAAATTGGCAATAACACATTTTGGCTCCTTCCTCTGTGATGTCTTTCCTTCCACCTTAATACCCAATACAGAGAATATAGTGGACTCTTGAGTCTTGAAGAAGTTGGTAAACAGGAGAGACATTTTTTGTTCCATACTGACAGTGGCCAACTATTTGTTGGTCTTTCAAATTAGGACACCCAACTGAAACACAGCTCTTTAGTATTTAAACATGCTTGGCTGGCACAGCTGCAGAACAGTATCCTCTGATTGTCCATTTTCATTTTGCAATAAAAATCGCAGTATTGAAGCCTGCCCTCGACAAGCAAGCTCAGGCTTGCAAGGGTCTGGATGTGGCAGAGCAGAACTTAGTGTGGGCTGAGAGATGCTGGTCTTCAGCACAAAATACTAGAGATCACTCAGAGCAAGTGAGGGTGACTCCTCTGTGTAAACACATGCTTCCTCCCCTTCAAGTAAACAGCATGTAAGATTTTTTTTTTTTTTAAGTATTGTCTGGCATCTACCTGCATCATGAGCCACCTTCAATAATGTGCCTCTCTGAGCCCAGTTTTCGGGGGTATTGACTGCGGGTGCTTCCACTGACAGCGAGTCTGGAGTGGAGGGCTCTTATCTGCAGGTCTACAAATCGAGCATCAGATGTTTCGGGTGCTTGACAGCAGAATCAGTGGTCAGTTTAAAAGGTTTCTTGCATATGTTTCTGTGATTTCATGGTGTTTTTACTGCAGAGCTGCTGAGAAAGGAAAATATTCATTTGCATGCTGCAAAGCATAGGCAAGGAGCCAGCTCTGTGCTATTACAGTATCTGATCTCTGTAAGGCAAACATCCTTCTGAAAGGAGCTAATGTGTCTGTCTATTCAATTCTGATTCACAGTTCAGCACTTTCTTCAGTCAAACACCCTGGGGAAGATTGTTAACTGCATTTTTCTCTCTTCCTTTTATCTTTATTCCTGGATTAAGTGAAGAAATTATTGGTTCATGTTACAGTCCTTTTTGCCTCTTGCAGTAAAGCTTCTGCAATATTTTTTGGTGTTTGTATGCTGTGTGTCAGGTATACCCCTGTTAATTTCAGGCTGAAAGTGTGAATTATTTGCATGAATAACACTCATTTTGCATGGTATGAATTGTACCATAGAGGGCTGCTGTTAAGTGATGCGTATATCTTCAAAGGCATTAGAATGTGCTTTTCATCAAAACTAAAGAATTGCTCTAAACCATTTCATAACTAATGTACTTGATTAATTTTTTCCTTCTGTTTATGAACACAGATTATAATATTTAATATAGTCATTAGTAGAATATTAGCAGTAATTTTTTATCTTCTGTGCACTTGCTGCCTATGCATCACAAACACTTCGCAAAAATCAGGTGACATGGGTCACGAGGTGTGGTTTCTTCTTCCTGAGAGGATATGAGTGACTATTAAAAGGGGCTTTTCTTCTTGTGAATACAAACTTTAACACTTTTTCTACAAATACCATACAAAACACAATCCATATTTATCACTTGTATTCCTACTAGGAAATTTAATTGCTGTTCACAGAGAGCAAATACAGAGAAGCAATTTCATTTAAATATTTAAACCTTTCCACTATATGCTTTACCTAGGGAAAACCCAAAACAACCACAAAACTCTCATAATTGGAGGAAACTGCATTTATCAGCAGAAAGGCTAGTCATGTCTTTCTCATCAGTCAGTGTGCTTACGCTTTCTCTAACACAGCAGTTGCCCTCTACACCTGTAGTGTCCGTATGGACCCCTTGCCTTTCCAGATGAACAGACACAGGAGCTAATTATTCTTGCCATGATCCTCCAGGTAAAATCTGGGGAGCGTTTTGGAAGCACAGCACAAGCCTCTCCCTGTTGAACCAACATACCTAGTCTGCTGAAACGCTGAATAAATAACTTCCCTCCAGAATCAATGCATGTTATATATTACTCTTCCATTTAAATAACATCCTGTTTATCTCAGGGCTTCAGGGTTAGAGCTGATATAATATGAAGGTAAGTAATCCTTGCACGGTTTCAGGCTTCCTTTGCAGCCCAGCTAGGGCAGCACGGGCTATTCAGCAACCTTTTCCTTCCAAACACTCCTGCTCGGTCCTGCTGTGACCTTACTGACAAATTCACCCCACTGAGAGTGACAGTCCACAGCAGCATCAGGTAGGGAACGGGAGGCCTTACCAGCCAGTCCTTCCTTCCAAGGGGAGGTGAAAGCCCCCACAACTGGCCTACAGCCTCTCCAATGCATCCACCCCATGGAGCTGTGTCTGCTGGAGTACCACCATGCTCAGCTTGGGGAGGATGTGGTTAAGGAAGCTTCGAGCTCCTGGCTTTGGGGCTGCTGCTGCAGATGTGGCTGCCCAAGGAAAGGTGTCTAAGAGCAGATGGGTTTGTCGGTTCTCACCCCACTCTGGGTCACATCTTTCAGCATTGCTGGAGGGCGCTTGTGCAACAGCTGTGCCTTGCAAGCTCAGCTGCCCAGGGTAGGAATTGCCAGATTAAAAGCTTCAGTAGTTCTTTGATGGTGCTACAGCAAGAGCCTTTTGCAGCAGGGACAGCCCTTTCTACATACCTGTGTTTCCACAGGTACTTTTTAGCAGAGAGGCTAGAGTTGCACACCTTGCCTGGGGTCTTACTAAGATCCTGTTATTGGTCCCTGGGATCTGGAGTGGGGGCAATGGGCTGCCCTTCATTGCATTTTTGTATTTCAAATGAGATTTCTCTTCTACGGCAAAAATCCAGCATTAACATTTTGTTAGCATTCATATATTGAATCTGGAACAGTACAGCTTAATGAACTTTGTCTAAAATGAAAAGACATATGGGTGCTCATCCAGTTCCAAGCTTGACTAGCTGCACCTGGTAGTGTAGGGGAGGTACGCCTGTGGGATAGGAACAGGTAGCACCAGACCGCTCCAGAGAAAGTGTTCAACACCCCTGCTTAGACTGACAGTGGAAAACATCTCTCCAGCTGTCAGTCTTCCAGCCTCCTACAAGAGGAAAAATTGCTGCCATTTGTTGTGACTACGTATCAGTTTAACTCGTGTTTATAAACAAATATTTCACCCACATAGAAAATAAATTTCAACAGTCAAATATAAAGTTGAATTGAAAAAATACAAATGGCACTAGGAAAATTGTATCCTTTTCTGTGTAAATGCAGCAGCAGCAGGGAGAAAAATGTCTCATGCAATTTTTTATTTTGAAAGTTGCTATTTTCTTATTTCTAAACACTTAAGCTTGCTTTGAAAGGATACCTTAAAACATGAGGAAGGAATGCGTTCTCTTCAATATTTGCAGTTTTATTCCCTGCTGAAGGTCATGAATTTCAGTTCTGCAACTCATTGACCTAGTCAGGAAGAGACTTAAGAAAAATAAACAGTACTGAGCAGTCAGTGTATCCCTGAGCATCTATATAGAAGGGAAGGTTTCTTATAAATTAATTTTCCTTGTCTCGAAGAAGCTTTCTCTCTGATTCATATGGGTCAAAAAAAGTTCCTCTCGTGAAAACAATTTAGAAAATTCAAAGGTAATCCAATTCTAGGCTCTCTGCCATCCAGGTGCTTGTACCCAGCAGGAAAAAAAATATCTCCTTAATCCTTTTTTGGTTTTATAATTACTTGTTTTTCTGCTCCCCAGCAGTTCTTCTGTTCAGCACAAAAGTTACCATATCCAATTATACCTTTTTGTCCTTGCTTTTAAAATCTTCACATCTCCTCAGTTATCTATTAACACAAGATTAATCACTTGATTAATCTCAGAGTTTTGTCTCATCTTGCACAGTGACAGCCACCAGCCACTTGGTGACATGTTCTTAGATTTTTGCGTGGCCAAATATATACGTGTGACTGCATGGGGGAAAAAAAAGGGTAAACTAGAGAGAAAGCGAGAGCAAGAACATCAGTATCACGTTTAGCATGATTAATGCCACGGCATTTTGGAGACCGGCTTCCACATGTGATCATTTAATAGCTTCTGATCTACGTTGCTTTGTATTTCATTTTTATGTAACCGAGGCCGACAGGAAGGGCACTTCTTGGCAGTTAATGATCACTGTCATTGACCCAGCCAATCAGTCAGTAACTGGAAATATCTGACCTTTCTGTTTTCCTTCCTTTGACGATTCTCTTTAATCACTTATTTTTTTAACCTTTCCTGTTAGATCTAAAACTGTGTGCTTTGATATTAATGCAGTGTTCCATACTACGATGGAGAGATTCCCTAGCACCGCTTCCCCCCCCCCCCCCCCCCCCCGGAGTGTTCCTGACAGTTACTGGAACCAAAAGGAAAGCAAGATTTCATTCTGAAAGTTCTATCATACTCACACTGTCTTCTCATGGTTTCTCTTTCCCTCTCCAACCTTTGCTGGAGCTGCTATCACTCTGTACTCTCCACAGCTTCTAATCTTCAGAGTTCAGTTCAGAAAAAGTCTGGAATTTGTCAATGATTGTTTGCTTAAGATCTGCTAGAATATGGGTATTTTAATCTAAAGGTTCTAAAGGTGTCCAAAAATTATATTCTCTGACAAAAATACATCAGCTGATGAAAACTGTAGCCTTTCTTTGGGAAAGGTTTATCAACAAAATTTTAGTTTTCATATTACTTGGGTTTTATTTTTTTAAGCCATTATGAGTTCAAATGTTGGCATGAACAGAAATCGATTTACTAGAGTACATCATATAGTGACGTTCATAAAAGAACTTTGCTTTCTAAGCTGTTTTTTGAATAGCTGCATTTATTAGAGTAAATATTTATACACTTCTGGCCAGGGAGAAACACTCCGATCTATTTAGGCACATACAAATACGAAATGGAATCTCAAATGTACAAAGTATGTTATCAGATAACCATTTTCTTAAAAATTGTACCTAGTCAGCAAAGCACTGAAGGCCATGCTTAACTTGGTTGCCCTCAGCACTGAAGCACAGAGCTGAGGTCAAGCATGGGTGCTACTACTCTGACCTGCTGGAGCCTTAGAGTGACGGCTTCACTCCCCTTGACCGAGGCTTGGAAACACATCAGCGATACAGCCAAGCACAGCACACATGGGGTGAGTTCAAGTCAGTGACCAAATTGATTTCCATGGTCGTATTGTGTTCTGTCTTGTGGTTAAGCCTGTAATACTATCTATCTCATATATAGCATAACATACACTGTAATCCACAAGAAAAAGCAGGGCACCGAACCAGACCCTTTGTAAATGGAAAGTAGCAAAAGTCCAATGATTTCAATGCCCAGCAGTCCCTGGTATTCCCATTAACATTATGCCTCTAGCTGGAGAGATGCAGGAAGGTTAATGTTTGCTAACATGTTCTGATCTTCTTTTGATGAAACACAAGAGCTATTCTGTCCTGCCCAACATGGAATCTCTGTCTTTGACTCAAGTACCACAGAAAAGGTTAGAGTTGTTTATGAAATCCATCTTTAAGCAAAGGACTTTACATATCACAGCATTCAGGTAGATTTGGACAATATTTGAAAAAGTGATATGAAACTTACTTCTTGATGCCTTCTGAATTTTTGTTTGCGGTGTTTTGTTGAAATTACTGTGCTTCAATGAATCAGTGAAAGATCATCTGTTGCTGAAAAACCTGCATACCTGAGGTAGTACAGTAACTTGCTATACTGAAAACAATATAGTATTGGCATAGCACTCTATGAGCATTGTGCTTGATTATCAACAATAGGATTTTTCCCTCTCCAAAGCACCACTAAGTCTGGCCATTACCATTATGAAAGGAATGATGAACTCATTTGCATGAGTTTTATTATTAATCTCACTCCCTCATAGGAAAAAAAATTTGCTAACAAATTCGACTTAGTAAAATAGTCACAAAAGCATCTCAGGATTTTATAATTCACATTTACTAAAGTTTATTATATTTTCATCTTATTTCATGTTGTTGGCATTAGAGATCTGACTATCTATAGTATTGGTTTCTGTGCTAGCACGTTTTTCCATCTTTCCGATAAGTCAAGGCTTCTTTGAGCATCATATAAAAACGTTGTATATATTTTATATCTAGACACAACTAATTATCCTGGTATAGCAATGCTAACTACTGTGTACTTACAAAACCAGGGGTGAGCTGTATATTCATGTATATAAACCCAGATTTTTTTGAATGTTAATTCACTGAAGAGTCTTGTGGTTCTTAACACTAAAACTGGCAATTTTTTTGACCTCGTACTTATCCAGCTGCCTGAGATTTTGCTGAACTACTCACATGTAGACCGTGGTCTTTGTCACTACCTGTTATATAGATGACACTGGCAAATAAACTGCTGTCACAGCTGTGTTAATGTAGAATGCTGCATGCACTTATGTTTTATTGCTGAGATATTCATAAATACTTGTACTTGGTCAGTATCATTGTCTTTAATAAATCTGTACTGCAGGCTGTACATCAGTACATTTAGAAAAACAGAATTAAATTACATGTGATAAATAAATATTACAAGAGGCCTGTTTATATTCATATCATGGTGCTGAAGTTTATACCTACCTTCTGAAGAACAGGATTCCTCACTCAGGCTTCCTCAGCAATAACTCATTTTAGAAAGCAAGACTACAGCATTTGTAGAGTGGGAGAAGGTGGATAACCAAGAACAAGGACTTGCTGGGGGAGGACTATAGCTGAGATACCGTCTCCAAAGAATGATAGTCCAATAGACCAAAACGGAGAGGATTGTGTAGCTGGGAAACTCACAGTGGTCACTTCTAGGTCACTTTTCAAGCTGAACTCAGCTTTGCACCGACTAAAATTCATATATGCAAGGTGAGTTGGCCAGCCTGGGCTTTGCTCTCTGGGTAGAGATGTGCTGGACCCTGGAAAAGCTCACCCAGCACACCAGGCAGATGTCTCAAGAAAGATGAATCTCTGCTTCTTCCCTGCAGACTTTGCTCACATAGAAGTCATTACTGGAAAAAACAGGCTGTCCAGCCTAGTTCATCCTGATAGCAGACTGTTTTCTGCCTCTCTGCTAACAGTGGTGGGGAAAAATCCATGAGCAGCCCAGAGAACATTTAGTTGGTGGGCCAGCCCATGAGAGTGGGCTCTCATTTCTGCACCAAGCAGCCAGTGAGCAAAATAAACTGATATTTAAAATGCCCTTCCTCCTCTCACCTCTAGAAATTTAGGGAACATAGCCTAGTATCTTGTTCACCACAGACAGCCCTGCCTTGACTTGCGTGGTAGCCCCAAGGAAGACACCTGTCCGTCCCGTCTTCAGTGGTGACGATTATGATGATAACTTCGTGGAGGGCCTTGAGGTGGGCTGATGAGAGCTGCCACCCATGAGATGCAGCACAAAACCACACCGAAGCCTGCCTCCCCGCTCATGCGGGAGAGGGGTACGTGCTGTGCCTGGGTAAGGGTATGCTGGGGAGCGAGCTCCAGTTTGCAACTCAGCTAATTAAACATTAATGAAATCCTTTCAAAAGAGGGAGTTTTGCTTCACACTTCTGTACATTTAAATCCAATCTGTAAATGTTTGTTTTCCCCATTTTAGCTCTTTAATTTATTCCTCAATTTCCTAGCCCCCGAAATGATAATAAAATGTACTAGATTTGAAAAAGAAGCCTCCAAACAGTATTTTGGCAATCTGTTAGGAGTTGCAATACCTATGGATTACCCTGTAAATCTAAATTATTGGCACTCATGAGAGATTATTTCAATTTATTTTGTTTTATTGTGTAATATTTTGCAGCTATGGCTGCAGTGTTGTTATTAACTTGCGATAGTTCTACACCCTGGTAGGTGATTAGATCATTTACTATGTAAAATTCAGGGCTCCAAAGTAAGATTGTGCTAAGCAGTGGAGCCATAGGAGTCCTAGCTGCTCAGCCTTCCCGAGGATTTGATCCTTTCCTTATTGGATAAAGCTCAGCAGAATTTTAGTTTGCCATTGGAAACAGCCACTAGAATTTATTTTTTATTGACCTGCTATAATAGAGATAAGATACAGAAAGCAGTTCCACAACACAGGATGATTTTAATTTATCTAAAGAATTTAATGAAAACGGTCTTTATGGGTACAAAGATAGTTTACTCATTGTAAAAGCGGTTTCAACAATCTGGAAGGAAAACATTTTCCTCTGTTGAAGTTAATTCCTTTCCATATTAGCATGAATCGTCTATGTATCTTAAAAAATAATATACCTCTCTATATTAAAATGACAACCAGCATTGGTGAAGGATAATCTTGCAACTCCAGCATTCAGGAGATAGCGTGTTGCTACAAACTCACTGCTGATCCTCAAGCAAGTCATTCTATTAGATTTCTTGCCTGTAAAGTGCGATAACTCATCCTGCATAGCTAAGGTAGGGTTTATCTTCTATTTTCTTTTTTTTTCCTCCACATTCTTGTGCATTAGATGAATCCCAGTTTCTACACTTAAGAAAAAAAAAAACCAAACAAACCAAACAGTATGTTTGCTCATGAAACTCCCAAACAGACTTAATCCTAAAGTTTTGAGAATTGCAAAGTACAGCACTGGTTTCCCCAGGGAGGAAAAGAGGACAGACAGAAACTCAGTCATTCACTGAAGGGCATGAAGATTTTATTTTCTGGGCAGCTGGAACATGGCTGAGATCTGACGTCTCCTGCCATAGCCTTTCTAAGCCCAGCTGCAGACACCACTAATAGAGGCAATACTCATTATTTCAGACATCTTCAGGACTGATTGGCATTGGTAGTAACTAGAATTGTAAAAGGGCATGTCTGTTCGGGGTTTTATAAATGCAGATGGCCACTGTAACCACATACACAACCAGCACCAGCTTTTTCAATTAATTTGGTTGCAAAGACAGAAGACGATCCCAGAATTCCTGGTTCCAAGTCCTGCATTTAACAGAAAGTAAAACCTATTCCCCTAGAAACTCAGAATATTTGATTAGAAGGTATAAAAGTGTATTACTCCTGCTGTGTTATGTCTATTTGAGGCCCATTTAATGCAATTTTACTGTCCAAGCCCAATTGATCCGGACATAACTGAAATAAAAAAGTTATTTAGAGAAGCAGGTAAATGTTACGTAAAACCAGAAGCATGCCATCAAGAATTTCAGTTCCTACTAACCTACCCAAAAATGCTGGAGGGATCTTTCAGCCTTTTTTACCAAACTATCAATTCTGGCTTAGGTTTCTGACCAGAAATCGATGACAGCCGTTAATTCAAATAACAGTTTCAACAGCAGTTTAGAGATGTGATTTTAACTCCTCACTGCCCATACATCTTTTGCTAGCAGAATGTGCAAAGGAGGAACTTCTCTCTTCAGACAGTAGGGATTCATATTTGGTCGATATGCTTACAGACTGGCATAAGGGGTTATCTTTTTTTCCTTTAAGCCAAAGCAATAAATAAAAATGCCTATACAATATACATGGGCAACCACTATTCTAGGAGCTGGAGAAAAGAAACCGGTACAATGGCAAATGGAAGGGCCTGTAAAAGGTCCCAAAGGTCCCAAGAGAGGAGTGTAGTATATCCTTGGAGAATCATCAGCTAATTTTAGGCTTTGCTGTCATTATTTCTGTAACTCTTTTCCTATAAATCAAATCACCATAAGAAACAGCATGCAAAGTCCAAAGTACAGATTATGTATTATGGGGGTTTTATTACTTGTCAAGTAAAATTCTGAGGATCCTTTAAAAAAGGAGGTTTAAAAAGTCAGCCGTCCTGTGATTCTGTGACTAACCTCCATTACTAACTAAAAGCACACCATTTAATTGCAGAATAAAAACACAGTCCTCTTTTTTAGTATTCAATGCCCCCCACCCCTTTTTTTTTCCTTGAAAGCTGCTGCCATAGAACATCTGCTGTGTTAAAAAATACTGTAAACTGTAAACAGAAAACCGTACAAGTACAGTCGATTTCCCTCACCACACTCACTGGTAGCAGTCAAATATTTCAAAAGTAAGTGGTCATATGGCTTAGTTTTCTGTATTTTAAGGAAGCCAGTTTAAGCTTTATTCAAATAAGGAACTTAACTTAGGGAGTTTGGCAAAGGATTCTTAAACCACTAGTCCTTCTGAAAATATCATCTGATCTTTGGCTCCTTCTATATTTTAATGGCTACTTGCCAGAAATTTAGACAATTGCCCCCTTCACTAGGTTTGTGGCTTATTAAACTCTTTTTCATCCTTCTTGCTCTAACAGGGCAGTGAGGTAACTACTAGTCTATGGGAACACTCAGCTTACCTACATACCCCACAATGGCGAACCGTATGCAACCCTCACCAGGGTTGACTCAAGGCTTTTAAGTCGTCCGTGCAATTGGATATTCCAAGGGAGCCAATGTCATCAAACCTGTTGGCAGAAAAAAGTGTCAGTGAGCACACAGACGACCTCTGATGAAATGGCATCGCAGCTTCTGCTGACACCAAAGATGGGTAATGTGGGACACCCAATTTGGCATATCAAAACTGCTTCTTTTTTTGTCCCCTCACAGTACCTACTAGTCTACATGCCCTTTGCTGCCTTTGGCAATTCTCTGTTTTGCCTTGCCCTAGAGCTAGCATCACTCCTCAGATGTCTTTTAGAGACTGAAAATCCGAAGAAGTGTCTATCTCTAAACCTCTGTTTTCCTTTTTCTATTAAGAAAGTCTTTGATCCTGATAGGTGTTTGGGAAGAAGTGAGATGCAGGTTGTTAAAAAAAACACTTATGGCTGGAGATATTGTGATTTATAAGCTCTATGGCCAAAGGACTTTCTTCTTTGCATTCCTTTTCATTTTGATATCATTCTTTGAATACATCCTACCCAGAAGGTCTATGTCATTTCTGCTGTCACCTCCTGGGTTTCTGATCTACAGCCCCTGTTACCAACACAGCTCACAAGGGCAATAGTTTACAGGCCTTGAAACAGAAACTTCCTATACACTTGGACATGCCATTGCCATTGCTTGTGTGGTAAAGAGGGAACCTTTTGGAACTATCAGTTGAAGTTTTTATTTGGCCAGTAAAAACCCATGTTTTCACTTTCATTTCTCTTATGTAGCAACACAGACCAAATATCTTTGGATTATTTTTTTTTTTCCCCCAAGGAGCGTTCTAGCTATGTTTCTCATTCGTTTTGTTGTTTAACTGAGTAATTTAAAGAAGTTTATTTACTTATTACATGACATGGTCTAATCATGTCTGTGGGCACATTGGGTTAAAAAAGGTTAAAAAAAGCATTAATTTCTCACTATGTGAACTTCACTTCTTTATAAGAGAAAAGAAGAAAAATATGTAACATGAATTGCAACAGAAGAGCAACTGGCCTTAGAAAAAATGTAAGAGGTCATCAGAGGGACACTTTCACATACTTGAAACAACAAAGGATAACTCTTCCAAGCATTCTGTCTGCTCTTCAAAATAAAATTCATATGATCAGACATCCATGCATGCTGTGGTATGTGTCCTTTGCACATTTTTGTCAGCCTCATCAACTAAGTAGCTTGCTCAATAAAGACCAACCAAAAAAAAAAAAAAAAGAAAAATCCCTTATGCTCCTGATAAGGGTGTTACATTACTGATATTTGCAGCAACATTGCACCAGGTTGAGATCTTGTCAGAGCTCACAAAACTAGCTGAGCCAGGTCTTATTGGCAGGGAGATGGCAAGCTTCCAGCAGCTCCCAGGTGCTGCAGAGTTCAGCAGTGATTAAAGACGTGCCACTCTTCCTCACCGAGCCGAGACCATGGCAGCTTGTAGAGTCCCAGAACTAGGCTAGGAATAAAATGTCAGCGTTTGGACTCAACGCAAAACCGAAGTCCTGGCTACATATGGTCATTAAAAACACCTTTGAGCCCTCAGAAGACATAGTCCAGTAACTCCTGGGCAGTTGCCACTAGGGTTTACTCCCTCATCTGACTGACCCGCAACCTCCCGTGAATGGGGTGGTCTGGTCTTGTGGACAGGGCTGGTGGGTGGGAGCTCTGCCTTCATGCACGGCTTTCATCCTCTGCATGCCCAATGTGATGGTGTCCTCTTCATCTTTCAGGCTTCCTAGAGAACCCCAGCAATGAGAGCATACAATTAGAGTTTAATGAGGAAAATAGATAACCTCATTACTTAGAAGCGGAGCCACACAGGAGTTTTGTGGATTATCCTGAACTTTTTCATATAAAACCTATTTACCATTCCACAGAATCACTTCAGTACTGACCCCCTCTTTACAAATACGACCATTAGTTTTTTCAGAGAG
The DNA here is from genome assembly GCA_027574665.1 of Rhynochetos jubatus. NCBI lineage: Eukaryota > Metazoa > Chordata > Aves > Eurypygiformes > Rhynochetidae > Rhynochetos > Rhynochetos jubatus. The sequence continues at coordinate 57,018,723 of CM050649.1, read as the reverse complement.
TTTTTTAGAATATGTGAAGTTAATTGTCCTTTGAGCATGTCAGAGTTCCTACACCCTGAAGATTGGACCTAAAACATCACAAATCAACTGGTAGAACAGCATGTACAGTTTGCATTGATGTAAATAACTACTCAGTATTCACCGTCATAGGAAACCAAGTATTTTTTACATCCTAACTGCCAGACTGGATAACCGAATAGTGTACGTATGTCCAGCTCTATAGTTACCGCATGGAAAGCAAAGCTTGAGAAATGGTAAATGTTCTGAGTTCTCTAAATTACCTAAAGCAGCCTTTTAGTAACTCTAAGATGGTTATAGTCTCACCAACTGCATTACAACCAATACTGTATAGCAAATTGAAAAGTTGGTATTTGGCAGTTCACAGTGCGATACAGTTCAAATTTTCTGGTCCTACTGGATTTTGGATAGCACAACAAAGCTGTCACTGGTTTTGGAATACATATGTTGCTCATTCAGAGCTCCAGGTCAGTATATATTAAGCAGAAGAGAGGAAAGCTTTGTGGACTGGCTGCACTGTTGGAAAAAAATATTTAAAAGAGCAGCTCTTCAGAGCTATCCAGATGTTTGAGATGCTACAAAATATGCGATGGAGGTCAAGTAGTCAGCAAAGTGATTCTGAAATGGTCAAAGGTATAAAAATAAAAAAGAAGAATCTGTCACCATGATCTATCTGCACTTCACCATCTGGGTATCACCACTGAATTCACAGACTGTTGCTAGAAAGTCTAGGAGTAATGTGATAAAATAAAAAAAAGAAATGAAGGTTTGGATTGGAATACAAATAATTTTTTTTCAGTTATTTTGAAGCTGACATGGAACAAATTGCTACCTGCATTCTCTTCAGTCTTACCAATAGCAAACTCATAAAAGAAAAAAATTGTAAAGAAACCTAAGTGAAGTAGAGCTCCTGCCCTTGATGGGAACACTAGGAATCACTCTACTTCTGTTCCACAGGGTCCGATTAAAAATTTTTGAAATTCTATTTAACAGTTTCAGTGTTTTGAAAAAGTTGCTACCCTCAGTTCCTTTCAATAGACAGAAACAGAGATCTCCAGAGAATCATTCATCCCATACTAACATAGGCATCTAAGATAGGTCAGCAAATAGTCTTCTGAAGATGATTCTATTAACTATAAGGGGAGAGTAGACTTAGATATCTAACTTCTAGAGGTCTGTAATTAAAGAAGATGATTTTCATCCATCAGGCTACTTTTAGACAACATATACTCTTTTTTTCTCTCCACCATGATATAAAATCTCACTTTTATTTCAATTAGGAAAATACACTACAACCCTGTTAATTTTATAATCCTGTGTATAGTAAGATGGACTTTATTCTTATTCAAATTATACTGAGTTTTAAGTTAAACTGTGGTCTACAAAATAAGCTGTATTTGAAGGTCTTTCCTTTTTTCCCCCCGAAAAAAGGCAGAAATGCCAGAGTGCTACAGGGGCATTGCTTGCTGTGTATTTCCAGATGTAAGCCAAAGAAAAAGTGTCTGAAAACTCATTAAAAACACTGTACTTGTCAGATTTTCAGCTCAGGTTCAGAGATTTCCAGTTCATGTAGAATTCAAAGAATCATTTAAACATTAGGATGCTTATCCAAACTAAATTGAAATTTCAGCTTCTTGAGACTCATCTGTTGTTGATGATAATGATGCCGTGAAGAAAAACCCAATTATCCTGCTAGAGATGAAATAGTGTGAATAACAGTAGTAAAACCGTCACTTACAGAATTCACAGGGATGCAAAACTATGAGCTACCAGGGAGATGAGCGAGGAACGCAGGAGACATTTCCCATTATTCGTACTAGAAATTATGCTCTGCTCCTTGCTGAAAACATGCCCCTACAGTACAATCTGCAGAAAGTCAGATACTGCTCAGTCCAAACAGCTGCATGTGTCAGTGCAAATTGCTCATCCAGCAGTGATACCTCACTCGTTTCATGCTCCTCACCCTTTCCTCTGCATCACTCCTTTGTTGTGAACCTTTCTGTCTGAGATGTTAGTTTTAAAGCCAGCGTGGGATTAACTACTTAATGCTCCCCTTTCAAGCCTGCCTTCTCTTTATCTCTATCCAGCCGAGCTCCACGCCAGGATGCACCAACCCTTCCCCGAGGACAGCAGCAACTCCCTGTAGCCTGTTTGCATAAGAGCTCACTTCTCTTTCTAACGTGGCCACAGTAACAAGAGGGGCCACATTGTATCCAGAAATAAAACAGATTAATCCTAAACCTAAATAATCCTAAATAATAATTCCTTTTTTTTTAACCACATGTTTAACTGTTTCTAAGGAGGCTAAAATAGCTAGTCATTTGTTTATACGTGATTCCTGTTTAAAGAACAGTCTTCAGCTGGGTTTATTAAGGGTTTGGGTGGGGTTTTTTGGTTGTTGGTTCTTTTGTGTGTGTGTTGTTTTGTTTTTTGGGGGTTTTCCTCCCAGTTTGAACAAATATATTCAGGGGAAAAAAAAAAAAAAAAAAGAAATCAGAAAACTAGACAACTATTTTCTAGTCCCCTTAAAGCCCCCATATCTAGAGTTTTCTCTCAGTCTGCCCACTGGTTCTCCGACCAACCATTACTCAAAGGTATGTTCACCTTCTTTCAGGGAACTGTTATTACCATTATTATTATTCCATGAAAACCGACATCTGCTTTCTTTCACGATTAACCAGCTAACTGGCACTTTCTAAGAGGAGGCTTTTCCCCATGCTTTCCCCCTGTATTTTTAGTCTCTGCACAATACATTGATTTACTCATGTTTCTGGTGTCCCAGGCATTTCTGACTGCTTCCCTTCAAGCTACACTGTAATAAAACAGGACAGATGCTTCAGTATTGTCTCCTTAAAATAGAGTAAGACCTTAATATGGATGCCATTTCCAAGTTAAATTCACTTCTCTGAACTCTATAACCTAAGTCTCTAGTAATCTAAGTCTCTGTAAACCGGTCATCTACATTCTGTATAGTCAAGAGGGATAGGAACTTCCAGAAGGTAATTTATCCCCTTCTAAGACAGGTGCTCAAGACAGGCATCTGCAGGAGATACTTGGTCTGATCTCATTCATTGAGTAAACAGAGAACCTTGACAAACTGGCTTAAACTTGACATGATCATTCGACAGGCTCAAGTTGAGATTTACCCAGTGTTTAAATACAGTTAAGAACTTCTAGTCTTAAAAAAACCCAACTGTTTTCAGATAATCTGAAATCATCTTCAAGTGAAATGAGGAGTGCTGGATCATTTATCACATTTTTAAATGAAAATGAATGCAATCACTGAGGAATGAGTTCCCAGTGATTACAGAATTTTGTTTCCTTTTCTGTGTCCTTTTAGAAAGATAATTGCTCAGGCATTGGAACAATGATTTAGTACTATCTTTGATTGTGCATTGCCCAATGATACACTGCTTATATACATAAGAAATAAATACATATATTTATTATGGTGATATGGTGTTGCTAAGTACTGCTCAAGCTTCATGTCTTGCTGAGAAGGGAGAGAAGGAGAAAAGGAAGAGTTGTTTTATCTCACTCTTAAATCTACTTCTATATACAAATTTTATCCTTTCTTAGATAAATTTTCAAGTGTTATCTTTCCCAAAATTTGGAACAGCAAAAATTCAAAAGCAATGTTTCACATGATACATGTAGAGATATCAAGATTAGTGATAAATATCAATTTACCTAAAAATAGCATCCTGCTGAAGCATTAATATAGTTATGTTGAACAAGAAAATATCAGTAGATTTGGGAATTAAAACTTGGATTAAATTCCATAAGCTTGTTCTAAACATAAGCTTATTTCTAATTTTTCAGAATTACATAAAGTTGTACAGATGAGAAGTGATGTGAGTGGAGTGATTTTCATTTGCCATATGCATTTACTGGATCTGGTTTTCCTGATGGCTTCCCCCTTCTGCCTCTTACTCTAGACCTAGAGCAGGTGCTGCTTACCCATATGCCATGTAAAATAGAGGTACTTTGACAGCAGGATCCCATTTATGCACTGTACTTTCTGTGCCTTCCTATGACACTGTAAGAACATTTCCTTATCTCCATCCCTGTTGCCTTTTGACATGGGTATGCAAGAATATTGCTAAGAGAAGGAAAATTTCTCCTAGGTGTAACTTTTGGACTTCCTGACTAAAGGGATATTTTTACTTTCAGATAGGCAAGCAGTGAAATATGTCCTTTTTTCCTCATCTTCCCTTGGAAAGGAATACAGTGGTTTTGGGATGCAGTTTTCAAAAGTGTAACTAACTCTTGCATTTCACAACTGAATCATTGTAGTACATCATGGAAATACTGAGGGAAGTCTTGCTCCTTTAATAAAATATGCTGTGGCTCATGCCAGTGATCTGTATATAGAGCATAACATGAGGAAAACGATTTTGGAATTAATCTGACATTGTAAGTGGAAGCATTCAGAACTCAACAGGACAACAGATGCCTCCAGTTTTCTCCCCAAAATGTTTTCTGCATTTTTAACTAGTAGGGAGATGTTTTCTGAGTTAGTGCTTTATTCCAGGGAAAACTTGTTTATGATGAACCAACCTAAAGATCATGAAGTCTCAGACCACTGTAACCATGTTTGTTATCCATATGTAGCAATTTGGGCTTTCTGCTACTCAGAGATAAAAGAGCATTTTTATCAGCTTGTGTGCAGGATCTGTGAAGCATACAGGAAAATTCCCCGGTCACAACATTATTTACTTAGTGTTGCAAGTGGAGTCCCCTGGCAGCAAAAAAGAGCTGTGTTATGACATGTTCTTAATATTCCTCTCTTCTCATTCTTGTTATGTCCCCCGCAGCGTGATGGGGGAAGCTCTCATACCCTTTCTGGGAAATAAGCACGCCTGTGTGCCTCCCCAGAGTGTCCTTACACTAATGGCCACAGCATGGGGAACAAATAGGAAGAATTAGGGGTGTGGATGCTATTGCAGGGCTGTGATCTCATTGGGATCACAGAAACGTAGTGGGATTGTTGACACAACTGGAGTGTTGTGATGTATGGTACAGGCTCTTCAGAAAGGATGACGGGAAGGGTGAATCATGCTGCAGCCCAGAAGCCTGGACCTCTGCTGTGGGATGGGTCGTGAGGGAGCTGAGAACCTGTGGGTCAGGGCCAGGGGGCAAACCAACATGGGTGATGTTGTGGATGTCTGCTACAGACTGCCTGCCTGGGAGGAAGTGGGTGAGGTCTTCTTCAGACAACTGAAAAAAGCCTCACGTTCACTGGCCCTGGTCCTCTTGGGGGAACCTAAACCACAGCGGTATCTGCAGGTGTGCACTGACAGCAGTTGATTGAGAAGCTGATGATGGGAGGTGCTTTGCTCATGTCATACTTACAAACAAGGAAGGGCTGGTTTGGGGATGTGAAGGCTGAGAGCAACCTTGGTTGCCGTGACCATAAAGGTAGAGTTCAGGAGCTTGAGGGGAGAGAACAAGACCAAAACCAGCAGAGCAGGCTTTGATGTTTTTCAGAGATCTTCTTTGAATAATCCCATGTGACACATCCCTGGAGAGAAGAGAGGTCCAAGAGAGGTGGGTGATTCTCAGGCATCAACTTTTCCATGCTCAAGAATGGCCCATTCTAATGATCAGGAAATCAAGTAAAGGCAGTAGGTGGCCTGCATAGGTAAACAAGGAGATCCTGGCTCAACTCAGACATGAAATGGAAAGGTACAGGATGGGGAAGCAGGGTCAAGTGACCAGAAGGAATACAGAGACACAGTATGAGCATGCAGCGATCGGGTCAGGAAAGACAAAGCACACCTGGAGTTGAATTTGGCAAGCAACATGAAAAACAACAAGAAGGGCTTCTTACAAATACATCAGCAAGAAAATAAAAACTAGAGAAAATGTGGGCCTGCTACTGAATGGGGTCAGGGATGTGGTGACAAAGAAAGTAGAGGAGGCTGAGGTACTCAATGCCTTCTTCCCTTCAGGCACCAATTGAAATACAGGAAACTCTGCTTAAACAAAAGAAAAAACTTTTTTTACTCTGAGGTTGGTCAAACACTGGCTGCTCACAGAGGTTGTATAGTCTTCATCCTTGGAGATATTCAAAACTTGACTGCCTACAGTCCTGAGCAGCCTTGTTGACCTTATTTTGAACAGTAGGGTTTGACTAGATGCTCTCCAGATGTGCTTTCCAACCTTACTGATTCTGTGATGCTGTGATTCTGTTGTTTAAAATTTTGCTTTCATTGTGGTCAACTGCTGTTCATGACTCTTACGAGTTGGTGAGGCATTCAGTCCTTTTCTATGTGGAGAAAGAATGGGAGAGGACAATGATGAAAACCTATAAGCCAAGTCAGAGGAATTTTGGGAAGAGACAGACTCAGCCCAGGTGAAGCTAAACTATACTTCAATGACAGTTAAAAGAAAACTCATCAAATATCAACAGTCTTACAGTTTCCTACAGAAAGCCGAGTAGGGGATAGGGACAGGAATTTTAGCTAAAGAGAAAAATCAATGAAACCTTGCATTCATGTGGCATTACCCATGGATCTGAGCAGGTTTCATTCTAACTTGGGACCTAGCAGACAGAGGGTGAAACTTACGGAATAAGAGACTTACCATCCATTGGGACAGAAAGCGATCCATGTGGTCGGTATTTTAGATGATTTCTCATAATTTCCCCCAGTGCCTTTATATAGATATTGAAAAGGAAGAGTGATCGATGTAGAACCTGGAGGGTCTTCATATCTTTGGCAAGGAAGACAAAGCAGGCCATCAGTCCTCCGACTGCATTTTGTACAGTGGATGTTTTCCAGCTCAGTGCTTAACCATTATTTTCCTTAAGGTAAAATAACTGTTCAGCATAGTGAATATATTGAATGTTGTAGAAAGACAGAGGAATCTTTAAATGGACAAGAGTAGATCATCCATCACTGCAGCCAATGGTGTGTGTATTCCAAATCCTGGCCTGAAATTTGACTGGAAGGAGTCCATGAGTCAGGTGGTGAATAAGCTGGTTGTGCACAAACACAAATCAAAAGTGGTGGGAGTGCAGAGGTGATAGAAGAATGGTAAATAGCATCTAAAAAAGTTTTAAAAATTTGCATTACTAAGTCCGCATTCTCAAAGTGCTCATTTTTTTTCTATTTTTTTTAATACAGAACTTGATGTCTACTGATGCCTGGGGCCAGATAATTATGGAGAGAATCTGGCATTCAAAATATAAAGAACATATCTCCATTTTGTAAAGTTTTTGACTAGGCACAGTGGAAAATTGTAAATATATTCAATAAAAAATACATATACTTTAGCATTTCCTTGATCCTGCAAGAGTTTACAGGCTTCAGTATGAAAAGAGGGTGTAAAAGACTTACTTGGACTACAAAGCTTTAAAAAGGGTTTTTTTATGTTTGTTGCAGAGATAACCACTTCTGTTTCATGTAAGTATATATACCTGCATGCATACACACACATATATACATACACACACATGTATGAAGGTGTGTATGTGTAATATCACAGTTAGGTGATATTACAGTAAGGAGCCATGATCAGTGCACCACAAAGGCATAAAGGTATGCTGCTAATTGCTTTTTTGAAGGTGATGGAAAAGAAACAGAAATGGTAATACTAATCAGACAGATGATTCAAAACATATCAGAAAAATAATACTAAGGAAAGATCAAAACTTTGCAAAAAGAACATTACAGAGCTCTGGGACTCTCAAGGCCTCCACTGCCTCTTGGGAAACTATCAGGAATGACCAGTCTGATCCATGTTTGAGTATGTCAAATGAGTAAGCCAGCTTTGTTGTCTATATTCACAGTATATTTTTTAAGCTCAAGTAGAATCAGAAAACTTAAAGGACCACAGAAATATATCCTCCAAAACAGATTTAGGAGTTTCTAGATTTCAAAATTGTTATCAGCAGCAATATCCACCATGCTACAAATCCTGATTTCAACCACTGCATTCCTTACTTTCTGACCTACTGTGGCCAGAACTAGCTGGTAAATTCATCTTGCAGTCATAGATATGTAGAGTTCTTGAAACTAATAAACTGATCTCCATAATATACATCTAATACACTGAATGCTCTTACCAGTTTTTCAGCATAAAGCATCACACCTTTCATCCTTTGAGATTTATCTTATGCTACTATTAGATTATTAAATCTATAGAGATTAAATATCTGATACAAACTAATGCCAGAATTTGCCAAAGGATGAATCAATGAAGGAACTAATTGGAATTGCTAGAGTAGCTACTTTGCTGTCTCTACACTAAAATTAATCCAAACCCTAGCTCAAACCCACAATCTTAGAATAAAATAAAACAATTGTGTAGTGAGTGCACTCTTATCCCTGTTACAGCAATCTCATTACAGTGCTCTTTTAGGTGGCATTTATTTAAATTATTTGACAGTAAATATGAGGAGGGTTAATGGATAGAAGCATTCACAAGGAATTCTCTCATAATATTCCTCTCCTTTGATGTCTGCCTTTATCTGGTGAAATTAGAATTTCACTTTTAATATTATTTTAATTAATTTAGAGAAAGCTCTTTGGTGTAGTATAATATAGTTAGAATTCACTCAATGTTACAATGCTAAACTTTATTCTGAAGAGTATTATATTTTCAGTGCTTTTAAATCAAGTCAGTCTAAAACAAATCTGCAATGAAACATCTGTCTAATCATGTTCTTATAGTTACAGAGAGAAAAATACAAATAATCCCCATGGCTCCCCATTGCTTTTCTAACAAACTATACTAAAAAAGAAAAGAAACTTTACAGAAAGCTAGTTTTAATAGGATTTTGGAAATTTTGGCATTCTTACTAGGACAATTGACTGTTAAAACCAACTACTGAAACTGTGCATTGTTCACTAAACATGTATTTCATTTCAATAGGATGGTGTGAAAAATATCAGCCATGGAAAAAACAGTCAGAGTCTACTGAGATCTTATTACAATGTCAAAACAAAACATCTTCCATGTAAATAATGTTAGCATAAAAATATAAATTATGACATAGGAGTGAATGGAAAAAACTCTTAATCAACTAATAGAGAAATCTGGATTTCTTTGTCTCTGTTGTAGCAGCATATAGTTTTAATAACAGCTATTTCTATCCTTAAATTGGCATGCAATTACCAGTTCACTGCTTCTGGAACAAATAAACTCCAGAAGATTACCTGTGATATTTGAAATCCACACTGGGTATTTTACGAGGCAGACTGGCTTGGATCCTTCAGCTCAAAAGTCTTATTTTATTCTTGCAAGTTGCAGCACAATTCAGTAATCGGGGTGATAAAAGGAGTGAAATCTCATTTTCCTGAATGCTTTTACTGTTTATACTGCATAAAGAAGGTGTGTTTTGACACTAAATTTTAAACTGGAAGGTTTACATATAGGTGTCAAGGATGTCTGCATGGGACCATGGCAGCATATGTTCCTGTTGGTCATCCTTGCATACATCAGACGTGCAACCAATTTAGGCTGCCTACAAACTCATAAAATCTGCAGACAAAATTACTGGAGTCCCAAAATCAATTACAGTATAACAGCATCATTCTTCTCCATTTTAAAAAACTTCTGGCCTACCTTTACTCTTCCCATTTTGTTGAGATAAGTCTTACACTATAACATCCTCAACACCTCAAAACCTACCATCATCATTAAAACAAATATGAAAAATCTGTTTCTTATTGCTTCCTTGAATTGCTGGATTTCTGTCCATCTCAGTGGCCTAAAATTTCGGGCTGACAGATTCCAAAGCTTGCATAGTGATTGCTGATGATGTAATACGAATAACTTAAAACTAGAAAAAGAATGCCATATCTCAAATAGGGTGTAAAATTGTGTAAAATGTTTGTGTCTAGTTCCGGCAAACTTTGAGATATCAGACTATATTACTGCATTACTCTGATTTATAGACAAGCCATTGCTGATATTAGGGGGGCTTTAAACTTGTATGAATACTCTTTTCCCTGTCATCCCAAGGACTCTGCTTTGTAACTAGGCAACCATGCTACAGAGAGCAGCATTATAGTATAATATTTTTAATTGTCTAAAAATGCTACAGTTATTTATCCACATTGTTCTCTAAAATGCTGCATAAGCAAACAAGTCACTGGTTTATGCCTTTGGACGATATGGTCTATATCTACTACATTTACCTATATTGTGGGTGATGTTCATAGCTTACCTCTGCCTTCAATCCTCGTTAGCAATCACCAGTCATTTCTTGTTCCACTTTGTGGGACTAGATCCAAGCCAAAAATACAAACAGTTGTTCTTCTGCCCCAGTGAGTCTTTTGTGCAGGATACTGCGGAGCTCAGCTTGGTCATCACTCCTTTTCATCTAAGAGGTCAGGAGTGTTTTGAGCTGTATTTGCACCACTGGGCTAATGACCCTTGGTGATTTCTCTTCTAAACGCTATTAAGGACTCTCCGTTTTCTCACCGAGTGGGCCAAAATTGGGATTTCAGTGAGAATTTCTGAACCGCATTTGTCGCAAAAGATAGAGAAAAGATACTGGCAGGCTGCTAATAATAGAATTTTTATCTGTGCCTCTACCTTACAAATTTCATTATCAAGCAGTCAAACAAAAATTGTAGATGATCAGTCAGTAGCAGAGGATAGCAGACGTTTGTAGCTGATGTCTCAAGTGGAAAGTGCAGAATGGGATGAACCTGGATGTATGGAATGAACATGCCATAAATGTAAGCTTAAAGTTACCCCTGGCTTTGTTACCTCTTCATCGGATTAGACCAATATAAATCTCTCCAAGCTAATGCTCGTTTGCTACCCAGAAGCCTCCACTGGGGAAGTATGGCTGCCCACTTAGTTCTGCAGATGGACTTGGGAAGAGTGGTTCATCTTTCCACTGTGCACTCTTATGTGAAGAGTCTGTCTCTAGATTAAATTTAAAATGTTATTTTTGACATAAAAAAATAATTGAATGAACAAACTCTGGTGACATGACCCTTAATTAGAAGAGAATCAAGATAATACAGAATTACAATTACATTCACTACATACTTTGCAAGGGATATTAAGCCTTGTGCTCCGGGGTTTAAGTCCATCTTTGTTCAGGTGCAGGGATGAGACTTGCATGCGTGTTTTTGTGTATGCGTACAGACTGCCCCCCATTTGCTGTTATGTAGTGCCTCTGAAATGTAACATTGGAATGGCCAGGGAGAGGTTGCTGGATCTGGAGTCTAATCCAGCAATTGCTGATTGCACAGGCTTCCCCAGTTCCTCTGCTTTTAAAGCAGAGGTATTAGCAGTGTTATTACAAGAGTCTTCACTCCCCACCAGGTAAGATCAATGTAATGTAGTGATGAAATTTCTAGCAGCTACTGGACATTAGTCCCTGTTAAGCTTCTGCCACTATTTTTATGGAGGAACTTTCTTGTTTGTAGCGCTGACAAAACATTAGTTTGCATAGAAGTATTGCATAGGCACTGTGTTAACCAACACACAGCAATAACATTACAAAGAAAGTAACAAATGGACAGTTGTCCAAGAAGCCAATTTACTGTGGTAAGAAGAGATAGATGAGTGCACAGATATTTGTACTAGATGCATAAGGCAGATTTAGTTGAATTCATAATGGAGTTTCAGGAAATACGTTATTTACTTCTTTACACTCTATATGTATTCATTTAGAAGATTGGCTGGTAGATACCAGAAAACTAACCCACTGTGTTTCCTAACGTACTGAAAGGGAATAAGAACAGTACTTCTTTACTCTGAAAGCGCTCTGAGAATTATCATATATTTGTAAAGCTGGTTAAAATATAGTTTCCTGTATTACTGTATCAAAGGTTGCCAGCTCGCTTGTTTATTTATAATCTCAAAATATTCTGTGGGGTTTTTCCTTACAGTCTTAATTTCTTGATAAATGTGACTGCCTGAAAGCTCTGATATCACTAAATGCAAGCTTACAGCACTGAGGTTTGCAGTTGAAATCTTGAGAGCACTAACTGAGAGGTCTCTAAAAGATTAGAGACCAGAAAAGAAACAAATTACAATGTTCAACTTTTTAAAATCCTGGTTTAAAGTCAGTCTCATGATGCAGTGGGCTCTGATCCATCATTTCTGAATGTTTGAGCTGATAAGATCTGCATGCTGCAGTGTATAGACACAAAGAAACTGAATTAATAGTTTGTACCTAAACTTCCTTTATTGTAGGCTTCCCTTCACATACATTTCCTGTTTCATTTGGTGGATATTTTTCTTGAACCGGATCATTGGATCATAAACTCTTCAGGTCAGAGATCTTAGCAATCTCTGCAGTCTTTTGACCACATACTCTTTCCATGCTCCAATTACAATGTGAGTTATAATGTAAGTAATAGCCTTAATAAATTTGCCAGAGCTCCTTAGGAGCTCTTTCATCTGTATTTAGCTTTCCATTTAAAACTATATCTCCATTTAAATAAGGCAAGATGCTTTGATTTGAATTCAGTGAAAATCATTCCAGTTTGCCCAGATAGGTCTAGATTCCAAAAGACTGCAGTCTTATTACACTGTATCACCTTTGCAAACAGGGTTTCAATTATTTTAATGCTAACAAGAATGGAAAGGTGAAGAAAACTGTATCAATACAAAGAGGACTGGACCAAAATGGATACAATGCTTACAAAGGTGTAACAGCAAACCAGAATGCTAAGAGTGCAGTGCTAACCGAGTGCCAAGAGATTGGGAATCTCTGATGGCAGGATATGCTGGTTTAAGCCGTACTGAGGGATGAGGGCAAAATTTCATAGGATGGTGTGTACCAACAGCCGAGTGGGGATTCAGTTGTGGAAGGCCCTGTATTTCATCTAACAGGTGCTTCTCTCAACACAGCATGCAAGATCTCTGCTCCTCTTGTTTTACTCTTCAGCTGACTGTCAAACTGATGGATGGTGCAAGCTTACCTCAGCGTAGACACTACCTGAGACAAGCAATTTAGGAGCACAACCAGTGTTGGAGAGATGAAGATCCACCCCACCCCCCTCCCACTAAAAAAAACCCCAACACCAACAACCCAAACAATGTCAGACCCTAGATGGACAGAACTGCCATCAGTAAATGCTTGTCAGTCTACACTGACTTTACAGGGACTGAGGGAGAACTACAGTTGTAAGATGACTTTCAGGTAGGTGGAGTTTGTTCCTCACAAAGTAGGTGGCAAACACCTCGAGCAGGAAGTTGATGTGGGTAGCTGTGACCCCTCCTGTGTGCTTCTAATTCCTCTTTGTACTGCAATGGTTCTTTGACAATGGGGCCATTCATCTGACAGAGACACAAGAGGAATGGGCCCTGGAAGATGACCAACATTAATGAGTAGCCTGATGGTTAACCAGAAAAATTATTCAAGTGGATGGTCTGATACAATTAAAGATATATTTTTAGGATTTTATGTTTAAAAAAAACCCAATCTTTTGACATGTTTTTAAACTATACCAAATCAATTTAATCCCGAGGCAGTGTTAAACCAGATGTCATACATCTCTCACAGATGTGTTTCTTTAGGGAGTCTTAAACTGTGACACTTGGTACTCAGTCTGGGGCAGACTTAGCTTGGAATTTCATGGGCATCTGATTTATTTCTCCAAAGCATGTGTTGTGCTCTTTTTAGGAAGAGGGGCCTCTTGGAGGAAGGGAAGACTGTTCCTTCTCTTAGGGCTACTGAGAGTCATCAAAAAGACAAGGCTCAAGGGACTGCAGAATTGAGTGAGCAAGAAAGTTACAGCAGGGGGCCTGGAGATCATGCATGGTTTGAAAGGCCAGGGAGGATGAGAGAGCAGTCCAGCAGGCTTTAGAGTTGAAGGGGAGAATTTCTTGAGGACTAGAGCAGACAAAGCAGAATTTGCTACCATTCAACAAGCTGTTAAGCTAGCTGCAATCATGGACTACCCTTCAAAATACACTGGACTTGGAAAAACTCTGTAGAAAATTTAATTTCTCTTTATGTCTTCTTTGATCTCCCTTTTAAAAACCCTAAGTTTTAGGTTTTAATTTTCTTTGGGGAACCCACAGTAGAAGCCCTTGGCACCTCCACCTCAATGATTTGACCAAACAGGGATCCTGTCCTGAATGTATGGCTAATTCTTGGATCCATATGACTAGAGACTTGACACATATTTTGAAAGAAAGACTTTCCAGATAAACACAAAGATGGGTTGACCAAGTTGTAAAAAGCACTTTCCATACAATAATGGAACAACACATTACATATGCAAAAACTTGTTGAATGATAAAAATCTCTTGGAGATCTGCTTTCTATTGCATGCTTGTCTATATTCCCTGACTAATATTCTTAATTGTCAGAGCAACAGATTATCCTCATTCAGTGTCTTGAACTGAAAAAAACAAGAATCATCACACAACCTCTGTTAGTATCAGCCGCTCTGTAAACTGTAAAAGGATTTGAGGTTGGTTGTGAATATGAGAAAGAAGTTAATTAAAAAAAATATTAAAAGATAAAACTTTTAAATAAAAATAAACATAGAATGTAATTATTAGAAATGCATATTCAAATTGTACAATATTCGATCTGCAAAATGTACCATCTAAATATTTAAACATTATATACAAAACATAAACAAAATGGGATTGCACATCTAAAGGTTTGACCTAGATGATCCCTAAATCCAGCAGGTTACTCTGCTGTGTCATAAAGTTATCAAACACTACACACTAAGATCCAGACTTTTACAGCTATGTTTATAATTTGCTTTCCCATGCTCTGCCACAAGAAGCAAAGAACATAGTCCTAGTAGGATACATTACCCAATCTTGAGAAACACAGGGCTTGCCCCATCAGATCAATTACCAGTTAAATCCTGTAGCAAAAGGGGCTCTAGCTTTTCAAAAGCAATCTGGAGGGTTTGTTTTTTTTTTTTTGGTTGGTTGGGTTTTGGTGTTTTGGTTTTTTTTTTTTGTTGTTTGTTTGGGGTTTTTTTTTGTTTGTTTTGTTTGTTTTTTGTTTGTTTTGTTTGTTTGTTTTTTATTTTGTTGGGGTTTTTTTCAGGATTTTATCTTTTAATCCTATGGGCAAATACCTCATGGACCAGTAAAACCAAGGTGTTTGTTCACGTAAAGTAACCAAATGCAGATGTGCACTAACCTAACTTTGAAAGAACTGTCCAGAAACAAACCCCAGTATTGGCATATTGAAAACATAGAGTTGTACTAATCTCAGCAGAGAAACACAAGAAGCCTCTAATAGGATATTTATATCACCTTAAAACCACGCATAAAGCACTCATTGGGTTGATTCTAAACTACAGCCACAGTGTATTCCAGGGAAAATAAAGTGAGCAGTTCCTTTCCCTACCCCCTTCCTCACTGCTCCTCTGCAAGAAAGGAGGAAAAATCTCATTTAGATCTGTGTTCCTTGCTGCATGAAGCAGCAAGCTTCTTGGCAGTTTCACTGATACTTCTCTCACTGCTAAGCTTCAAAATCATTCTGAACCTCAGCCATATTATGAGGCCAGCAGTGATTTGAAAATACTGATGCCTGTCATTTACATGGAACGAGTCCTGATTTCTTGGACCCTAGTGAAAATCCATTCACCTGTAACTACTGAAACTGAAGAGGTAGGGCAGGCACTGGGAACTTGTGTATTCATGTAAGACCGTTTTTCCACGGGCTTTGTGGAAATGGTGCTAGGCTTCTTTTTGCAAGAGCTAGGAATAACTGGTAAGTATGTCACTGCTCTTCCATGAAACAGAATCCCTTTTAATTCCTTTCATTATTACATTCGGATGTAAAATGCTTACCAGCAGAAGATCTGGGTGCACATCACAAAATTTAGATCAGAATTAGGCAATCACTTCTGTGACAACCCCCACATAGCACCGAAATAGCTACTCTGAAAAGGAGTGGTATGAGGCAGATGATTAAATGTCAGTGAATTCTAAAGACTGTTTCTACTAGGGTGCACAAAGAAAGTGATCTTGCATTGTGCTCTAAAACGTCCCTACCCTGTCAGCCGATCTGCGCAGACAGATGGTTCTTATGCTGTGCGTTAGCTCTTTGACTCCCTTTTGACTCCAGAAGGTGCGCACGTCCACGCGTGTGATCAAGGTGCGTGATCTGGGCTGGGAGGACCTTCCCCGGGGAATGCTCTGCAGCTGACCTCCTTGCTCTCAGCTGTAGGATGTAGCGTGATGCAAAGGGGTAAGGGTAAGACAGGTCTGAGATAATGAGCATAGAGACAATACAGGTCCTTAAATTTCACCCAGACTGGAACTGGTAGCCGAAGAAGAGAGTACAGGCGTGAAACACGCTTGCCAATGTTTCTTAATGATGTGGGCAAACAGATTTAGGTTAGCAGAAAACACGGCATTAAGTGCCTTCACATGCAGGTTACTCAGGCATAGCATAGGCCACTTGCTGATGGGTATTAGAATGCTAGTTTTCTATTTCCTCCTAACTGAACGCATTAGGCCCGTGCAATGTGGTAAATAAATAGTTCCCTAATTGCACTATTTGCAGAATACCTCTTATTGACTTAAGTGCATTTCTAACAATTGCACACACTTTCCTGAGAAAAATCTGCTAACTTTATGGCGTATTAGTGTCCTTTTCAGCTTTGCAGCTCCCACTGGTCTTTCCATATACCAGATTCCCATGATGATTCTTCTCCGGTAGTTATTGTTAAGCCACATTGGGGATTTAGTTTCTGTTCTAGAAGCACTACATAGCCTAAACAAAATCAAAACCCCCAATGGTTCTCACCAGCGGTCACTTGAATAAACAGAAATACCCTGAACACACAAGACTCCTTATCATGTTAGTCAGCGTGCTGAACAAGTAATTACCTTACTGTATTTTATTCTGCAGATTTTCAGTCTTCTACCTGGAAGAAACAGCATTCTTAATGCAAGCCACATGATATAGTCATGTGTACACACCTTGAATACACACAGTTATTCTGAGAACAAACCCTGATCCACACTGACTGGGGGTTCTGTTGGTGCTGTGGTCAGGAATAGCAGCTGCAGTGCACTGCAACTTGCCTAAGCAAAGAGTAATCACCCACTGTCTGAGACCTTGCATATAATTTATGGGTCTAGATTTATTAAAGCTGCAATTAAGATCAAAAGAATGCATTTTAGTGGATAAAATATGGTGAGTGTGATCTTTAATAATATAGGCTGAAATTTTCAAAACTACGAGCTGAAATTTGGCTCTTCAGATACTCAGGCAATTTTGTACAAGCTGCTTGGTTTTTGGAAGTAACTAGCAATTTCTTTTTCATTTGTGAATGTTAAGTATTACCGACAAGTAGGCCACCTATCTGCAAGTGCCTAAATATGGACTGAGAAAACTAGGTTTTGGCACCCAGATACAAACACCGCGTCTGTGAAGTTTCTATTCATTGTGAAAATTCATTTCTTTTTCCTCCCCTGAGTGTAAGCTATTTTGCTCTTATAAAATTGGTTGGGTGTTTTGGTTTTTTTTTTTTCCTCCCCCCACTCAGATTGTTGCAGATATTTCCCAGGAAAATCCACAGAGAACAGAAGTTTGCAATGTTTCTTGAGTTTCATGATAATGTCCTATTCTGACACAGAAAACAAAACAAACAGACACACAAGCTGTCAAATTTATAAGACCTAACTGAAATAATATTCTGATACTGGCAAATAATAATCAAAACTATTTCTGAATATTTTAAATTTCAGACTACAAAGAAAAATATGTTCCTGATATGTTCCCACTCTGATAGGTTTCTAGTATAACTGACGTCCTTTTTTTGTTTTAATGATGTCTTAATACAAAATAGAATATGCCTCTGATTTTTAAAATTCACCATATATTTGATCATTTGAATCACAACCTTAGAACACCGTAGATAATACTGGGGGACTTCAGTGGTAGTCCTGGTTTTAATATTTTATGCATTTTAAAATGCATACTTTGATCATTTTCTCTAAAGTTGCCACAAAATTTTCAGTCTGCAGACTATTTTGGTTAACGTATGAAAAAAAAAATGGTGACATAATTCACATTTGTCTTGAGTAAACATGGATGAGGTTTTACTTTTCTCTCAATTTTCCCTTTATTGTAAATACATTTTAAACATGCTTGCACATTAACATTTCACAATTCTTTTTTTCTGATTCATCTGCACATATTTTCTTATGATTTGTGAAATCATATTTATTCAAGCAACACTTAAACACATGCTTAACTTTGCAGTTGTTTCAAGTTGTATTTTGGGCTAAGTGATGCCATGAATCTTATAAGCATGTCTTAAAGATTTTCTTGAACTGGGTCTTTTGTCAGTGAAAGAGTCACTCCAGATAACACTGCTCTTTCCATATTGTGCTTTGAATGTTTCATACATATCCATTATGAAAAAGTGAAACCTTTTTTATGGAGATCAGTTTATTTTAAAATAACTAATGCATTGGTATTGTCTTCTTCATTGAAGCAGAAAATGTTACTATGTTCATGTTGCCTAAGGTCCTTTTCCTTATCTTGATATCATCTGCATATTTCAACATATGAAAACATCTGTTTTTTAACATCAGGTTCAATATGCTGTAAGACTTTCCAGTTCATATTAGCAACCAGCAGTTGCTATTAACAGTCTTTTTAACCAACCTGATTGTAGAGGTTTGACTAGGTATGTCTGGCTTCAGCAGAATCATTGTGCCAGTTGTAATATCCTTGCTTATTTTGTCTCATGCAATTCAGTATCCTTTAGGTTTCTAGATTTATTTGTTTCTTAACTGGCAAGAAAGAGAATCTTTGCTGTTTAAATTTTCAACTGTCTGTGATTTAACTTGGCATTTGTACGTGACAGGTCATGCCTACCACACCAAATTATACAGCAAAATTGAAAACATTTAGTGCCCAACAGTCTGCATGGGTCAATTAAAAAAAAAAAAAAAAAGAAGCCTGATAAAACTCTATTTGATAAAGGTGCCAAAAATGATGTGTAGAAGCTTGGTCTAGACATTCAAGGTAAGCAGAAGGATTTCTTGATAACGCTGTAAATGTGGACACAGAAAATCTGTAACAGTCACATTGTTTTTATATGGACTTGTGTACGGATAGTAAGCACCAGCATAAAGAAATGGTTTCTAAAAGATGTGTGTTGAAGCTGCAAGGCTGAAAAAAAAAATGTAACAGTTTATGATACAAGTAGCCTAGAGTACTGCAGAACTTACTCCATGGCGTAGTCATAAGCAACTATCTTTAGAAATAACATTCAGTAAGCACCAGACCACAGTGACAAAGTATCTTCCTTCGAAACTTTGCATCATGTATTAACACCTCATTACTCGATGGATTTTATTATCACATTTCACTAAACATTGTTGCCATTTGGACATGAGTTTATCATCAAGCACTGCAGAAAAATCATGAAACCTTCAGCTGTTATCTCAGTGGGTAAAAAATCATTCAACTTGATGAATTTAAAACCATGTTGAAGGTGAGATGCAGAACTTTTAAATATCTTCTTAAGATCCCAAAACATTAAAAAACACTTTCTCCAGCCTTAAAAAACCCCATGGAGGTGGATTTTTGATTTATGTGAGAGTATAACTTGTGAGACCTCCAGAAGTATCAAAATGAAACCCAGACCTCAGCCGTTTCCTGGGGTTTCATATTATGTCTTTGGTTTAGGATTCTGTCTTAATCTAAATTGTCTAGGTTCCAATTCTGCTCATCTTGTCAGTAATAAAACATATTATTGGTCCAGCTTCATGGCTAAAAGTTTGTGCTGTCTGGTATCAAGGAAAGCCCAAAATATATTCTTCCAGTGGGTATTCAGTGCCTCAGAAAGAAAAATGAAAACCCCTACAGCCTAGGAACACAAACGTAAATGCTTGTTCATTTCATTCATCAAGATATTTACATTGCATCAACATAGTAGTTTCCCTAGGACCAAACCCATCAGGTATTCAAAAAATTAAGTCTTTACAGTGACCTGATTGGTTTTAAAGTTAAGATGGCATAATATTCCTATGTGCGGTACATATATCTGTAACTTCCTTTAGAACAAGGGGGTTGTAAAATGAGACAAAGACTCTCTTCTCTGTAAATGCGTATGAAACTGCCATACTAGATGAAATTAAGGCTTTTACTGTCCCATGGCCTATACTAGGATATCTAGGATTACACAAAACATTAGTATGAAGTGTCCTAATTAGATTACTTTGGACAAAAGCAATAAAAAGGTAATAGTACACGGTAGCAAAGTGGTATTTACTGTGCTATTCTAAAAAAAGCCAGCTAAGGATTCAGCCAGGAATTGATGTCACATTCCTGCTTTAAGATTAAGAACTTCATGTTCAATTATTTTTTGTTCCCAAGATACTAAATACATGTTGTTTTGCTGTCTTAGGCTGTCTGTTCTCATTCAGCATTTACATGTACCTTTGCCACCTTCAAATGGGATTTGTTATTTCATCTAGCTTCAGACATCTGGAAGACCGTCCTCTAGTCAAAGGTAGGGATCTAAGCTTCCTCTCACTGAAGACGACAGAGAAAATAAAGCACCTGCAAAAGGCAATTTATGTCACTTTTTTCTAGAAGGAGATGGTTTGGAGTGAAAGATGCCTGTCTACCACAGAGAGAGGGTATGACTAGCTGAGGTTGGACCCCTAACACTTGGCAGTTAGTGGGAAGAATCCCACTGCAGGAACTAAAAGGTAGAAATGTACTTGCAAGGGTCCAGTCATGTCATTGTCTAGCTGGTGTTCCTGCAAATCAAGATATAATACCAAACCCTGCTTTCAAGGTGCAGATGGTGGCTCCAAAGCCAGTCCAAACCACATACATCAACATTTACTCTTGAAATAGAACAATGCCCACTACCTTGCATCTTTGGGTAGGCAATTTTTAATATTTTCCTATGGCTCTCACATCGTTTTATTTCCAGTTGCTGTGAGACCAGAAGGCAAAGAACCATGAACTGAAGTACTCACTCTCATACCCAGAATCACAGTCCCATGTGTGATTCTCACATAGCAGAGCTCTGAAAAGTTACTAGTGTTTAGCGCAGTTGGAAGAAGCCCACTCATCCAGGTTCTCTGTTCACGTCTACACATCTGCGAGTAAGGCTCCTGTGATACTACTATTAACGCACCTCCTGGACACTGGTTATTCCAGCAGTATCTCCACAGCCATTCTGGGAAATTTATACTGCTGCAATACCTTCTGCCTAGCAAAATAACAATAGAAAATAGCTATAAAAATAGAAATATTTCATCTATCTGTTTGGAATGCCAAAGAAAAAGAAGATAATTTCAGCTTAATTTCAAATTTTAATGACTTCCCATAAAGCCCTATCATTTTGGGTACACACCCTGTGTTTACCATACTGATGTGTTTAGAAATAACAATCTTTTTTATCTCTTAGTCTTTGTTTTGCTAGGCAAAGCACTTTCAGTCTCCTCTCATAGGACCAACTCTTCATTACCTTTAACACCCTTTTAGCATCCTCCTGCACCTGCTCTCTTTTTTCTCAAATGTACTTTTTGCATAAGCTGAGTAGGGCATTTCTGGTCTGATCTTGCACTTTCTGCTTTTCTATATATCTCTACTGGAAATAGCCCAGTCAATACAGCCTAGGATCACCTTTGCTTTTCCACTGAAAGATCCTGTAACCACAGAAATTCTAGTGACCCCATAGAACTGCTTCACTTCTCTGGCTCTCACCACTACGCTTTAAGGCACTGTTATGCGACAAGCCTTGGAGCATGAAGTGCTCAAGACAGGAGCTTTGTTTGATACAGAACATATGTGCTTAATTTTATATATGGTATATCATTTCATCAGCTTCACTTAGCTTTGTAGGATCTTGGCCTATCTCCTCAGTCTATAAATAAATAATGACAGTTTTATAAATAAATCAGTTTCTAACCAGCTGAAACTGTGTTATCTTTGTAACTGTTACCAATCAATAGAGCAGCGTGAATGACAGGCACTGGTTCTGCAGTTTTAAAAAATTGGGTATAACAATAAATAAATATAGTTACACATAAGAACCACATAAATATTTTGATGCACTAGTATAAAATACTTCAGAGTATGCCCAAAACGTTTACATCCACGGTAAGCCAGCAAATGTTTTTCAGCTGGCGGTTCAATGTTCTCCCAGTGTAAATAGAAGATCAATCATTCTTTGTCGTTATTGTTTTAAAGAATGGTTTGAAAGTAAGTGTTCGTACTGCCTGTTCTTTTTGTTCTCTTATCAATACAAGTTTTAATATTAAAAACGTGCATTGTTTTCGTCTGGCTGCTGGATTTCACATGTTGAGCCCTGCTGTCATTTCTGAACTTCTTGGTTGGTGGGAGAGCGCAGGTGCAAGCGTGCAGAAGAGACTGAAACTCTGTACAGGCAGGAAGTAAAGACCGTATCAATCTATTCAGAGAGCGAAAACACAAATAAAAACACTGAGGTGGAGAAAATCCATTCCCATGACAGGAATTATTGTATTGCAGTGCAGAATTTGCGTGAAGATGAATTTGAATTTTGCCTGCCTTCCTGTCCTGCTCAGTCACAGGGAGCTTACGGACAGCTAAAACCCCAGCGTCTCTTTTGAAGCCTGATGCAGGGCAGTAGCGTAAGGCAGCGTGTCTCTGCTGTTCGTGCGTCAGGACGCCTGGACATATTATTTTCCACAAGACGTGATATGAAGAAGTTTAATTACATTGCCACGAACCAGCCTTGCCGTGTCCCTGTCGCAACCAGGACTCCATTCCTCCAAGTGTCTTTTCTGGCAGGGGCTGAGAGGTCACAGGATGACAACGGCCAGGCCCTGCTGCCCACCATTGAGGAGTACCCAGCTGCAGGGCTGAAGGCTGACGGGCCCTTCCCCACCCCGGAGGGAAGCATGGAGCAGCGGGATCGCTGAGAGGAGATTGCCGAGGGGAAGAGAGCTCTGTGTTCCCCAGTTTTTGCTTTGGAGGGGGACCCCGAGCTACTGCCTCCTCGCCAGGCCAGGGGTGCTGCTCGCCGAGCGGGAGGGTGCCGCCTCGCCTCCTGCCCACCTGGGCTGCTCTTCGCCTCCCCCTGTCCTGGGGGAAGCGCAGGCGTGCCCAAAGAGGGCACCCGCTCCGTCCCCACCGCCGCGGCACCGGGAGGCTCTGCGGGGAGCCCCCCTGCCAGCGGGCAGCCAGGCCCCTCGGCTCGGCCCGCTCCCGGCGGCCGCAGCGCCTCTTCGGGCTGGAGCCAGCGGGCGGCGCTCGCCCGGGCCGCCGCCGTCTGCGCTCTCCGCTCCCCCACGGGAGGGGGAGACGTTGCCGGCGAGAGGAGAAACTCCCCCTGCTACACCCTCCACCTTCCCCAGCTCCCCCCTCCAGCCTTCCTCCGCTGGGTACACTGCACAGAGGCAACGGGAGGCGAAGCGCCGCCGCCTCCTCCTCAGCCTCCCGGTGCGCGGCGCGGCCCGGGCCGAGGGCAGCCCCAGCACCCTGCCCGTGCCCCGAGTTACCCCAGGGAGGGGGCAAGGCAGGCAGAGAGCGGGGCGGGGGGAGCGGAGGGGGAGGGCTGCGCGCAGATGAACGCTGCTCCGGCGAGATGCTGCACGCCCAGCTCCCAGCCGGAGGGGGGTAGCAGCCTCTGCCGGCTCCTGCCTGTGCGAGGGCTGTTGCTGCCGCTGGACGCAACCTTCTTTCGACATGGAGCTGCTGCTGCCGCCGCCGCTGCTGGAGTGAGTGAGTGCGACGGGCAGAGCTAGCCGGCTGCATGGATGGATGTGTTTAGCTTTGTGAAGATTGGGAAGCTCTCCGGGTAGGTGTTTGATGCTGCCGCCACCGCTGCTCCGCGACCCGCGGGCGTCCCGAGGCTGCAGGCGCTGGCGACTGCCCGGCGGGTGTGTGGGAAGGGGTGGGGGGCTGCCCGGCGTAGGGGGGGCTGCCCGGCGTGGGGAGCGCCGCCGCCGTGCTCAACTTCCCAGGCAGCGGGGCGAAGGGCCGGGGGTCGGGGTGGGGCGCTGGGCACTCGCTGCCCCGGGCACCAGCCGGGGCCGCTGGCCGGGATGGGTCGTCGCCCTCTGCCTTCCTAAGGGAGAACGAAGGCGTCCCGCGGCGGGCGCTCCTCACCGCCGTCGTACGGGTGAAGGGGCGATCAGAACCGCTCTGAAAATGCAACAGCGGCGACGGGAGCAGGGACCGGGGCGGGGTGCATGCGTGTGTGCGGAGGGGGGAGGGAGACGGGTGCGGTGCGGGTAGCGGTCACCCGCCCGGGAGAGGGGGCGAAGTTCGGAGGGAGCGGGGCACCCGCCTGGCCTGGCCGCGCCGCGCGGCGGGGAAGGGGCTCCCACAGCCCCTCGCTCCGCTCCCGTCCTACGGACCCGCCGGCTCCTCCGGGAGCGGTATTTTTAGAGAAGTGGTGAAATCATCGCCAGATCCTGAGCGCTGCCCCTCTGCCGTGTCACACGGTGATGGGTGCTGGGGCGCGAGTGGATTTGGCGTCTCCCATCCGCTGCCTGCAAGGCATGTACTTCTTGCTTGAGTGGGGGCTGGATTGGGATATTGATCTTTTTTCTTCACTTTCCGAATAAATCTTGCCTTTAGCGGCCTGGGAGTTATGGTCTCTCTCCGTAGACTGTTGCGTTCGCAGCGAGCTGCCAGGCCCGAAGCTGCGCAGATGGATCAGAAAGCACAACAGCCCCTGTTGAAATTAGTTTGATGTGACTGGAAGTAGCCCTTCTCAGTAAAGGGGGAAAGCGTGCTTTATCTCAAAGGTGTAGTATCGAAGTGCTCAAGTCCCAGGATTTTTTCCGGGTTCTGGTGCCGTAATCTTCCTAGAGGATTTAGCTTTGATCGCAGTAACTAGGAGTGTTTCTAATTCTTATGATTCAGTGGTTCCTACACCATAGTTACCGTATCCTTTTCTGTTTATGAAGCACATATGAGGCTGAAAGTGAATGTTGTACAAAAGGGAGGAAGGCCTTGTTAAGGAAATAGGAAAGGTAGCTTGCTCCAGTGACGCTCAGGTAGGGAGGTTGTCAAAATGACAGATGGTCTTTAAAAAACAAATATTGCGTGGCTGGAAGTTAAGAGTGCCACAGGTGCAGGCGTAGCCTTTATCCCCCCAAATTCCCACCATTGCACCTGGCTGTGATTACAGCTGTGCTTGTGGCGATGCCAGCACAGAACAGCTGCTATCATTCAAGCACATCATTGTCTCATCCTGCTCACGGCAGTTTACACGATGTGACTGCTACGACGCTAGCGGCCCACTCAGCTTTCCTTGGGTCACGTTTCCAGCTCATGCTGCTTAGAGCTGCAGTAGCTACAGTGGAAACTTTGAGGAGAGGGAAAATATGCTCAGATAGATAAGGAGCAGGTCACCATATTTCCACCGTATTTCTTTCCAGGTAACTGAATTGCTTGGCCTCTTCTGTTTGTTTGGAAACTGTTTTAGAAAATCTTCCAGATCTTGGTGTCATACTTGAGCTAGAATCAAAGGGAGAGAAAGGGATATGCTGCTTGGAAATGTTACTAAGTCAGGTACATGGCAGTTTATATATATATACATAGTAAGCTTTGGTCTTTATTGCTGTCTACAAAATCTGTAGCTTTCTGCATAGCAGAAGACACAGCTCTTGCCAATGCTGAGATTTGTATTTAAGTAGAGACAGATCATAGCATTTCTTCAGAAGATCCTGAAAGTTATTTCTGAAATGAAATCCCAAGTTTCAAAGCTTGCATGTGGCTTTGCTTGATTCAAGGATATGAAGTACTTGAGGACTGAGTTGTCTCGTAGGTTGCGGTAAATTATTTCTGTACTGAGCTACTCTTTTTGTTTCTAATTTTCTGGTTGTTAAACGACCTAATAGTTTAAACAGGACTTTACTTGCTGTTTCCTAGGTAACAGCTAGGTATCTGTTCCAATTTAAGGAGAGCTTCACAGAGCAGACAGGTTCCAGTGTAAACCCCATTTTTAATCCCTCTGTGTGTTTGGGTTGAAAAACTAGTTTGCCTGAAAATTCTGGTTCGTTGTTTGCCATGAAGAAGAGTGAAATGCTGAGCAGTATTTATCGGAGAGTGTGATCTTGCCGGCAGATTGCCTACAGAAAGTTGCGCTGAACTGGGCTGGTACTGAACTTTTTAATGACTTTTGGTCTCTTGAAATTTTATTTTGCTGTTCATTCAGATCTCATTTTAGGTTGCAAGTCAGCTACTACAGCTGTAATCTGCAGCCTTGATTCTGCCAACAGTGGCTTGGATAAGCTCTGTTATGCATGGCTACTGGGAGGGATACTTCTTAAAGTCACAGAATAATTTTAATTGATGTGGAGAGAATTTAAATTTTGACTTGACCAATTTTTATCTAGAATAAGCTCAAGATGGGGTATAAACTCTTAGAAGGGTGGCTACTGGATATAAAATTTCACATAGCATACATAAAACATAATAACTTTTAATTATCTGTGCCATTTTTTATGTGGTACCTATATGTGTAGAGTCTTTAGAGACTCTCACTTCTGCAACTGCTTCAATAGTCGCCCACAATTGCTGGATGAGGGGGGAATATGGGCATAATCTGGAAAAGGGATGTGTGCAGAAATGGAAGGGAATGCCAAACTGGTCTTATGATAGATGTAATCTTTGGTAAGCTTTTTCTTTCCTTGCCTTTGTAGATCTGTTGTACTATGCATCAAATATAGATGCTTCATGGTAAAGTTGGGGTTGATTTCTAAAGATTGGAGGTAACCGTCTGACATTAAAAACAAAAATATCATGTAGAAATACTGGTCACACTTTCACTGAGAGGCTCCCTCCCACCCCCCTTTTGGAAATTCACCAATGCAGTAATGGTCTGGAATAACTGTTTCGGTATACATCTCCTGACATTCTTTGGAGAACAAACAAACAAACTTTCCTTGTAATGAATTTCCAAGAGTAGGGAATGATTGACAAGCCTTGTTTAACGGATCAGTACTCTGATGTGGAGCTGTACAAGGCAGGTGAATATTTCTGTATGTATCATGGCTTCATACGCATGTGTGGTGTAGTAGTGTCTGTAATTAGGGAGGGAGGGAGGATTAGTAGGATAGATAAGGTGCACATCAAAATTGCCAGATTAGGTTGGATCAGAAGTCTGTGTTGCCTGGAATTCTCTCTTAATTGCTTTTAGCAGCTGCTTGGGGAGAGAGTAGAATGAGCTCAAGTATGGAGCAGTGATTCTTGAGCATAGGTATCAGGAGAGGAGGAGTGATGGTGCTGCTGTGCCGAATATGCAATGGCGTATTTTCAGACCTAGCAAGTCTGAGTAAGGGGCACGTTGTCAAGTTTCTAGTCAGTATCGGACAGATGAACTATGAAATAACGTGTCAGAATAGTGAATGGAGGTTAGGAAGCATTTAAGCCTGTATTCATAGAATATATTTTTAGTTAGAAAATCTGTTTATTGCAACCCTGCACATTTGGGACACATAGCTCCTGCGCCTCTGCTCCTGTTTGTAGCTCTGCCAAATATCACTAGATATAAAAAATAATATGATCGTCTATATAAGTGGCCATCAGTCTGTAAGCTGTGGCAGTACTGGTAAGGGTGGGTTGGAAGTCTGTCACGCAGCTACCTTTGCGAGAGAAGTTCTGAGCTCATGCAAGCCATTTGTCACCAGAAAGGAATCCTCCCTAAAGTAAGGATGCAATATGGGGTAAGAAAGACTTCTGTACTGATAAAAAATTATACTTAATGGAGAATTAACCCCATGTAACAAACAGGAGGATACCAGCAAGACTTAGACCTGACCTTACCAGTGATGCTAATCTGTGGTATGTGTAGGTAAGTTGATTGTACCTGGATCTTTACTTCTCTGCTGCAGTTTTGCATTGCCATCCATTACTGTTGAGTTTAAATTTATCCCATTAAAAACTGGATGTGAATAGCCATATCCCTGCTGTACTCCTGGGAATCAGCTTTAAAATAAAAACAAAACAATCCTGTAACCCTACAAGCTCTTTTTTCCCTGTGATTATGGAAAAATAATACTCTTGCAAAGTACTTTTCCATTGGGGTGGCTAAATCTTGCATTGTCATCTTTCGTGCTTATGTTTCCACAGCTGGGCATCTCTAATCAGGTAGATTGACTTGGTACCTGCACCAGCATTTGGCTTTGGTTTCTTACTGCTTATGAAAGTGAATCAAGTCTAAACAGACTCCATATCTCAGCATCTTACATTTGTTGTCTCTTTTTTCAGCCTTTGTAGCCCTGTGCTCGGTCCTGTTCTCTCCAGATATGCTTTTAGATTTCCTGTCAAACTGGTGTGAAAGGACCTCTCCTAGACCTGTCTTAAAATCTAACAAACCAGAAGCTGTGTTTGTAGGTTCTGAATGCTAGGCTCTGGATTCTACAGAGAACAAGGTGTTTTGGCTTCATGGGTTAATTATCTTAATATGGCCAAGCGGATGTGTTTTCCAGATTTAATGTTCTCAGATTAGTTGTCCTGTTGTTTGATTATTTTTATTTTTTTAAGGAATTTGAGAAGACTTTAGGATGCTTATCTGTCTTTATTATATACCATCTTTCTTGTGTTTTTCCTTGTCATGTTTTGCTGTGATGTTTAAAAAACCACCTTAATGCAGAAACAGTGAAAAGTTTACTTAACTGACGATGTTTTATGTGCAATTTTTGAAACAATTTTTATGACTGCTCTTTGAAATGAAAATATCATAGCTTATAAGTTATTTTCAGTATTTATAAAAGACTGTCAGTAAGAAAGCCTATGATTATCCTTTTTATGCTCAAAGGAGGTAATTTAATTCTAAAAAGGATTTTATTATGCTGGATGATAATTCAAATAACCATGAATTCATTTCACCTTTTTTTCTTGAGAGGACTGCATTACATTTAGAGAAATATTTGTCTATTCACATTAAGAGCCTTACCTTGTATCTTATTATTTATCTGTTTTGTTAGCTGATACACATAATAAAGACACGTGCTTTGATGTCTGTGATATTAGTAATGTTGTATGTCATAATGGCTTCAGCAGCTTAGAGATTTATTAAAACCACTCCTTATATTATGAACTACTGTAAACTTGCCAAGTGGCCAGTGAATGATGATGCAACTCTGCTACATATGCATGTTCTCTAACTACTGTTTGCCTAGTGATATAGTGTTTAAAAGATACAACCAGAAGCAACCTTGTCTCTGGAAACTTTTGAGAAAGAAAAATAAAAAAGAAAAAGAAAAACAAATGCTACAAGTATTACTTTTATTTCCCTCCTTTTCTACTAACTACTGAAGAAGATGGCATGAGATCTTTGGGAATGGATGCTCTGATTTACAGATGCTCTGATTTAAGAACAATCAAAGCATGTGCAAGTTCAGTGTAATATTTTCCTGTCTAGGAAGATTGGTCTTCCAGTTGCGCTTTTTTTTTTTTGAGTACTTCAGTCTGTGATGTCAAATCCTTAATGACATGGTTGAATCAAGATAGTTGGGACAGTTTCTTTGATAATTGCAACTTGCACCAGTTTTTTGCGTGTGCGTGTTTAAGTCAATCTGTTAACATTCTCATGTGGTTTGAGAAGATAGGTAGAAAATGTTTGGTTTTTTCTTTCCGCTGTATTCACTGCTCCCAGGAAGAGCCTGAGGTGTTTAACAGTTTTTTGTTTAGCTTTTCAGGTTTTTCTTGCTTGTGGGGTTTGGTTTTTTGTTTGGTTGAGGTTTTTTTTTTTTTGAGGAGTCTTGCGTGTATTTTCAGTCTGACAGATTCATGTGGAAAATTTCAGTTAAATTGAAAAAAAATTTCTTAACCATAACAATGATGCAAAATGAGGGTATGTTTCCATATTTTATAACATTCTAGGTCATTATGAACAGCTTGATGTACCTCTATAGAAAATACAAACCGTGACCTGAAATAATGAGTAGATAATACATGCTCTCAGCTCTGCAGGTAATGTGGCAGAGAAGGTGTATTTTACTGCTCTTGACAGTATTTTCAGGTAGTTATGTCAGTGTATTACAACTTAGTATCTAACTGATGTGATGAACAATTAAGTAAAGTAATTTAGGAGCTACCATCACCTGGGAAGGGCCTGTAGAAGACAATGCAAAAAAAAAAAAAAAAAAAAGAAATGTGAAGAAGGGAAAAGGCATTTTGGTTTCCAGTCCTACATACTGTGTCATGCACAAGTAGCTCTATTAAACCAGGCGAGACCATCCAGGTACATGAATTCCTCATTTTCATGATTGTTTGCATGTAACCTATTTGGATCTACCATAGGATGGAAACTTTTGGTGCTGATAAGGGAACAGTGTTTAAATATTGCAGGGGCTTCTGATAATACCAAACTGGACTCAAAGCTGCTTTTTATAATCAGGAGTAATTGTGATTGAAGTTTTCTGAAGTACCTTGAAGAAATTTGTGAACTCAAAAGGTTGTATGTTTAATGGAGGTATGTTTGAAAACTTTTAAAAGAATCTAAGAGATTCTGTTTCTGGTAATTATTTAATTGACTAGAAATGAAGCAAATAACAGTGCTAATAGTATAAATTTCAGTAATTCATTGAATGTTAAAATCCTAACGAAATTGACAATGCTTAAAATCTAAACGTGTGGAAGTAGATTGCAGCTAGAAATGCGAAGCACTCTGGGATTATACAACACCAGGTCCTGACCTAAATCAGGACCTGGTGTTGTAGAAGTGTCTACCAGTATTCCTTTCGTGTAGAGGCTATAGAAACTCCCTTTAAGAGGTTGATTATTGGCTATAGACCCAGGAATTTATTTTCATTAGTTTTAATAGCCAACAAAGAAGAACTTAAAAGATGTTTGGAAGGAGTAAGAACATGAGTATGAGTGTGGTGGTGGGTAATGCAAGGCTGCATCCTATTAGATAATTTTCACTGGTGACTTAAAATAAGAGAAAGACATGACAAAAAGCTGATTAGTATCTTTTAAGCAAAGTCCCTTGTGAGATTTATTGCTTGGACAAAAATAACTTCCTTTGATGGTAAGAAAAACAATTGCTGATTGACTTGAGTATTTTCACAACTGTTTTAAGAGTTAATAGCTTTAGATGAAACACTTGCTTTTCTTTTTCAAAGTATTCTATTATTATAAAAACATTATCAGTTGGTACTGAATGCAAGCTTTTTCATTTTAAATATTACAGGGTTAGTGAAGGGAATTGCCAGATAATGGTTTTAGTTATTGGTGTTCAGTGAGATAAGGTTCTCTAGACCAGGTGGGTATCTTGCAAGATTTTGAGAACCATGGGTAAAAGGGAAATTTTATATAGAGAATAAAAAGAAGGTGGTAAAGGCAAAGAAGGAATACTTGTATTAAAGTCTACTGTTGAGAATGAATCCTTTTATGATCTTCTGGTTCTTAATAAGAGTTTATTTTTGGATTCTGCTTGAAACCTTTGAAACTTTAAGGGAAAGAGTCTTGGGTTATTTGAATGTATTGTGACATTTAAAAAAAAAAAGTCACAATATATATATCTGTAGATACGGTAAGCATGTATGTGTGAATTGATGAAAACTGCATAGTGCTTAACATTTAAAAAGGCCAAGAAAGTTTATGTACTTTTTTGTTTGTTTTTAGAGTGGGAGAATGAAGACATAATTGTTGAAAATAACCTTGTTTTCATTTCCAATTGGCCACATTATGATTCACAGCATCTTCCTACTAGGAAGAAAATGCAGTAATCGATACTTTTAAAGAATTGAAGTACTGATTTTACCCTGCTTAGGATGAAGATTTTCCAGATGTTTTTGCTTGCATGATTTAGTTTTTATTGTTCAGATGAACTGTCAGCCTTCCTCATGTGCTTACACATTTATATAAAAGACTTTTCCAGCCTTATGTAGCCCCTAAGGTTTTGCTTACCTTTCTTACAGAATTTGCAGTTTCACTGTTTTAGTCTTGAATTTGTGATTATATTACCCTGAATTTGGCAGTACTCATGTTCAGAGAGCGAAATGCCCATTATTCTATGTCAGTAAATGCTACCAGAGGCACAAACAGTTGCACGAGCCATGTAGAACAACTTTAGGTGTGTGTTACAAGTCCGAGCTGTGTGTATTGTGCTCTGTATTTGGCTGAGAGAGAACAGTAGAGAATGGGGGAAGAAATCCAGAAGTAGTCCGTATCTAAGAAGATTAATAGAACCGGGATGCTTCAAATTTACCTGAATGCCCGAAGAATGGACTTTGGCTTGATCTAGGTGAGATTACCACAAGGCTGATTTTCTTGAAGCGTCTGTAACAGGAGCTGTAAGAGAGTGGAGATTGCAGTTGCATGGAAGAGCCCACCCAAATGGTGCTAAAGTTCAATTTTTTTTCTTTGCTTGTGATGTTAGGCCTTTATCCCACAAAAAATGGAAAGTTACTATAGTGGTACCTTTCAGGCCTCGCCTACTCTAGAAAGAAGTGGGCTGTTTGTTTAATACTGCAATACACATCAGGTTTTATGACTTCAGCACAGAAGAGACAAGTGTCACTTGTTTTGAATGTGTGATGTGACTAATCAAGTCCAAATGTATTTTCTGTGGTCAGGTAGAAATGATCAACATCATTCACATTCCTCTTTTTTTTTTTTTTTTCCCCAACTGACATTAGATTATGGATCATATGAATATTGTAATTTAAAAGCGTCTGCTTCTATTGATTTTTATTTTTTACTTGTCGAAAACCTCAGATGAGGTTAACCAAAACATTAATTTTTATTTTTGAAGAAAAATATATTTTTTTCCCATGAAGAGAGGCAGACAGTTTTCTCATGAAGTTGGCTGTCTGCCTATTTTTTTCCCCCCGTTGTATTACATATTGTACGGTATCTGTCATGTTTACAAGGGGTGCAATCTTTGCCAGAGCATACAGTGAAGAGGGACAGAGAAGTGTGTGTGAGGAGTGATCTGTACTTCACTGTTTTGCTTTGAGGGCAGGGTGAATAGGGGCTATCGTGTGTAATAGGGGAGGAGTGGTGGAGCTGGGAAGAGAGAATAAATTGGAGAAAGTAAGTTAATGAATGTTGTATTGAACCAGGGATTATTTGCTGTGAGTGAATTAAAGTAATTGTTCAAGACCAGCAGATCTTTACATGAAGATGAACTTGCATTGCTGGCTAGGTAGAAGTTTGGAATCTACGTGAAAGCTGTTGAAAAAAAGGAAGAATTCGCTACAGCATTGCAACAGCAAGAACTAATTTTTTTTTTTTTTTTTTTCTTTTTGAGGTCTTGGGTTTCTTCTTGAAACTCTTTCTTTCTCCAAGGGGTTTCTGGTGGCTGAGCTTGAACTAGCTCAACACATGAAATAACAAGGTGATCCCTATCTGTCTGTGTATGTGCTGCTTAAGAGATACTGATCAGGAAGGTGGGTTTTCTCAGGGTGAAACTCTTGATGATTGTTGAGCCCTGTGACTTTTTTTCCCACCTCAAATGCAGATAACTTGAGTACAAAATCTATAGTAATTAGGGAACATGCTTATGTTTTATTGTTGCTTTAAAAAAATGCCCCTAGAATAGAAAACATTTAGCTTTTCTCATTGGTGTGGGGAAATGAGGGGGCAGTTCTATAATATGGTCAACCTGATGTAACTGCTGATGGCAGGAGGCTTCCTTAGACTGTGGGGTCTTACACCATGGTGAGCTACTTCATCAACTAAAAGACTAGAAAACTGGATTTGGTGTGTTTCATTTTTGTTGGTAAAGATATCTGAACCTGCCTGGCAGAATCATAGAATGGTTTGGGTTGGAAGGGACCTTAAAGACCATCTAGTTCCAACCCCCCTGCCATGGGCAGGGACACCCTCCACTAGACCAGGTTGCTCAAAGCCTCATCCAGCCTGGCCTTGAGGGCAGCCAAGGATGGGGCATCCACAGCTTCTCTGGGCAACCTGTTTGAGTGCTTCACCATCCTCCATCCCAGCAGTGGTTGGAGCACAATGTCTTGGGCACCAAGGTGAAAGGTGAGGAAGGAAAGCCAGGCTTTTGACATCTGATCAGTTGTTTTGTGGCACCACAGGTGGTGGTGGGAGCTGCTGTCAAGACAGAGACCTCTGTACAGTTGCATCTGAGAAGTGAGGAGGCTGTGTGATAACCCCACATGTGAGTGAATTTGAGGAGAGGGGGCTATCCTGGAAAAGATGGGTTGGAGTGGGGAGAAGCTGCTTCAGCCCTTCTGAAGTTCCTCAGGTTTTTCCTGACTCCTCTGACTTCTGTCTCTCCACCTTCTCCTGCCTTCGGAGACAGTCCTGCTGCCTTTGAGTGACTTGGCTTTGCCTGAGCAACCTGTGAAACCAAGTGCAGGTTCCAAGTACTAAATGCAGCTTTCATGTATTGTGCACATCCTGATGTATCAAGGTATTCCACCCCTGCTTCTGACCCATACACTCTAAAGAAACTGGTTTCCTATTAGTGTGATTTGTTTTAAAA
The DNA here is from genome assembly GCA_027574665.1 of Rhynochetos jubatus. Lineage (NCBI taxonomy): Eukaryota > Metazoa > Chordata > Aves > Eurypygiformes > Rhynochetidae > Rhynochetos > Rhynochetos jubatus. The sequence continues at coordinate 56,984,362 of CM050649.1, read as the reverse complement.
AGCAGATTTCTCTTCATATCTTTGCCTTATTAGGCACTTCTCTGGTGAAGCACTGGAACAGGTTGCCTGGAGAAGCTGTGGATGCCCCACCCCTGGAAATGTTCAAGGGCAGGCTGGATGAGGCTTTGAGCAACCTGGTCTAGTGGAGGGTGTCCCTGCCCACGGCAGGGGGCTTGGAACTAGATAGTATTTAAGGTCCCTTCCAACCCAAACCATTCTATGATTATTAGGCCGAAGAGGAGAGCAGTTGTCTGAGGGATTAATTTTCCTACATTGCTTGTAGAACAGCAACTGTCCAGGACAAATAAGAAGTGGTTTAATTTTTTTTTAATTTTATTTTTTAAATAATGAACGTGTTTGTTCGTAACAGTAAGTTTGTGGTTATATCCTTTCCATGTACATGTTTTCCAGGTTCTAGAATCTGTCTGAAGAGATAAAAGGTTTATTTTCAAATGATCTATTTCTGAACTTGGAAACAACATGTTACAGAAGCTAGTGTAGTGTGTCTGTGCTGCTTCTGAAACCACAAAAAATAATTGGAGAGTATTAATGGCTTGCTTTTCAAATGCTCTTCACTTCTAAGCTGGAAATGGAAGTTTTGTAGGTGCATTAATTAGTCTGAATTTTTAATTCAACTTTGTATAATGTGACTTCCTCTTTTTTAACAGAAACAGGAGTAAACTCCAAGGAGTTTCCATACAGTGATTTTTTTCTGTTCCTGTAATAGCTGCTGTCATTACATACATGGCAATTCAGCAGCCTCTTCCTTGTTTGTCACTTCCATGCTTTACAATGTTTACCTATCCATTCTATCACATCATTGAAAATGTGAGCTAAAGAAGGTGGTGGTTATGGGGATCTTGAAGGATACAGATAAAGAATCACTCTAAAAAAACCATCCACCTCAAACAAATAATTCAATTGAAAAAGTTTAATGAAGAACTGCTCAATCTCTTTTGATTCTTTTTTTTTTTAATTGTATAAAAAGATAGTATATCAAGGGCTGTACTGTTAGGATGCACAATTAAAAATATTGTATTTATTCTTTGTCTAGATGGCTAACGTTATGAATCTGGGTGACATTTAGTTTGTCTTAAAGAGGACCACTTTATAAGTAATATTCTTGGACTACAAACAGTAGAATACAAGCCTGTTTTGCTGTAGTTGACATGCTTGGATAAAAAAACCTCCAATATCCTTGTTTTTCATGCTGAATATATTGCATATTTGTTTACTGAAAACAAAGTTGGTGGTTTTTTCCAAAACAAAACTTTGATTATTCTTGATTTCTTTCAGTGCCTTTAGTAGGCGTTAAAGTACTGTGACAGGCCTTGTTGAGAAGGGGATATTCCAGAAGAGCAGTGGAAATGGCAGTGAGGAAACCTGACAGCTTCTGTGCCCCTGCAAATTGTTTCCATACCTGCCCTATTGGATTCAAGTTGTCCATGGTGCGTGGGTGCTACATGTAGCAGTGATTGTTTAATGGATTTAATAGTACCCTTGATGTAAAGGGTAAGGGAGGAACTTTCGCTTTTCCAGATATCAGTGGAAGCTTCATCCTTCATCTCAACAAAAGTACTTCGTGTGTATTTAATGGCAATGTTGATTTGCTTTTTGTTGTGTTTTCTAAAGCTCGTCTTGACCTCAGTGTTCTGTGCCCTTGAAATGAATAGACAAGTGTATGCTTGTGGAAGTGGTTTCCCTTTCATTTGTGTTCATTAGCCATTAGTGTCAGTTTGCCCTGTTTTCTCATGTTACATGCCACTTCTCAAAAAGAGAAATTCTGTTTTAAATGTTTAAAATGCCTCTTTCATAGGACAAGATAAAGCAGCATTAGTTTGATTTTTTTTTTTCCAAATGGTTCATAGTTCAGTGCTGCAATGAGCAGCTCTCTAATTAGAGGACACAATACTTATCCTACTGAGCATTATCTCAAAATGGCTGAAATAGGTTTTAGCTGCATAAAATACTAGTGTTTCAAAATGTGTTTACCAAGCTGTAGTGATAACAACTCACACTTATTCTATCCAGTGTTCAAAATACCCTTTTTTTTTTTTTTTTTTTTAAATTTTTCCCCCATCTCTAAATGTGGTGGTAAGCAGAAAACAGTTTTTCTCTTAATTTCTGTAGTCTGGTTTGCTGCTTTATTTCAACTCCCTCTTTCCCCCCGCCCCCCTCCAATTAGTTTTCCACTGAAGCAGCTTGCTTATGCTAGATCCCCTCTTTCATGATGAGCACTTAGTGCTGACTCACAAGTTGTCATGATTGCTTGGCAGTATCGGCAGGGGCGTGCGTGTGTGTGGGTACTTGGACCACAAAGACACCTTCTTGCACCAGATTTTTGAGTATCAATTAGTTCAATATTAATTTGAGTATTAATTAGTTCAATTTTAAAGGTGTTTGGGGTGTGGTGGGGAAATAGGTGGTTTGTGCTTTCCTTTGTAAGTATGTGCTTCCTTTATATATATCTGTTTCCTTTCCTAAAGGTTCAGGGGAAATGATTTTGAGCATTAGACAACAAATTTGCTGTTGGTTCTCCCTTTAGTGTTCAAGTGACAGGAAAGCTTTGAGTTTGTGTCGTGTTATGTGAAATGATAGGGAAACTTCACTCTTGTTTTTGCAAAAGTTTGGTAAGTAAGGACAGCATGGTTACTTTGTTTTCAAATACATAGTCATTTTATTTCTTCTTCACTTGCTTTTTTTTTTTTTACTTTGCAAACTGAGGGATATAGTCCTTATAATTAAAATGCAGTGTTTGTTTTTTCCTTGCAGCCAAAACGTATGCACGCTGCACAGGCCAAATAACCCTGCGTGCAGCGTCTCTTTATTCACTCAGTAAATAACAGTGTAACTTGAATCGCAGCCAAAACTTTCTTTGCAGGCTTGACTGTTGTTCTGATTTCATCTGGTAGGACCTGCCTGTCCCAGATGCTGTGTGTTTTTTTGTCTAGTGAACCACGACGGGCCACACCTACCCCGATCTGAAGTAATGAAGCGCCTTCCGCGCAGTGCCGTCCTAGTGACTGCTGTCAGGTTGGTTGAGGGACTGGAACCGGCTGTATGTTTTTTAGGTTTGCTTCCCTGTGCTGATGGAGTGGTTGTGAATGCGACGGTTCCCAGGCTTGGCAGACTCTTCAGGTGGGGTGTAAAATTGGCATTACACTTCCAGATGATAAGATTTACTCTCCAAACTGGCAAGCTTAGTCCAGCAATTGTTTTGAATAATTTGCTGAATAACCGGCATTAATAATGACAAAGGAGTTACATGTTTGGGGGTATAGGGGTGTATAAGTGCATCGGTGCGCACACATGCCCACTCAGCTTACTCTACAACTCCTGTAAAATACGTTGAGTGTTTTTGCTATATTAACGTGATGGGCAAAGACCATGCCTTTCCGTTCTCAACTTAGGCTTTCATAACTCATGCCTGTTGTGTTGAAAGTTATGCTTGTTCCACAGGAGAAGAAAAAAATACTACTACTTCTCTGCATTGAGGTGTTTTTACAGGTTAGTGCATGGTGACTTGTTTAGTATTTTTTGACATTTATCGAAACAGATACTCAGATAGTGACGATGGTGGTCAACTGGTTAGAAAACTTACCTCTGTAATCATGAGGCGCTCTCTGATGTAAAGATCAGATCACAGAATTCATCTGTCACCTGGTAAGACGTGAGAGACAATTGTTATTCTAGAAGAAGCCACTCATTCTGATTACCTAGTTGTTTTGGATTTCTTTTGATGTCCTGATTGGGGATGAGGGGGGAGACACAAACTAAAGACTTTTTTTTCTATTTTGTTTTCCTCTTAAAGAACTGTGTGTGTGTTTGCCTGATTGTCTGTAAGCTATTGAATGCTGACTTCCAAATTGGGATGCCAAATCATCAGCTGGTTTTGAAATATAAGGGCACCTTTGGCATTATGTTATACCAGTTAGATATAGAGCTGTATTTTAGAATTTTCTAAAGGACAGCCTATTTCCATGTGGAACTGTCTCAAAACACGCTTTTCTAGTGTGTAAGTAAAAATATTTTCACTAAAACTAAAAATATATTTTTTAACCTTTTGGTTTTAGAATTGTCTGCTTTCCTCTGTCCCGTGTCCCTGTAGTGATTCTGACTGACTGCAGTGGCACTTGGTGGTGACAGAAGAGTGGATGGCTTGCAGTTCGCTCAGCTTACTTCTGGATTTAGCCAAAAGTCTGCTTCTTTGGATGGGAACTGTAGAAGCATTGGTAGCCTTCTTGTTTGCTTCCCCCCCCCGCCCCTATTTTTCCTTCTGATTTTTATCTTAAACAGGTCAGAAACTGAGGAATTGCTTGTGCTGGAATGTTTAGTGTGACATCTGTTAATAATTTGGAAGGAACTTTGGGTTATAACTTCTTACACATTTGCAAAATAAACTTTTGTATTTTCTTGTGTTACTTGTGGAAAAACCCATCAGCATTCGATGGCAGCATCTAAAAATCAGGGTGTTTATCCACTAGGTGAGGAATGGACTAGGCAGTATTTTTTTTCAAGAATTACGTTATTTCTGCTGTAATGGGGAATATGTTATAAGATCCAGTGAGATAACCCACTGTCACCTGGAACATTGTGCTTAGTTTCAGATACTGTTTTTAAAAAAAAAAAAAAACAAAAACAAAAACCAAAAAAGCTAGAAGAGAGGAAAAACTTGCACATGCTGGTGAAGTGGAACTGCTGAAAAGCAGGTACTTTCTTAGAGATATAAACCCCTAGATTTTCAGGTGCGGTAAAGCAGGGAATCTGATTTTTTTTTAACCTTTTTTCATTAAGAACTTTAGAGCAGAGCTCTTAAAAAAAAAAAAAAAAAAAAAAAAAAGGCAGGGGGCAAACCAAACTTCAGACACAGAATGGTTTATCTAACAAAAATGAACTCCTGTTTGGTAGTTATGTTTATTGGAATATACATTTTTATGGCATGTAATTTAACTTTTAGCTGGTGAAATAGGGCAAAAATGTTGAAACGTCAGCATACTACAGATTTCAGCTATGTTTGGCCTTAGTATGGGCGTCATAGGGAAAATCTTGAGAACGCTTGCAAAAATGCAGGTGTGTTTTACTCTATTTGGGGGTGTAACATATTACTATCACAAAACATAAGCCTTACAGCTTTCATATGCTTCATTGGGAAAAGTGTATTCCATTTTCCTCAGGCTACAGTGAGTAACACTTAATTCTTAATATAAACTGTAGTTTATAAAGGTTTACAGACTGCAGCAGTCTGTATATGTGGGTAAAACCAAAACTGAATTTTATCACTGTTTTTCCACTTGGAGAGGGTAAAGAGTAAATAAAGTGTTGAGAATCTGGAAGGCATGCTGTTGGTCATCCAATCAGTGTTTGTTGGTAAATTATAGAACCATAGGACCTTTTAGGTTGAAAAAGGCTTTTAAGGTCAAGTCCATATGTTAACCTAACACTGCCAATGCCACCACTAAACTGTGTCCCTAAGCACCACATCTATGTCTCATAATATCTCCAGGGATGGTGACTCAGCCGCTTCCCTGGGCAGCCTGTTCCAATGCCTGACAACCCTTTTGGTGAAGAAATTTTTCTGAATATCCAGTCTAAACCTCCTCTGGTGCAACTTGCGGCCGTTTGCTGTTGTCTTATCTCTTGTTGCCTGGGAGAAGGGACTAACCCCCGACTCTCTGCAACCTCTTTTTGGGTAGTTGTAGAGAGTAACAAAGTCTCCTCCTGAGCCTCCTCTTCTGCAGGCTAAATAACTCCAATTCCCTCAGCCAGTCCTCACAGGATTTGTTCTCCAGGCCCTTCCCCAGCTCTGTTGCCCTTCTTTGAACATGCTCCAGCACCTCAGTGTTGTTCTTGTAGCAAAGGGTCCAAAACTGAACACAGATTCAAGGTGCGACCTCACTACTGCTGAGTACAGGGGGACAATCCCTTCCCTAGTCCTGCTGGCCACACTGTGCCTGATGCAGGCCAGGATGCCACTGGCCCTCTTGGCCACCTGGGCACACTGCTGGCTCATATTCAGCTGGCTGTTGACCAACACCCCCAAGTCCTTTTTGCCCAGGCAGTTTTCCAGCCCCTCGTCCCCAAACCTGAGGTTGTTGTGACCCAACTGCAGGACCTGGCACTTGGCCTTGTTGAATCTCATACAGTTGGCCTTGGCCCATTGATCCAGCCTGTCCAGATCCCTCTGAAGTGCATTTCTGTTCTCAAACAGGTCGACACTCTCACCCAATTTCCTGTCATATTATAATGACTGAAGTTTAGATTTCTCCAGGATTTTTTTTCTGTAGTTTAAATGTTTATCTATAAGAACTGCAGAATACATAAAGGAACGTGGAGGGCAAGAGGTAAACCATCTATTCTGGAGTGTCTTTACATTTGCTACTTGGTATGTAAAAGTGAGCTGCTGTTAGCTAGTTTCACGTATGTTAACTTGCCTTCTATGTGAGTTTATAAGCACTATTTCTGGAGCTGTCTACAGACCATGCAGAATCATTTGGCTTTGAACAAATCTCTCCAGAAACTAAAACATCTGTATGATGCCAGTAAGATTTGATAAGTGGTGAGGGAAGCATGTAGGTGAACTCTGGAGTCTGTTTGTCATGACATGTGATATCTTCTAAAATTTTGGTGACTTCCTAAGCTTCAGAAGAGTTGAGTAAGTTATCACAAAAAAGTATCTTTAAGTATGAGCATTAGACCACATTCCTGAGGTTATTGTGTGTTCCAGACAAGTTCATGTTGGCTAGTGCAGAATAGCAGATGTCCCTTATGAGCAGATTTGGGAAACCATTTGGCGGTAGCTAGTAGAAAATTTCAGGCCCAATGGTGTTGCAGAATTTCTGCCCTTCTTTGGAGCTTGTTCATTTCATATACCCTCTGAAGACTGGAGGTCTAAGCCAACATCTGTCGCTCCTGACTACCAGGCATTAGGATTATTCCAGGGAGAAAGAATTTAGTTGCAAATGCAAGAATGAAAATGGAGCTGTGAAGAATGTAACATCTGACTGTTAAGTAGTTGTAATTAGTTCAGGTGCCTGCCTAGGAAAAAGTGGTTTACAGCCCTTTTTCCTGGGTGTAGCCATGGCTTTTATCCTCTCACATTCTAGCATAGTCATGCAGAGCAAAGATGGGGGTTTAGGGCTCCCAACAGCCTGCAGCTTCTGCAGCTTCTCTCCAACACTGCCTCGCTTCCATTAACAATTCCCAAGTTGTTCTCTTGGACAAAGGAGCCTAAATTATGTTCCTCCCTTCCTTCCTCAATTTTTGCCTCTGTCTAGTCCCACTTTGTAGCATATATCCCATGTGTTCCAGGGAAAACCACAGGTGATTTTACTTGCCTTTTTGCCTTGCACACTTAACATTTCCCCAAATACGTTTATTAGAGGATAGTAACAAATTTCCATTTTGTTGTAAATTAAAGCCAGATAAAGTGCTTCAAATCCACGAAGACTCCAAAGAACATATATTCTGACAGCTTCAACCAAAATGACTTTAAGAAGGCTATGCTACCAGCAACTATGATTTTCTCAAAATAGACCTCCACTGCAGTACAACATTATGCTGGAAAATTAAGCTACCGTGTAGTTGGCTTCCCCCACCCCCCCACCCCTTACTTTTTTCTCTTGATTTTGATTCTGGTGTTGATACAGATAACCCAAGTTGTTGGTTTCATTATGAAAATAATGAAAATGCATTCTAGGCTCGAAAATTGAGGCCTCTTATGCCAGACATATCCAAATACGAACCTTTAACGTTACTGCTTTTTTTCCCTTATGGAAGGTGCTGGGCTGTTTGGTCCGTTACACGTGATGGTTTTCCAGAGCTAAAATTAACATCAGGATGAGCTTAAAAAATTTGCTGGAAGCTATTTTTGTGCTGTACTTGGAAGTTGAGTACTTGGTCTTTTGTGTTGAGCAGTGAAATAAGATAAATCACTCTCATGAATACTGATCTGGGTTATTTCTATAGCATATTCCACTGCAGCAAGCAGGTCAGGAGTGCTTTCTTTACAGCTCTGTGTTGTTTTTTGGGGAGGGGGTGCTGCAAACGCAGCTGTGGAGGCTGTGTTCTGGTGGTCTCTGTGTCGCCCTCCTGTGCTTGTGCAGTATTCTCTCAAAGCTAGATGAGGGAGCAGAAATGAAGACCTTGTTTCTAAGGTGCTGTGGTTAGATCCATGAGGATGATCTGGAGCCATGAAAATGTTGAGGTCACACATGTTAAGTTGGAGTGGCATACTCTGTTAGGTGCATGGGCATAAATAGTGGGAGATGAGGATCCTGGTGTGGACTCAGAAAGAGAGAAAAGGGACACAGTGGAAGAAGCATAAAGACTAGGGAAAACTGCAATTGGCTTGAGGACTTTGAAAGCAAAAGCAAATTATGATGTCTTAAATGGTTTACTAAGCCTGTTATTTGAAGTTAAGTCCACTGTATTTGGTTTGTAAGATCAGCAGTGTTTCTCATGGATCAGGATGGTTGGACTTGATGATCTTAAAGTTCTTTTCCAACCAAAAAGATTCTGTAATTGGAAGAACAATTTGTGTATCATTGTACAGACCTACAGTGGACACATGAGACCTCTATACTTGCTAGTACTTATTCAAATGCAGCTTATTAAATATAGCTGCTGGTTCTTCTTGTAGGTCCTATAACATTTTTATAAGTATGCTGATTTTTAGGGTTGCTAGTTTTCAAATATGTATATATTTATATGTACTTTTACAGATTATCTCTTTTCTTATGATAATATGCAAACATTGTGTTGAGCATAGTTAGTGTTGAAACTCAAGGACACTGAGGTGTTGATTAAACTTTGCACATTGATTGCCTTGAGGTAGGCAATGGGTATTTTGGTCGCAAAGACTTGTTGATAAATACACAAGCAGATTCCTGCTCAAATTAGGAGACCTTTCGAGAATATAGTCTTCCCTTGCATGTTTTCTGAGACTTTTAACTTTGGCTGCATTATCTTATTCAAGGAATGTGATAGAGCTCAATGATATTTTGAAAAGAATAATTAAACAAGCAAAGCCACAATCTTATTAGCCTCTTGCATTCTTTGGGTGTTTGTTTTTTTTTTGTTGTTTTTCTATTTATTGTTGGGGTAGAAAGCCAAATTTCATGTCTGCAGCTATTTGCTTTATTACCTTAGATGTGCCATTTCCAGTGTTATGCTCGTAGACTTAACAAGCTAATCCGAGAGACTAAAGCAAAACTGTCATTTTGAAGCTACTCAGCTGAAGGCTCTTTGAAATCAGTTTAGAAAGCTCCAAGACTATTTTTGTTCCCTTTTTAATTTTTAGAGATGTGTTGGCGTGTTATGCTGTTAGTGGTCCCTAGAAGGGATGTTATGGAAAGGTTGCCTCTCACTAGTCCACTGGAGGTTAGACCCCAAATGGACATGATGTATATTTAGGAACTATGCCAGTCTGAGGGCAGACTGGGGATGACTTAAAGATGTGTCTTTTCCTGAGGCATATTTTTCTTAACTGGGTAATACTGAATTTGGTGAAAGTATGTTTTAGTGCTTAAGTGAGGAAAAATGACCTGTTAGAACTGCAGTCCGTGCTGACATTGTGTGATGTAACAGAAAGGCACCATGAAATTAGGAGTGCTGGAATAATTCTTGTGTCTTTATACAGCTTGCTTGCTGTCACTCACAGGAGCTTCCAGGACTGCGGAGTATTTACATGTGCTGTGGTCTAAAAAAGCTGTGTTCCTACAGTGTGATCATCTCCTCTTCCTGTCTGCTTGGGTTGCATTGTTGGAGATTAAGGAGGAGGTGATGGAAGCATAAATGTGGAACCATTTCTGTTTGTTTTCCCTTTTTCCCTTGAAGAGCTATGAAAGATTCGTGGTGAGCTGCCAGGTGATGTATCAATGGCCCAAGGAGGTATGTTGGGCCACTCCTCCCTGAGGATTCCTATATCCCATGGCACTCTTCCTATAGCACTTTGAGGTTCACATGGTAGGAGGCATTTGATCATCCCTGTAGGAAGACAGTGCTTGGCTAATGACAGCAAATGATGGTGATGCAGGTTAATTTCACATCCTTTAGCAATTAAATGAAATACATTATAAATCAGATTATTGTCAGAGTGGCTGTGCTCGTGCAATATATCATGTTTTAGAATCAGGGAATTATGGCATAGTTTGGATTGGAAGGGACCTTTAGAGGTCATCTTGTTCAACTCCCCCTGCAATGAGCAGGGACATCTTCAACTACATCAGGTTGCTCAGAGCCCTGTCCAGCCTGACCTTGAACGTTTCCTTGAATTTTGTCATGGAAGATCTAGAAGACGGTTTACAGACTTGTGCCACATGAAGATACCTTTGAAGTACTAACTTATAAGTAACTGTAGTGAGGTAATAAAATGTTTTGTTTATAAGATCTTATAGCTGTCAAGGTTGGTTGGATTAGAGGGGATAATCAATAGGCTGCTAGCTTTAGAGTGCGCTTTGGCTCCCATCAGGGCACAATACAATTGCAACTCCAGGTGCTTCTTGAGGGATCTTGGAAAAAAAAATCCTGGTGTTTCTCAAGCTAAAAGATAAAACGATGCATGACAGGGGGATTAGGTCTTTGACACTCTTCCTTTTGTTTCCTTCTTCTCTGAGAGAAGAGATTTACCAGTCATCTTGTTCTTAAGGCATTTGAGTGAGGATTCTGTGAGGAGTAGTAGGTCATATGGATAATGAAACTGTTCTTGCAGCTTTGGGTATAGTAGCACATTCTGTGAACTTCTGTTGTCTCTGCTTGCATATATATTGATTTGAAGAGGTTGTGGAAGCTGACTAAACTATAAGCTGGGAAAGTGCTACCTGAACAGGGGGAAAAGGTATGCAGTGTAATATCTGGGCAATGTGTTCATCTGCTTTCCTGTCTTGATTTATTCCATTAGTCTGCTGGCAATCTTGTACCTGTTTGTTTTGATGGCCTCTATTTATCACCTCCTTGTATTAAATGGCAGGTTCTTGGATTTTCTAAAGATCAGCATTTAGGTAAGTTCAGCTGTTGTATAGTTCCTGCTTTTATATTACACTCTATGTTTGACAAAACAGTTCTAACAGTGTCATGTGTTCCTGGAGGAAGTTGACACAAAGTTATTAAGTGGCTGTTGGACAGTCATCATCCAGGTGCAGCTGAAGAAGGCACTGGTACCTGTATAGCTCCAAATTGTTTGAGGTTGTTGGGCTCTTACAGTTGGTGCCAAAGTTGGCTGTGTGCCCTTTCCCTTTGTCCTCTGTAGGTCAAAGAGATCTGGGTCATTTTACACCATATGAAAAGTGAGTCTTTTCTTTCTTAATTACGACAGTGAACCAGCAGACTTGGAAGGATTTTCTAGAGAATGAGGGTGCAGAAAGCTGTGGTAAGATTTTGTAGATTTCCTTTTCAGAGACAGATCTGGTAGGGTCTTGTATGGAACGAGTTGGGTTGTTGTCCTCCTCAGCTGGTGCAGCTTGAAGCTGAAGAAGAGCTTTTATCTGCAGTCCTGCTGAAGATTACTAAAGCAGCACTATTGTTTTAATAAAATGGCTTTCCTGAGAATTTGCAGCACTGCTTTACTTTCATTCTCACCTTCACACAAGAACAGCCAAGCTTATGTGCTCTCAATTTAAATTCTGTGTTTTCTCTGCCTCTGAGTTGGAAATAGAATGTGTGCCTTAAGCATCCATTCTTTGCTTCTCAATCTTATTTTGCAGAATTAATGCCCCTTAGTTAAAAATGATTCAGACCCTGCCTGGAAAAATAGCTTTATGTCCTGAGAAAGGCCAGGAGTCCACTGGAGATCTTGATGAAACAGCAATGGGGAAAGGGTACGGAAGACAACAGAAAAGGCATTAATTTGGCTCACGCAGAAAATCCTGTGGTTTATATGGATTAGTATTCAAGGCACAACTTGTGGTGTCTTTTTTTGATCCTGAATATATATAGTAGCAACATCATCTGTAAGCAGGTAGAAATTGGAGTTTAAGACAAAATTAGTAAAGTATTTGAGGAGGAGGTAGCAAAGCAAGTGGAAATGATGAGGAGATAGAGGAAAATGACCAGTGGGAAGAAAAATGAAATCACTTATCCTTAGAAAGAGTACACCTGTTCTTGTCCTGCTTGTATTCACTGGTAGCAGCCTTTAAAAAGTAACTGCTATAAATCACCTGAACGGCAGTAGGTTATGCTAAATTGCTCCGGCTTTTGCAAACCTTTCTTGTGGGATCTTGCCTCAGAAGCACTCTAGGCAGAGCACTGGTGAGATGTGCTTGTTTGTACACATTTTTACTACCACTTTAAAAAGAAATGTTGGCAAGCCCTGAAAGAAGACTAATTACAGCTTTGCAGTGGAGATCTTATTACGGTTGTGGATGACATTGCCTTTTGTTTCTGGAGCAAAAAATAGAAATTAGTGTGAAACTGTTAAGCAGGAAGCAGGGACTGCATTGTGGCAAGGGCTCTTAAATTATTACTTCAAGAATGTCACTTGCTGGTGATTCAGGATACAGTGATGACAGAGGAGGGTTATTCCAGATGGATGCAAAAGATTAAACAGCATGCAGAAGAAATGAGAGAAATAAATGCATGTTAGGGAGAGAAATGGCAGGGACAGAATGAGCGTTTAAAGAGAATGAGAGAAAAATCAACCCGTTCCTCAGTTCTGAGGCCAAGTTGGCACCCCCATGACTCATTAAACCATTCTTCTGGATCCAGACATTGGCACTAAAAAATTTCATCTCCTCAAACAGCAAAGGGACCTTAAGAGAGGGGGTCAAGGCCAACAGACTGTAAGCAAAAGCTCTAGCTATTTTAGTTCTGCCCATTCAGTGTAGCTTTAAGATGGAGATTTAATTAACCATCTTTGTGTTTACTGATGTTCGTGTATATGCTGTATTTCCATTTTTATTTGGCATCAAGCAGGGTGGTCATTTAATCTTAGTGTATACAGCATCATGGAATGGTTGAGGCTGGAAGAGTACTTCTGGAGGTCATCAGGTCCAAGCCCCTTCTCATAGAAGAGTGAGTACACATTAGGTTCCTCAGGACCGTGTCCAGTTGGGTTTAAAATATCTTCAGGGGTAGACACTCCACAACCTCTGTGGGCAACCTAAGCCAGTGTTCAACCGCCCTTATTTTAAGAAAATGTTGTCCTTGTTCAAATGAAATTTTCTGTATTTAACTTCATGCCCATTGCCCCTTTTCCTGTTAACTGGGCACCACAGAGGACAGCCTGTCTCTGTTGTCTTTACTCTCCCCATCAGGGAGAATCCATACACATGGGTATGTCCCCATGAGCCTTCTCCTCTCCATGTTGAGCAGTCCCAGCTCTCTCAGCCTCTCTCTGTCAGATGCATTTTATCATCTCTGTGACCCTTTACTGGACTTGCTCCAGTATGCCTGATTCTTTCTTGCACTGGGAGCCAGGAACTGGACCCACAAATCCAGGTATGCCTCACCAGGATCTCCTCCTTTGATGTGCTGGTGCCACTCTTCCTAATTGGGCTTGAATGTAGACATGTACACGAATCAAAGTATTTAATGAGATGCTCCAGTGCTTCCGGAGAACTTTCATGTCAGAGTTGTCATGCCATAAACCAGGCAGTGCTGTGCGAGCTGGCCATTTCCCTTGGGTGGCCCTGCTGCTCTCATGCCACGTTTTGACTCTTTAGGTAGCTGAGAGAAAGCAACAACTTGTGGTTTCAGCTTCTTCAGGTACTCAGCTGCCTACAGGGCAACTGTAGCACTTGGATCTGCTCTTTGGAAGAGGGTAATGGAGGGTGTGAAGTGGAGGGATGTCTGGGATCTGCGAGAGGTGAAGCACTGATACAGCTCAGCGCAGGTGACAGTTCCGTGAAGGGAAGGGTTTGCCTGACTTTGCCATTTTAAAGTTCTAATGGCCTGTGAACTTATTTTGAGCAGTGCTGGCCTGCCTGTGAGCAAATTTTTACTTAAAGTATTTGGAAAGGACTTGAAAAATGCTTACTCATTTATGATTTATTGCAGTATCAGGGCTTACATCTTAAGAGTGTCCCTCTGGGCTAGACCAGTCCATTAATTCGAAGTATATTTGCTATAGGCTTCTGTATTCTGTTTTTAAAATTTTTGTTCGTAGCTGGTATGCTTTCCCTTTTAACTCCCATCTTCACTGGGACTTAACATGTATTTTTATGTGTCTGTTCAACATGTTTGTCAGCAACATGGACAGTGGGATCGAGTGCACCCTCAGCAAATTTGCCGACAACACTGAGCTGTGTGGTGCGGTCGACACGCTGGAGGGAAGGGATGCCATCCAGAGGGATCTGGACAGGCTGGAGAGGTGGGACTGTGCCAACCTCATGGAGTTCAACAAGGCCAAGTGCAAGGTCCTCTACCTGGGTCAGGGCAATCCCAAGCACAAGGACAGGCTGGGTGGAGAATGGATGGAGAGCAGCCCTGAGGAGAAGGACTTGGGGGTACTGGTGGATGAAAAGCTGGACAGGAGCTGGCAGTGTGTGCTGGCAGCCCAGAAAGCCACCTGTATGCTGGGCTGTATCCAGGGAAACGTGGCCAGCAGGTTGAGGGAGGTAATTCTTCCCCTCTGCCTGAGGTTATCACTCAGGTTTGCTTAGAATTGGGAGGTGGTTAGGAAATTTGTCCAAAACATTTGTTTTTATATCTGGAAGAGAAGGATGCATCTGTAACTCCCTTCCTGGTTTACTGAAGGATTTGAGTCTGATAGTTGCCAAATGCTTATATTATGACTTTGGTGATCTAAATCAGGGAAATAAATATTACTATTAATGACTTAGCAAAGATTAATATTGGAAGCAAGAGGTAGATTGTTTTTTTAAATCTGTATCAATTCTGTAGGAACGACTAAACTTGTGAAATGTTGGCTCACCAGCTTCTCAATGATTATAACTTTCAAAGGATGATATTTAGGAAATCCAACATATTTCAGTGGATATTTAAGAAAACCAGTTTATTGTGGTAAGTACGTTTTCATAAAAATAGATTTTACTTTAACCATTGTGATCAGCCTCTGTGTTTTTCTTACACTGATAGCAATTTAGAAATAACTAGGAATTTCAGGAGAAAGCCTGTGATGTTTAAGCTCCATCATGCAATACTTAAACAAGTTTGTCAGTCTGAGTTAATCAGTTGTAAGATTTGTTCTGTAGCTCATAGTTAAAATGAGTTAATGAAATATGAGTATTTGGAGTTGCTGTAGTTGAGGTTCTTGAAAATTATATCGGCATCGTGAAGTATTAGGGTTGGTTTTACAATTAAAATGTCACTTTAGAATAGGAAAAAAAGGACAAAGAACTTGTTAAAGTGATATGAGACTTAATAGCTTTGTTGAGGGTCACTAGAAGAGTGTAGCCTTGACTGCATTGACCAAGTCTTGGTGGAAATAAACACAAATGCATTAAGAATGTGATAGGATAAACCATTTCTGACAAAATATTTGTCTAAGAATGTTAGTAACGTTTGTCTCTAACAAAAAACCCTCAAGTTGATAGAAAATCTCATACTGGTATGTATAAAGCCTGGCCCTCTTATTTTATCCAAAGACAGGAAGCATTTGGCAAAGGTCTTTAAATCCAGAGTATAAAGTTTCTACCACTTCTTTTCATAAGTTAATTTCATTACAGTATGTCTTCTCATCTTCCGTTGTAGATTCCTTATGCTTGAATTGTTATGATTTTTTTAAAAATTTTTAAAAGTATCTTGCTTTTCAATAGGAAAAATACAGACTTGGTGGGGAAACCTGGAAGTGCTGTATGATAAGAATGCCCATTTTTTTTCCCATTAGAAACATTTTATGCAGTGCTCAGTGAAAACTAGAATTACTCAGAGTGAGGATTGAGCTATTTCTGCATCTGTTACGTCAAAACTGGCAAATAACAATGCAGAGCAAAATGTTGACAGGGGAACTTTGTCTTTACTTGCAGAGTCTTTTATTTATTTATTTATCTATCTATTTATTTATTAATGGCACTCCTGTATTTTCGTGTGTGTAGGTGAGATAGTGCTCTGACAAAGATCAGCTGCTCAGCATTTCATTTTGCCCCTGCCAGCTCAGGTTCAGATTACCTGCATCCATATTCTGCAGTGTGCGCAGAATTGATTGTTTCCTCAAAGCTGCTCTGTGGCACTCTTATCATTGTATCTGCATACTTAAAGCTATAATGAATTTATTTTACACTGCTGCTGTAAGGTTAGACCATTTCTTATTATCTGTTTGGAGAAGGGGAATTAAGTTATGAAATGATTAAGGCTGAACCGGTTGAACATTTAGGTCTTTATCTGCAACATGGGACAAGTAGATCTGATTTTTCAAAGTGCTGGGCGTTTTTGTAGCCCTCTCCAAATAATGAGGCCAAACATGTTTTTTGGCTTTTTTTCTCTCAAGTCTGGTCTGAAATGAATGTAAAAATATTTATTTTCCATTATCTTAGGCAAATGCCATAATCCTCCATTCGGCCAGGGATAGCTTTGTGCCATTGTTTGACCATCCTTCATGTGATTGACACCTCCTTACCTCTGTAGTAGTTGCTACTGCCTAGCACTTCTGCAAGAAAAAACATCAATTGAGCGTCTGTGAAGGACGAGCCCCCTACCATAGTTTGTAGACACTTTGGCTTAAATTATTTGGGAGAGCCTGTGCAGTAGTACTGCTTATTCTGTGGACCTAGATTTTATTTTTTTTTAAAAAACCAACCCTGTCCTTCTAGGAAATGCTGACATTTCGTGGTTTTCGTGTCTGTACAGTTGTTGTATATATATTCCTTGTTCTCTGTGGTTGGTTTGTTTGTTATTAATCATCCATGATATGAAATAACAGTAATGTTTTCATATGTCATCTGCTGAATCTTAAGATCCAAAATTTCAGCAGTTCCCTGTTACCTTCTGGATCTCTGATTGAGACAGAAAACATAGGAGTCTGGTTGTTCTTCAGCTGTTAACAATTGCATCTTTTGACTCCAGGCTTCTCCCAGCTTTAGTTTATTTCCAGCTTCCACCACTACTACAGTTCTTCCCTCCCATCCTTCCCCCTCAGCAAATCTGTTTCCCTGACACTTCCACGCTACTTTTCGCTAGCCCCCATTCATGTTGACTGCCTCTGCCATCTCGTCTCAACCTGGGTGCCAGTGAGCTGCTCTTGCAGCACTGCGTGCTTGGTTCTTGTGCCGTTCGCTGCAATGGCTCCCGGTCAAGAGGATGAGCAGCCCCAAGTGAATCCTGCCCAGCTGCTGCAGCTCACACGGGGGGCACCCTTGGCGGCTCGCTGGCACTAGTGCCATGCTTTCTGCAACTGGTGCATGGTCAGCAGGTGAGGAAGGGTATGAGGCTTCCCTTTGCAGCCAGGAGAAAACAATGCTGCAGGCCTCCCCAGAAGGATGCCTATCAGTAAAATTCTTCCCTGCCAACTCTGCTTTTGTTTTAAAAAGGCTGCTAACTTAATTACATTTTCAGAACAGCAGCCATGCTGGTTCAGATCAAGGAAACTGGTTAGCCTGGTTAACAAAACTGTGTTTACTTTCGATAGAACTAAGTCTATGAACGAAGCTCTGTGCAGTGAAATCCTAAAGTATTTACTGGGAAGGGGGAGGAGTATGGAAGAGCACGAAAATCTTTCTTGCTTCCAAAAATCAACACTGCAAGAAGGGATATGGTAAGGATGGAGAGAAGCCTGTTAGGCTTCAATGTATGTACGATGGAAATCTGCAATAAAATACAGACTCTTACGTATGAAAAAAGCTGCATGGACCCCCTCAGCTTGCTTTTTCTTGTTCCTCTCTGAGAAGCAAATATTTGAATGTTGCCGGTGGGTGGCAGTTACTGGCCCAACCATACTGATATGGCTGATGAAAGAAATAAGATTATTCTGCTGCACTTTCAGTCCATCTCTTGTTTTGTGTTTCCATGGATATCTTGGATTCAGGGAGTGGGGGTAATGTAGAATTAGCATTTTCCAATGTATGAATAACTACACCAGAAAATTCCTGTTGAGCTTGACAGCTGATTCCTTCTTTTTAAGGAATCTGCATTTGTGTCTTCAATACCATGTTATTAGCAGTAGGACTATAGTGATTTATTATCCCTAGTATTTTTCAGTGTAAAGTAATTTGATTTAATAGAACGCTATTCTGAATTACACAGAAATATATATCCAATACAGAAGTTACCAGTAGCATCCTGTATTGAGCAAAACTTAGTGAAGGCATTTGACTTTGAGTTCAGTTGGTTGTGGTACTTGATTGTGGCAATCACTGCACTTCCTCTCACTGGATTAGAAAACCGTACCTGTTGTTGGAAAAATATTGCAGCACATAAAATGATTGTTGTGTTGTTGTACATGTTTAAAATCTTGTTGAAACTGAAAACTATAATTACTCAGTTTTATTCACAGAAGCAGGTTTTATCTTTTATTACATAAGCATTCACAGATCTCAGAGTATGTTCTGTGACCTTTTGGGGTTATTTATCTTGTTTCTTGTATGCACTAGAGCTTGTGTGCTTTAATCTCTGTTTGCTGAGATGCTGCCAAATTGCCTCTTCTGTTTTGTGCCGATCTATCTTTTCTTTTTTTCGGTGTAATCCATGTTCTGATTGATGTATTAAAGGTTTTGTAGAAAAAAATGTGAGCCATCTGTATCAGTATTTGCTTATGAATCACATTTTATGGTATATTCATTAAGTATAGGTTAAGACCTTATAAACACTCAGCTGCTGTATATAAGAATATATATGTTTTTAAATGTACTTTAACGTGTTAGGGTGGGTGCAATGTGTTGCCTCTTTCATGTGTGTGTTCCCTTGGTTTGTTAATCTCAGGCTTTTAGATCCAACTACGTAAAATGTTGACAAATGGATGGAGATTTATTTAATCTGATTTATTCAATTTTCTTGTGTGTGTAAGTGGGTCTGAAGGACTGAGAAAACAAGGAAGTTGCTTGTGGTACAGAAAAAGGCTTTTGGAACACTGGAATAACTGTCGCTGGTACAAGATCTGATTCTGCACCCCCACACATTGATTTCAGCATCACTAGGGCTTGTGTGAACGAAGTCAGTGCCAAGACATGACAAAACAGTGCATCCAAATTGCGCTTTCAGATCTTAACTACTGATGTAAAATCAGAAGTTCACAATTAAAAATTTCAATGGGAGACAGACTTCTTTCTACAATTACATCAATAGCAGTTTCAAAACTGCTTCAGGTTGCACACTCTGCTGTCTTTCCCCATATGAACCCTAGTGGTGAAAAAATGACAGTTTTACCCTGAGTTGGTGAAACATTTGCCTGGGCAATTTTGAAGCCAGCATTGCTGGAATGTAGCTGTCTAGGTCAGGAAGGAAAGGTAGCAAGGCAGACAGGGTGGAAGACATCACATAGAACAACAATATATTAGTTTATGCTGAATTATTTCAAAGTGTAGTCTGGTTGTTAGTTAAGACTTTGTTTCAAACTTTTCTGAGAGGCAAAATGTTTTATTCTTTATTAAAAATTAAGAAAAAGTTATCTTTTAAGAGCTATTGAAATTAGCCAAAATATTTACAGTGCATATACATGTATGTATGTTTTTCCTTTTTTACCTTACTTATCAGGTATGTAGAGTCTTCCTCATTGGTATAGTTTGTTACACTAGAAGCTTCAGCTGGAATCGCACCCACCTTTTTATCATTCTGTACAAGGTAAGTTCATATTTATAACGAAGCAAAAATAACTTTAGTGGACTAAAATATTGATATAAACACCTGCCTGTGGTTGGAACAACATTACTTTTTCCTCAGAATCTTGGTGTCTCTGGTCTCTTTTAATGTACTTGTTTTCTTTCACTGCTTTCTCGACCTCTGGCTTCATGCAGGTTGTGTGAGCATGTACTCCAGTTAAGTGCAGTCTGTTTTTGAAAACGTGATAATGTTCTGGCCCCACAGACTGCTGTGGGCAAGGCACTGGGATCCAGGAAAGATGTGGGCCAGTTGGTTTAGGGTAAGGAAACTGATAATGAGACATCTAAAAAAAGTCACCTTTTGTGAAGTCTGAACAAATTGTACTTATTTCATAATGGGAAAAACAAATTTTCAAATATGTAAAAGACTGATGCCAGGAGAGAGGCATTAATCTGCTTTCTATTCATGGTGGATAGGACAAGGAGCTTAAAGTACAGCTAAAAGAATGTGGGTTAGATATTAAAAAAAAAAAGAAAAAAGAAAAAAAGAAAAAGGCAAACAGAAAACAAAGACAAAAAACTTCCCAGTGGCAAGAAAAGCGGGTGCTGGAATAGATTGTCTGGGGACTGGACAAATCTCTGTCTGGATTGCCTTGGAATAGGGCTTGGGCTATGTGGCCTGGCCTCTTCAGGGTCTCTTTTGTGCTTTTTTTTTTTTTTCCCTCCAGTTGAGAACATGTATTCCTTAAGGATCATGCACTCTGTAAGTCCAAATTTAGTATGAATATATGATACTCTGAAGTTTGCAGCTCTTTATCTGCAATAAGATTTTGCAGGCCAGCAAGCCCTGCTCTCCCATGGCCGTTTGTATTTTGGTATTTACACTCTCCAAATTGGGATCGTTTTTGTGCTCTTTCTGCTTCTGTATGCTGGAGGAGTAGCTGTTTACCTAATGGAATGGTTTCCTACAAAGCAATCAAGAAACAATTCCGTTTCAGAGGCCAGTTCTGCTTCCTCTCTTAATCTCTTTTTAGATGTACCCTCAGAGTACAGGTGGTGTTAAGAAGGAGATGAATGTCTGGAAAATGCCAATTTAGGGGCATAAGAGGCATTTACATTCAGTCTGGGAATATACTTGCCGCCTGTGAGTCAGCAGTGTCAAACAACTATGCAGTGGAAGAGAAAATGATAAAATAAAAAGGACAGAAGTGACAAAATGAGTGCAAATTATGTAATCAATGTTTCTCCTTTTATCAAAACAGTTATTTCAGACCTTAATGAGCTTTGCCAGCCAGCGGTAACATTTTTGAAGTATTATATTAATAAGCATTCATTGAATTTTGTTAGTTTTGATATAACATTAATTTTCAGTAACACTGTGTTAAAATCTAGATGACATATATCACAGATACTAAGTAGTAGAAGTACTGAAAAAGGTTAAATACAGATTTTAAGATATGCATGAAAAGAAAAGCCTTTTTAGGTTATGAAAAGAGCTTGTATCAGTGAAATATGTTGTAACATGATGGAGATTCCTTGATCTGTGTAGAAAGGTGGGGTGGGTCACTTACTGAAAACAGGGTATCTGTAATGGAGCTGTGTGATCCTGTGTGGTTTATTACAGCTAATTATCTTGGCACTGATTCATATGCCCTAGCAATTTTAAGGTCTTGCAGGACCATTACATCATCTGGGTAAAATTCTATAATATAGGCTCTTTCGGACTTCATGCAGCTACCTCTGTATTCAGCTACTACTTACCAGAGTGCATCTTCCAGAAGCGTTTGGTCTTCATTTACAGATGTGGAAGGACAGAGAAGCCACGTTTCACTCTAACTTCATCAGTAGTTAATGACCCTCATTGCTGAAAAATGTAATTAAGCTCTGTTTCTAATATGAATTTGTCTGGCTTCAGTTTCCAGGCATTGCCTCTGGTTTCTGCTTCAGAGCTCCATTTCTTTATTCTTAGTGAGATGTTTATACTCTCTAATGAAGTCACCTTTCAATTCTCTTGTTCTAAACTAATCAGACAGCTCTTTAACTCTTGCTGTAAGGCATTTTCCCTAGCCCTTTGTTATGACTGGATGTATATGAATTTTTTTTGGTCATATTTTTATAAGAATGTTTAAAGGAGAACTGCACATACAGTGCATAACATCTGCCTCCCCAGTGCAATGCAACATACTAAAATCAATTATCTTGCTGTTTTCCTCTTGATTTATCGAAGGCTTGTTCTCTGCCTCTTCATTTATGTATCAACATCCTAGGAGTTCAGGTTCACCTACTTGCTCACTGGGATTTTTTTGAAGCTATTCCTCTTCTGAACATGCATAGAGTTCTACAGAATAGGTTGGAATATTTTATGTCCAGCTACAAACGTTGATTACTCTGAGTACTAACCTGGCCGGACATAATTTTTCAAATTTTCTTTCTGTATTTATTGACAGATCAGTGGTGAAAATGCTGAATGTGATTGGTTCTTCACTTTGTAATTTCACAATTGCAGCTATTTTTATGAGTTGATATGCTTAATATGGTCTGTGTAGTGCTTTTCAATCAAGCTGTTGAAAGTGAAGCCTCTTCCAACCCCCTCCTATACTTCCTTTTTAGAAAGAAAATAGCAGATGATTGTTTGAGAGAGATTGCCTTCCATAATTCATCTTCAGCTTTCTTAAAGTCTTTCATGCAAATTTAGTGAAATTCAGGGGGAGGAGACAATCATATTTTGGGGTTGCATCATCTGGTGGCTGTTGTTATAAGTACATTTGGTCACCTACATCATACTGAGATGCAATTTATATTGACTTTTATGATAGTACGAGGCCTCAATACTCGGGGAATATGATGGCCCTTGTTTATTTTAACTTCTGTTTTAGCATGGGTATTTCCAAGTACAGATTTATTGCATAGTTTGGTAAGCTGGAGTCTGCACTACCTCTCTACTGATCATAAGTAAAGAGGAAATCTGTAATATTCTAATCTGACCTGTATAAAACATTCAGAATACTTCCCTGCATTACTGCGTGCATCAGAGCTCATATTTAAGAAAGTCACCTGAAACTGCTTTTAAAAATTGGCTTGTGATCATTGCATTGGATAACTGTCCTTGCTTTAAGAACAAAAAAAAACCCAAACCCAACTATATTTCAGATGAAGACTGAGCTACTCAGTAACTTCCTCCTTTGTATAATAAATATAGTGGTCTGACTTGGTAGTAAGAAATGTTCTTTTCGGTCTCAGTAATTTCTGAAGTTGTTCTTTGGCCTTTTAACGTTTTGAGTTGTGGATGTTGGTAGGGACATGTGATCTGTCATACTGGTGCCAAATACAGGCATTCAGTGGTTTCTATTTTTAACCCTCCTTTTGTCTAGATGTCTAGTAAGTCATGATAGTCTTCATGCCTATCAAATTACACATCATCATTCCATAATATCCTGTAATTCTAACTTTTATATAAAATTCCCTTGTATTTGTTCCTAAATAGGTAGGTTTTCATTATCGTTGATGTCCTTCAAGTGCGTGATCCAGATCTGTCCATCAGTGGCATATCTTCTTCCTGTTTACCATTTCTCTGGGTTCCCTCTGCCAGATGTGGCTGATACCAGCAGCAAGCATTTGTCTTCTGGGTCATTGGTAAACCCTTAAATAGCAAAGGGCCAAGAAGTGTCCTAAGTGGTTCTACTTATTTATGCTTTTGTGTTAAATAATGGCTTTTTGAAAATCAATCTTACTATGTTTGTAAATGATTTGGATTTTTTTAATCAAAATGATGAATGGTGTCTTTGTAAATTGCATCAGCACCCTTTTCACATTTAGTCTTAGATTCATCTTTTTTTTTAACTGTGTACTTCCTGTATACATACATCAGTATTAATGCTGGCAGTCACATATTCTGAATTGTTCCTGTAAATAATTTTTTAAGAATTTAGCATCTAAAAATGCTGTCTTTCAAAACTAAGATTAATGAGGAAATTGTTGTTCCACTGGTGCTCAGAACGAAATTGCCATTGACTTTTGTGGGGCTCATATTTTACATATCTGGGTCTGTGTATGTGGAGGCTGCGTATCTGCAGACTCTAGATAGCATATATATCCAGCTTTATTTCCTTACTTAATAATTTAATTTATTGAACTGTTTATTCTAATACTAATCTAGGAAAACAATAGGTCTCTGCCTTTCATGCTGGTCAACTAATGAACAGAGTCTTAAGAAGTATTTTTCTGGTTTAAGTATTTGAATGTGTTGTCTGAAAGTGGGAGACTTGGAAAAAACGT
This sequence comes from Rhynochetos jubatus, assembly GCA_027574665.1. NCBI lineage: Eukaryota > Metazoa > Chordata > Aves > Eurypygiformes > Rhynochetidae > Rhynochetos > Rhynochetos jubatus. Next base: position 56,960,444 of record CM050649.1, on the reverse strand, counting down.
TTGCCTTTCCCATCTGTGCTGAAAGCTGCCTTGTCAGTCCTTTTGTGGTTGCAGGGCAAATGCAAGTCAGTGCAGACAAGAGCAAACAGGGTTGTGTTAATAATGACCAACATAAGGGCATTATCAGTAGGGTCCATAACTTACTGTCAGTACCTAGTTGGGTGTTACAATCCCTAAAACGTTGGGCTTGGCAGCTTGATTCAAGGCAAAGCTGTGCCTGTACTGCTGCTGGGGTTCAGTCCTTTTGAAGGGTGGTTTGGCCTTCCCGGGGGAGCTGCCCAAAACTGGTGGGGAGGTGGGTGATGGCAGGGTTGTGTCTGCTGACTGCCGAGAGGTGAGGAAGGAGGAACTGTGCTTGACGTACCTCTGGAGGGTGGGAGCCAAGTCCTTGATGACCAGTTATTGGAGCCCTTTTCTTGATGGTAAGCACACTGGTTGTGGTTTGGTCTTACTACAAGGTATTTAGGATGCTTTCCTATACTTTGCACGGCAGTTTACAGATTGGGAGGCTAGGGTTCAGCTCTTCCTTCAGCACAAGTGGATTCAAACCCACGTGTCCTTCTTTGCAGAGGAGACCCTGCTGTTGTTTATGGCCTGATGGAGGAGGGAGGGAAGAAGGATGCCTTCTATTCCTTCCTCCGCAGCTGGAAAATGGGCAATCAAAATGGCAGGTCTTGGAGTCAAAGGGAGAGCAAACCCATTTTTGCCATGCAGAATACGCTGGTAGTTCATTCAGTGAACATTTAATATGTTTATTTAACAACCAGATTTAGTTTATACCTCTGTTGAATCACTTAAGGTTTGTTGTTATATTATAGTTCTGCTTTATTACAGTAGTTGCTCTTGAACAATTCCTCGTAAAATCACTTTCCCATTTTTACAGCTTTTTATGATGGTCATGCCTTTTTTAGCCCCCTATGTGCCTACAAATGTTTTTTTAGGTTTTAGGGTTATTTCCTTTTTCTTTTCAGCATCCCTGTGGATAGTCATCACTCTACAAAAGCAGATTAAACCCAAAACATTCTTTTTTCCTATGGTTTTCTTTTTTTAAATAATTTAAAAATGTTTTTATTACTTAACTTGCTGTTTACAATAATTCCTATAGATTTGTATATTGATACACTTCATCACTTTTTAAATTTCATAGTTGCTAGTTAGTAAGTCACTACCATTAATTTCCCAGTTCTGTGTTGTGTTTGAAAAAATACTATTGTCCTACACTTATAAGGAGATTAAAGCAAAAGATACAAAATGATTGGAAGAGCTTCACATCTCTCTCGTTTCTCACATTTCTTTTCTGTAGCCTGTTTTGTGGTTTACTTGTAATTATGCTCCACATTAATATTTCACTACTAATTGCTTTAATAGTGGGGTGACACTTCCATTTGGATTGATGCTGACTACTGCAATGGGTTTATTGTACAGAAGGTAGGTGTTTACATTGTGCCATTCTCCCTTAAGTGCCTCTGCTTGCAGGAAAGAGGTAGAATAGGAAAACACATTTCATTCAGTTAACCCCAAACCTCTTTTTTTTCCCCCGTGGTGTCACAACATGGCTATAGGTGTCTTTAGGATGCCATCGGTCCTGTTTGCGCCTATAGCTCAGCTTGTATGCATGTGTATTTTGTGCTCTTCCCTAACATTTGGGCGTAAAGTAATGCTTTATCGATGCACGGCAGCATGTGAATATTAACAAGTTGGAAGCACAGGTGAACATTAGTATAAAATGAAAACCACCAGAGACATTTGGCTCACTGGTTTTAGTTTTCTTTATCCTTTTTTCAGTTGGCCCGGCTATTAAGTGTATTGAAATGTGTTACCAAATTTAGCATTTGATTTCTGTGAAAGGCTCTTTGCCTCAGGATTCAGCTGTAGCTTGCTGCTGGAGATGTGGGCTCTGAATGCCTGTATTTGGGTCATTCTTAAGTGTGCTGGAAAAGCCCAGGGAATGAGAAAGCTTCACTGTTGTCTCAGAATAACTTTTACTCTATGGGTCTTCCTCCCACCCTATGATAAGTATGGATATTTCTGTCACCCTTTTTTTTTTTCTGGTGTGGGTTTTTTGAATTGTGGGGGTGGTTTTGTTTGTTTGTTGCTTTTTTGTTAGTTTTGTTTTAAACCTTTGTGCTATCATTATCTATAGTATCTGGAGGATGTTAAAAAAACCTTCTTCCAGTTGTGAGCAAAAAGAATTGTATGTACAACGGATATCATTCATAAACTTTCACAGAAAGCTCTGTTAGCCACTTATAAACTGGCTTAATGATTTTTAAAAATTATTTATTACATTATTTTAAAACACTTGTGTTTAAAGAAACAGTGTTTAAATTCTTGTTTCTCAGATAATTATGATCCTGAATGTATTTATAAAGCTTGGGCTTTCTGCATAATATGCACACAATATTAGAATATGCACACAATTTTAGAACATAATATTATGTTTTTGTAGGTCCAGAGGGGAAGAAAGGTGCAAAGTAGGTGTAGTGAAAGGCTGTCTAAATGATTTCAGCAGATGAGGGATGAGCAGTTGAGGGATCAGGCTGGCTTTCTGGCAGCCCAGAAAGTCAACCGTATCCTGGGCTTTATCAGAAGTGTGGCCAGCAGGGCGAGGGAGGGGATTCTCCCCCTCTACTCTGCTCTCGTGAGACCCCACCTGGAGTGCTGTGTCCAGCTGTGGAGCCCTCAGCATAAGAAGGATATTGACCGGTTGGAATGAGTCCAGAGGAGGCCACGAAGATGCTCAGAGGGCTGGAGCACCTCTGCTATGGGGACAGGCTGAGAGAGTTGGGCTTGTTCAGCCTGGAGAAGAGAAGGCTTCAGGGAGACTTTATAGCACCTTCCAGTACCTGAAGGGGGCCTACAAGGAAGCTGGGGGGGGGACTTTTTACAAGGGCCTGTAGTGACAGGACAAGGGGTAATGGGTTTAAACTGAACAGGGGGAGATTTAGATTAGATATCAGGAAGAAATTCTTCATGGAGAGGGTGGTGAGGCACTGGCACAGGTTGCCCAGAGAAGCTGTGGATGCCCCATCCCGGGGAGTGTTCAGGGCCAGGCTGGTCAGGGCATTGAGCAACCTGGTCTAGTGGAAGGTGTCCCTGCCCATGGCAGGGGGTTGGAACTAGATGATCTTTAAGGTCCCTTCAAACCCAAACCATTCTATGATTCTATGATTCATTCTATGATGGAACACTTTCATCTTAGAGGCAGTGGGTTGAGTTTTTGAGAAATGTTTCTTGGAGGGAGGGTAAGTATAGACTGAGATGTGCAATGATTCAAAGTTTGTTAGTAAAAGCCGTGTGGAGAAATTGCTAATTTGGGGCTGGTAGGTTAGCTCTGGCAGTTCTCTACAACCTGACAAACTTATTTCCTGCTAATTGTACATATTCCAATTATGTTTCAGGGGAAATGTAATTGGAATAACTCTAGAAATTGCATCCAATAAGGAAGAGTTAGGGAATACAAAGTTTAAAAACTGATATTTAGCAGCAAAAGATAAAGCAGGGAATGTGACTCTAGGGCAGCATTATATGATATTCCAAGGTAGGCAGTCTGGGTACAATGACTTTTTTCCAGTCTCTGCTGGACTGTGTACTTCTGCAAGCCCCTTGTGTCTTTTCTGGGCATCAGGAGGGGGGTGTGTATGTGTGTTTTGCTTTTTACAATTTGCAAGTTCCTCCTGAGTTCAGCTGACAAAGTTGGTGACACTGCCAAGGTGACAGGAAGGCTCACAAGGTTGTATGGGTATAGGCGAAGCTGTGTTTTGGCTTGCTATGTTTGAGCAGTAATATGGGAGGAGAAGACCCAGGTTGACTTTTAGATTACTTACGTGATGGTAGGAGGAGATTTTTAGAAGAAAGAAAACATTATTTGCAGCAGATCCCTGTACAATTTGGGTCAGTGAGGCAGGAGAGGCTCCAACACCATTAAATCTTCTAAAAATAATTTATTGGAAAGAAGTTGTATCTCTCATATGGTTTCAGTAGTCGGAGTGCTAAGGTGTTTTGCTGTCCCATTTAGAAAGCAGAGCACAAAAAAAGTTTGCAGAGGTGTGGCAGTGGTGCAGGATACCAATCCTGTGCTAAGTAGATTTCATTTTATTAATGTAAGGGAAGGCATTTTTAACTGCACTGTTTTGAATTGTCTTGGTTTTTGATTTTTATAAGATTGATTAAAAATTAATGACAATAGATAATTCAAATTCCCTTGGTTTTTTCAGAAGTTACCACCCACTAGCTAGGAGGCACAGGAGTGTGTCCATGCTTACCTACTACAATGCTGGAGATTAATTCACTTAAAGCAGAGGTGAGCCATCTAAGCGCCATGATAAACTGGCTCTTGCTGTACTAGGAGTCTGTGTGCCCCGTGTTGAGAGGATGACTCGAGTCTGGGCACCCTTGCCTCTTGGAGAAGGCGAGTGTCACCAGCTGGCTCATCTGTAGTCCTCTCAAAATCTAGGATGTCGGTAGCGAGTTCATCTCAAGCTGTAGTTCACAGTTCCTGTCTCTGAATGGTACATGGTGGGGATTGGGAACAGTCTATCAAAATATCCTTTTTGGGAATGCATGTTTTAAATTACTGAGCTATAATTTAAATCTGCCTGAAGCCAAATGTATAAGTTCCATGTTCTGCAATTTTCTCTTTATGTAAGTTCCTTGCTCTCTCTCCTTCCTGATTGCAAACAAAGTAGAGAGTGATGAACACAATTGAAAGAAAAGTCCTTTGGGAAATGGAAAACAGGAGAAATAGATAGAAAGCTGTTTTAAAAAAAATTAGCATTATAACTGCAACATTAGCATAAAATGTTAACTTTGTTTTGCAAAACATTTTCTTAAAGTTGGCCTCTCCTCCAAGAGTGGAATAAGGAACTACACTTTTTAGACAATAAATCATCTAATAAGACAGACTTATATGACATACTGCTTTTAACAGATAAATTGGATAAGCAGTTATTGTTTGTCTTAGCTTTTAAATAAGATTTATGTCCCATGCTATATCACTAGTAAATATATATTAAGGAGACATTTGTTTTGATGCTGTGTAATGCAGTGATTTGCGTGGTATGCTTCCTCCATTACTGTTCCTTTTACCCATTCTTTTACTGAATTACATTCTCTTGTGTTTTGTTACTTTTGTTCATTCAGGGCTGTGAAACTCATTAAAAAAAGAAGTGCATACATCTTAATTAAGAGTGAAGGCTGTTATGCTTATGTTCCTTATACCCTTTGTGTTGTGTTTTAAAGGAACAAGCAGGAGGAGAAAGGAGATCAAAATGAAAATTTGGAAGCAATCAGCTAAAATACATTTAATGAGAAAATTTGAGTTAATAAGCATACTGTTTAACTGAGTTTTTGTTTAACACCAGTCTCTATTTAAGTAAAATTTAAATGTTATGAATAGGTAAATAAAAGTGAGAGTAAAGGGGTGTATGTTTCATAAATGTGGATGAGAATATAGTGGACATATTAAGTGTGGAGGAAGATAAATGAAAAATTAATTGAATAATTTTTTTTAATATATACAATGAAATTCTTAAGTAAATATTTGAAGTAAAGAATAAAATTCACCTCTAAAAAAAAAGTTAAAGTGCTGGAAGTCTGTGAGTGTAACAGCACTGACATACCAAAGAGAAGGCAAGACAGGAGAGGCTAATTAAAAGAAATGAGAAGTTAATACACTAATGTTATGTGAGATATATCTAATGCTGGGAGTGTAAAGATAACTCTGGAAAGCTTGTTCGCTGGAGCAACCCATTAGTAGTAAAGGCAGTAGTAGAGGGGAACTTGAACAAGTACATTAGAGATGAGCTAGAGAATGTCCAGATTTAGCCAGGTACATCTCAATTCAAGGACTCTAAAGGAAAGGAAGATACCTTTCTTTGTCAGGGGGAAACGAATCTTTACCTCAAACTGCTCCTGCGAAGCTGGTAGTATTATTTAATGATTATGTAGTTTTTGTCATTAGTCAGATGCATCAAAAACTTCCCATCTCTCTTGCAGCCTCTATCCATAGTTTGAACATTTTACCACAAGTGCCACTTTCCATTCTAAAACCTAAATTTTGTGCACATTTTTGCTCTACCTACTGCATCTGCATTATGTGGTAGTACATTTGACAGCTTTCAAAGCTTGACCTTAGAAAATTTTGTCTGGTCTTTGACAAGCCTAGAAATTTGAATACCCTACCTGTCCATGGTCAAGGCACATTAGGTGTTTCTTGTATAATCATCTGCGTGAAGCTGTGAATTCTTTGACCTCAGTAATTCTTTTGTGTCAACTGTCTGCCCACTAAATTACAAAATGCTGTGTGGTATGTTTCTCTGAAGAAATGCGTTGCCTCACTTCTGACTGTATTAAATCTTTTTTATATGAATAGCATCAGAAGCTTTAGTAATAAATAGCCAATTTAATTTGCTCATTGATGCACCTCTTGACAGATGGCATTGCTCTCCTTTTGACCAATATACTATAGGAACTGTAAGGCCTAGTGATCAATTCTTATCAAAAGAAATTTAGTCTAGTTATCTGTAGATAAATCCTGAAATGTTTGGCCTCTGAATGTGGACTTTCCAATACTTAGATTATGGTGTGGCAGTGGAGGATCTTTTTTCCCATATAGCTTCTGTCTTGACTCCCTGTCATGGTTTAACCCCAGCCAGCAACCAAACACCACACAGCTGCCCACTCACCACCCCCACCACCCTCCACACCCAATAGGATGTGGAGGAGAATTGGAGGAAAAGACAAGAAAACTTATGGGGCGAGATAAGAACAATGTAATAATTGAAAAAAATGAACTAAAATAATGATACCAAAAATACTAACAATACCAGTAATACTAACAATACTACCACTACTACTACTATGTAATGAAAATAATGGAAAAGAAAAAGAATTATACACCCACTCACCACCCATTGACCCATGCCCATCCAGTCCCTGAGCAGTGACAGCCAGAGCCCAAGAGGGCATGTACCAGATGCCAGAGTCTGAGAGCCAGCCCCAGAGTGAGAGAGTCTCCATGCCCATGCCCTGCCCAGCTTATGTACTGAACATGACATTTTACGGCATGAAATATCCCTTTGGTCGGTTCAGATCAGCTGTGTCTGACTGTGTCTTCTCGCAGCTTCTTGTGGAGAAGAAGCTGGGAACACAGAGGCAGTAGCCTAATACTAGCTACTGTGAGTAAAATGAACTCTCTCCCAACTAAAACCAGCGCACTCCTGTTTTATTATGGATGTCTCTATTTTATTTTTTTTTAGCTAGTCAAACTGATGCCAAGGTGCTGAATATGTGTATCTGATACTTTTGAGTTGCTTTGTTTCTGAAGTGTTGGCAACATAATAAAAAAATTCTCATGCATTGGAGCTTGTGTATGTGTTCATTTGCTGTCATGTTTCGAAATCAATAGTGAACTTACAGAATTAATAAAAATCTACATTTCTGGAAAAAAAAAAAGCCAGTATAAAGTTTGTCAGCATTGATTACTGCAAGATGACAGTGAACGTTCAGCTTTGGTTATGTTTTTTCTCGATATCAGTAAAAAGTTAGGTATCTTAATTGTGTAAGGGTATGATGACAATAACCGTTCCAACTGCCCAGTAAGTACTAGTGCATAAACACAGGAAAATGCTAATTAATGTAGGTCCTAATTCTTTTCCCACTGTGCGAAATTTCTAAGGCTTATTTTTTTTAGAGAATTAGAGAAATCAGTACAAAATATTTTCTGGTATGGCATGTGTGCCTGAAATGGGGGGAAAAAAAATCACGCTTTTTCATGTTCAGTATTTCATGTTTCATTTAAAGTTAGAGGAATGAATAAGAGGATGAGATCTCCTCTACAGAGAGGATCCATACATTCACAGCAAGAGGTGAGCAATATAAATTGCAGCTCAGTAAAGTTTTTTATTAAAAATAACATAGGGCTCTTATGTTACAGATTTTATATTGTTTATTTCATATCTTCCAAGATAGAAGTGAGGTATGATTTTGTTTTCCTCCTGTGAACTTGCATAAAATTTAGCAGGAGGGAACATTTTCAGAAAAGTTACTGCTTTTGCTTTCGTCAAGGTAGTATCTACAGATGTTGCCTTAAATGCTGATGGAACTGGAATGTGTATCATAAATAGGGTAATAAACATGTTTTTTAATATATATGTACAATTTCATAGAAATCAAAGTACAAAAAATTTGCTGAGGTAATGTTTCAAATATTTTTAATAATGTAATTAATAAGCATTTTACAAAACTAGACAGAATTTAGATATTAATTGCCAGAAGATGACTGGGTCATAAAGGTGCCAGATGGATTAGGAAATCAGAATAAAATACACCTTCTGTACCTGCAGAGTAATCTGACTGTCTTGACATACAGATGCAAGTATCTTCAGGAGATGTTTGAATTAACTTGTGCTGCATAACTGGGCTTGAAGGGACGTTATGTTGGGTAAAAATCTGCACCTTGTCTTGTGTCAGATCAGAAGGTAACTCTGCTTCTGTTTGGCATTTTTTTTCTACCAGTTCACATCTACTGAAATCTCCCCCTGCTTCTAAAATAAGGTTTCTAAACTGACTAGAGAATTTTGAGTGCCCAACTTGCATTAAGTTCTGATTTTTGAGAAGGAATAACTGCTTCTTCTTTTCTGAAAATTGAGCTTGTTTAAAGTGATGATTACTTGGTTTTCTTTTTTTTTAAAGTCTTTTCCCTTGACCATCAATGTATAAAAAAAAAAAAACTTACACCCGGTGTGTGGGAACAAGCCATATATCATTTGGCTTGTCTAAACCTGGGGGTGCTTCCCGTTCCGAAACGATCGCTGTGGTGGTGTGTGAGCCATTAGGGGCTGCAGGAGCCAGTCTGGGCCTGTATTTAGGGACTTTCTTGAACCATTAGCAGAGTTAGGTTCAGAAGGCTGCCGGAAACAGTGCACTCTCATCCTTTATGTAACACAGAAATTGTCCTGACTCTTTCTTTGCACATTTGAGGGCTCTTGGAATCGCCAGGGGGTAAGAGATCATTGATAGTCTGTCACTGGAAAACCAGCATGGACCTTTGGTCAGCGTAACATCATCTGCTCAGCAAAACATTAAACAGTAGATGAGGGGTAAAGACCAGCCATGCAGTCTGCTTTTCCTCCTGATCTGTGTCTTTTGGTGGAAGACTCAAGTGGGTGCTGGAGACCCCGGGGATGAGCTAGCTTGGGGAGGGGGCCATGCTGCCGGCTTGCACCCTACTCGGCAGCAGGAAATGCCTTTTGCTCCCTGGTGCTGTTGTGTGAAGTTGGTCCTGCTGACCCTGCCCCAGCTTGCCTGGCCTCATCTCACCCCCTTGCTCTGGCAGGAGGCCAAACGTGTGGCCAACATGTGTGGTGTGTGGAGGCTTGGGGAAGGAAGCGGAGACAGGCGTGGGAACAAGTTCTAGCTCCAGTTTCGGGAGTTGATGTCGGTAGTGGTTATCAGCCATCCCTACATGACCTGCCTTCTCCAGCAACGTGCCTGCGACTGCCTCTGCCTCCTGCGCAGCTCTGTGTACCTTTGCCATGCCTTATCAACACACAGGCCAAGTGTGCTTCAATACAACATAGAATAATGCGTCTGAGCTGCCCTTGGATGGCCTTCCTAGGTTGGTAAGTTAAACCTTATGGAGATGCCTATTCCCTTTCACCATTAGATGGAGCAAAGAGCTGCTCTCCCCCTCTATGCCTTAGAGCTGAGAGGTCTTTGTTTAAGCTCCTCCTGTGAGTGTCAAGGTCTGTTTGCTTCAGCTCAGGAAAATAAAGTGCCCAATGGAAAATCCCAGTGTGTTTTACCATCTATTTAAAGTTGCAAAACTAAGTATGTAGTAACTGAATACCGTCTGTAGCGAAGCAGCTTTTATGCACAAGCTTAATCTTTCATGCATGGTTTGTAATTTAACCCTCTCAACTCATCTGAAAAGTTTAGCCAAAATGACCAAAAGGATGAATAATCAAATATTTCGTTTTAAGAAATTACTTTTGTCATCAGGAGGTGAGTATAGCTGGTGACTGAGACTTAAGTTATTAGCCTACTACATGGAGAAATGTAGTTCTTGTGATTTTTTGCTCATTTTCCATTGGAGCATCCTCTCATGCTGTGAGGCTATGCTTGGTATCTCGGTGTGTGTGATAGCTGCTTTAAAAAATCTCCCTTAACTCTTGCTATTCTTTGCATGGATGTTTGTAGTGTCTGGGAGGGAGGGAACACATAAAGGAGCAGAACAAAAGCCTGTTTGTGGTTGAGGTAGATTGTGCTTTTTCTGTGTATACATGTCCCAGTACATTGTGTTCACTTTGTAAGGACGCTTGCTTGATCAAAATAGTATTTCTTTTTGGATATTTTTTTTTTCCTGAAGTTTGAGTTGCATCTAGTAGGCACAGAGTTGTTTATGCTTTTGGTTTGGGACCGAGAACCAAGTTTGGTTCCTGGCTATGCCCTTCCACTCTTGGTACCCGCTAACATCCTTCCAGTGCTTGTTTTCTCCTGTTTGTGTATTTGTTGGAGTTTTTTTGTGTGTGTGTGGAGTTTCTCAGTGTTGAGCAAGTCTTTGCCAATGAATATGTGATTCTGCAAATGGCTCTTCATTTGCCAGGCCACCTGAGTCTCATACCTACGCCATGTCCTGCAGGACTGCTGTAAAACTGACTTAAGGTATTTGGTGTGTGAATAATAGTCAAAAGTAAATCTTGCTGTGTTCAGCTTGTCATACGTTATTTGCAAGTGCGTAGTCACACATTGTAATAATTTGCTAGCATATTTTTCTACTCATATTACACAGTGTTTGTTGAGATGGTATTACATCAGGCATTTTACATTTTTTTTTTAATGAGGTAAATCGGTTGTGCATTTTGACAAGGCCTCAGATACCATTTTAAGATGACCTGCCTTAATTTGTAAGTCACTATTCAAGACTATGTAGTTAATTCACTAAGAAAGGGCATAATTACTTACAGTTTTGTTTTGAGTGAAAAAAGAGATGTCTTATCTTTCCTTTGCAGTCTTAGTGGTGGTTGAACCTCTTTAGGGTCATCAGAAGTTTGTGGCAAGGTGGGATCTTGTTCTGTGGAGGAGACGAAGCTGCTTGGCAAACTTGCTGCTAATTGACAAAGCTCTGCGAAGTTGTACAAAGCAGTTGCAGGAGAGAAGGCCTTTGGAGAATGCACAACGGTATTACGATGGGATTTTGTGCATAGTTCAGTGCTTGGACATAATCTAGTTCATTATTGTGTGGACTGTAAGCACCATAGAAAGATCACTTTAAGCTTACCAAAAGTAATGCCATCTATGTATGGCTCTTTTAAATAGAGACTTCCATTGCAGACTGAGATTTTAGGTGATTTATCACTCTGCAGAGATTATTAGATCTGCAGCTCCTCCAGCTTTTTACAATACCAAACATTTAAAGAACATTCAGGTTACTTGCTTATTCATAGGGAAGAGTCAGTTGCCTATGATTCACTGTAGGGAATATTCAATGTAGTCTTTGTCTCTTTGTCCTCACTTGAAGTGTAATGTGTGGTTTATTTCATGTTGAAGTCTTTGTGGATCGTCTCTACATCTGTAACTGGCCTCTCATAAGTAGCAGGTACACCTATTTGGTGACACAAACAGAATATTATAGTGTAGTTATATTATGTGAAACAGTTCATAAAAAATGACTTAACATGTTTTTGATTTGTTTTTTTTATAAACAAAAAGTATTATACACTACTGAAAACTGAAGGAAATAAAAAAAATTGAGCTAGATGAGCAAACACTAGTAATTGTCAGCTTTCCTTTCTCTAGTAAGAGCTGTGCAGGAATTCTTTTGTTTTGGCAGGTGAGCTGAAAAATCTGATTTTTATACAGTTTAAAGCCAGAATTGAATTTTTTTTTGTGGCTTTTTTTTTTTTTTTTTTTTTAGTTGAGCTTTCAGAGAGGGGGTAAAAATTAAGAGGAAGTTATTTGGACAACTTGGTCTGGATTCATGAAAGTCTTTTTAAAGAGACTGAGATTGCCTGATTCTTCCAACATAGTTGTCAAATAGTAAAATGACCTTTCTGTCATTAAAAATAACTCTGTTCCCAAGGTAGCTGATATCTCTTTACCCAGCGGGAACAAGCCTGAGAATGCCAGAGTGACTTGGCATAGTATCTCTCCGGTATGCTTTTAAAACTTGTATGTTTTATTCAAAGACATGTTAGTTTCCACTCATATTTTTGTTTATACATCATTACCCGTGTAATAAAAGCACTAAAAGGTCCAGAGGCTGTGCCTATGCTGTATGTGGATCCTGTGCACCTACTGAACCTGAAAGAAGCAGAAATCTTAGACTTGCATGCTTACGGTAATGTAACAGGGCACTTATGAAAGGGATAACCTCTTATGAAACATTATTAGACCATTTGTTTTAACTAGCAGTGAGCTGGACAGCTGTGTTACTGTTGACGTAAGGGCTTCTGACACGATGTTTGCTTGCTAAAGGCTCCCATTAGCTACTGGTCTTGTGCGGTCTGTGGAGTGAGGCTTGCCAGTAAGTATGAGCGCATGGTCACTGGGAGGAAGCAGTGTCTCTGGTAAAGCCAAATCAGCTTCGTTTTATCCACAGGAAGAGATGTTCAGATGGCAGAGAACAATTTTTGAACAGTCAGAGGACAGCCAGTGGATTTAGTGTTTATTTTGATTTTGAGTTTAGGTAAAAGCTAATCTCATTACTGCTTGCGATTGAACAGTAAAATGATTGTGATGTGTTCAGCTGTTTAATGGGCATTTTCTAGCTGCATTCCAACCATCCATTTATTTTCATATTGTGCATTTCTCTATGTTTTGTGTATTAAAAATTTGAAAAAATTCTTAGCCCTCTCTTCTCCTCATTTGTCATGTACAAAAAATCCCCAACTTCTGCACAACATCCTAGTAATATGGAAAACAGTAAACATGATTTTTGATGATAATTCCAAAAATCAAGAGTTATTTTCATTTTCATTAAGTACCCTTGGTTGCTGTAATGCAATAACCTGAAAAATCCATGAGTTGTAAACAACAACATGCAAGGGCTTCTCTTACGCATTTCTGATAGCCTTAATAAGCCCATGTGGATGAAAGAATGGAGGCACTGTCAGGTAGAGATGTCCAGTCTGACAGCACCGTATATCTGTTGGCCATTGTTAATCACAGCAGTGGGTTAACTGCACTGGTTTTACCCACTGAGAGAAGCTGGGTCTTTCCCATTTTGTCATACGTAGAGGTTATGTACACTGAGAACACTGTCGTGAAAGAATGAGTGTGCCTGCGAGAATCATAAGCATGAGTAACTTCTATTAAAATTGCGTGTTTACCTCACTTGCTACTTAATCTGGGCACTATATGAAATTTCCGTGCTGGAAGCTGCCAATATATGTATTTCCAGTAGGATCTGATAGATCTCAGTATTTTGTGACCCTTTGTTTTTAAGAACTATGCTATAGGATGTATGCTTTTAATCTCCAGGAATCCAGTATATAGTTTGCACAGATAAAGCTACAAATTTCCCACTGTCCTTAAATTGAAGGAAAGTGAATATAAAATGCCTGCTTAACTGCTTATTAAAATGCTTATTTTGATTTCTGGTTAAAAAAAAAAAGTAAGGAATTTATGATATTGGTTAAATGTATGAGCTCTTAAGTACACATATCTGTAAGGATCTCACGGCAAATGACCTTAATCCACAAGTAGTAGAACTGTTGGGTGCTTGTGTTTTTAATCAAATGGCCTTCCGAGCTGTTGTTAAAGTTTCGAACACAAGGTAGGTCTCAACATCAAGAACACCAGTATGCCCTTTCTGCCTTCAGACTTTGGTGTGTGAGTGAGAGGAAACAGGAGCTATTATTTTGTGCTGCTATCAGAACAAATTTATCTGAAATGTGCTGTACAAGTGAAATTATCTATTAGCCTGCCTCTGTTGTTGTTTGTTATGAGAACTGTTGCCTACAACTGGGCAGAGAAGTGCAAAGTAAGGAGAGAGGCTACTGATGTAACACAAATGTGGGTTTACTCTGCAGTTAACCTGAATTTTAACCTGAGTGTCCTTTTCCTCTCACCCCTCTTCCTAGTGATGTTGCTGTACAGGGAAGTGCGTGACATATATCATCTCTGCAGAGAGGCGTTGCCTCCTAAATAACTGCAAATAGAGTGCAGCCTCTTGGATTATAGCAGGGCAGGATTAACTGTAAATTATTGAGGAATTGCAAAAACCCAAGATGAGGAACCAGGTTTTGTCTGTTATCCTAGATGCAAGAGAGTGTGGGTTTTTTTAAGCACATCTGTCATCATGGAGAGAAGAGAAAAAAACCTTCCAAACATCTGAAACAGCTAGTATGTGCCATTTTTCATCTTGCTCGTTAATGTGCTAGAGAAGGACTGAGGTGGGGGAGAGGGAAGGTCTTGACACTGAAATTGGAAAAGCCATTAATATTGTGACATAAGTGACCTGCAGTGTAGTCCTTTCATAATAGCCTCTATACCTAAGAGGTGCAGTCAATGGAAGAAGCCATAGATTTTTAATGTGCATGGACACAGCCATCCACTGCAGATCTAAAAACCCGTAGGAGTTTTTTATCTCTGCCCCCAAAGATAAATCCTGGAGCACTACTGCAAATGGCTGCAGTGATGCCTAATCAAAGAAATCCTTCTAAGCTACAGAGTTCTTGGAGGCATTGGGATTCATTTTTTGTTCTTTTCTTTCCGAGGGCTTTAACTGTGGTTGTAGCTTTGCAAAACAGCCATGAGCACCTTGGAGACCTGAAACGGTTGAGCTCTTTAGGACAAGCTAATCTCAGAAACAGAAAAAAGGAAGTATGCTCCTCGTGAGAGGAAGGGTCTGAAAGGCAAAGCTGGAGCTGGCGTGTGGCCCTGGCGCTGGCAGGGCTGGCTCAGCCTCGTGCCCTGCACTGAGGCCTCCATCACGGGACGAGGGAGCAGGAGCTGGAGCGCTGCCAGCCGAGGCTCTTTGGAGAGAACAATGGCCTTGTGAATAAGCAGGAGTGCCACGGAGGAGTTGGTTTAGGTTTTTTTTTCCCTTTACCTTGTTGAACTTTTACCTCTGTTGAACTCTCTCTGTAGCTTGGTATCTGGCCTAGGTGCGGGGATGCAAGCTGTTGGCCGTGTGCTGGTCTTGAAAGGAAAGCATGAGGGAGGCAAACGGGCTGGGTATGATTTGCATGTTTCATTAATTTGTCCATAATATTCCCTTCTGAAGGGCTGGGCACAGGTACAGGCTAGAGTAACAGCGTGTGAACAAAATGTACTTGGGAATAGATGGCTTTCCTTGGTCCGCTTGTAGCAAAAGCAGTCTCAAGAGAATGAGACAGTGATGACATGAAGATAAAGGAGCTTAGGGACAGAGCAGTGAAGCTGTTGACGAGTTCAGCTGTTGCCCAAGCTTTGTGTTCAAGATGGTCGTGTCCCTTGCGATGGTTTTGCTCTGCTCTGCTGGGGATATATACTATATTTATGCACACAGAAGTACGCATTGTAGCTTTTGGGTCTTTTTCGTGATGGTTAATGGCTCTACATAAGATAGGGGAAACTGTAGGGTTCATCCTGATGTTTTTAAATGCTCCCTCAGGAATTTGTATCTAAGATTCCTGTCTTAGCTGTCTTAATTTTTCATGATGTGAGAATCAGTGTCTTAAGTTTGTTTCTTGTCAATGTAAAGCTTTATCCTTTACCTGAAACTTCCTGTGTGATCTACCCTAGGTGACCCTGCTCTGGCAGGGGGGTTGGACTAGATGATCTCTAGAGGTCCCTTCTAACCCCTAACACTCTGTGAAACTTACTTTGGCTGTTCCTTTTAAGCACACAGTGATTTCTAGGTTGGTAACTCTTGAAGTGCAAGTTGTGTTGAGAATATTTATCATTTCTTCAAAACAGAAAATGAGTAAGACTTGGCTTATGAAGTCATTCTTCTTGTCAAAGCCCTCTTATTGTTTGCCTTGTACCACCTTCAGTTGTATAGCCAGCCTTGTTATTTCTCATTTCTTGGCTTGGTGAGTTCCAGTTACATTATTTGTGCAGCTCTGGGCTGGCACTCTTCCACTGCTATTAAGCAGGTTATTTGTAAATCTGCAAGCACAAAATTTTTTGCTTTGAGGATGGCCTTGTGTTTAGTTTACTCCTATTTTGTGTAAGTCAAATTCTTCATGAGATGGATGTGTAGTAACTGTAATTAGAAGGTGTTCTCTACTGTTGTTGCAGGTTTATCAGTTTTGTGCTTGCTTTTCATCAGGTTTCTCATCTGTTAGTTAATCTTACAATGTTTCAGCCTTCAGCATTAAGAGCATGACTTTTTCTTAATTGTCCTTTAAAAAAAAAGGTAAAGTAAGTTGGTAACTGGTAAGACAAGGAAGGTCTTGATCCTAACTGTTACACTGTAAGGTAAAGCACACGGACGCTGAAGCGCTGTATATGAACCTAGCATAGCTGCAGTCGAGGAGCAGTGCTGAGGAACCAAGGCCGTTCCTGTGTGGTCAGCTGTGTCAGGGTGGCTCTGACAACGGAAATTCTGGTTTTTGTTTTAAGGGCCTTTCATTCTAAGAAACATTAGAAATCACCCCTTCTCTCCTTTTTTCATAGTCTTTGTATGATGAATCATAAGAATTGTATGTCACTCAACATGCAGAAACTGTCTGAATTTTTGGTTGTGAAATTTGGCAAGTCGTCAGTCTAGATTTGTCTGCAAATTGCAATCATGACTAAAATTAACTTCCATGAAACAGACTAAAATCTAGCTTAAGGTAGAAGTAATAAGCTGAACAGCAGATCTTGTCATCTGCAAACAGTGATTTGTCTAAGGTTTGTATAGGCTGGGTGGAAAAATGGTGCAGTAATTCTTAAAATTTCCCAATCTCCAATTGTTATATCTTCTCAAGAAATTGATAATCTTATATTTTTTTTTTTTGATAGCAAGGTTACCTTCTGATAGGGAAACAAAAGTTGCATCATGTGTTCTGCATGATCAAGCCTGATCCCTGTATGTTCCAGAAATGAGAAATCACTGTTTTCACAGGTTTACGTCCATGTCAGGCATTAAATAAATCTTGAACTTTTTTCCCAATTATAAGGCATGGGTTTTTTAAATATGTAAGAGGCCATGAAATACTTTTTTTGTAGTTGAAGATCTTATTAAACTTTCAAGATAAATGCCAAATTATCATCAGATCCATAATAATGCTGAAATACCTGAATTGAAAATACTTCTGTTTCTTAATTTCTACTGTTTTTTCTACCAAGATATTTTTGTATTACAAAACGCATGGCTTTTATTTTCTTGTTTTCATTTGGCACATCCCTATAGTATTCTTTTGGTTCATTAGCAAATCAGTTCAACTGCAGAATCATAGGAACAATATCTGCGCTGAGATTTAAAACCAAGGGGTTTCTCTCAAAGAAGTGAAAAGCCCACCAAAACAAATGCAACCAAACAAACCAACCAACCAAACAAAACCCCCGAAACCCAAACAACCCAAACCCAACAAAGCGGAAAAAACAACACACAGAATAACCCCAAAACTCAAACCAGCCACACTTCGTATTTACTCATTTGTCTCAGGCTTGCCCGATGTCATGCACAGCTTAGGAAAAAATATGCAAAGAATAAAATGCATACCTGGGCAACTAAATAATTGCTTCGTGTTGTTCTAGGTGTTTATTTACTCAATATTTTTGTCTCAGTGGTTTTCTTGATATTCTTTTGATGGATGCTCACTAGATTCAAATGATAGCCAGCAGGTATTTTTCCCAGAAGAATTCACCAACTGAAAGGCTTATTTTTGGCAAGAGGAAAAAAAATTCAAATAATTGACTCCAGCCAGTGCCAGATGGCTTCATCCAAGATTGTTAATCAAAATACCCAATTTAGGTCTTTGCCATTGTTGTGAGCTTTTACATCTGTACAGCAGATTTCACCCAAACTCTCCCAATTCAGAGCTGAAGTCACTGGTAGTGATAAATATAAACCCAAAAATAATTAAAAAATATAAATGTCTGCAGTAGGTCTGAGTATTTCTTTTCTTCATTTTAGTAGTTTGTGGTGCATTTGGGTAGGCCCAATGGGTTCATCAAATATTCAGTTTTTCCTGGGCGCCTTCTTGTAAGGTGTCTGTGCAGAGGGATGTGCAGTTTTGGTTAGGGAGAATGGGTGCATGCACACAGAATCCTAAATACAGGTTTGAAGAATTGTGTCATGTGCGTGGTGTGACGCAGACTGTCATTAAGTGTGTAAAATTTTCTTTCATAATCTGTTTATTTTTTCAAGTCTTTTTTTTTCTTTTTATTCCCTCTAGTGTAAGCAGACATGTTAGAAAATGTATTTTTATTTGTCTGAGTTACTCTTTATGATCAACAGTTTTCCATCAGGAAGGTAGGTTGTATAGTGACGACTCCTCTACAGGAATGCATTTTAATATACTGTTAATGAATGCTTTTATATAGAAACTTGCAGTAGAAATTTATTAGTTCCTTCCTTCAATAATTATGGAGATAGATCCTTTTAATCTAGTTTCCTGTTACATGAATATAGTACCTGCACCGTTTCCTCTGGAAATTGTTACCCTTTAGATGACTGTTCTAATTATACATCACAGGTATGTGTAATCATTTTATTTCACATTCTACTCATCTTCTTTAGAATGACACTCATTGTTTGTTCAAACCTAGACCACTTATATAGGTGCAGCAGTGTTGCCATTAAGCAGAAATCAAACTAGTTTTTACATGAGTTGTGCACGTACAAATAACAACTTAGGTTTTCTATTTCCTTTTTGAGGTTTAGTGTGCAGGGTTGCATGATTTGCTGTATTTTGGTGTGTTGCACAAAGGATTGCTACAAAATACAGAAAAGAAAATTATTTTCACTGGACAATGCTTTTAAAACCCATAGGTTCATATTATAAAGCCTGAGAACTATGTGAAATTTTGAAGAAAAGTAAGTGTGATGAAAGGAATACAAGCCAAAGTTGAGGGATGTCAAGGAAAATATCTTAAATAGTGTGTCAGCATGGAAAATAGGGTATGAAGGCGTTTACAGAATGAGCAAAAATCAGATAGTGGTGTTCAGAGAAACATAGATAATTAAAAAACCCTTCCCTTATATGAAATGGAGGACCTCAAATCAAGTGATAACTTCGTAAAACTTTAAATATGTGTACCAAATTACTTGCTATTATACCATTTCTCTGAAGTAGGGTCTTGTGAGCTATGAAGAATTAGGTTAACGTTTAGGTGTCTGCTGAAACAGGTGACAAATCCCAAGTGATGGGACACCAGTCACTTGTGGTAGAAGGTCAGAGCAGCAAGCTGCTGGTGTTTTGGAATGCAAATGTATTATCCAACTGCTGTTCCCATCACATGAACATGCTTGCTTTCTTTGGAGGTCCCAAAAATTTTGCTTAACAAAAAAATGTCAAGGAAAGAAAAAGGATTCTTCTTCACTGTTAAAAGTATTTGGAAACTTTATTTTTTCAGTCTTCCTTTCTAGTTGTTTGCACAGATTCATCATCTTGAGTGCTTACCCATTCCTCTCCCAGTCTGCAAGTAAGTACAAATGGTGCAGTTAACTGCAGTGCTTCCCAGCTCATGAATTAATTTTCTTTTCTTGGTCCGTGGCTTTTTTATTTTTATGTTTAATGCTGCCAGCTATCCTGTGTCAGATGATGTATCTGCTTCTCTCACCCATCCTAGCCTCCTACACTGGAGACTGGGCTCTCCTCCTGCTTCCTCTGATTGCCACTGGTGCCATCCGCATCTCATGCATCACGGGTTTCCATGGGCAGAGAAGGGACAAGGCAAGATTCCATAATACAGGGACAAATGAGAATATTCCTTATGCTTAGTAAAAAGCAAACATCCTGGGAGCAGGGAGGTGTAAGAAGGTGATCTATAAATTTTGTAAGAGTGGTTTGATTTATACCTTCAACCACAGAAAAAAACTAAATAAATATAACAGCAGAAGATCTTACTGATTTGTAGCTCACTCTCTCTCTTACATACTATGTTATTCCTCAATATTTGTGAGAAATGAAATGGTTAAATAATTTCAATTAAGTATTTATATATAAATACTTGATCATATGTGCTAACAGTCTTTGGTCTAAAACATTCAAAATGAAAAGGTTTGGAAACTGCCAAGTTTCAGATGAACAATCAGGATTTGGGGAAAGATGGGAGGAGGGATGGTAATAAAAATGGAATGAAGAATATGTTTTAATAGTAGCAGTCTAAGCTTATTTGCAGTTTTGCTTGGTGAACTAGTGTACCACAGTTGATACTGCTTATTGAAGGGTGACAAGGCAGAACAGGATTGAAGACCTGATGGGGTGAGAGTGCATGTATTACATTGTGCTATTGCAGAGGTTTGTATGGGGACGGTAAAACTGGGATGAGTGAAATAGAAGAGTATTTGTACTGTGTGTAAGACTGAGCATAACTTCCTCAGGTAACTAGAATGTATTTTTAGATCTGATATGACATATTTTAATTCTCACAGTATTTATCACAAGGTAAGTGTGCACTCCATAAACTATAGGGTGAGATGTTAACAGATCGAAATTACCGTTGTTTTAAGTACCAATTTCCTTGGTGATTGCCGAGATGCTCAACTATTTGGGAAAAATAAACCAAGATACTTGATTGTACTATAGTATAGTGGTGGGTAAAATACTGTAAAATGACTAAATCTTGGAGAGGAAGTAAGTGTGCTTTAATGGGAGCATTTTGAACATATTGATAACGTACTGTGGAAAGCCCTGGCAGTCTTCGAAGTGCCAGCTAGTCATTAGAGGTAGACGGCAATCTTTCATGGGTGTGCTTCCAGCAAAAAGATGCGCATTTTAACTGGAGAAGAATCCTTTGTCTTTCCTTGACTGTATCTGGGACCTCCAAAAGAAAGCAAGCATGTTGATGTGATGGGAACAGCATTTGGATAGTACAATTACATCATCCTCCTGCAAATCCTGAATGCTTATGTTACGTGGGGTTTTTTTGGTTTTGTAAAATTACATTATTTTTCCATCTATTACAAAAAAGCCAGTAATCCCTCTGCCAAAAAAACCAACCAACCAAAACACCCCCCGCCCCCCAAAATGTGTAATGTATATTTTATATATATGTGTGTATCAATGTTGTCCATAAAGACACCAATGAACAGTTAAATCTGTGTTTAAAACCTAGTCAGTGGTGCTTCTTTTTCTGCCAGAAGTCAGTCCCTCTGCTCAGACTTTGCATCCACCTAGAAGTTGATCTGGAATTCCCTGAAGGTTTTATGTGCCAGTTCAGGATGAAAAGGTTTTTGAGATCATTTGCTGTGAATTCTGCTTTGCTTTTTGTGCAGCACTGTAGTCTTACAGATTACTTGGCAATGATTTCTTTTAGTTTGTTGTGGGGTTTTTTTGTTTTTCTTTGTGGTGCTTTTTTGTTGCTTGTTTGGCTGGGGTTTTTTAGTTTGTTTGTTTCTGGGTTTTTTGAGTTGTGGGACAGCTGCGATATGTAATTCCCCTATCCTCCAAAGAAACCAGAAGGCTGAAAAATACCAATGTGTCTGTTGTACTGTGTCCCACTATCTTGAAGTAATTTCCCCATTCCCCAAATTAGTATTGTAGAATATAGAACAGTTTCATGAAGTACATGAAAGACTTGAGCTTCAACTCCTCCTCATCACGGTCTAATCTTTGTCGAGGAAGAAGCAAATAGTACTTGCTTGCTCTAGAAATAAAGGGGCTTGCAATATCTTTTCTCCTTCCCGTATAGCTGCTTCCTAGTTTAGACAAGAAGTTTTTTCTTTTGGCTTCTAGAAAGATCCAGAAGAAAGGAGCAACATCAAGGTGAGGTCCTGACTAGGAGTGAGGGATTTAACTACTGATTTCTGTATTATTTTGTGGTTGAAGGAACTAAAGAGGCACTAGTTCTGGTACTATTGACAGAATGTTCTTTGAGCTCTGAGTGCTGTTATGAAACTTAGACCTTTTGAAAAGATCATAAGCTTTGGGGCCAAGGCTAAACCAACTTGCAGCTGGTGCTGTATCCTTTGTTCTCTAAGCCTATTTTGTTGCAAAAGCACTGAGCGGCCTCCAAACAGTGTGATGTAATTGGATGCTGCTGCCTTGCTTGACTCTATCACTGAGTTTGTTTCCGTCAAGTCTTTGCAGTATTCTGTATTTTCTGGCAAATTTAAGTCTCTAAGCTGTGCTGAGTCCTTGCAAAATAATTAGTCTTTGAAATTAAAGTGTGTGTATAAATATGGGAAACACCAAAGAATAAAGTAATGCTTTCTGCCCTAAGAGGGATTGTTATATACCTGTGTTGGCCGACAGTATCAGTAACATCCAGATTATCTGTATTTCATTGCCCTTAGATGTGACTGAAAAATGTCTGTCTTAGGGTTTTGGATTCTGCGAGAAATTCCTATGGCTTGGCTTTTAACTATAGAGCGCACTAATGCAACAGAACTAAACCTGAGCGAAACAGTGAGTCCAAAATACAACAGAAAAGTCTCTTTCAACAGCACTGCAATAGAGATGACAGTTTTTCTGTAAATATGAGTGCAGAGACTGTTGTGGTGATGACCATGTGTTGACTACCTTATTGTCCTGTCACCTGTGTTTATTGTGGTTGGTGGTTATTTGTTGGGGTTTTTTTTTTGTTTGTTTGGTTTTGTTGTTTGTTTGTTTGGCTTTTTTTCTAGAAGTTTGCATTTGCTGCTCCATTTCATACTTTTTCTTAACTTTTTTATGTGTCTTTTTGAAGGCCTTCAGCAGCTTGAACAAGCAGTAGTGTGATTGGAAGAGGTTTGTGGAGATGCCTAGGTGGTTAATCTGAATTTAATACAGTATGGAAGAGAGTTGTTTGTTGTGTGTACAACCTTAAGAGCTGTAAATAGTTGAGAGAGGTTGCACTCAAAGAGAGACTGCATTTATTTTGCTTACACATAAAAAGTGTTTTCTGGGAAATATTTTGTAAGGTTATTCAGGTAATTATTTTCAGATAGTAAGTTAGAACTAAATCCTTACTTATATTTCTTTAGCTTTAAAAAGTATAAAAATATATTAGGTAAAGCTTGAACTTGCTTACATAAGCAAGGTATTGAAAAATGCGAGGACAAAATTAAAAAAATCCAAAGAGAATTGCTGTGATACTCTGATCCATTTTTAATAAAGGACATGTTCAACTGTCTTTGCAGAAGCATTACTGTCACTTCATATGACAGACAAAAAACATTAAAATATGCCAAGTCACATATGATGCTGATGAAAGGCACTTAGTACTGCTGTAAATTCCTAGCAGTGCACACAAAAATCTGACCAGTGACTCCAAAATTGAGACTTCTTTTTCTTTTATGCCATCTCTTCTTGATGGAGGGGAGGAAGAGAATGGGTGAAGAAGAAGAAAAGCCTGAGGACTGTGAAGTCCATACAAAGCAAACAAATTTTTTTTTTTCCCTTTCTAAAAAGCATCATTCAGGTAGTGGGAGTAAGAGGTATAAAAAGCCTTTATACCTGGCAGCCATTTGATGAACAGGCTGTCATTATTTCTGGTAAACTCTTGAAAATCATCTGCTTGAAACTGAATGTGTAATTTTCAGCCTTTGGCAAGAGAAGATGGCAGTACTGCTTTTGCTTCCGAATTCCACAATGAATGCGGGCATTCGGAAAGTTTTGCTGTATTACGTCAATGCTCTGTTACGCTGTTCACACAGACTTCCTGTCCTTCCAGATGAGCTGGAAAAATACTGGCATGGTCTATTTGAAACGAAAAGCAAACCAGAAAAAATACCAACCCAAAACAAAAAAAACCAACCCAGAAAGCAGAACAAACATATTCATGTGTGGAGGTGGTGAGACAAGGACAAGAGGGGTTTTCTAACTCAAGTTAGTGGGTCTTGTGTTCTGACATGGACATGCTTAAAAAATGTCATCAATATATGTGCAGCCATCAAGTTTGAATGTGTACCTCCTTGCATAGCAGAAAGTCTTGGTGTAGGCAAGGCTGAAGCTACCTCTTGTTTAGGGATGACTTTTTTTAGGTTTTTGGTGGGGTTTTTTGTGGTGTGCAGTTTTTCCACCTTTAAGGTAGGCATGTCCTACATGGGCTGGTACTCCCTTATTCTTTTTCTCTTTACACGTTCGTACTTCTGCGCTTCTGCAGTATTTTTCTACTTACTGCATATTCTGAACCTAAGAAATTGAACATCATCAATAGAAAACTCTGCATGCTACTGAAGTGTACAAAACTTAAACTTGGTGCAGCAGGCAGACTCTTTCCATGCAGGGCATGCGTAAGGATTCCTGTAACATAAGTAATTATGAGTAAGATATAAATGTGGAGGCCAGCTTGTCTTTCAGTGTTATGTCTGGTGGGTAGCACCTCCCCACCCTCTGTAATCAGATGGCTGATGGTGCAGTGACTTGCCCCTGTTTCAGGTCACAGAAAGAGATACTCAGATTAGGAATTTAGGGTTTTAAACAGACAGTGGTTTAAAAACTCATGTCCCTAAATTGGATTAAAGAGAGAGATGCTTTTTAAAATCACTCTTGTATGATCTGAAGTTGTTCCCATTTCTGGAGTTCAGTCAGGTGTATTGTAGGTTCTCCACACTGTTTTCAGTAGCTGCTGTTCTACATGCAGCCTGGCTTTGTGGACTGGGGTAGAAAAGATGCGATATTTTATGGTAGGGTTGGCTAAATGCTGAAGGTTGGCCTTTTTCTTATCAATGGAAGCGTGCCTGACTGGCTCAATTCCTCCCTTAAGCCCTGACAGTGGACATGGTCATTATCTGAAATTTGGTTTAACAGCATTGAAGGTTCATTGATGTTGACATCTATTTCCATGGCTGTGTCAGCACTAAGATCTATTTTGTATTCCAATACTGTGAGAGAGGATCATTTTTAAAGGTTTTCTTGAGACATCCTTTAGACAGATTGTTCATTTGTAGTTGAATGTTTCTCATTGCTGTAAGATATTGAATTCTGTTCCTGTTACCTTAGTAAATATGTTTTGCAGAGGTTTTGATCAATCGTGTTGCTTCTTTCTGGTGGCCCTCCAGCTGCTCACTTTGTTTTGGAAATCTCTCACTTCTGTGCTTGTTTATTTTGAAAACTAGAAATAAAGGCCACTTAAATTCCATTAGCAGTGTCCTATTTTGCTCTTCATTTCCCTCTTGATATGTTTGCTTTGCCTGAGGATGTCTGAAAAAAACAATTTTGTAACATTTAACTCTTGCATCACCGTTGCGCCCAGTGCAGCTCTTTTCCAAAACGTGTGGTGCTGAGCTCCAGCCTTAAGAGAGCCACATCCTCTTTATGCCTGTAGAATGTTTACCCTTCCCTTCCCTCGTTAGAAGTGCAAGTGTTACTCTTAGGCATCTGCCTTGGAACTCAGTTCATACTTAATGATATCTTAAGCACGGTTTTCAGGATGACTCGTTTGGGATGGTTTGTAGTGTGGAAAGACTGATCATAATCTGTTGAAGAGGAGGATTCCTTTCTCAGAACTTTTTATATTCAGCAATGTAATGAATTATGTAAAAGTTTATGTGATGTTGTATTAAAAAATTGCTCGCTATTTTGAGTTTTTTTCCTCTCAAGATTTGAGGAAGAATTCTTCCTTGACTGAATTAGTTAGAGACACTCAGGCAACCATTGTTTGGACATCATCATTTCATGGGAACCATAATAGAAAGAAAAAAGAAAGCTGCTCCCTTCTTTTAGAAACAAACCAATCACAAATTGGTAAGAGATCACTTGATTGTGCAGTTGATTCAGACATAAGAAGTGTTTCTGATTGATTTACTCCTGCAAATTAAAACTAATGAATGAATTTCAATTTTACAATTTTGCTTTTCATAATTTATTTTCTAGATTTTTCTTGAAGCTTCCCTAGATTCTCTTTGCAAAAGTTAAATGTTAGGGTAAAACGAATTCATGAAAGTTATGAACCTTCATATTTCAGGATGAAAGACAAGCTATATATCTAAAAAATAAAAAAATCAGGCTTATATAGAAAAAAAAGATGTCTTTTGCTCCTTATTTTAATTGAATGCACTCTGTTCTTTCTGTGTCATGTTTCTCTTGTATTAGAAAATACCCGAGACTCTACACAGTGAGATTTTTAATGATTTGCCAAGACTAACTGTGTAGTAGGAAGAATGTTGTGACTGGTACAAAATTTCTAAAATAGAAAAAAAAGTAACACTATATTTAATTATTTATTTATAAGAAATACATCTTGAGAAATTTGAATTTTCAGTTTTGGACATGCCTTTTATTGTCCAGGATTGAAGGGGAAATGTGTCTTCACTGAATTGTCTAGGTAAATAAAAAATACGTATCAGTAACTGCAGAGCTTAAGACTGTATTTTCCCCCAGAGCGAGCATTTTTTTTTTGGTACAGTTAAAAGTTCAGAGAAGAACTAACATAGTATATTATGAATATATAGTATATAAGAACAATATTTAGTATAAAAAAGCATTTGAATAAGATTATAGTATAAAAGATCAATTAAGTAAATATGCCAGACTTTTCTCTGTACAATCAGGATACCAAATCAATTTTTCCTCAAAATGAAAGTTTTATGGAGCTTATAAACAAATGTTGCTGCCATTTGGAGACTGTCTAGAAACTTTCACAGCTTGAGTTTTCCTTAGTTTGACAAGTGGCAGCACTTGGTTTTTACTTTCCTCAGTTTTGCTCACGTGAGCACTCGGAGCAAGCTGACGCTGTGGCGATTGAGTGGTTCATTGTTTCTCTGTTTAGCATTCACAGGGAGAGGGCAAGGTGACTTTTTCTGGTGCCTTTCTGATGTCTCCCCCTTTGCCCCTCTGCCATGCCAGGCACTGCGCAGCCTTTGTCCCGTGGGTGCTGCAGAGGAGGAGCAGTGAAAGGGCAGCGAGCCCTGGACTGGTCTGCATGGTCCCCTTTGGGGGGACTTCTGATAGGCTGTGTGGAAAGAGTCCAGCCTGGCTTCCCAGTGCCAGGGGGGGAGGAAAACCCCCCCCCTCTTTTTTTTTTTTTTAAGTTACTTGGGCTAACTATGCTAGTTACCTGGTGGGGCACACTGGCTGTTCTCAGTTTCCTTCTGCTTCAGGGGTCAAAGATGATGTGCATCTTACTTGGCCGGCCTTCTTTTGTTAACATCTCTTTAAGACCGTAGTGTATGGTTTGCCATGCTAGAGGTATTCGTAATTCAGAAAATGAGATTTTATGTAAACTTGGTGTACTACCATGTGATATATGAACAACATGGACTGCTCTCATAGTGTGTTAGCTCTGCATCTTGTTTGTTTTTCTTCTATGATGAGAAAGCTTGTGAGAAATAACATCTCATTTCTTTAACTCACTTGGATGTAAATTACTTTGGAAGAAGGAGGATAACAACCTGCGATTGCTGAAGAAAAAGGGAAAAAATGTAAAAGAAAAATATTTTTTTAAAAGAATTGAGGGGTTTAATACATTCCTGTAAAAATAGGTTAGATAAAGTATGTCATTCTGCTCTGTTTCAGTCACAATGGTTTGTTTCACAGATTTGTTTTTAGTCTCAGTTCCTTCAGGCAGAGAAATTTAAAATCATGGGCCCGTTGCATCTCTGAAGGTAGACTACCATGAGCCTTACAGAGCCTTGCAAACTCAGTTGCCATAATGTCTGTGTCTTTTGAGGGGTTGAAGTAAAACAGCCTGTGATGTGGAATATTCTTGACTTTCTTAGGAAGTTAAAATTAAGGTGGAAAGGGGTAGTGGCATGGGGCAATGAGCTACACCTTAAATATGCCAAAGAAAGGTTAGAATAGCCTCGCTGATTTCAGCATCCTCGAGACCTTTCTACTACAAAAGCTACAAAACTTTTTGTATTTATTTGCCTTCAAAAAGTACAGTCATAGGATCATAAAACAGCACAGGTTGGAAGGGACCTTGAAAGATGATCTTGTCCAAATTTTCATGGGAATGGGAGCCTAGATGAAATTATGTAGCACCCTGTGCAATCACATCTTGAAAACTTCCAGTGATGGAGTCCTCATGCCTGGGGAGGTTGTTTCAGTGAATGATAGTTCCCGCTGGAAAAAAATGTCTGTTTTATGCTGAGATGAAGCCTCTCCTTATGCAACTTGTACCTGTTGCGCCTTGTTTTCTTCATGAGGCTCCTTGTGAAGAGAGAGCCTCTGTCCCCTTTGTAGCCACCCTTTAAGTACTGGAATACTGTCATGAGGTCCTCCCTCAGCCTTCTCCAGGGAGAAAACGTCTAACTCCTTCAGCGTTTCCTCACAGGGCAGGTTATCTAGCCCT
The DNA here is from genome assembly GCA_027574665.1 of Rhynochetos jubatus. Classification (NCBI taxonomy): domain Eukaryota; kingdom Metazoa; phylum Chordata; class Aves; order Eurypygiformes; family Rhynochetidae; genus Rhynochetos; species Rhynochetos jubatus. The sequence goes on along the minus strand of CM050649.1, from coordinate 56,932,145 downwards.
TTGGCCATCTTTGTGGCCCTCCTTTGGATCTTCTCCAGTCTGTCCACATCTTTCTTGAACTTTGGGAACCAGAACTGGACACGGTCATCCAGGTGTGGCTTAAGAAGCACTGAGTGGGATGATCGCATCCCTATTTCTTCTAGTAATGCCCCTGCAGTTGCAGCCCGGGATCCAATTTGCCATTGTTGCTGTAGCAGCACACTGTGGACTCATGTTCAGCTCATCCTCCAAGACTTCCAGGTCCCTTTTAGCAAAGCTGCTCCCCAGCCACATAGATCCGAGCCAGTACTGGTCTCTTTGGTTATGATGTCCCAGGTGCAGGACCTTGTCTGCTAAATTTAATACTATTCTCGCTAGTCTGCCCTTCCAGCCTGTCCAGGTCTCTGAAAGATGGCTCTCCCTTCTGATGTGGGATCAGCAAACTTGGTGAGGTTGCTTTCAGTCCCATCATCTGTGAAGATGTTGGACAGCGCGGGGCCCAGTATTGATCCATGGTGGTTGACCTGTGAGAAGCTGCCAGCCTGAGTAAAAGCCATTGATCACCACCCTCTGTGTTTGACCTCTGAGCCAATTTTCTACCCATCTCGCAGACAGCCCATTCTGTCTGTATCTTGCCAGTTTGTCTAGGAGAAGGCTGTGGGAAACGGTGCCGAACACTTTGCTGAAGTCCAGGTAAACAACATCCACTGCTCTCCCCATGTTGCAGAAGATGGTATTTTGTTGGAGAAGGTGATCTTAGTCAGCATGATTTACCCTTGGTGAATCTGTGCTGGCTTTTCCCAATCACCTGCTTCGTTTGGTTCTTTACATCTAGTTGTTTTGTAAGCAAGCTGAAAGCCCTAGGGTTGCACGATTTTAACAGTAGAGGGAACAAGAAAAGTTACCTCAGAAATTATGCTGTGAAAGTTAAAATGGTTTGGTGTAGGTAAGGCTCTTTAACCTTCCCTCCAGTCCTTTTTTTTCTTTTTGAAACATGCTTTATGAAAATAATAGAAAAACTACACTCTTTCCAGTCTGTGCTTGATACATCAAATAGACTGACTAACCATGGAGTAATGCTGCGTGGCACCTGCTGAGCAGGAAATAATTATGTTTTAATGTATCACAGGAAAAAATACTTAGATGTTAAAACAGAATATATGACATCTGTTCAGTAAACAAAAGATGTAATTACAATATTTTAGAAAATTATCAAGGTGATAGCCAAAAAATAACTTTTATTTATTATAAAAAGCAATTGTCTGGCACACAAGGCAATTTGGCATTCAACTGAGAGCACTTGTAGGAGAAGCACATATATAAAAAATAGCAGGATTTTTTAAAAATTCTCTTAAGGCAAAGAGAAGCTACTTAAACATGAAAGCATGAACCAAAGTAACTTCCATAATGGATATAAGTTTTTCTTCCTTTTCTTCTTATGTGGTTTTATATTGCAGAAATGAAATCCTTTTAGAAGTTACGATGCTTTGGTATAAATATAGTGACATATACTAGTTTATTAGTAATTATCTCAGTTATTTTTCCTTATTCTGTCGTAGAGCGTTAGCAAGAATACTTTTTAGTGGGTAGATGGGGGACTAAATGAACACAAACTGTAGTTGGGTTGGTTTTTTTTTTTGAGCAAGCTTATTTTCTTGGTAGACTTACTAGATTCCATGTGGGAGGGAAACAAACCTTTTTTTTTGCATTCGGTTGAGACATAATTCTTGTAGGATAATGATTAGCTTTTGAGTATGTCTTGTGCAGAGGAGTTTGCTTCTCAGGCAGAAGATTGCAAAGCCCATTTCCAAATATCGGATGAGTTCAAGAAGTTGAATAGTTTTCTTTAACTTCTGAAGTGAACCACATGCATGAGGCCTGGATACATGGTTATACAGCTGGGTTTGCTGAAAATTGGTCTGGTGTCATATGACCCTATTTTGTTTTTAGGGGATGGAGGGAATTGTCTCCACGCCCATTTGCCATATGCTTTTATGTTTGGGTTATTTTCTTTGAGGTGTACATATAGACGCCACTAATAAGAAATACAAATGTATGGTTGAAAATGTGACACTGATAACATTTTGGATTTTCTTACCTCCCCCATTCAGAAGGTCCTTTAATTTTTTTTTCCCCAGCCTTGTGCTTTAGGTGAGCTAGAAAAATTCTTTTTTCTTTATAAACCCTCAGTAATTGAATGGACAAAATACTTAGTATCTGATGCTTCTTTTTCCAGAGCCTTTCTCCAGTAAGAAACTAGTAAGTGAAGCAACGGGGACTGGGAGATAAGAAGTCCCAGAATGGGTTAAATTGAGTCCTGCATGACTTACTCCTTTTTAAATTTTTTTTTTCTACCTGAAATGTCATGGTTTTAAAAATCTATTGAAGAATTGTCCCTGAAGAAATAAAAATGACAGAACATTCTCAGTCTTTGAACTGTGGAAGGCATCTGGGGGAGGGGGCAATGCAATCCTTGCTGCTGCTTCACTGTAAACCTGCAACAGATAGGCTAACTCATTTTCCTGTGATTTTCAATAAGTTTTTGTAGCTACTTTTTTTTTTTTTTTTTGAGGGAATGATGGGAAGGATCCCCAGGCCAGAAAGTGTCCAGTCCATGTAGAAATTACCTCTGTGCTGTTGAAGATTGCTGCAAAATCTCTTTTGTAACATTAGAAAAAAACTATCCGTTTACTTCTATCTGTATGTATTGTTTCATTTCCAGTTGTTGTAATGTTTTATGCTGTATGACTAATATTGTAGTTATAAAAAATAGGAAGAAAACAAGCTTGGTAGAAATTGCATACTTGCTAGCACCTGAAATGGGCAGCCCCTGTTTTCCTTCTGAGCTTCTGAGGAGGTCTTGCAGTGACTCTTGTTGATGTGACAAAATCAATAATGGTCCCACAACTTCAACTATGATGCAAAATAATCTGAACTAAGGTGATACATGGGATCAAACTTTAGTCCTCCTCCCTGCTTTGGTCCAGAAAGCAGGTATTTTAGTGCATATATTTCCTCTGTGCAGTTAATGATATCAAGCTTCCAAAGCTTTATATTCTGTTGAAGATAATGGGCTGCTTCCTTGAAAAGGTGAGGTGCGTGAAACCAAAACCTGTCGTACACTACAGAGAATAAATACGCAAATGATTCTGTTCTTTGAAATGATGAGGAACTCTATGTTAATTGAGTCTTACTGTCATTTTTATTGAGCTTCGTTTGATGGATCTGCCTTTCCTTGAATATGAAAAGTTTTACATTCACATTGAATTATGCCTTGCATGGTCCCTTTTGAGGCTGGTTCCCTTTAAATGGTATAGATCATGTGGATTATAATGGGTTGTTACTAGTATTTTGGTGTATTTCAAAGTCCTGCGCTGCTGAGTTATATTTTGAGTCAATACCTGATATTATTTTAAGATTACTATTATTGTGATTGTGGAGTGCTTTGCCTTTTTAATCGTACTCCTGTATTTACTCTTCTAAATCATTCTCTTTCTCTCTCTCTCTCTCTCTCTCTCATCGTGTGCATATGCTCTTCCAAATTAGCTCAAGGGTACTTATGAGAACTTAATTATGAGGTGAATAAACTCTGAAGACTACAGTAGCAGAATTGTAGCAGACAACACTGCAATGCACGTGTCCAGAACGGGGTGAGCAGCACCTCCCTGCGAGCACTTCACAAGCAGGGCTGCCTGAGCCTCATGACCGAATCAAGGTTGCTGCCTTTCCTTGGCTTTGGGTGGGGTTCAGCAGTCCTGCTTCCTGCGTCTGTTGGTCTTTGTTGCACATTGCTGCCCTTCCACGGGGCCTTACAGGGTAGACAGTCAAGAAGACTTTTCTCACCCATGCCCAGCTATTCAGACTCTACTCGTGCAGAAGCACATCCTTACCTGGAGCTCAAGCGTTTTAGAAACAGATGGAGAACAGACAAGAAATTAGCACCTAGTCTGAGGTAGTTTGGCTAGTTTTGCATTGTAATCGGTTGAGTGAGGTATTAGCAAAGGATGATTTGTTGCTGCTTCTATGTCCAGTGCCATTTCTGTCTCTTCCTCTATTATAAAATGAAGTGCAGGCAGCTGGGTTAGGCAAAGTGAATCCCAGCCCCATTGTTTATACTTTTGTGCTCCTTCAGAAATGTGTGTTATCTTCCCAAAACAGTCAATCCTTACCTTCAGTGGTGTCAGAAATGCAGGTGCAGATACTGTCATAAAATAGGAATGGGTATACAACTAGGGTAAGTTTGAATTTGTAGTTCGACACAAGTACAAGATCCTTTCAGTGGTTTGCAAAAAAATACCTTCGGTCTCAAAGAGGCATGATGCAAAACTTGGTTAAATTAATTGGGTTCGCCAGTTCTGTCTGGGTTCATTCTTTACCAGCCTTTGGACTAACCAAACAGTTCCTGGATCTGGCTTTTGTCTGTAGCTGTTTTTAAGACTGAAATCATATCATGTAGCTGGGGCTGTAGTTTTTGTTGCTGCTTGTTGTTTTTAAATCTTTTGTTTATAATAAACCCTTTAATAATCTGAAAGATGGCAGTTGTCCAAGTGTTGGATTTGGGCTTTGGGTACTTGTGAAGGAAAAACAGCAGCAATATGATTCTTAGCGTGGGATTTTCTGATGAGCCGGTGAAATGAAAGATGAAAAGAACCAAATCTGTATAAAAAGTGGGGGAACATGGGGAATGTGTGAGGGGAGATGAGAGGAGACCTGGTGAAACAACATGGTCCTCAAGAAAATTATTACAATTGCCTGCTGTTCAAGCTTTCTGATGCATAAGGCCATGGGAGCTGGCAGAGCAGCTGCTTGGCAGACTGGGGGGCATGAGGCTGGGTGGCAGTTCTGTACAGAAATAGAAAGGTGTAGTTGATGCTTTTCACTTTGGCGATGTGCTCTGTGAAACTGTTCTCCAGCAAAAGTTCTAAAAGTGGATAAATACGTCATGTGTCGCTGGAAGTGACAGCGTGCTTTTAGCATGAGCTGCAGGAGTTGTTATCTGAGGAAGAGAAACTTGCCAAGCTACCTTGGCTTTCTACTGCAATCAGTTTATATATCAGGTGTTGTGTACTGTTATCATAGGAGGAGAGTCAGCAGAGTCCAGGCTGGTGGTGACTGAAATGAGCAGTCATAGAGACATTCAGGGTGGAGAGGGAGCTCAGGAAGACTCTAGTTCAACCTCTTTCTCAAAGCAAGTGCTGAATTTGAGATGCTCTGGGCTCTGCTCCAGTTTAGGTCTCTGGGCAACCTGATCGAATGGTTGACCAGCCTTGTAAGGAATTTTTAATGTCTTTTTTTTAGGTTGGCTATAAGGAATAATGCTGTGGCGCACCCGTGAATGTTGGCAGTAGCACGATGTCCATAGCGATAGCAAAAGGGTGTATGCAACTCCTGTAGCTCTGACTGTGTAGAACTGGGAAGCAGTTGATACGGTAAATTTTAAGGATCCCCCCTGAGATCATTTTACAGAGCAGTCTCACAAAATAAAGGTCAATGTCGCTACTCTGAAGTAAAGAGCTTGCGCCTGTGAACACTGACTTCATGTGCATAAAGATTTTGAGTTAACAGTGTCCTAGTGGGAATGACTCAAAAAAATCTGATGATGTGTGCCACCACCTGCTTGACTTGTGGGCTGTGGTTTGCTGCTGCCTGCCTGGCACAGAGCAGAGTGAGCCGGGGCACCTTCAGTGCTGGGTGCTGATTTGGGACAGTAACCTACATCTGGAAAAGCAATAACATCTGCTGGTTTTTTTTTTTCTAAATATAATTTTCAGAGAAAAAAGATAAATATTCATTTAAATATGCATCTCAAAGGGTTGTGTAGAGAATCACAGCTGGCCTAATGCTTTCAGGAAAAAGAGTGTATTGCCATTGGTTTCTGTACATTCATTTTTTAGCTGACTTAGTTAAAAAAAAAAAGCCTTAATATGCAAACAGTTGTGTAAATACTGTTTGAAATGTTGCTGTCATCAGTATATTTGCATATCATCTTTATTTATACTGTGTGATTGCTGACAGCTTTGGTTTTTCTTTTGATAACTCCAGTGGGTTAACTAAGGCATCTTCATGTAGCAAAGCTTTTCTTCTGTTGGCTCACGCTGTTACCTTGGGCTCCTTTGGTCAGCTATAGCACAAGGAAGGCAGAAAGAGGGAGAAGTCCCTGTTAGTGTTCTTTCCATTCCTTTTGCTGTTTCATGTTCTAAATATTTCTCTTAAAAAACAATGCTGCCTTTCAGCCTTTGTTTTTCCTCTTCTGGATACTTCCCAAGGGTAGTGAGTTTCACAGCTTTTTGTTTGGGTTTTTTCTTTCTTTTTTTTTTTTTTTTTAACCATCTGGTGACCTTTTTGTAGTCTGAGACAGCATGGCTATGATGATTGATTTAGAGAGCCTCTTTATTCTCAATTTGTATTAACTTGCCTCTTAGCCTTCTTTCTGAGAAACTAATGATGCTATATGTTTTGGTGTGCTCATTTTAAAACATGGGTTTCAGTCCTTTCAGTTATTCTCTTGGCTCTTTTCTGAAACCTCTTCAATATGTGGGCACCCAGAGTGGATATTATTCTCTGATACTATCTCAGGAGAGCTGCGACAACATCAGAGGTCATACAGTCTCTAATATTCTGGCATATAGATTCAAGGTTAATTCTGTTTTTTTCCCCTGCAGGTTTCTATAGGAAGTTTTCTTTGTTAGCACTTATGATCCCCATATTAGAGGTTTTTCAGACTGAAGTTCATCAATCTTTAAGTGCAGCCTTCTTACTTTTTATTTTTAACATTTTTGATAAATCTGTGGCTCTTTTCTTCAACCTTGTTGTCTATTGAAGTCAAATCACTGTCTTTAGTGATCCATAACACTGATTTTCTTGGCTTAATTTTTTATTACCAGTTTTCCTTATCATCAGATGGCTAAGTAGTCTTTTTTCAAGTAATTTAGTGAAAACACTGGAGTTTGTAGCCTGTTGCTAGAAGTATTGTCAGTCAAAGATGATGTGTTGGTAAATGCCATTGGAGAATGATAATCAATCAAATTTCTAATATTGCAAAACATGATTTGGAATTATGTTGAAATCATTTTTTTTCCTTAAATCCATATTGTATTAACTATATTGTCCTTGGCTAGTGTTGTGGTTTAGCCCCGGCTGGCAAATAAGCACCATGCAGCTGCTTGCTTGCCCCCCAGCCCCCCCAGGTGGGATGGGGGAGAGAATTGGAAGAAAACCTTATGGGTTGAGATAAAAACAGTTTAATAGGATAGCAAAGGGAGAGGAAGTAATAATAATGATGATAATAATAATAGTACTGATAAAGAAATGCATGAAAACAAATGATGCACAATGCAACGATTGCTCACCACCCAGTGTTTGTTAGCCTGTCCCTGAGCAGTGATTCCTCTTGGCCAACTCCCCTCAGCTTATATACTGAGCATGGTGCCCAATGGCATGAATTGTCCCTTTGGTCAGTTTGGTCAGCTGTGCTTTCTGTGTCCCCTCCCAGCTTCTTGTAGACAAGAAGCTGGGAGGGGACACAGGGGCAGTATGAGAAACTGAAAAAGTTCTTGGCTTAATATAAGCATTTATTGGCAACAACTAAAAACATCAGCGTTATCAACACTCTTCTCAGCACAAATCCAAAACACAGCCTCATGCTAGCTACTGTGAAGAAAATTAACTCTATCCCAGTCAAAACCAGCATAGCTAGCTTTTTAAATAATTTGGTGCTAGTTGCTTTAGCTGCTAATTTTCATGTGTTAATGCTGTGTTTTCACAGTACAAAACAAAGGTGACTAAATGTAGGAAAGTACTACTTTTATGTTTGTATTTTCTCTATTATTATGGTCGCTCCATCACTTATTAGTGAATTGACATACTACTGTCTGGGTTTTTGTAAAAACACGCCCCCAGTGTTTTTAGACTCACTAGCAGTAGGTTTTTCTTTTGGCCTCTCAAATATTTTTGAACGTAAAATTTCATATTTATGGAAGGGCATGTTGATGAGGAATCTGTTTATAAATGTTATGCTTGTCTGAGCACATAATTATTTTAAGTTTCACAAAATTGGTCATTTTTAAAGGACCAAGACAACCTTCCCCCCACCCAAGTTGAATTCTAGTACAAATCCCTTTCAATTTAATACCTTTTGAGTAAGATTTTATTTTGAATGCCAGGGTTGATGAATTAAACTTTTTAAAATTTTTTTAATATGGCCTCACGGGTGTTAGAATACAAGTCACACTCCTTAGGTCCTCCTACTTTCAATACCCAAAGGTGCTGTAGTTTTGAGAGTAATGATTAACCTGCCCTGTGATGTTTATTCCAAACAACAAAACCTACAATAAACAACATAGATTGAACACTTACTTTGTAAGAAGTGCAGGTGATTTATTTGAGTTATTAATTACTGGAGAAAAGAAAGTAATATATTGGCAAAGTTCCATGCCTCTTGTTCACAGCTGATCCTTCATAATTAGGCTGTAGGCATTGACTTCACTTCGCAAACACGAATCTTCTTTAGAAAGTTTATACTGAAAAATACCCAATTCCAGTTCTACTTAGGCACTATGCAGCCCCTCAGTATAGGTTTTTATGTAATAAAGTATTTTTTCCTTCATGAGTCCTGTGTATGCCGTTAATGGTATTTTCTTCCCTTTTCTTGGTAAGCGTAACCGAGTTCCACGTTGAGAGAACACAGTTGGGTAGAGTTTTCCTTGCAGTAGCCTCTGCCTTTTGCCTTCCTCCTTTGGCTTACAGTATGAAATGGATTTCAGGGTGTGAAATGAATTTCAGGGTGGCACAGTTGGAGTTTTTTTTGTTCATCCAGGAGTGTTTTGAGTTTGTCGTGAGGCAGATGATGAGTTGTGTATTTAGAATACAGAAATACAGTCACTGAGAAGTCGACTGACCTTATTGCTACTTACTGGGTCTTAGCTTCCAGAAAGAAGGCCCCAGGGCGGGATTAGGTTTCAGATACTGAAGGCCTTTGGGGTGATGCTTTGGGTAGCGTGCTGTCTGTTCTCCAGCTGGAGTTGCGCTCTGGCTTTCTCAGTGAGGCATTGCTTGCCTTCACATCTTGCTTGGGGGCATCTGTGGCCTCTTACCTCCTTGTGGAACAGTCACTTGAAGTGCATGGATGTCTTCTCCAGAAAGGCCTCTGCCGAGTGTTTTGTGGAGGCAAGGGATCCTATTCTGCAGGTGTACAAAATTTATCTTTTCTTAAAGTGAGTAACATTGTTATCTGTGTGTGAGAAAGTAAGTGGAATAGGAAATGTCTGCTGAATGTTCTTCAGGTTAATGCTCAAATCCTGAAATCCTGACGTTTTGGTTTTAATTTTGCCTGAATGGTGTTCAGGGAAAATGTACTGCATGTGTAAGGAATGGCTGAATTCAGTTGCCATTCCTTTGTCATTTGTCTGTATTAAAAGTCCATTTTCAGTCTTCTCATCAACAGGTATTGAATGTGTCTTTTGGCAATTTCAGTAATGAATAAATACTTTTTGAATCCTTGGAAATTATAATTCTGTCTTGCTGAGATAAGTGTGAGTTTTATATTGAGTTTGTCACCTTTGAGCAGTGTGTATCATCATTGTAGCTTGGCCGTATATAGCACATGAAGGCAGCAAACATGTTACCTCTGTTCCACAGAGACTGAGACAGGAGGTGGTTTCCTGAAGGTCACATTGCAAGCTGTCGGGCAAGAGAGAAAACAGCCCACAGGTTTTCTGCTCAGCCCCGTTGCCTAACTTGGTGGAGAGTACTTTCCATAGCAAGTGGCAAACAGGCAATTTGACAGGAGGCAAGTAAATGCTCTCCTATATTGTTTGACTTCTGAGTATTAAGGTGTCAGTTGCTACAGTTCTGATTTATTTAGCAAAACCTGATTTCTTTTAGCCAAGCTGTGTGAATCCAGCAAGACCAAAAAGCATCCTTGAATGTGAAGTCCTAAAAATATAAATATTCTGATACTGACATAAGCAGGGGAAGTGATTGATAAACTGATAGGTTTTTTAAAATCCTGCTCATTCAGATTATCTGCAACCATCTTAGGATAGCTTGAAGCTATGATATTTGTTATATTTATTCATGATTCTTTTGTACTTGATAATAGATCTGAAGCCCAAAGCAATCCAGGAAAACTTTTAATTAATATAATAAATAAAAATGTAATCTTGCAGACTTACCTTTTGAAGAATCTTTTAAGAAGGGTGTGCTGTGTCCAGCAAGCATAAGAGCGAGGGAATAATGGTGATAACTGTTGCAGCTTAATTTAAAGTCTGTTTTGAAGAGCTGAATGGGTTGATTGACAATGTGGGTAATATACTGAGTGATAATTCATGTTGTTTTTAAATAATGATTTCTGCTGTTTAAAGGGAGTTACTTCATTAATCTACATGGATTGACAGTGGTGTCATGGCTGTGAATGTAAGTTATGTATCACATTTATTATTAAAAGCTTTGTGATTTTTGTTGTGACAATGGGAATGAAGATGACTGAAGAGGTCAAGATGAAAACTACGAAGTTTGCTTGTGCATGGTGTGGGAGTGCACCTCAACCAGACACCCAGTTGGTCATACCGTATTTATTATGACTTTTTTTTCTTTTTCTCCTATCAAGTTCAGACTCTGAACTGTTGGGGAAAAATAGTCTGCTGCGGTGATAATATGGCCTTTGCATATAACCGTGTCTTAAGGTAAATGATTTATGAATTTTTGTAAGAAAATTGTTTGATATAGCAGGTAATGGGTCTTTGTGAATGCAATAAAAAATAGAAAGGCCATGTGAAAGACCCCAGATGAAGTGGAGTGTTTCTTTTAGTACTCTGTATTTGCTGTATCTGGGACCAGATGTATAATGAAGCTGGTGTCACAGGAAAGTCACACAGAGAGCTTTCAAGTGCTGTAGTGTCAGCTCTGCATGTCACTTTTTTGGAGCTTATTACTGCTCATCAGGAGGAGGCAGTGGAAGAGGACTTGGGGTTCTGTGAAAGTCTGTATTCAAAGTAGTTGGCTGAGGGGAAAAAAATAACTGGAAATTTGACTCCTGCTTTGAATTAAGGGATTCTGTAAGGTTGTTGTGTATTTGCAAAGTGTAAATATTGCACTCAAGTTTAAGCGTGGCTTCATGTAAGACATGCAAAGCAATTATTTTGTTCTGTTCAGATTTGGTAAGACTTCATAGAAGGATGTGGACCAGTTTCAGTCCAGAAGGAAACAAGGAAAGCAAGCTGGGATCTAAGAAATATTACCTTGAATTAGCAATCATAATAGGAGATTACAGTTATTAAGCCTAGAGAGGAGAATACCGAGGAGGAACGTGTTTTCAAATGTATAAAAATGCTGCTGAATAATGGATGTGTATTTTGTCTTTCCTGTGAACATCTAACTCAGTATGGCCAGTATACCAAAAAACCAAAACCAAAACAACCACCAAAAATCCCAAAATAACCCAACAAAACATAACCAACAAAAAATCTGAAAACTTCAGCAGCTCAGTGCTTCAAAGATGCATCTTGTGACTGAGAACTTTCCCCACTGCACTGTGGGCAGGGAAGGGATTATTGTCGGGGATGGTGAAAGTGGAGCTCAAAAGCACCCTGAGAGAAACTGTGCTTACTTCATGGCAACAGGCAGAGACTTAAGACATCTGCCCTCCAGCGAGAGCCCTCTTTGAGCTCGGAGGTCTACAGGAGGGGTTCTTTGGTCCTCCTCCATGGTGCATGCACGCTGGTCTTCCCGCCTTGCCTGCCTCCTGCGCAGTCAGTGGCGCTCGCTGGCCAGTTGGCTTGCTATGTGGGATTACGGAGCAAGAGGGGAACTGCAGCCCTCAGTTATCTGAAGAGAATAGCTATACCTGTCCTGACAGGTCCTGGTTTCAAGCCTCAGTCCCACCTCGGTGACTTGCTGTGGCAAAGCACAGGCGGCCATATGGCAGGACAGAGATGGTGGAGGTGGATAGTTTGCATGCAGGAGTGAAGCAGGTGTGGGAAAGTAGGTGGCACAAGGCATGGGATAACAGGTTGGAGAACTAAGGAAAAATGCTGATTTGGGAAAATGGAGGAAATTGGAGTTTGGTGGAAGTAACAGAAATAAAGTATTGGTGTATTAACGTCCTGGTTGGAAATGATTTAAAAGGGAAGGTAAGAGAGGAGGTGACAAATGCAGCTATTGTGATAGAAGTAGCAAGGTGGATGGAGCAGGGTTATCTGGGCAAAGAGACTGGGATGCGAGAGACCTGGGAACGAGTATCTGCTGGCCGGTGAGAGTGTGAGTGGATATGGAGCTTGCTCCTACAGAAGTGCAATAAGGGCAGTATCAGAGCTCACCTACACATTTGCTGAATCTCTTGACAGATTCTCTACAAAATTGTTTCTACTTTATTTCATAGAGGCATTTGCTCAGATTGGAGCAGGGGATTAGTCCTCTTGTTGGCAGGTCTATGAAAATATATGTCCTCTACTTTGATTTCTACTTTAGTTTTGTTCACTCAGATTACCTGGAACTACTCTGAGCCCTATTCTAATATGCAGTGATTGAGATGGATAAAATAGTTTGGGGAAGAGAGACTACAAAAACTAGGTCTGTAACAGGCATTAGTAGCACAGTATCTCTGTTCAGCTGCTTTCTCCCTTTAGGAGAAAAATGTACCAGCATTCTTCAAACAGCAAGTGCTCAAAGAGCAGTGTGACTGGAATGGATATTTTGGCTGACCAAAATAAAGAGCAAGGGAAAGTTTGGAAGATACTTCTAGCACAGCCATTCATTTTCTTGGTCTTCATGAATGAAGTGGGAGGTTCTTGGCAACTTTTAGCATTGTCTTATAACTAATTAAAACTGTAATTAGCTCATGGGGAAAAGAGGTTGTAAAGATCTCAAGAGGTGAAAGTGTTCTGTCATGCTGTTGGAAGGCATAGTATTTTGAAAAACCTACCCATCGATAATTTTTATGAGAAAAATATCGTGCTCTCTCCAGCCTCTGTTTATGAAGAAGACTTAGTTTAGATCAAAGTCTCTGGAAAACCCAGATTGAGGGAAGGACTGTTTTTCATGTTAAATGCTAGTCTCAGCTGTGTAAAGCTGCCAGAGCTATGCAGCAGCACAGGGCCGTTATGATGGGGAGCAGTGAGTATCCCTGGCAGATTCAGGGGTCCTGGGGTCTCTACTGAAGTAGCTTTCTTCTTGGCTGTAGATGTGAATTTGGTTAGATGAGGCTCACATCAGTGTTCTGAAGGTCTGCCTAGTTTACTAGTCATAAAGTGAAATTATCCCTTGGTTTCAATGGTAAGTACCAAGTACCTGTTTTCCTGTGCAGGCCACAAATCCTCTTCTACCTTTTAAAATAAAGGACTTTAGCTCTCTACACAAAAATACTGTTCAAGTGCATATTGAATTTTCTCTTTACAGTGCCCACTGCGCTCACTGATTGTATTGTACACACTACCTACTCCATACAGCAAGAACCATTTGGAGGGTAGAGGTTGTGAGAGTTCAATCAACTCAAGCTCCGTAGAGAGGGGAAACGAAGTGATGGTAGTGTCGGCGAGGTGTTTGTTGTGCTTCACTTTTGGATGATGTGTGAAATATTCCTCATTCAGTTCAATGGAAGCAAAAGGTACTTGCAGGTAGATAGTCTCCTCCTATCTATTGTAACAGATAACTTATCTTCAAATAAACATTTATCTGTACTCTTGGAAATGAAGGTAAAACCGAATAGATAACTTTTTTTTGTCTTTTTTTCCCTCCAAACTTGAATCGATATGGTTGAAACTTCCATAAATTTCAGTATAAAGTTCCCTTTGGGAATGATGGGTGTTTCTTGGATAACCTGACAACATAGATTACATTTTAACATACATACTTACCATATATTATTCTAATAAATTACGCTATTAAATATAATCTAATTATATACTTTTTTCTACTTTGTAATGACTGGAGCACTCCTTGCTGTCCAACTGTGATCCCCAGCTTTCATATGATCTCTTGCTTTCTTCTCTTACTTAAGTTAGTGTGGGAGCTCTTTGTGCATGTGTGAATGTTTCAGAACACTGACATTATTGTCTACCTGGGGTTGGTTGCCGTTTAATGATGTAAGAATTCAATTTCATTTTCTTTTAATTCTGTAAAATGTTTTGACTAGCATTTCTACTCTGTGTCTTATTTTTCTGTAGCTAGTTAATATACAGTATACAGACCAGGTGTGTAAAACCAAAAGGAATTGTTAAGAATTGAGATGTTCGTAGTCTTACAGATTTTGCAACTTAACCTCTACTACTCTTTCCTTCATTTGAACCTGTGTTGTCCATCTAATGAAAAATATTAGAGATTTGTGAGACATAGTGTCGTGTATGCTTCTTGATTTTCCCCTTCCTTTGTGTTCTCGGTCTGCAATGCACTGACAGCTGTCGTCTGTTAATGACGACTTTATCCCGATACAAAAGCAGGATACTGCTGCCTACTACGAGGAAGTTATGTGTTGCAGTACACTTGTAAGGAATAGTAGCTTGATTTGAAATGCAGTCTCATTTTGCTTTTCATTGTGTGTTTGCATGGGCACACCTAGGGCTCTGCCTAAGCATGGGAGCAGCAGTAGTGGTGGTTAGAGAAGTACAAATACCTTGTTAATAGAAGGTGTAATTGTAGAAGTTCAACCTCACTCCAAAAAGAAGGAAAGAAGAAAAACGATTAACCTAGTAATATAGAATTAAATGGAGAGTGGTGACTGACAATTAGTATGCATCTGCCTCCAAATTTCAGGCTTACTCTTGTAACAAGCAACACTTAGAGTGATTATAATGGTACAAAATTGGAGGAAGATAATGCTTCTAACTTTGTTCATTTACATTCTGCTTTTGCAGCACTTTGGATAGAGCCATCCTGTCCTTTTATATGCAGACAGTTTGCCTGTTACTGTTGGTGGGTGATTTTTTTTTTTCTTGTGGAAAAGCAGAACATAATGTTTTCAGGGAATAGAGAGAATATATATGTTTTTTAAAACACCACAAATCATCAAGAAACTTGGGGGCGTTTGATACCTTGAAAGTTGTTTATGAATTGCTATTTTTCAAAATTGAAAGGTTTTGCAGGAAACCCACGATGGTCCAAAGCATCCTATTTACTGAAATACAGAGCAGGCGAAGTACGATGTGGCAGATTATGGGTCCTAAATTCTGTGGAGCTACTAAACATTGAAAAGCTGAAATCTCTTTTTACTTTCTTGTTCAGCTGAGTTTATGTATCAGGAAAAGCTGCAGGACAGAAGTTTGCAGGTGACACGAACTGAATTGGACTCACTGGCTGAAGCAGCTCAGATAAACTGATTTGGATTTTATCTTTAGCCGTTGCACGAGCAGAATGGATTGAAACCTGCGCAAGTGTTGAGCAGACTTGGTTAGAGTAGGTATTTAAGGTAATAAATGCTGTTATTTGTCATACATTAGAGAAGGAAGAGGAATCCTGTAAGTGATGAAACTGTTAGTGTTGGAAATGCTAAATAAATAAAATAATAATGTCTCTTACTTTGTGGGAATTCTGATCAGCTACAACATGTTGGGGGCATGTGTGCTGGTTTGATACGTTTTTACAGATTGAACATCTGTCTTCCCTGTCTAATTTTGTGTGTGTGTTTCTACCCTTTTAACCTGCCCTCACCTTTTCTGTGTGAAAAGAACAAGAGAAACTTTGCTAATTGCTTAATACTTGCATCTGCTAAGAGTTTCTTAAGCTGTCAGCAGTGCACATGCATCAGGGAAAGCTGAAATATTAAACTGCGGGAACAGATTTGGCAGAAACCAAAGCCTTTTTCTGGTAAGATTTTTTTTTTTCCAACTTCAGATTTAATAAAATAGGCCAGAATATAACCAGAACGGTTTGGGAGCACTCTCTTTAATATGAGTGAATCTTAATACTTGTATTCTTCTAATAACATCAATTGTTATGATGGTACATATTTTTCCTTAGATTTTAATTGCATGTTCATCAACCAGCTGATGTGATGAAGCAATTAAGAATAAGCTTAATTATAAGTTTGTGAATAGACACATTGTCATTAGTTTTATTTTAAGGTTATTTATTTGCTGTGCTCAGTAGTTTGTTGAATCTGAGGAATGAAACAGACTTTTGCTTTCCTGTTGTACTTAATTTTTTTTTCTTCTGGGGAGAAAAGTTCGTCAAAATGAATCTTTGTTTTGTGTGGGACTAATTTCCTGTGGATTCTACTCATTTACCCGTTTTTCTGTAAAAGTGGTGTCAGTGAGCTAGTGAGGAGTGTGAGGGGACAGCCGCTGTGCTCCCGAGCAAACAGGACACTTTTAAAAGGTGAATGTGCCGATTTGATACCATGCTTCTGGCATTAGAGGCAAGTTAGCAAGATCTTGTAAACAATTCTGTTGTGGGATAGATTTTTCAATTGCAAACACTTTGCCTCTAAAAGCTCAACAGGGTTTTTTGGTGTGGTTTTGGTGGTTTGGGGTTTTTTGTTGTTGTTTGGTTGGGTTTTTTTAAACAAGCTACTTTCAGTGACCTTAAACGAACCTTGTCAGGACAAGGGGCACGATTTTCAGTAAGCTCACAGGAACAGCAGTGAAGACTACGTAGTCTGAAGCCAGTTCATGTCTCTGCTATTCTCAGCTGGAGAGCAAAAATGTTTGGTAAAGCGAAGATGTCTTCAGTGCTGAAGTGAGATTTTAGTTCTGAATTAATCTTTGCTACAGAAAGAGAGGATTGGCTTTTGATCTTCCTAAGGGGCCTCTTCAGAATCAGAGAGCTTTGAATTCTGACAGTGACTGACAATGTGGAAGAGGCATGATAAAGCTTATGATCTAGAGAAACCTAGTCATCTGAAAGGCCAGTTGGAGTGAGGGTGGGAATAAGCATTTTCCTGCTAATGCATTTTTAAAGCATAAGGGGACGTCAGCAACCAGTGCTGGAGAAACGGATTATA
The DNA here is from genome assembly GCA_027574665.1 of Rhynochetos jubatus. Classification (NCBI taxonomy): domain Eukaryota; kingdom Metazoa; phylum Chordata; class Aves; order Eurypygiformes; family Rhynochetidae; genus Rhynochetos; species Rhynochetos jubatus. Next base: position 56,915,236 of record CM050649.1, on the reverse strand, counting down.
GATGTCTCGAGTTGACTCATGAGTCATTATCTGATGACTCTTTCGAAGACACAGAGGCAGGAAACTACGCTACTTGCCATGTTCTAAAAATCAGAAGATTAGGTGATGCCAGGGAAATGACATAAACACTGATTGCAGCAAAATGTGGTTTTTTTCTTTCTCTTTCCTTTAGGTAACTGGAAATGTTGCCTGAGATGTTTCGGCACATTTGTTACTTAGATATGTCGTTGAGATGATGAGTTTACAGATGCTGCATGACAGGGTGCTAGCAGGTGAACCTTAACACCTAGGCTGGACTGTTAGGGATGGAAAGTTTAATCTGGCATCTAGGACAGCATTTCTTGATCTCCCTCTCCACCATTCGCAAAGTTTCTCAGCATGATAAGATTATTCAGCCTGTCATATACCATCATGAGGCATTTATGTCACACATCTAAATTGGTTTCAATATATACTTATGGCTTTAATTGTAAAACTTTGCCATGAAATGTTTAGATAAAATTATGAACCTAGCCCAGTGTAAAATCTTCCTGGGGATGACAGAAATTGTGTCTGTTTTCCACCTGGAGCACTCAGATTGAGAGTTTACGTAAATTGTCCAGTGTGATGGCTGCGTGAAAGAGGGAATAAAATAAGGAAAGGAATGGATCTCCAATTCTTTGTTGAAATCTTGCATCTAAAAAAGAGCGTGATTTTCTTTTGCAGATAATAGTTTATAGCCCGTATCCCTTCTGTATCATGCAAATTCCTATACTACTCCTGGTTACGTTATTTCCAGCTATCCGTTATCTTGTAGGCTGAAGAAAAATATTTTCCTTCTCTTATCTGTGTTCTCAAATTCAGCATCAGTCCGTTGGGGTAGTTATGCTCGAGTAACTTTGATTGTTGTGCAGCTTCTTGTTTCGGCTATTTTTAAAGCCTGATACCTTGTTCTTTTTGCAGGCTGCACAACTACACGGCTTCACACAAAAGAGACTGTGTTTCTTTGTGATGCTGCTGCTGATCCCTGACAGATTGTGTAAATGTTTGTGGCCAAGTTTAGCTGAGTGAAAACCTGGCCTACTTTCTAAAGATTTTTTTTTTTTTTTCCCCAGGCTGTAATAAATGTGGCAGATTTGGAAGCAGAGAGGATTGTTCAGGATGCCTGATTTGCATTCCACTATTTACATTGTGTTCACAGGTGATTAGAGCTTCTTAGCAATGCAGGAGTCTACTGGGTGGCTCTGGTGCTGCACCTGAGTATTATTCAACCTCACCCACTGCTTGATGGGAGTGTGTGGTCATAAGGAAACTGTGGAAGCTTTCCATGTAACTCTTTGCACTCCAGAAACTGATTATTTTTTTCTCTCTTTTTTTTTTTTTTTTTTTACCATACTTACTTCCAGGGCAAAAAAGTAGAAGGTTTATGCTTTTTGATTGTAGATTTAGTTACTTTTTTAAAACATTTCTTCTGTTCAAAAAAATACGTAATTTTATTTTGTCTTAAAGCAGTTAAAAACCACTTCTGCTTCTGATCAGGTGCTTAAAAGGCTAGAAATAAGTCCTATGCCAGATCCCTTTATCTTGTAAATTAATATAGTTTGAATAAATTGGGTGATAATAGATTAGACTGATAATCTGAATTACTCTATACTCTGTGCATTTTTATTTTTATTTTTAGTTACATGAAACCCAACAACTCTTATTCTATTACTACTCTCAGTATATGGGGATGAATGAAATCTTTCAAACTTCTGCAGAGGATTCTTCTGGTGTTGAAAGCTTTCTAGCTTCATCTGTGGTGGATATTGTTATTTGAAATACCTTTTCCTGTAATGTCTAATTGTACATTTCAATACTAATTCTGCAGTCCTGCTCTTACAAGGAAATAGGACAAGACCTACTTCTTGTTCTTAAATGGTGCTGAAAGGCTTGTAAATGTTCTTCACACTCTTTTTTTAGGAGAATTTGAGAATTTCCAGGTACAGCCCATTTCAAAAGATTTTATACTAAAAAAAAAAGGAGTTGTTTTCATCTTTGTGATGTGTATCTAATATACCATGTAAAAATGTAATCTAGCCAGAAATAGCATATGGCTTTTATAAGCTTTGGTTGCATTATGGCTTTGATGTTGGTCATTAGTATAGATTCTCCAGCTGAATTTGAGATTTTGGCACATAAGTTACTCTTTCTTTCAGGGTTGAGTATTTTACTATATTAATCTTTGATTTAGGATTTTTCCTTTTCTGTCTGAATTCAAGGTTTTCATGTCAGGTACATTAGATGAAATGTGTCAAACTATGCAGTAAAATAAAATAGCGCCACATCACTAAAAATAACTTAATTGAGATTTGATAGAAGTCTGACCTCAACTCATTTTATAGGTAAGTGTAGATGGACAGATTGTATTGGCAACGTTATAAGGGACTGTAGCTGCCAGTATGTAAAATATGCTGGAAGGGGTAGCTGGCAGTGTCCTAAGTTTATGGTTGCCATCTGGTAGCTATTGTTCTTTCTCCCTACAGCTTCATCCTGTGCCCTGCAGCATCACAACTGCAGATACAGCTCCTTCTGACATGCTTTCCTGCTACAATACAAAGTCCCAAGAGCATGCCACTGGGCCTCAATATTAGTTTGGATTCGGTTAAATAAATAAGTGTTCTAACATTCACACTTGACAATGATCCTGTTTTCTGTGCTTAGGTATAAGAATTAGTGCGTGTTAGAAACCAATTGTTTTCCCACACTTTTTAGAGCTTGTACTGAATGCTGTGTTTACCAGGTGTAGAGCTTAGTACATCTTTTACTTAGATAAAAATAAATCTCAAAAAGATGAAATGCACCAATATGGTCCACCTGAAAACTGTCCAAATTTCTGTCTTGAGAGTTGTTGGGAGGTTGGATAATAGGATGGTTGGAGTAGCAGATGAGAACTTTTCATGGCTGGCCTCGGTGTGCTGACTGGGTGTACTGACAGTTGGTGGTAGGAAGGAGCCTGACCTTCAAGCAGTACGAGCTCTCAGAGCAGTGTCTGACAGATGTGTAAAAAGATGCTGATTGATAGGGAGTGCAGCACGCCAGGCTGCTGCTTGACTGGGAGCTGTCTCAGCTACTGCTGCTTCAACAGGGCATGTAGTGTACAACATGCAGTGTCAGTCTAATTTAACACTGAAAATGTGTTTCTGTAGTCTGACTCTGTAAGTACTGAGAGTACATATACGTTTATCAAGATTTCTAAGAAAATGCCTCACTTACTGGTGTTTTGAGAAAACCAATACTTTCAAACGAAGAAAAAACACCAAAATATTTATTGTATACCAGTTGTCAGACTGTTGTATCTCATTCTTGGTTTCATTTTCCTTGAAGTGTGAGCTGGTTTTATTAGTGGTTGGTTGGTTTGTTTGTTTTCTGAGAAAAGTTGGAGAACCTTGATGAGTAAACAGTGTGTTAAACAGGCCATATTTTTGATACTTTCAATCTTACTGCTATGTTCTTAATTTGTGGAAGGTTGGATAGCCTTTGTGTCTCTGCTCCACCATGCCCTGACATGCCATGTGCTGGTTTTGACTGGCAGATCACCTGATACAAAAATATCTTCATGAAATGGCTGTGTTGCAAAGTCCTGTTTTCTTCCACATTTCCATGATTTGTGGATGACTTTCTGATATCCTTAACATATATGGTGTTCACATTTGTATAATGCCTGATATTTGGTGCCTTTGTTACAAGCAAGACCCTTTAGTGACGTGGATGTTTCTTATGATTCATGTGAGTTTTAATCTTTGGTATTTCTTTATTGTGTTGCTACTGCAGAGCAGTCCAGACCTTTGGCTTTTTTTTGCAGGTCATTATTTCTTTCAGGAAAGAGAAGTGAGAAGGCTGCACTGTACTGTTGGCTTGATATCTTACAAATTAGAGCTTTGAAGCAAAAACTTCCTTGAATAGACTGCCTGCTTGGCAATGTGGGATGGACCTGTCCTTTCGTTATTATTAATTTGCATGAAGCATTGCTTAGCTCTGAAAGTAGAACATGAACCGTAGTCCCCTTCTGAAAACTCAAAGGGATTTAAACATTGATTACTCATATTCTTGTTGTGAGCCCGCTGGTGTGAATCTACTTTAATTGTAAATGTTAGGATTTAAAAAAAAATACCAATCTTGTCCTCACTGGATCAGTCATGGAAACCATGTATTCTTCACTTTTGAAACAAATGGCCCCGCAGGCTGTGTGGAGATTTACATGGGATTTTGCAAGCGGTCACAGGCTGTGCAGAAAACAACTCGGCTTGGGAAAGTGTTGGTCCTATGCAGGAAGTCTTTTGCCTGAGAGTTCAGTATCTTCAGCTGCAGTTCCAGAAGGAAGGTATAGTGCTCCTACTTCATTAAATACAAATTCTCGGTCTAGAACTATTTCTTTCTTGAATATCCTTTAGACTGGGATAGTGCTTGCTTGTTATTGAAGGAGGCCACAGTGGGTTATTACTATCTCGTTAGCCTGTATTAGCACTGTTCTAAAGCATCATATTAAACTGTGTCCAGAAGTGTCACCAAATATATACGTACTGGATGAAAATTAATAGTAGAGGATAATCTCTCCTTTTACCTGAACTCATGGTGAGACTGACTTTTAATAGTTTGAAAGTACTGGAAATAGCACGTGATGGTGTCATTTCATTCCCCATTTAAAAAATTCTTTTTCTGTATCTTCATGCTTAACATGACTGTAATCTCTTTGATTACAGAAACTTCTCCAAGAGTGGCAGGGGGAAAGCCAAATGCTGCATACATTTGGGTTTGGCTTTTTGAATCTGAGAAGACTTCAGTTTCAGATCCAGATAATTGCAGTTTCTGCCTTGTCTTAGGATGGATTATTCATTATCTTATATGTGAACATTGCCAGTCTTCCTGATTAATACTGATCTGTTCTACAGTGTGGTGACTTTTTTTTTTTTTTAAGAAAGCAGGCTGAAATTCTTCTGAAAATGAGTGATAAAGTGTGTTTGGAGGAAAAAGTAATTGTTAGATTCACTTTTTTTTTCATTTTAATCAAATCCTTTTTTTGTCACATTCTGTTATATTCTGTTTATATGGGCCAGTCAGTGAAATTAGGATCTGAGTATACTTATTGCTGATATACATGCTGGAAAATGGTGCTTTTTAATTTTTTTCATAAGGCACTGGATTAAGATACAACATTTAAGAAAACTATTTCAGTTTCACTTTCTTCTTTTCGTTGCAGTCAGCTCTGGCAGCCAACACTGTTGTGAGGAGAAGGTCCTTCTGGGAGTTCCCAGGTTTCTCCAATTATAGTGGTATTTTTCTTACAAATATATCTCAGGAGCTAGACAGCTGTAATGGTGCACTTCAGAGAGAGAGCCAGACAGTGGGAGATGTTTCAGAAAGAACATTCGCTTAATATGTGGACATGCAGAGGGAGGTCTTTGGTCCCAGAATCTGGGAAGAAGAAACATCTGGTAACGATGACGATTGAATATAACCTCTTGGGGACAAATTCTGCAGTCATAAGAATTTGTGCCTGTCTACTGACTTCTGTGGAAAATATTTCAGTGTAGTTGATTCTTTTGTTATTTCAGGTAATTTTAAAATTGTTATTTACTGTAGATACCTCCTGAATACATATGGATTTTAAACCCCAATATATTTTATACTGAAGCGCTTTCTGTAGACCTCAACAGTGGAAATGAAGGACTACTGACTGCTGTATATTCTTGAGAAATGTAAGGTTTTTTTCTCACAAGCTATTACTCATTAAATAGCATGTAGTCCATACTCCCTAATCTGTTGAATATATTTGAATTACTTTTTAACTATAAGTAACGAAAAAATGTGTGGGCCTTTGTTCAGAAACACACAGCTGTTTTGAACGGCCCAAAGCAGTACCAGGGATTACCGAAAATTAAAGAGGAGGAGGGTGGGCAAAACGCGTCGTTTTTTTTTTGTTGCACTAAGCCCAGAGAAATCACCCAAAGCAGGAATTTAAAGCTCAAAGTGTAATACTTTTGTCAGCATGCAAATGGAAACACTACAACTAGTGTATTTTCATTGGAAAAAGAGGGAAAGATGCTGGTTCTGGGTCTTTTCAGGAACATGCTCAACAGCAATTCATCTTTCTTCTCCAAACATTAAGCAGTAAAAGCACTGCAAATGGCACAGTCTTTCAGTGGACGTGAGAGCACAAAGATGTATATGCTGACTGAAATGCTTATGTTTAATGTATCTGTTAGAGACGGGGATATTGTTTTTTTCTTACTCATCTTGGAGCAGACAGTAGAATATTACGGCTATTAGAAAATGCTGTATAACAAAGCTTATGATTACGTACTGTCTGCGGTATTTTTCAGTAATGTAGAGAGAATTGCTGACCTTCACAATGACAAATGCCTTACATTAGTATGATGATGTCTAGGCCCTCTTCTTCCAAAACCTGCAAATACTCTGGTGGGTGTTAAGTATGATGGAGCACTCTGGAAGTGAAGAAGCTATTACTGCTTCTGGAAATGCCGTGGTTTTCTTTTAAAGCTTCTTAAAATGCATAAAATTAAAAACCTTTGAGAAATGGTACACGCACTGCTTTTGTATGCAGAAGTAGAGGAAGTAAAATGGATACGACAAAAGACACGCTGCATATGAAATGCCTCAGTGTGGATCGTTCCAGCATGTAGGACAAAGGAAGACACAAGTAGATGATAGCGTAGATCATAAAAGCAAGTGAAGGGATGTAGTTTACAGAAGGTGACTCAAAGCCAGCTGGCACATCTGCAGAGAAACATCCACACGAGAAATGTTTTCCACCACACTGCTAGCCATGCTCGCAGAGGGTACTGGCCAGCCTCAACAGCTGTAGGTAACTTCAGATACCACATTGTATGCAGTGGCTGACAGTTTGAGACAGAGGTTCTCGTAGTGACGCACATGTGTTGCCAGCTTGTGTAGGAGGAGGGTTGGCTTTGCAGGATAATACAGCTTTTTGGAATTTCTAATTTCACTAAGTTGCTGAGAGTTGGTAAGGGCCAAGGGAAGTGGCTAGAGGAAAGAATACGCTGCCATTTCTCCCCCTCCAGTTATTTCTATTTTTTTTTTCCTTTTTTGTTTTTTTCCTCCCTCCCTTTAAAGGAAAGTGCAAGCTGAAGGAGCAGTAGACTAGTTGGCTTGACTTCCTTCAAGAGAAATACTGGAGGAAAATAGTTACACTGTTTGAAGGCTCTTAAAAAACCCCACTTTAATCAAGAACAAGCACATTAAACCAAGTCATTCTATTATTGTGTTTCAGAAGAAAATTAGATGCAGTAGATGTTCCCTCTCTTAACTTCTAGTATGGCTTCTGATGTAATGTAATGAATGTACCAGGGGAACCTGGATTTGGGGACAAAAAGTAAAGCAGAGTAAAGCTGGAAAACTTCTCTCCCGTTGTCACTAGTTCACTTACAAACTGAAATTTTTGCAGAGATCTGATGTTGTTCTGCATTTCTGTGAGCAGGCTGAGTGATGGAGTACATGTACTCTGCTATACTGCCAGGTGATATTTCATCCTTAAGGGTCTTTAAGGATAGGTTAGACAATTTTCAGAATGATACAGGCAGAGCTGATCCTGCCTTGAGGAAGTAGATGCAGCCAGTAACCTTTTCCAGTTCTACCCCATTTCCCTGTTGTTGCCTGACTCCTGCCAGTTCTCTGCCAGGTAAGGGCTTTGTTTGCTTTGGTGGTTTTATGATGTTCTGACATTTCCAGGGAAGAGGAAACTTCCTGTATTTTTTGCTTTTAAGCAGAATGTTGGCATCTTCACACTAGTCTGGGCCTGCTGAAACTTTGCTAGAATTGCCTTAGCTTGCTTCTTCCCTTCCATCTGAGGTTGGAATATTGCTTTTGGAAAGGCTTTCTGTCTCACATGGGTGTTCTAACACTGAAGACAGTTGCAGCAGTTTTGTGTAACTTGACAGCAATACTACTGGATTGCTGTGCTAGAATGCTGTGTTTTATATACACCCGTCATAAAAATGACTTGTTGTCTGAGCTTGAGAGTACTACAGAAACGTAATTAAAAAGTGTACATTTCGTTGTCATTTGAACACCGTAAGGCTTGCATAAGCCTGTTTTCTAACATCACCTAACGAAAAAATAGTGTTTTGACTGCGAGCCCGTCTCCTCCAACCGAGTTAATTCTGGTTTCTTTAAAGGCCATAAAACCCCCACTAAGCTCACAGACATTGTCTGGTTTTTTTTAAATGCCTGAAGTGTGATTTGTTTATCTTTAGTTCTACAGATATTTTGGTCATCATTGTCTGAAGTACTGCAGCAGTTTTTAACAGCAGGTTGAGTGTACAATGTGCCATTCCTTCATTAGCCATTTTTTCAAAATACATACAAGCAAGTAACTCTTACCCTTCATGAGATGCATCATTCACTTTTACTGCTTCCATTGAGTCATATCAGCCTGGATTACAAGGTACAAGGTGACTGTTCTCCAATTCTAAATAGATTAGGTTGGTGGTTTGTCACTGGCTTCCATCTTCCCAGTGTGCTCTCTTGATCCAACCTAGAGGCAGGCTTATATTGTATTTATTGTTATATTGAAAGTGCAGAAACAATCCAAGTTACTGAACCTTGTATCTGAGTGATACAGCAGTATCCATAATACTAATTAAAAAAAAAAGGGGGATATGGAGAAAGCAGAGGTACTCAATGACTCAGTGGATAAGAAATTGGCTGGATGACTGCACTCAACAAGTTGTGGTCAATGGCTCGATGTCCAGGTGGAAACCAGTGACGAGTGCATTCCTCAAGGGTCTGTTTTGGACTGGTGCTGTTTAACATCTTTGTGTGCGACGTGGATGATGGGATTGAGTGCACCCTCAGCAAGTTTGCTGATGACATCAAGCTGTGTGGTGCAGTCGACATGCTGGAGGGAAGGGATGCCATCCAGAGGCACCTGGAGAGGTGGGCCTTTGCCAACCTCCTGGAGTTCAACAAGGCCAAGTGCAAGGTCTTGCACCTGGGTCAGGGCAATCCCAAGCACAAGGACAGGCTGGGTGGAGAATGGATCGAGAGCAGCCCTGAGGAGAAGGACCTGGGGGTACTGGGGGATGAAAAGCTGGACAGGAGGTGGCAGTGTGCGCTGGCAGCCCAGAAAGCCAACCATATCCTGGGCTGTATCAGGAGAAGTGTGGTCAGCAGGGCAAGGGAGGGGATTCTCCCTCTCTACTCTTGTGAGACCCCACCTGTGAGTACTGCATCCAGCTCTGGAGCCCCCAACATGAGAAAGGACATGGACCTGTTGGAGCGAGTCCAGAGGAGGCCACAAAGATGCTCAGAGGGCTGGAGCACCTCTCCTATGAAGAAAGGCAGAGAGAGTTGGGCTTGTTCAGCCTGGAGAAGAGAAGGCTCCAGGGAGACCTTATAGCACCTTCCAGTACCTGAAGGGGCTACAAGGAAGATGGGGGGGGTACTATTTACAAGGGCCTGTAGCGACAGGACAAGGGATAATGGGTTTTAATTGAATGAGGCTAGATATATATTAGATATCGGAAAGAAATTCTTCCCAGAGAGGGTGGTGAGGCACTGGCACAGGTTGCCCAGAGAAGCTGTGGATGCCCCATCCCTGGCAGTGTTCAAGGCCAGGTTGGATGAGGCTTTGAGCAACCTGGTCTAGTGGAGGGTGTCCCTGCCCATGGCAGGGGGGTTGGAACTAGATGATCTTTAAGGTCCCTTCCAACCCAAACCATTCTATGATTCTATGAAAATTGGTACAAAAGGAGTGAAAAACTCCTTTTTTTTTTCACTAGGCTAGTGTCTTTGCTTATATGCCAGAACTTCTCTGCTAGTTCTGAAAAAACAAATAAAACCCCCAGATTTCAGCATTGCTCAGCAGAACTGCAGTGGCTGATGCTATGATGAAGGTTTATATTTTAAAAAAGGTTGCAATTTACAGAGTATAGTAAATAATTATAGTTGTGTTACAGCTGTCAACACAAATGAGCAAAGTACACTTTGCAGTTAAGAATTCTTTTATGTTATTTGTTGTAGAAGTTGTTCACAATAATTTAATAGTTCAATGTTGGTCTTACTAGCATGAATAGAATTAATGTGGATCTGTTACTCTGTATTTTTCAATCAAAAGCTGACAAGGTGTGCCTTTTTCCCTGTCATCCAGTGCTCTGACACAGTGTTTTCTGTGTTAAGTACGACAGAATACAAATGAGCATAAAATAGACAGTAAAAATAACCATTTCAACTAAAATGAAAAGTGACTCTGTTTAATACTAAACTAAAAGTGGCTTTTATTTTAATTTTAATGTTTAATTATAACATAGAGGATGGTTAGTTTATCTGGGTCTGTAAGGCCCCATCTTGCATAGCCAGGAGAGGCATCAGTTGACCTCCCGGCTTGGCAGCAAGCAGGAGTTGGGACCTGCTGACCTCCAGAGAACCATAGATTCCTTCAGGTGCTAAAATGAAATAGGTGTCTTCAAAAAATGTTGCTGTATTTGGATATGATAGATTATATCATGCATAACTAGTTTTCTGGAACATAGATGAAGGTATCTGCCATCTCTTTTACTATTGCTGCAAGCAGCATACTGCAGTATCTACTTCATTTAGTCATGAATTTGAATTTTCTGCTTTCACAATTTATACATGGCTGTGTAACTTGGATATACTGCGGCATTTCCAAGTAATATACCTTCTTAAATAACAGATCCTCTCTCATTGTACAGTCTTTTGTATCCGAGGCTGACAAATGTTTAATCATTCTATCAATTCTTTTGATTGCTGCTTAGTAGTAACTTTTTACTTGCACAGTGACTCTATCCTGGGCAAGTAAGTCCATTTTGGTGGCTCCTGTACAATGCACCAAAGAAAAGGTCAGTTAAAGCATTAAGGAGCTTGTTTGTATTTAATAGATGAAATTTATGTTACTACTTAATTTGACATGTGCCCTTAAAGCTACGAAAAGAGGTAAGATATATTGTGCTTCTTTAATTGAAAGCTGTAAGTATTACTGACACAGGGTTTCAAATGTGCGCTGATTTTAATTTAAAAAAAAATATATTTTTTAAAATAACACTGATGATCCTTGCAACAAACTTTAAAACTCTCAGTAATGCTGAAACAGAAATACTTACCGACTGCGTACGTATTGTTACTTCAGTAGATTTGGGAACTTCCTTTCAGAGACTTGAATACAAGTGACCATGATAAAATGTTACTGCTTTCCTCCTCATCCACTTTGCAATTTTGCATTTTACCAAACTTCGCAATGGCTTTACTGACTTTGCGTAGCAAACCCGGTGCTGTGGAATTGAACGGGGCGGTTGGCTTAGCTGTAAGCCACCACGTGGTTGTGGTGTCTGTATTCCTAGCTCAAACCGAGCTCACATCACCGAGGCTGATTTAAACTTGATCAGAACGGAAGCTGGGCTCAGTCAGTGTGGGGCGCAGCGGTGGCAGCAGCTCCTGCCGTGGCTCGGTGCTCGATCAAAGGGACAAGAGGCGTTCCCGGAGCCCATCGGTCAGAGAAGGAGCCCACGTGCTACCGGCAGCCCATGCGAGAGCGGCTGACGTCACTCAGGCGGTGCTGACAGCAACCGAGGGCGATTTAACCCCCCCTCCCAGGGAGCACGAGGGACCCGTAATGAGCAGTCGGTCACGACGTGGCAATGCGCGTGGCAGTGCGCCATCCCCTCTGGGCACAGGAGCCCACCTCACCCAGTGGTCATCGCCCGCCCAGAAGAGAAGAGGATGTAGCGATGGTTTCCACCTGGCCAAAAGCTGTCACCAGAAAGACCGTGGGGACCCAGCCGGAGCTCCCTCGCGGACATCCAGCTGCCCAGGGCTCCGGCTGCAGGGGCTGCTTGAGCCCGGCACTGGTACCGGGGGCAGCAGTGACAGCCCCTGTGTGACCAAGCAGGTGACCTGCTCAGCCTGGCAGCAGAACTGAAAGAGGAGGTGGAGAGGTTAAGGTGTATCAGGGAATGCGAGAGGGAGATGGGTTGGTGGAGCCACACCCTGCCATCCCTGAGGGAAAGGCAGCAGGTGGAGGCCCCACAGAAAGCACAGGATACCCTGCTCTTGCCACCAGGCAGTAGGAGAAAGAGACCTGAGAGATGGGGGGGAATGGAAACAGGTCCCTGCTCGGGCCAGCAGGCAAACCCCTCCCAGCCTCCCTCACCTTCCCTGCTTCCCTCACCTTCGCTGCTTCCCTCACCTTCGCTGCTTCCCTTTACACAACAGGTACAGGGCTCTGGAACTTGAGGGCCAGGCTAGTGAGGATACGGTAAGAGGGTCATCCAGGGGGAGTCAGTCAGTGCTGTGCATTGAGACTTCCTCTGTTAAGAAGAAGAGGAGGGCGATTGTTGTAAGGGACTCCATTCTGAGGGGAACAGCCGGCCCAATATACCGGCCAGACCCATCCCACAGGGAAGTCTGCTGCCTCCCTGGGACTCAGGTCAGAGGCATCACTAGGAAACTCCCTGGTCTGGTGCAGCCATCCCCACTATTGGTCATGCAGGTGGGCAGTGATGAGGCTGCTGAGAGAAGCCTAAAAGTAATCAGTAGGGATTTCAGAACACTGAGGCAATTGGTTGAGGGGTTGGGAGCACAGGTCTTATTTATTCCTGCCACTGAAGGGATTGAGGAAAATATGGAAAGGAACAGGAGAATGCACTTGATTAACATGTGGCTCAGAGGCTGGTGCAAACAGTGGAATTTCAGTTCCCTTGATCATGGGGAGGTTTACACGGCGCCGGGCCTGTTGGCGATGGATGGAGTCCGGCTTTCTCAAAGGGGGAAAAGGATTGTTGCTCATGAGTTGGCCAGGCTTGTTGAGAGGGCTTTAAACTGGGTTCCAAGGGGGAAAGAGATAAAGCCAAGCTCACTAGAGATGAGCCTAGGAACAGAAGGCCAAATTGGAACTACATTCAATAGACCACCTCAAGTACCTGTACACCAATACATGGTGTACAGTGTGGGTAACAAATAGGAGGAGCTGGAAGCCATGGTGCAGCAGGATAGCTATGGTGTAGTTGCCATCACAGAAACATGGTGGGATGACTTTATGACTGGAGTGCTGCAGTTGATGGCTGCAAACTCTTCAGAAGGGACAGGCAAGGAAGGAAAGGAGGTGGGGTGGCCTTGTATGTTAGGGAGTGCTTCGATTGTGTAGAGCTCAGTGATGGGGATGATAACATTCAGTGCTTTTGGGTAAGGATGAGTGGGAAGGCCAACAAGGCAGACATCCTGCTGGAAGTCTGTTACAGACCACCCAACCAGGATGGGGTGACAGACGAAGCATTCTGCAAGTGTCTGGCAGAAATGTCATGATCGCTAGCCCTTGTTCTCATGGTGGACTTCAACTTAGAAGACATCTGCTGGAAATACAACACAGCAGAGAGAAAACCGCCTAGGAGGTTCCTGGAGCGTGTGGAAGGTAACTTCCTGACACAGCTGGTGAGTGAACCTGCTAGGGGAAGTGCTTTGCTTGACCTGCTGTTCACAAACAGAGAAGGACTGGTGGGGGATGTGGTGGTAGGAGGCCATCTTAAGCTTAGCGGCCATGGAATAATACAGTTCTCAACTCTAGATGAAGTAAGGAGTGGGATTGGCAAGGCCACTACCATGGACTTCCGAAGGGCAGGTATTGGTATGGTTAGGACACTGGTTGAGAGGGTTCCTTGGGAGACTGTCCTGAAGGATAAAGGGGTCCAGGAAGGCTGCTTGTCCTTCAAAAAAGTCTTAAAGGTGCAGGAGCGGGCTGTCCCTGTCTGCCGTAAGATGAACTGTTGGGGAAGATGACCAGCCTGGTGGAGCAGGGAGCTTTTGCTAGGACTTGGGGTGGCGGTGGGGGGGGAAAGAAGAGTTTACTACTCCTGGAAGAAGAGGCTCAGGCAACTCAAGAAGAGTACAGGGATCTTGTAAGGTCATGCAGAGAGAAAATTAGAAAGGCTAACGTCCAGCTGGAACTTAATCTGGCCACTGTTGTAAAAAACAACAGTGTTTCTGCAAATACATTGGCAGCCAAAGGAGAGTCAAAGAGGATCTCCATCCCTTATTGGATGTGGAGGGAAACGTAGTGACAAAGGATGAGGAAAAGGGTGAGGTACTGAATGCCACCTTTGCCTCAGTCTTTAACAGCCAGACCAGTTATCAGCTCCCTTGAACTGGAAGACATGGATGGAGAGCAGAGTAAACCCCTCATAATCCAGGAGGAAGCAGTTAATGACCTACTATGCCACCTGGACACTCACAAGTCTATGGGGCCAGACAGGATTCATCTGAGGGTACTGAGGGAGTTGGCAAAGGAGCTTGCCAAGCTGCTCTCCATCATTTACCAGCAGTCCTGGTTGACAGGGAAGGTCCCAGAAGACTGTAGACTTGCCACTGTGATGCCCATCTACAAGAAGGGCCAGAAGGAGGATTCAGGGAACTACAGGCCTGTCAACCTGACCTTGGTACCGGGGAAGGTTATGGAGTGGTTCATCTTGAGCAAGCTTGCAAGGCTGGTGCAAGACAACTAGAGCATCAGGCCCAGCCAGCATGGGTTCATGAAGGGCAGGTCCTGCCTGACCGACCTGATCTCCTTCTATGACCAGGTGACCCGCCTAGGGGATGAGGGGAAGGCTGTGGATGTTGTCTACCTGGACTTTAGTAAAGCATTTGACACAGTCTCCCACAGCTTTATCCTAAAGAAGCTGGTGGCTTGTGACTTAGACAGATGGACTCTTTGCTGGGTTGGAAAGTGGCTGGAGGGCAGAGCAGAGGGTTGTGGTAAATGGAGTGAAGTCTGGTTGGCCGTCGGGCACAAGTGGTGTCCCCCAGGGCTCAGTCTTGGGGCTGGTCTTGTTTAACATATCTATCAATGATCTGGATGAGGGGATCGAGTGCTCCCTCAGTAAGTTTGCAGACGACACTAGTTTGGGTGGAAGTGTTGATCTGCTCGAGGGTAGGAGAGCCCTGCAGAGGGTCCTGGAGAGGCTGGATCTTTGAGTTGAGGTCAGTTGTATGAGGTTTAACAAGGCCAAGTGCCGGGTCCTGCACTTGGGTCACAACAACTCCAGGCAGCGCTATAGTCTTGTGGATGAGCGGCTGGAAAACTGTCAGGCAGAAAAGGACCTGGGGTTGTTGGACGACAACCGACTGAATATGAGCCAGCAGTGTGCCCAGGTGGCCAAGAAGGCCAATGGCATCCTGGCTTGTATCAGGAACAGTGTGGCCAGCAGGACTAAGGAAGGGATCATCCCCCTGTACTCAGCAGTAGTGAGGTCGCACCTGAAATCCTGTGTTCAGTTTTGGGCCCCTCACTGCAAGAAGGATGTAGAGGTACTGGAGTGTGTCCAGAGAAGGGCAACAGAGCTGGTGAAGGGTCTGGAGACCAAGTCTTATGAGAAGCGGCTGTAGGAGCTGGGGTTGTTTAGTCTGAAGAAAAGGAGTCTGAGGGGAGACCTGGTCGCTCTCTAGAGCTACCTGAAAGGAGGTTGTAGTGAGGCAGGTGCTGGTCTGTTCTCCTGGGTAACTGGTGATAGGACAAGAGGAAATGGCCTTAAGTTGTGTCAGGGGAGGTTCAGATTAGATATTAGGAAAAAACTACTGAAAACGTGGTCAGGCACTGGAACAGGCTGCCCAGGGAAGTGCTGGAGTCACCATCCCTGGAAGGGTTCAAGGAATGTGTAGACGTGGCACTTGAGGCCATGGTCTAGTGGGTATGGTAGTGTTGGGTTGATGGTTGGACTGGATGATCTTGTAGGTCTTGTTGCAACCTTAGTGATTCTGTGAAACTCTGCTGTTGCTTACAAGAGCACAATACTAGTTTCTTAAAAAATGAAGTAAAAGTGCCACACAGCGACTTGGTTTCTGAGGTCATTCCTTACAGTTTGCTACAGGCAGAAACTTTTTTTTTGTTCCCAAGCCTTTTTTCCCCCTCCTGATCAGTATTTAATTTCCTGCTGTCTTTCTTTAAATGAATTGGGGCTTTGTTTTACGAAAGTGCTAACAAGGTAAAAGTTTCAGAGGAATTATTTTCTTGCTGTCCAGATCCTTATCTCATATACCAAAATAGTTGCTTTACAATTCTGAAGTAGCTTTTAGCCTCACAACTGAGCTAAGGGGAAGATGTGGTGGGCAGGCTTTTTCTGCTTTGAGTCTCTCTCGGTTTACTCTGTTGTGGATGGTTTTATCTGGAAGGGAGACTGCTGTCCTGATAGCCAAACCAAAACGTGGGGTTGACCCCGGGGCTCCCAGGGACTGGCGTTGGTACAAGGGGGGGTAACCTTGAGGGAGAGGTTCCATCTCCTGTGGTACAGAATTGGGCTGTAGGAGGCAGCTAAGCAGAGCCCACTCCTTTATTTTAGAGATTTGTGTATGTTTGTTTATTTTATATGCTGATGTTTGGAGAAAGTTGAGAAAGAAACTACCCTCAGGTAGTTAGTAACCAGTAACCCACGTACGTTTCTGTTTTAGGGTTCTTTACAGTAACTGGAAGGGTATAACATCAGTATCTAGACAAACAACTTCTGTGATGCCTTCAAAATCCTGATCCGTGCTCGTGAATCACACACCAATTGTACCAGCGATTCTTCTCTGATGTGGGAAAATGAGTTATTCCTATTCCATTTAAGTTTTTAATCCTCATTTTCCTCTTTAAAGAACAGCAGTTGCCATACATGCTTTACACTTTATTTAATGCTCAGATCCTAGGTGTGGTCTGGGGTTTAACATAATATTTTGAGTAGGAAGTAGGTGTAGATAAGCGTTCCAAAATGGAATTAGAAAGCAAATACTTAATGCGATATTGAGCAGAGAAAAGCTGTAAGTTGCAACTGTCAAAATGTTTTCAATATGGAAGCACGTATCCATCGCAATTTTATTTTTTAACAGAAAAGCTAACTAAGGATGTTAAATTCAGAACTCAAAGAAAATGTCTTTATGAATAATATTTTGCTATAAAATAAAAAATAAAATGTTATTGGAAATACTGTCATAAATATTGTCATTTTTCAAAATTTATGGATTATTTTTAGAGATTGTATTTTTATAAAATATTTTTGTGATAGTCTTTTACAACATCCAAGTCAACTAACATTTAACACAGTGTTTTTAGAGGCTTAGTTCCATAAACGTGTTTAGTGACTCGGTCTGTGTTAAAGACTGTATGGTAAAGGGAGTTCAAAAATTAGGTTCCTAAAAATAATATTTCAAAATAACTTTTTTTTGTTGAGTATTTGCTTAGGTCACAGGTTTTCCAGTGAAGGATGAGTGGTGATCTGTCTTTGTGAAGGCTGCATTAAAACTGCAAGAGTTTTCAGACTTTTTCCTTCTTAAATTTTAAAAATGCTTTGTGAGATGACTAAAGCAGAGACAATTTTACTCGTGCCAGCTGAAGGTGTGTGATCTGTCCGTGATGGTGTTTGTTGTTCCATAGTAACCTTCATGTTGACGTGAAGAAGCCATTGAAAAATTGCCAAGGCTACCTCATCTTTGCAGGAAGTAGGAAATAATTTTGTATGTTGAAATAACTGTTGAAAAGATAATTTTCTAACTTGCAAAGCAATGTTTTGGGTTTTTTGCCATAACACAGAATAATTTTCCTCAGTGATGGAGAATTTCTTAAAACCAAATAAAAAATAAAATTATAACATTTAACTTGTAATTGCGTTGTACCGTTCTGCATGCAAAGAAGGTATCGATTACTATTGAATTTATTCAGATAAATCGACTGGCTTTTATGTGATTATTGAATGAACTTGGTTACAAATAATTCCAAATTTGTAATCAAGGTTGGGGTGTGTGGTGTTTGTTTTTTTTTTTTTTAAACAATTAGCTACTAACTGGCATAAGGTTGCCAGATTTTTGGGGGTTCACTGCTAAAGCTCTAAGGGTTTTAACATATGGATTTTTCCAAATGCAAATATATCTTTATTATGATTCCATCAGTCTAATTATTACTCACTATTATTAGTGAGTCTAATTTATTAACTTTGCAAGGGGCTGGAGCTGGAAGATTCTAGTAACAGAGCTGTTCATAGATGTACTGAAATTCCAGACCTCTGAGGCCAGGGCACTGTGCTGGGGAGAGGGGGAGGGGGGAGTTAGCACAGTGTGTTTAAAAAGATGGTGCTCAGACCCTGCAGTTGTCTCTTTTCCTGACCTGCTTGGCAAGGGTGGTGGTGTCCTTTCTTACACCCTTCTTCTCCACATTCTTTCATTTTGGCAGGTATTAAGTGTTTTTTTTCAGTAAAATGAGATGAAAACTACAGGCACGTTAAATATGTTCAGTGATACAGAAATTTTGCAAAGGTTTGGGAACAGATGTCAAACCAGGAACCAGGCTTTGCTTGCAGTGAAAAGAAGTCGCTCACGTGTGTGTAGAAGGCCTGTTCTCTCTGGCTGTTTGTGCCCTTCCCTTTAATCTCCAGCTGGGGATGGGATGCATGAAATCAGCCGGAAAACTTTTGTTTAACAAGATAGAAGTGTCTGGTGACTTCCTACTGAATTCTCAGAACCTAAGTAAATGTGTGGCTAATAAAAATGTTATGAAAATAAGATCTAATGGAATAGAAGACTAAACCAGTCCTTAGAGTTATAGAACTTAGTCTTATTTCACATAATCCTTGATACAGTAATAAAATACTTGATAAAGTAACAAGATTATACTTAGCTATATAATTATAACACAGTAATGTGCACTGACAAGCAAGGTTTCTGGAGGACTATTCTGTACCATGTTCTTGTATAAAGGACTCTTTAAGTACGTTGTGTAAATCACTGCAAGGAAGATGGGAAAATCAAAAATTACTGTGGAATGGAAAACAAAAATAAGTATCTTGAGATGATATGGAGACAAGCTGGGGTTCTGTAAGAGGAAGGGAAGTAGTGCATGAGGTACTGGCAGTGAATTTTAAGCTTATGCAAGAAATGCCGGATTGTTTTTTTATAAACCTGGGAATTAAAGATTAGATATGTAAGTATTTTCTGCTGATCTTTTATTTAAGGCAAACTCATTTGGAATTCACAATTCTATAGGATTTTATGTGAAATCTTAGATTTGGTAGCTGTAATGATAGATTTGGATTTGACATAGCTTTAGGATGAAGTGAATGGGGGAAATAAGTCTACCACCTCAAGGAATGCGTCTGCCTGTGTCCTTCTGACATGAAATTACTGTGCCTTTGTGACTGTGACTGACTCGATCTGTTCTGCTTAGAAAGGAAGAAGAGAAGATGTGCTAGAAAATAAAGTATTGGTCCAATTGAATGCTTTATTCTCTATTTATTGTAGACATTTTTGTAACGTGAATACTTTCCGTGTTCTAGAGTTAGGTTCCTGGAGGCTTCCTGGTGGCTTTGCTCCTGTATGAAGAAAACCTTAACCTTAGTGTTGTGGCTCACCTGAGCTTCTAAGGGCATGGTAACAAGTACGTACTCCATCATTTTGCTCAACCTTCTATGTAGCAGAGTTTGGTCAGACTCCTTTATTTCTGTGACTCGGTCAGTTGAGCATTATAATGACCATGTAGCTGCTCAGCGTTGTAACTGATACGTTGATGAGTGTGATTTAATGCTCTTTGTTCTATCTGAACATTTCCTATGACACGGCAGTGATATCTTGTCATTGTTTCTCTGTGAAAGTTTCAGCCTGTGAGGGGACAATATGATGCCTCCCCTGCCCTTGTAAGTGCAGCGTAAAGTGGAAGGTGGGACAGCCTGCATGAACTCTGCTGGATTAATGCTTGTTTCTTTTTGGCATTTTCTGTGTCCATCATCTTCGAGGCCTTTTTTAGATGATGGTAACCTATGAAATCAGTCATTTAAATCCAAAATGATGGATTCTGTCCTTGCAGTGCTCCAGTATGTGCTGTCTTGAATTCAGTGTTGTGTGAGCAAGATGGTTACAACTTACCTTTCTGGTACTGTCTAAATAGTACAACATTCTTGTATTATAAAAGAAAAAGGGGGAAAAAAAGGAAAAAAAAAGCATTTGTCTCGGTTCTGCTGCCCCTGCAATTTCCTTGTTTCCATTCATAACTTGGATTAGCAGGAAGAAGTGGCAGGGAGAGGTGGTTTTGTGTGTGAAGCAGACTGCAAGCCGAGCAGCAGCTCAGGGGCAGCGTGGTGCCCATGTGCACAATTCCTCTTGACATTAATGGCCATTACGAATATAAAGTGAGGTTAGCATGCACTGATTACACATGAAGAGCCAAATTATTATTGTTAATGATGATGTGTATATGTTTCAGCGAAGGCTGGATTGCTTCTAATGGGTTTTGTTTTCCATTCCATTGTTCGATGTGAGGTACTTCTGGCTCCTGAGTTCTTGTTTTAAATAGAACTCTCATCAGTGCTCTGTGAAACATTATTCCTGGTTTCTCTCTATTGATTTATGCACTTTTATATCTGCTGTTCCTTTTTGTTGTTGGTGGTGGTTTTCTGTTTGTCTTTTGCTCTTCTTCAACTGTCAAAATAAGCATAAGATTTTCACAAATGTAACTTGCACCGTATATAACCTATGTATACTGAGGGAAGGCAATACATTGAGGGAACAGTGGGTAAGTAATGGTGGATTGAAAGCAAGGGAACTGGGATTTTAGAGGAGGGAGGAAAAGCATTCCTGCGGCTGGAGCTGAGCATGCCCGGGTGGTTGGGTAGTTGTGACAACAGCGAGGGGGCTGTGCTGGGAGGGGTGCTACTGGGAGGAGGAATTTTGAGCTCACACTGGGGTAATAATGTCCTGCATGGCATGCACATTGTCCTCGGTTGTGTGCTACGTTGATGGCATGTATTGTTCACCTTGTTAAGTGGAGCTTTCAAATGAGAAAATAACCAAAATTTAGCAAAACCAAAGTTTAGCAAAAGGAAAAAAATAATGGGGAATTAGTCATATGTCTCACGGAGGCGTCATAAACGATACACTTCTTTTCACAAGTGAGAGAAACAGGAGATGGGCATTTTGAAAAGAAGCGGCATTTTAATATTTTATTGTCACTTGTTTATTTAACTCAGTGTGTATCTCCTAACAAAGCAAAGGACAAGCCGTGTTGTGAGTTAAACTGAAAACTTAATCTCAAGATCAGACATGTGAGTAAACCCAGAGGGATTTGCTCCCCGTGACATTTCAGAGAAACTCCAGTGAGTTCATTTCATTTATTTCCACTTTTTCAAAGTGTTTAATTTAGAAATTAAGTGAAGTTTAACTCAGGCAACTCTAGTTTCATACAGTCATTGGTAGTTTATCAAGAGTAGACAGTACTTTCCAAAAGATTTTTATTAAGGCTTTAATAAATAATTTCAAACTATGTTTTTGTTTCCTTTAACGTCTCAAGACTGAGGGGTTTCCACTGGTCTTCAGGCAACTGCTTAATTTACCTAAGGCACATCATGGTATTGAAAAAGTGATCTCCATCTCTGTGAAAGGAGGTACAGATTAAAGGCTGGGAATTGCTGGCGTAGCAGCTGGTTGGTTTTGCTAACCAGCAGCTTTCTGACAACATTTAATATTTGCAGCTGTTCTTAATAGGGCATTAGTTTCTGTGCCTTCAGTGAAGATTTCCTTTCTTTAGTCACAGTGGAAGGAGAGGGATGTTACATTGTGATTATTTGTTTAGATTATTTCTTCTTTGCACTAAAAGATACACACAGGGCAGGAGGGAAGGGTATTGGGAACAGAACTGGGTGGGAAAGGATAGAGACTGCATAACTCGGGGAAGAGCATCCAGATTTGGTCCATAGGGCAGAGGGAGATAATTATGACAGGAAGAGAGAGGTGTGAGACAGTGAAAGTATGTTGGATTAGGAGCTCCTTGGGGTAAGGAAAAGCAGAAGGTTGCATGCATCTGCTCATGATGCACACAGTTCAGCTTTCACCCGTGTATCTCAAAGTTTTTTTTCGACAGAGAATTGGATTCACTTTCAAAATGCTGAGAGCCTTTAAAAACAACCCACCCTTTTTTTTCTTTTCCTTCTGAAAAGTACTTTGCAGCTCTGAGTTTCTTCCAGTTAGATGGTTGGCAGAATGTGAATCCTGAGCCTTTAAATCTGCAGGGCAGACCTCTTATAGAATGAGGAGAAGCAGCAATTTTGATCATCTTGGGAGCCAAATGCTAGAAAGGAGCTTGATATATTGTTTCTTTCTGTTAAAACTGTTTGGTAGGCAGTAGCACAATAATGGAGACCAGGAGCCAAATTTGAGCTTCAGGTCTGGTAGGTTAGAGATAAAACAGTGAGAAAAGAATTACCTTGCATGATCAATCCGAGAGTCTGTTAATTTATTGGCTTGGCAGCAGTTGCACTGAGCTTCTGCATGGGTGGGATAAAATTGTTTTAGTTTATAGGGAAGCGTGAGAAATCTTTGTTGTAAATAGAAGGCAAAGGGGAACCTGGAAACACAGAGCTCTGTTAAAAAGAGGAAGCAGCATAGATTTTCTGTCTTGCTTTCAAAGGAAAGATGAAGTGTGATCTACTCGGAGTGATGACATGTAATTAAAATTGAGCATTCACCAGAAGCAAAGGTATGATTTGGGTGGGTTTTTTTCTGTAGATTTTCAAGTAGGAGCACACAAGCTTTCCAATATTTGTGTTCAAATTAGTGCTGGTTGCAGCTCTCGTAATTTTCTGTCAGAGGGTAAATAACTACACTTATAACCAAAAGGAAGGGGAAAAGATAAAGGCTAATATCACACAGTTATGCTGCAAATTTGGTATTTGGCTTCTTTTGTTAGATTATTTTTCTAATTGATGTAGTAATCTATTCAGTGAATGTTGCGAGTTCATTATTGGTGAACAAAATATTGTCAACTACGGAGCTCAACCGCCCTTCTGAATCGCTGTCAGCAATGACAACTACTTTTGTTCTCAGGTGACCGTTTGGTTCACCAAGTTAACATCTGCTGCCTGGTGTAATTGCAAGAATGCCCTAGGGAAATGATACTACACCGTTCCTAAACAATAACAGAACTGGCGTACGCTACATGAGTAACAGACTCTAAGTCCACCCATGTTCAGAGTATTAAAACGCCAAACCAGTTTTGAACTTAAACACTTGCTCTAATTTTTTATTTTAGTTGTATTGTTATGGTTTTAGAGAGTTAATAAAGTTAGTGATGAACATCTTACGGGGAAAAAATGTATTTCAGAAACTGTTCTTGTCTAATCTAAATCCAGTCTTACTAAGCGGTTAGCAGCCAGATGCTGGTCCACTCATCTCACATGCTGAGATTGTAACGAGTCAAAGGATACTTCTCTATACACCCTAAGTCCTTCTGTCCCGAATCTCCCAGCTGTGCTTAACCTTGAACATTAGGGGATTGTTTCATTGCCTTTTAGTTGGCAAAGATCAATTTTAAAAGCCACAGGAAGTAGCTGCCTTCTCAACCAAGCAAAGCTTGGTGCATCATGAAACTGGCTTTGGAGAGGATACTCCAGATGGAAGTGAATGGGTCACACTGTTCCTGTGTCTTGGGCACAATGGGCGCTTTACTCCTTGAGTTGGCATTGTGTTGCGATAGCTCTTGAAATCAGTCTAGGAAAGGTTTCCTTGCCCTGTTTTGCTTCTGCTTGTCTGAATTCCATTTCAATTCCTGTGGTTTTGCTGGAAGGATAACTTTGAGATAGAAACTTTCTGTTACTGCTAACTCAAAGTATAATTAATATTGGTCTAATACTTTGACAGGGGAAAAAAAAAAATCCCCAAACCAGCTGCTGTTGTTAATTGGACACTGAACCGCTTCAAATAATTCATTAGTATGTAGGTACTTTGTTCCCAATCACGTGCAGTTTCATTTCAGTCAGAAAGTGGTAAGATAATCTTTTTTTAATTAAGGTGACATTATAAATTAACCTGTCAATAAATGGCATTAACATTTTCAGCAGTGCAGTTACAAGTGGATGGGTTTGTAGCTCTCTTCTTCAGCCAAAAGAGAAATATTGGATCCAATGCTGAGTTGGTAAATGCTAGTGAATAATTTATTTAATGAATTTTGTCTTCATCTCTTCGTGATGTGACTGGCAGAGTACGAGCCTTCTCCAAATGTTCCATTGTTCAGAATTACTGTGACCTTTGGGGCCTTGTTGCTTTGATTTGCTACCCTGGATGCTAACTCCTTTGCCATATTCTGGACCAGATAAGTTACCTTCCTTGATATGGCTGAGAATTATTTTTGTATTATAGGTTTTGGTGGGAATGTGTTTTGGTAATTAGTTTCAAAATTCGGTTTCTGGGGAAGCTTAGCATGTGTGTTCTGCTGTAAACCTAATTGTGTGAATGATCCTGGAAGTGAATGCGCTGTGGCTTGAACATCAAAGTGAATTAAAAATATGTCGAACTGCAGAAATATTTTATACTATATCTGGTTGGATTCAGATTATTATTCTCTTCTACAAGATTAATAGGACTTTTGGAAGAAAAGTGAACTGTCTCTCCAAAAATGTTACTGGAAGAAAATTGGCTTTCAACACACATCTAGTGTAAAGAAATATGTAATAAAATTCTTTCCAAGATTCACAATAACTTGTACAAAGTAGCCAGAGCCGTGGGTCCAAGCTGTTTATTACTGAGCCATTGATTGCTGAAGCAGCTCTTGTTAGAAGATGCTCTGCATGTGCTGTATCTTTGGACTAGAGTTAAAACAGAAAAAACCAGCATGAGGTATTTGGTGCCCTGTGCTGCAGTGAAAATGAAATTCAAGACTTCCTGGGATGGGGGCTATACTGGGATGGGATTTTTGCTGGAAGTGATGCTAAGATCTGAAGAGGAAATCGTGAGGCACACATGGATTTGATGAGCATCATTGCTGCCCTTTCTCATGGACTACTGCTGCTGCATTTTATGCTCGTGTGCTTCTGTTGCTGGCTTGCCCCATGCCCTGCAGCAATCTGGTTTTCAGGAAGACCCTTGACATTTTAAGATTTTGTTTTATGCTTATTTTTCTCTTTGTCATCTTCTGATATTTGCACACAATTTAAAATTGTGATAGCACTGTCCTTACATCTTACTACATCAACCGCTTCTTGAAGGCTACTGAATCTTCTTCTATTCAGAGAGATTTTGTTGTGTCTTTTTTCTCCTGCCTTCTAGCAGACAGTTAAGTTTGGAGGTTGTTTCTGAGGTCTGAGGAGATGTTCTGCCTTTGTGAGTGGGAGAGAGGCAGGCACATGCAGGAGCTCATGTATAGACTTGAACAGAGGCAGGAGAAGAAGGGCTTCAATATTCATTGCTGGACCTCTGTGCTGGGAGCAGTTGTGGGACCAAGGTCAAATTAACTCAAATGCAAATGCACTTTGCTTAGTCCCTGAACACAGGTTGCTGGACTTACCTGGTCTGTCACAGGCAATAGCTTTTCACTGGTCTTTAAAATCAATCGGTGCGATAATGTTTATGGCACACTGGCTTTTGCTGAAAGTCTGTCCTGTAGGGAACCAGGACCCAGGTCCTGAACATACATGCTTTGAGCAGTAGTCAATTATTTGATAGCTGGCTTTTTCCTGCTAACTTTCCATGACGTTGTATGTGATGTTACCCACAGGCATATTGGGATGCTGAAGTGGAATTTCTTTTAATTACTGTTATTTGATTGATTTGAGAGGGCATGGGGGGTGTGAAGATCTACTAGTTTAAAAAAACCCAAACAGTAACACAGCAAAACCAGAAAATCTCAAGCCACAAGGCACTGAACAGTGTGATTCAGTTGCATTTATTCTTCCTTTGCAAAATATAATAATTACTTTTTAATTCTTCTTTCCTGTCTGAATTAATTGCATTTTGTAGTTGGATGTATGTTCTTCTGAATTATTCTTAATGGACTTCCTGCTTAACTGCATTTTTTGTTCTGTGCCCTTCACAGTAACGTAAATGTTCATATTGATCTCCTGTTCCCTACTTCTTGTATATTCCCCCACAGTTCCTACATTTCAGCAGCTCCCACTTGTTTTATCTGAGTTCACTATACCTACCAAAGGCTGTTGATTTTCTGTCAGATGGCAGTTTCACCTATTTTAAGGAACACTAGGCAAATTCTGTGTTACCCTACAATACTGTAGAAGTGAAGGCAGGAGAAGAACTGATACTGCTTAGGGACTTCCAGAGTCCAGATCTGTAGCCTCGAGGAAAATGTGGATTAAATAAAAGAAATATATTTCTTTTTTTGTTTTGTTTTGTTTTGTTTTTACATTTCTAATGGTGCTGTGACTCACCAGGAGGCAAGAAAAGAAGTTGTGTTTCCTTCAGCCTCTTGCAGAGGCTGTGTATGCACTTTGCTTAGGTTGTTGAATGGTAAGTGGAAACTTAAAAGTTGGCTGGTGTGGGGTTTCATCCTAAATGGAAGAAGTTGCTCTCAGCTCAAAAAAAACCCAAACAAAGAGCAGGCTGGAGCTATGGGGGAAATACTTCACTAGATTTTGTGCTCAGAAGGAAGCAAACCTGGCTGCCCGGTGCTGGGGTAGTGTGAATAAACAGAAAGTGCTTCACTTGAGAGTGGTCTTCTCTCTCTGGCCAAAAGATACTATAATCAATTTATACCAGCACCATTTTAGCAGGAGAAAAGGAGTTAACACTTGGGTTTGGCACTTGCAAATATGAGTGCAAAACCATTTTCTTAGCAGCAGGCACTGTTTTTCATGCTGTGTGGAGAGGCAGCTGTGTGCTGGTCTAGCATCAGCCACTCTCTCATCTGCCTGTTGCTATTGACAGGCCAGTTGTAGAAGTACCCACTCCTTCTGATTTTATTTTTCAAGTGTCCATCTTCTCTAGGGATTTTAATCTTGAAAGCCAAAAACTTTTCAGCAGGAGAGCTCTGGTGTGTTTTGCACTGCATATGCCTAAATGAAGGTCTGTGGCATTGGTGGATGGACGCATTTTGGCCGTTCATAGTAGATTCAGCTGCCAGCCTGAAGTTACTAAAAGAATGGAAATTCTCTGAAAGAGAGAGGATGGGAGCAGGCAAACGCCTATTCTGAGCTTGCTCATTATGCCAGACAACAAAAATGTTGTGAAGCTGCATAATACTTACGTTGTGATTAGTTGCGTCACTTATGCATGTTCTGCAGAATAAACACATTTAGGTGGCCGACTGTGACCAGCATTTCAAGAAGTAATGGTCTTTAAGCATCAGCAAAGACATGATTAAGTTGAATATTGAAAAGAGCTCCACAGCCGTGAGTACAGTTGATCAATGAAATGGGCTCTCAGAAAAGCCAGTGATGTTCCACATCAGCTCTCACTCCTATATTTTTGGGTCCCAGAATAATGTAATTAGTACCCTACTGAGAGTGGTGGATACCAGCATCCTGAACCTCGATGTGGGAGGTAACCATTAACCCACTGCCTCTGAAGCCTTTTGGGGAGCTGGTGTGCTGTAACCCTGCTGGAGGCGGGGCAGGTTAATTCACAAGGTGAGGTGCTTATGTCATTTATAGGAAGAAGGATTGCTGATATGAAGTTGATGATGGTGTGTTCAGCAGTGACATAGTGTACAGTGACACAGCAGTCACGGTGCAAATCCTTAGACTCATTCTTAATAAGAGGAAGTGTGATTTTCCACAAGAAGAAATTTTATGCTACTTTGCTTCAGCTATGAATGCTTTGGTCTTCAGAGCATTCACCATGAGGCTGTAATGTTTTGGCCATAGTGACGTAACTTAATTGCTCGATGTCCTGGTTTTACAAACACTGGTCTTGTGGCAGCAAATTGATCAAACTCTGAGATTTCACTTTCTGCATGGTGGTTAAACTGACAGAGCAAGCCACGGACAGGCTGCTGTCATCTGAGCCGCTCTGCTAATTTGGGATTGTTGGAAAGGGACAGGAGACATCCAACAGATTGGACATCCAATTGTGCTTGCTTTGGCAGCACATATACTAAAATTGGAACGGTGCAGAGAAGATTAGCATCGCCCCTGCACAAGGATGACATGAAAATTCATGAAGTATTCCGTATTTTAGGGAAGTGGTCATGGCACCAAGCCTGTCAGAGTTCAGGGAGCATGTGGAGGATGCTCATAGTCATATGGTTTAATGTTAGGTAGTCCTGTGAGGAACAGGGAGTTGGACTTGATCCTTATGAGTCCCTTCCAACTTGAGATATTGTATGATCCTATGATTCTCATGAACAGCAGGGAAAGAAAAAAGAAAAAAGTGAGGTTGGCAGAGAGTGAAGTACAAAATAACCACAAAGTAAAATGGGAAAGAAGAAATCGCAATGCAAAGGCAGAGGTTGGAAAGACTAGCAGAAGGGCCGGAGAAAGACATTAAATAAAGAAGGAAATTAAAGGTGAAGAGGGATGCAAATAAGTGAAAATCAGAGAACCAGATTGAGAGAGGAGGAGGGGAAAAAGACAGTGATTTAACAGTGATGCCCTTTAAAAAAACAAACAAACAAACAAAATACATCTGTGTGTAACAGATGTGGAAACATGCAAAACACACTATTGAGAAAATTTCTAATACGCATATTAGCAGATGCTTTGCTGGCAGTACTTTATGTAAGCCATAGTTTTACTGTATGTTATTTACTGGCCCTTCCTTTTTAAAGATAGCTGGGAGGCAGTGGTCTGGCGAGGTGAGATTGATGGACTTGGAAATGCTCTCTCCTATTCTATGTTGCTACTAATGGTATGCTGGTAGAGTGGTACCAAACCTTTAATATTAGATGCGAGATAAATGCTAAATAAGTCGCTGTGCTTGAATCCCTTTTAGTGGCTTCACCCCCCCACTCCTCCCAAGTGGGACTTTTATAACTGCTTGTGTTGTGGTAGAAATTTTGGTTGTTATTTTGGTTTTTTTTTTTCTTCCTTTTCCTTTTCCTTTTCCTTTTCCTTTTCCTTTTCCTTTTCCTTTTCCTTTTCCTTTTCCTTTTCCTTTTCCTTTTCCTTTTCCTTTTCCTTTTCCTTTTCCTTTTCCTTTTCCTTTTCCTTTTCCTTTTCCTTTTCCTTTTCCTTCCTTTCCTTCCCCCAGACTACGAAGCCTGACATTGTTAGCCTTTTCTTCAGAAAGCTGAAGACCAGAAAAATTTTAATTACAAATAAAAAAGGTTACACTTTGCTATATAAACTGTGTATGCAGTTAAAACAAACAAACAAAACCAAACAACAACAACAAAATAACAATACAAAAACCCAACAACAAAAATGTGGCCAGCGGGAGAAGAGCCATGTTTCTGTATACTCATAGTGAAGTGGAAAATCCTGACTTATGTGAGGTGTCATATCTCCACTACTATCACCTTTATGAATCAGGAAAACAGGAAGCAAGTCTGTTGTATCTTTTCCTTTTCAGTGGATTTGTAACTACTTACACCCAACTTCTTACCGCTGTTGGACTCTTAGCTTGAGGGAAGCAAAGAAATAGAATGAATTCATTAATGACTTGAGGTATTATGATGCTTCCAAAGGAGTGTGTGATTTGGATAGGTATACAGTAGTAGAATAACTTTCTCTCTGACCAGTCCTGTTTATTGCTAGGAAAAGGTATTTGAAAGATAGAATCTGTGGTGCTTCAGAGAGTAAGGTGTCTAAGTCCTATTGAAATTTAGTGGGATTCTGGTGACTAAGTTGCTTTCTGAAGTTTCTGGTCCTTAGAGAGCTGCCAATGTCCCTCCCAATACTTTGTTTTGCTTCAGTTTTCACTGTCACCCACTCTCCTCTTCATGCTTTTGAACAATCACCCTGTACTAGATCAGACCTAAATAGATGTATACCCCTAGGCAGAGAACTTCTGTTGGCTGCATGAGAATTAATGTAGGTTAATATAGATTAACAAGATGGTGAGCATGTTTCCTTTTCTAGATTAGGTTATACTTTTTATTATCCTTTTCAAGAAGTGCTTTCCAAGATACCCTCTTTGGGGAAGCCTTTGTGCCAGTTCTTTCTGTTTACAGTTGGTAGAACACTCACTCAGTTAAGTGCTGATTTGGTGATCTTCTAGCAACAAATTTCTGTGTGTACATAGATATTTTGGGGGTATTCTTCAAGGAATTCCACTGCAGCAAGAGAATTTGTTTTTGTTGTTTCTCCCCACCCCTGTTAGCTATATATTTTGTCAAGGTTTCTTATGACCCATCAGTACATTTACTCTTGAAGTTGAATTTGTTTTCTTGTTAACTGAGTGGTGACTGTCACCAGGCAACATCATATTTTGAGTTTCTGCAGGATGCAGCTACTGCTGTGTTGGGTGGAATCCCTGGTTTGTACAAATAGGGAAGTGTAATCTTATTCATCCTTTGGTGGTGCACAGGACCTGGAATGAAACTGGGCCATGCCTGGGACCTTCTGCAGAGAACAAGCACGGCTCTGTGACAGCGAGATTGAAAGTCCTGAGTGGTTTAGTCCCTGTTATATTTCCATTTGAGAGCTCATACCATAAAAGCGGACTTTGAGGTTTTAACTCGGTTCAAGTGGGGTAAACGGAGCTGGCGTAATAGAACAACTGCTGTATTGTGCACATGGGTGGTGCTTCTAGTCCTCGTCTCTGTCTCTTTTTTGTGCTTCTCTGCTCGTTGCGACTAAAGGTAAAGCAGTTGAAAAGGGGGTTTTCCTCAGTAGGCAAAACAGTATAGTCTTGATCTGAATACAAAGCACCTTTTACTTTTCCTGGAATTATTCAGCAAGGGACATACTAGAAGGAGGGTAACTTCTTAGCTCAGAATGAAAATGAACAAATCAAATATTGAACTACCAGGTAGTTGACATTCTTTCAGTTCTTAGATGGTTCCCTCCTACACGTGTCCTGTCTCATATCTGTGATGTTAATTAAGTTGTACTGCAGTGAGTACTCTTCTGCAGATCTAATTTCCATCAGATGGAATGTATCAATCTATCTGCCTTCTGCTTCAGGTGGGGAAGAAGGGAATATTTTTATTGTCTAGGGACTTTTTTGTTTGTTTGGGTTTTTTGTTTGTTTTATTAGTGGTATTTTTGGTTTTGTTTTCCTCCTGCTGATTCGGGGAGAGGGGTGTGTTTATTAAATTCACCCAACCTCCATATCAAAACCCCTACAAAATTCCCATATTTGAAGGGGCAATAATTAACCTGAAGCAGCCGGTTTTGAATAGGAACAAATAGGGAACTGGCTGATACCGAGAATCATTAATAGGTGTTTTAAACATTGAGTGGACAGAAGTCTGAAAGTTGCTCTGCTACCTAGGAAGCCTGTGATGCTCTGTTCCCCCAACAGGTAGGCATTTCCTTAAAAGAGTATGGAGGTATAGTGAACATGGAATCGGCAACTCTGCCTATACAGAAGGAAGATATTTTAATTATTCATTTTAAGTGTGAACTGCAATCAGTAGGGGGGTGGGGGGGAGGCAGAAAAAGATACCAAATAAAAATGCTGGAAGACTGTTACAGCAAATGCTTATGCACATGACTATCTTAGGTGTAACTAATGAAGTGTATGAGCCTTTGCCAACATCAGCGTGTATTGCATAAAAACTCAGGATGAAGCCAGAAGGTAGAGAAATTAAATCTTGGTTCATACAAGGATAGTTGGTAGTTTATTGCTCTGCCTTCCAATTTGAAAATGTTATATTTATGTTTATAATTTATAATTAACATAATTCTCTGGAGAGCATTACTTTGTCATAGCTCAAGTTTCCAAAATTATGTCCTTAAATTTACAATTTTTCTGTGATACAGTTGCCATGTCTTTGCCTTCCTCTGGAGATGCTCGTATTGCATATTCCATTGGAGATTAAATAGAAGGAAATGAGGTTCCTTGGCGTTATTTCAAGAAAAAGTGGATTGCTATCTTTACATGATGTTATCTTTTTTCTCCAGGGAAAATAGAAGTAGATAATAGAATGGCATCAACAATAGCTGATAGAATAGAAAAGCTCTGAAAAAAATTTCCATAATTTTTTTTCTTTTAGCATCTTACTCCACTGCTGACTGTTTTCAAAATCAAAATTGGTTGGAATTGTGTGTCTTCCTACTCTTCCTAAATTACCACTAGTCTTGCTTGATAAACTTCAAGGATCACCAAGATCTTAAGCACAATAATTTTTCCACACTAGGAGATACTGCCAGTTGGGCCGCTGAGTCCACAAAGCCCCTGACGACTTCCACGATACCACCTCAGCACAACACGTCCTGTAGTGTTGCAACCATTAAGAAAGTCTCATTTGCAGAAGTAGGAGACCTTTCTGAGACTCCTGCCGTGCTTCGTGGGGTTACCTCAGGGGCAATCCCTTCTCTGCAGCACTGAGTCACTGGGAAGATCAGTCAAGGACAGTCAGTGGAGACGTGTGGTGTATACCACCGCCCTGAACCAAATGGTCAGACACTCCCAAAAATCCCTGGGGTCAATCCTGCAGCATAAGTGGTGATAAAGAGATGGTGTTTTAGAGAGGGCATAGTGATAAATGAGAAATAGAGCGTTAAGAGGAGTGAATATTAAGTATGTAGTGAAAAGAATAAAGAGAAAATAAAATAAATTGGAAAAAAGAAGGAAGATACAGAAGCCATGAAGGTATTTTTAAGGCTTCATTTTATTGAACTTCAACTGTTTTACCAAAGAAGATAGCGAAAGGCATTGCCATAGATAGCGCTTTTCTCAATCTCAATGTTTCCAACAGAAATACCATTTAGAATGTCAGCATCTCTGTCCCATTACTCATAACAAGCATTTTTATTACAACTAGGAAACAATATTTTTAAAAGAATAACTTTTTCCTTCCTTGCTGCATTGGAATGGAAGATCTTTGCAGCAGAGACTTCTCTCCTACTGGTGTAGAAGGCGATTACCGCGTGGAGAACGCTCCTGAAATATAAATAATGTATTGATAGGAACTGTAGAACCATGTAGGTGGAGGACTAGAAAATCTGAATGTTTGCCAGGTTCTTTTATTATTTATCAAAGCTGATGAAATCTAGTTGTCACAGCCCAAGATACCCAAAGATCTCAGTAAAAGCCATTCTTTTTGTAAATCATGTTTGTTTAACCAAAAATTACAGTTGCACCAATAATGTTATATAAAGGATTGTAGGCTCTAGGAGTAAGTTATGGTTTTGTAGTTTTTGTTGTTTGTTTGGGGTTTTTAAAACAGATTTTAACATGTACATTTTTGCTGACAAGTTCAGAAATGATAAATTTTTGTCATAAGGAGCTCTGATACAATAGACTAAATAACTAATGAAAAACTTGTTTGTATTTTTAATGAAACTACCAGGTTTTCCTCTGAGGGCCATAGAGCTAGTTTATAAAATGGACTTACCTTTAGGCACATTTGAAAATCCAGACCCTTAATGTTTTTGGAAGCCAAAATAGTTTTTAAATCTGGTTGTTAATAACCAGAGAGTTAGTTGTATGCAGTAGTAGCAGACTTTTTTTTTTTAATGGCAGTATCTCATGTAAGTGCTTGGAGTAACAGGGTTGATTATTTTTTTAAATAGCTCCAGTTGGGTTATAATGCATGTGTGATATATAGTGTTTCTGTAGAGTAACGAAGGTAAATACAAGTGTACAGGTAGCATCTGGCCATAAAAGAAGTGGAATGGTCGCAGGCGTGTTGACACACACCAGTGACAAGAAAGAGAGCCCTGTAATAAAATCTCATTGAGGATGCAGAGAGTATGTTTCAGCATTAGGCATTCTCCTCATGTTTCCCATAAAGGCACCCTCCTCTCATGAGAGGATGAACAGTACATTTGCACTGGCTCATTCAAATTGAATGTTGGTAAAAGAAGAGTCTTGAGCAAACGCTGGACAGTCTGGCATTTTTTAAAGACGGGAGAAAGGTTAAGCTGTCTGCTGTTTGAACTGCTGTTTATTGGATATTTATTTGCTGACCGTGTATACTGAAGGTGGTGTTGACAGCATCATTGGCAAGATTTCGGATTGCTGCATAGCACAGGTCAGGATTATATTAAACTAAGGCTGTTTTCACAATAAAGTTTAGTTCTTCATAAGTGACTTTGTAGGTTGTTTTTATGTCTGGGTATAGTTAGATTGTATTTTGCTGGGAGATAAAAAAGGGTAGGATGTGCCGTCTCTGTATCCTTTCCCTTTCTCGCACTGACAGCGCTGCAGCTTTAACTTTGCTTAGAGCTATAGTAAATGAGAAACTTCACTAGATACGGCATTTACTAACCAAACGTATTAAAAATAATTAAAGATAGACTTTACTATGAATGTTCTGTTTCTGTTATTTTTGTTTGCTGTTTCAAAATTAATGTAGAGCTCACTGAACTTAATCTTGCTATTTTTTTCCTTAATGCACTGAGTGGCTGTGTGAAGGAGAGTCCCTCTTCTTTTTTTGGTGAAGCACAGCATCATCTTGCAGTGCCTTAGGCATATTTTAAAAGCATCACTGGTTAATTATAGAAAGAGTAGGTAAGGTTATACATCACACTAGATTTAATCTTGCATTTCTCTCACAGTAAAGAGATTTATAATCACCAAGGTATTTTTGTTATTCTGAATTATTCACCTGGTTAACTCTCTCATCTTCCAGTAGACACATGCACAGCCACCACCTGTATATATAGCTGGACATCAGAAATAGTTCACTATTTCAGCAGGGCTTCCATTTAACAATGTCTTAAACATTAAGGCAAGTCTTGTGTTATAAAACCTCCTGAAGTTGGTTTTTTTCTTCTTTTTCTCTGCATGCATGTTCTGTCTTCTGTTTTATTTTTTTTTTAAAGCACCCTTCCCAGGTCTTTAATGCTGATTTACTATTTTTATTATTTCTTTTCTTATTTTTCCCCTGTCTTTCCCAGAGATAGGATAAAATGTCTTGCAAGACATGCTGCAATGAAACTTTGTGTTCCTAGATGTGAAATCTTGCATGTTTTATGAAATTTGTTTGCAGTATTTGCTCAAGGGTGCTGTTCTGACAAATATTCAAAAAGAGTAAATTACTTTAAAAACGTGTGTGTGTTTATTTATGTATATAAATATATGCTATAGACGTGGTGTCCAGAGCTGGTTTTGATTTGTCTCTGCAAAACAGATGTGTATAGTCGTGGTGTAAGTGGTACTATCTTCAAATGGCTTAGATATTCTTCCCTGGACATTCTGGATCAGAGATTCCTAGAGGAATAATGTGCACTTGCATGCAGCTAATCGTGGGGTTGGCTGATTCTGTTTGGATGATTACTGTAGGGTTGCTGTAAGTGGTGACATGTTCTGTATGGGCTTCCTTGGGTAGTTTGATTGCATTAGTGGTATCAGGTGAATGGCAGAAACCAGGTGATCCTACTGTCATTGCTGGTGGTAAGGTGTGCGTTGGTAAATAAACTCGTGAAGCTTATATAGCATTTCAGTACTGGAATGTGGGTTTGTTTTGGTTTGGGTTTTTCTTTTGGTAATGGGAAAAAGAGTCTTTCACTGGACTCTGTGTGTGTGTACTGTGTGGGCTGCAGTGACGCTGGAAATCACAGTAAGCCGGGAATCATAAGACTGTAAAATGTGCTCCAGAGCTAGATAAATGCTTTCTGCAAGTTTCCCAGGTATCTGTTACATAGGTTTCCAGAAAGCGCAGTTTGACTGTGTGTTTCCATGAAAGTACTATGTGAGCAGCACATAGCTTATTCAGTCCCACAAAGATGGGTTCGAATACTCTCACCAGCCACCACTGTTGCAGCAGCTCGTCGTTGTGAAAACTCTGGATGTAACATTCAGTTTCCAGTGAAAGAGGCTGCTATGGAAAAAGGCATGACTGGAAGCCTACTGAATTATTACGGTCCAAGGGATTGCTTTGTTGCCCGCATAACTGTCAGATGCTCTGGATTTGAGGGTACTTGTTGCTTGGTACAGTGGGGAGTGAAAGGCAACTCTGTAATGTGACAGTGTTTAAGGGTGAGGGTGCAGAAAGTAATGCAAGTTGAGACTGGTGCTGCTTTCAGTACTAGATGAAAGGCTGAAAGATACGTTTTCCAGGCTGGACAGCCCTCTTCATATCCCATACACAGAGTGGGTTTTGATTGCATTCAGTTTTATGCTGTTAAATTCATGTCAGTTTGGGGTGTGTGTGCGTGGTTTTGTTTGGTTGTTGTTTTTTGTTTGTTTGGGGTGGTTTTTTTTTTTTATCAACCCATTTTGTACTCTTCTTTCAAAAATGGGAGTAGAATCCCAGTATTATTTTCAACATTAATTAACTTTCAGTACCAGAAGGTAGCTACTTGTTCTTCTGAAATCTGGTGATTAATGCTTTTGTTTACTTCTGAGCGATATGTTGTTTGTCATGTCACCGTTGAAATCCCGTTCCACTTCTAAAATGGGTGTTCTTGGCTTTGCATGGGCAAACGTTTCCTTTTCGCTTGCAGGACTGCCTTAGCTTCTTGTACGGAATCCAAACAGAGAATGGAGTTCAAAATTTGAATTAACCTTAGAACAATATTTAACAATTAAATCTTAACACTGTGTTTCAGCAAGTCACAGTTATTCCTTTCTTCTGAAGACAGACAAAGGTGATGACAGCCCTTTTTCCTGCATGAAAACAGGGTGCTATCAATAGTGTTAATTAGCTGATTCTTTTGATAAGTTCAGAGGACTCTAATTCTGAAATAATACAAAAATAAGCAGTCAGCAGCTCTGCATGTCCATCTTTCACTGTTGAACGCTTTAAACATTTGTATTCTGGGAGAGCTGTCAGCCTGTTCTCAATCAATATTTACAGTATGCAACTTTCTCAGACAACATACAGAATATCTCTGGGTATATTATAGCACACACCCCACCTCTGAGTGGGTGCAGCCTTTCACTCGTTGGTAGAGATGTGTCGAAGGGGCTGTGTGGTTACCCCTGCAAGGATTCAGGATGGCAATGGAAGAGTTAGCCATTTGTAGCGTGTATGTCTTGACCAGTCCCAGAGGAGATCTCCTAAACTGGTACATTAGAAGAGATGGAAAGAAAATCGGAGTTAACATTATTTTGGGAAATGTTCATCATTATCTTTCGGAGGGTGTAACTTGGTGGCTGATGCCCATGAAATTGTCCATTTATAGCATCGTGCTTTCACAGCAAGATGATATGTTGGTGTTTGTATGCTTACATTGTAAATGCAAGCACCACGTCCGCTTCTGATGGATGCCCACTGAATACAAAGGCAGACTCCCAGGAAAAGGGTGCTTTCATCCTAAATTTAGTAGGCTGCTTACTCATTTTGCAGATGGGAAAAAAAAAAACCAACCTTCTCTCTTACTGGGACGTTGAAGATACCTAGCAGCTCGGAGGTTTTCAGTAGCTCTAGTTCAGGGAAAATACAGGTATCTAGAAAAGTAATAGGAAATGGCCATTTACGGAATTTTCTTAACATACACTTTTTTCCTAGTTGCAATTTAATTCAAGAAGGAAAATATTCCAATTTGAGGTAATAGATGTGGTATTTAAATCTACTTTTTCAGTTCAAGCTTTAGTAGTTTGGGAAGGCATTGGTCATTTTCCCACTCATCTGACAGCTCCATAGAGGGGAAGGGCTCAAACTTGTGCTCATGCTATGACAAGGAGTGAGCTCAGCCCTTATTCTTTCTGGTGACCGGTCAGTCAGCTTGGAGGTGACCATGAGCTGCTTTGTTGCTCAGCTGATCTCATGGGAACAGTTTCTCGCTGGTGGAAAAGAGGTTTTTATAAGGGAAGTAGAGGTAGCTCCATGTCTGAAGCCAGCTGCTTTTGCAGAAGAGCCTCGGTTGTTTCACAAAGAGTCTTCCGTTCAGATCCTGAGGAACAATTTTGGATTGTAATTTGCTTTGGATTTGGAGTGTTACTATTGCTCTGTGAAGAAGGCACAAGGTCCTTGAATTGATGCAGTCCTACTAGACTACTGGATTGTATATTTGGTTGCGTGTATGCAACATACATCAGTTAAACGTCATTGAAGAGGACGGTGCAGCTGTTGGAAAATGCTGTGAATGAAATTAAAGGGTAATTATAACTCAGTATTTTTTTACATAGAGATTCTAATAAATTGAAAAGCTATTTTCCAATGAAAAAGGTTCATTGAAATTTTATGTGTATTAAAGGGGTAAGTCTGTGGTGGAAAGTAGCAACAGTATAATGAAGTCCTTGCTGCAGATGAGGTTGTCTCGCATGAAATTTTTCTTGGTCTTTGAAAATGCTTTGAAAGCAGTCATGTTTTTTTGTCATTTTTTTGTTAGATTTCTTCACACTGAACATTTAAGATGCAGAAAAAGCAAATGTCAGTTCCATATTAAGGATTAGCTTTGGGCTTGCAGAAGAAAGTATAAAGTTAATTGAAAGGTCATAAATAAATCGGTGCCTTTCCTGTGTGCGTGCATATACTTTTGAAAACTGTTTATAGGGAAATAAACCTTGAGTTTCTAAAGAAGATCTGGATAAATTTATTATGCTTTTTAACTATCTTAGCTGCAGTCTGTAGGATTCTCCAGTTCTCAGTTACTTGGGAAAAGTGTTACACAACTTCAGGAGTTGGCTGGATTACTTCAGAAACAAACAAACAAAAGATGCCATATTCAGTGCTAAATTTCTTTCTAGAAAAGAAATTTCTAATAATTTTAGCACCTGATAGCAAATATTTAATAAAAGGAAAGGGAGAACAAGAGAAAGCAATGTTTAGTGAAAGAGACAACAGCATTCCATGAAAAGTTTGTGGCTGTTTATGGTGCTGTATCTTGGAACAAGTTTAATTTCTCCGTTTCAGTGAGGCTGTGTAATATAAAATGCCTACCCTAGGAAAAGAGGAGTTTGTTAAAGCCCAGAAATGTTATAAAATATTTTTTTTTCTGTTGCAGTTTTTTGATCCCCGGGCATTACTTCTTTTTTGTTTGTTTCAAGCAAATGAACCAAAAATCTCAGGCACATAAAAGGGAAAGGTATTGAACGATCCAAGAGTTATAACTGGAACGATGCATCAAAAGCTTGAAAATAGTTGACAGAAATAAAAGTTTGGTATTGGCTGCACTTTAAGGTGTGCAAGTGCTGCTAAGCTATGTAGAGATAGGTTTGTGCAATGGAAGGGTTTGCAGGAGTCCCAGCTGAGCTGCTGAAGGTACCATGCAACAGTCTTCTGAAAAAAAGTTCTGCAGGAACTCTGCATATAAACTATTGCTGTTCAGACCCATTGAATCTCAAGGATTTATACTAGCAGCAGCCTGTAACATACTTATGTACCCTGGTGTCATAAATACCACTGTGTTTTTGAGTGAAGATCTAAATATAGAAATTAGCCTAGTGAGGATTTTAAAGCTATAGAATATATATGCTGTGTTTACAGAAGTAGTGAGGTAATGCAAAAGCGTGTTTTTAACATTTAAGGGGACGTTTTTCTAGGAAACTGTAGAAGCAATGACAAAGAGAGACCATACCATTTGTTGTAAATGGGAATTTCAGAAATATTGCCATTTTTGCATAGTATGATTATGTTGAACGAATATAATCTTAGGAGCACAATGATTAATACACATCTGTTATTTTAGAAAGAAGGTTTCAAAGAGAAGTTTTTAGAATGTATTTGCCATTAATTAAATACGAAAATTTCTTCAAGCACTTTCTGTAGGTAGGTTGCCTGAGTCATGGTGGTCCTGGAGACTGTGAGTTTTGTGTGAGCACTGTGCAACCTCCAATTCCACAGGCCGGGGTGACAGTGATGGTATGCCGCCTTTCTGCTTGAAAAGCCAAGGAACTGGCAGCTGGCTGAATGCAGAGAACCCCTTCCTGGCTGCGGCAACAGGGCCATCAGTATAGTTCACGGGAGCAGCTGGCACTGAGGAGAGGGACAGCCATGGCGTAGGGTCAGTAAAATAATCTCACATCACCTCCTTCAACCCCCTGGGCCTGCAGAGGGATCTGAACTGTAATGCTTCTAGTTACTTGGAGTCACTAGAGCATCTCATCAGATTTCCAGCTTTTAGAGACGGCGTTTCGGATTTCATAAAGGCGTAGGCAGTGCAGAGGTAATGTGAGGGAGCACTTGGTTCACATGAAAGGGCTTTGCCAAATAAAACTGCACTAAACTGTTGTGTGGTGAGGGCGTTTTAGGTTTTGCAAAGTGTTTTGTATATGCTGTGCTCCAAATTGGCTATATTATAAAAGTTTAATGTGAGGTTAAGGAGTGAAAATTTTATGTATCTTAGTTATCAGGCTTATTATGTTTTTTTCAGAGCTTTTTCATACAGTGTTTCCAGGTGCAGTCACTTTCCACAGATGCCTAGTTCGTTACTGGTAGGTGGAAATTTTCCTCTAATAAATGTCATCTTGTTCATATTTTAATAATTATAAAAAGGGGGGAAAAAAACCCCACTTTATAGTCTAAGGGTGGTGTGGGGGGGAACATAGCTTTTATCAGGTGGTGTTTTTTATTCCTCTATCTTGGTAACTATGCAATTAATACCATGCGGGTGCTGTGCTCAGAAAACAAATGTTGAATGTAATTCTATTTTGAACTGAAGTGGCACCATATTAGTGTGTATATCATTATTGATACTCTTGTGGGCCCTGTGAAGCCCATATATCAATGTTCTAGACTGCAACCCCCTTTTCTGGGATACTAGAAAACAGTAGCAGGCAATGTATGAAAATGAAGAAGTAGAAACTGGCTTTTCTTAGTTTTGTAGCCTGGCCTGTTACCAAGGAAATCACTGTTCTGAGAGGTTAAATTTGTGAAAGCTTTAAGGTGTTTTCTTTTTTTGCTAGAAATCTATTTAAACTGATTATTTGAGCAAGTCTGCAAAAGTATTAGTGGTTCATACAAAGTTATGGATGTCCAAGTGATTTCTGAATTGCCCTTGTCTTAAGCTTTTCTTTCATCTGGACACCCACTGTATATGGTGAGATTGTGGCTTACTGCCTCCTTCAAAGGACAGATTGACGCTGTGGTGATGGCTTTGCTGTAAAAACAAGAGCCAGCCATTATGTTCTGCTCTGCTTTTGCAAGGACTTGGTGTCAGATTAAATTGCAGATGATGAGGATAATGGATCCAAGGAAAAGGAGTGGGGGGATGACTTAATGTATTAGAGCTAAAAGAGACAGCGATGGCAAATATAAAATAAGAAAAAAGATAATGAATCAAAAGAAATGTTCCTCTCCACAGGCTGTTGACATAACCATATGAAGCCAATACCCATTTGCAACTGAAACTTGTATACTTTATGTAGGCTGTGTTTTGTCTGTCTTAGAGTGCGTTTCCACTTAAGATTGTGAAAAAAAATAATGTCTAGCTTTCCATGAGGTTTCTTGGGGAAAGAGTCAGCATCTTCAGAAAGGAATTGATATCGAGTGATTATTTATATATGTGTATATACACAAACACACACACATAGACGTCTTGGTGGTGGGACTGGGAATTATTCTTGGCCCTCTTAAATTTTAGATACTTAATCTGTAAACAAAAGTCTTCTCTGGAGCCAAGTTGGGCTTTCTAATGTATTGATGAGCTATACCTTAACTGTCTGGCAGAGCTAAAGTGCAGTTGTTTACATCT
This sequence comes from Rhynochetos jubatus, assembly GCA_027574665.1. Classification (NCBI taxonomy): domain Eukaryota; kingdom Metazoa; phylum Chordata; class Aves; order Eurypygiformes; family Rhynochetidae; genus Rhynochetos; species Rhynochetos jubatus. The sequence goes on along the minus strand of CM050649.1, from coordinate 56,873,864 downwards.
CTGCTCGCATTTCGTTTCTGCTCTGAGCCAAAGTGCTGAACCATAACAAATCTACAGTGCAGAACATTTCTTTATAAACATTGAGCACAGTAATTTTGCAACTGGAACAGAGTTTACTTAACAAAGTGCTGGGGGAAAAAAAAAAATGGTCTCTTTATTCCCATCCCACTTCAGGGTGACGATTCCAGGCTTGGCAGAGCAGGGTTCCAGCTCCCCGCTTTAAGGAGCAGGAATTTTACTGAGGATAGAGGTTGGGGATTGACATATTGAGCATGAACAGGCATTGGTTGTTGTAGGCAATGACCACCGACAATTACAGTTCTCTGTCTGCAAACCTGATGCATTATGTAGACTTTTAAAAGCTGTATTGGCAAACGTAGTCAAGATAATTACCCTCTGGAGGCTTCATTGAGAGACCCGAGAAAGCAGCTGCCTGGTATTGTAGTAAGGACGTAGAGTCCTTTGCAGTGGCAGCGGTGTAGGGCTGAAATTCAGTTCCTGCAACATAAAGTAAGACGTGTAATTGCATTTTGTTGTATTTTATCAACTACTTGCTGATGGCAATGTGAATTTTTGATAGAGTCTGCAGAGCGTGAGGCAGGATGGGCTTTCCTGGTTGAGGCAACGGCTGTATTTGTTGAGGCATCTCTTTGTTAGCTTTGAGCCATTAGTAATGGTGGACGATATTTAGGAACACGAGCACAAATGTGTTTTTAAATGGGGAGGGTTTGGTGGGACGCAGGAAGGGAAAGAAGAAGTTGTTTTTCTCTGTGCTGCTTTATCTTCTGATGAAGGGCAGGATCCGTTTCTAATGTGAAAATAAGTCTTCAGTGTGAAATATGGCAAAAATGGGCTTCCATCTTTTAACTAGATTGTTTTTCAGTGTACAGAGTCTGACATGGCTTGATCTTGTCCATCCATGCACATGAACATCTCTTTTAAAAAAGAATAAAAAATCCCTGTCAGCAGCTGGACTGTTCCAGGGGTCCTGTTTCAACAGTCCTCTCAAGAAAAAATTGCTTGAGAAAAGATGGGAGTGAAGTCTGCTTATCCATAGCTTTACTTGTGGGTGGGATCACACCTTTCATTACATTATTTTTCCCCCATGATTTTTGGTTGAAAATGTAGGACTCTAGTGATATTTATGCTGGATATAACTTCTTTCTGTAAACTTTTTACTTCTATTCTTAGATATTTTGTACTGAAACATGGAAACTGAAAGGGAAAACTTTCAGAAAACATAGATAGTTGAACAAAAGTTTCACTAGTCAGCTTGTTTGAAATGTTGAAAATGGATAGGAAGACATTACCGCTGATTCTAGAACTTTCCAGCTTGGTTTCACTCTTTATTCTAGTTTGTTTTTAAACTTTGAAAGAATTATTACAGTTTGTTATAATTATTATTTAAGAGTAAATATTCTAAAATGTTATTGTATGTGAGATGCAAAAAACCCACAACCAACCCAAACAATTCCACAGCAATTCCCAGGAGAACTTTAATTTGAATAATGCTTTTAGTGTTGTGGCCTAGAACTTACCCAGAACTGCACCAGAGTGCCTGGGATGACGAATAATTTTTAGCTGTGAACCAGTTTCAGTTTGTACTCATGCCTGTTACATTTTCTAAGTGCACAGCATGAGGATATGTGACAAGAATTTGGGTGCAGGAGAGCAGCATATCTGTGGTTTGTAAGGAACAGTTGTCTCCCATAATGAGGAGCATCTTAAATTAAATTGGAAACTAAAATCTGAGCATTGAATTCTAGTAGTGGGCTTTATTTTTTCAGTTTTGATTTTCTCTTCTGCTTTGCACCTGCAAACAAAAGCAGGAGCTGCTTGCGTGCCTGCAAGAAGTAGATCAGAAACAATTTTTTTTTCAGTGAATGAAGTTCCATCAAAAGGCAAGTAAGAAGCTGGAAAACAGACATTTTTCCTCGTCTCTTTTGCTTTATTTTAGGAGCTATTTGTTAGCAAGTGATACCAAGTAAACCATCTGGCTTTGCAGAAAATATGGTTTTTTTTCGTCCTGTAGTTGGCCATTTTAACCTAAAATACAGGTCTCTGCACAGTGACTGTCAAAAGCTGTATTTCTGGAGCATTACATGTGCTTGCCCAGGCTCTGTAGTCCTTGCTTCTAAATAGGAAATAGCAATTGTAGACCATCACAGATACATGTGTATGCATGTGTGCTTTCATTTAATGTAGAAACTAAACTCTGACCTTTCTTCTGATGTGTTGCCTTGCTGACTGGCAGCCACCTGGGTGATCAGGATAAGATGGGGGCCATTGGTGTCAGGGAGCAAGGTGGGCCCAGGCTGGTGTCAGTTTAGGGTAATGTAATAAATAGCTGCGATTTGTTCCTGGGAATTTTATGATTGCAGAAAAAGTACAGGGCAAGGTGTGGTGGTGTTTTTGTTTGTTTGGGTTTTGTTGTTATTGTTGGTTTTGTTTATTTGTTTTGTTTATTTAAACTAGGTACTATTATTTTATTTCAGTAAGTGCCTGGGAAAATACTACCTGGAAGACACATAAGTCTTGAATATTATTTTATTTATTACAAGCAGCAGCAGCAGCAACATCCTCCCCAAACTTCATTTCTTCTGTATTAAAAGTAGTTTAGAGCTCATTACGTGGTTTGGGCAGCCAAGCCGTGTGGTGTGGGAAGCCCAGCAGTGTGGCATTCGGTATCCTTGCAAGTGTATGCGCCCGGGTCCTGGAAACATGAGCATCCAGCCTTGGCCAGGACTAAAATCCCAGCACTTTTGCTCCTATTACTCCTGTGATTGCCCTACTTCATTTGCTGCGGCAAACCCTGTGCACAAGTGAAATCATGTCTCAGTACGTGAAGTGTGTTAACTAACAGCTGTAAGTGGTCTCGTTAGAGATGAGGCTCGGGTCTGCTCGTGTTATGTCCGTACAAATGAAAAGAGTGAAATCAGGTCACACACTGTATGTTTTCCCCTTGGCTGAGCAGGACCTGACAGTGAAGAGACCTTCCTGGTTAGGGTCAAGCGTCACAAGGCACGTGCCTCCCTCACAAGGCACGTCCAGATGTGTGTTTTCATTAGCCTTGGCTTCCTGAATTTGCTCATTTTTACTAAAGCTACCGCTGTAAGGCCAAAGATCTTCAGTGGCCACAGCCTTTTCTTTTTAGAAACACATGAAAGGAGAACAAAACTACAGCCTTGTTAATTCCAAATCCTGAAGTCGTTGGTTGCAATAAAGGTTGAATAACATGACTACCTCTTACTGTTGCTGTTTGGGAGCCGGGGGATATCTGTCTGTCTCCTTACCTAGCCATGAACTACATGGCTATAAAAAGGCATTAAAGCTATTTGTAGTGCCCCATACACTGTGACTGGGGTGAGATCAAGACTGGATCTGAGGGAAGTGCAATATTTACTCTTAATCTTATGGGGTTTTTTTCCAACAGTGTGACATTACTGAGCAAAGTTTATGATTTTAGTTAATCTGCTAGGTTTTGTGAGATAACGTATGTCAAGTGGTATGCTGGTTTCATGAAGGCAGCTAAGGTTTTACACTTGCACAACACTAGTGTAAATATCTCCTTGGCCAACTTCGTGGATTCAGAATGGGCAGTTTCCTTTAAATCCTTTCAAGTTTAAACTCTTAAGTTTATCAGTGGCATTTATGGTATATTTTGGTAGCCCATGTAAAGTTTTCAAAACTTCATTCCAATCTAGATATTGATGTTCTTTAACTCTTCTTTCTCTTTAGGGATGTCTAAAGGCAACTTTTTTTGTGAATTGTTTTTTGGCTCTTCTAGCAAGAAGAAACTGAATGTACTTCTTTTTTTTTTTAATCATACTATTGGAACATAGAAGAATAACATATAGAAGCTGTGTGGAGGTGTGGCTGATGCATAGCCGTTGTATATAGGAGACTGGACCCTGTGAGAATGGTTGGCACTTTTTAAAGAAGGTTTTTGCTTAGAGGTTTGTGAATGTAATTTCTTGTATTACACAAAGCAAAGGCACAGAATTTTCTGTCATGAGTTGGAAAGTGATATTTATTGCTAAAAAAAAAGGTGTGAGCTGGTTTTACCCAGACGAATAACTCAATCTTGAGATGAGTTCTCTTGGGAAGGTTGTCACTTGAGGAGGATGAGAGAAGGAGGATCTCTGGACCTCTTAGGATATTTCAGAAGAAAGATTAAAATGAATGATTTATTTCCTTGTTTATAGTCTCAAAGAGCAGATTTCGGTAACCTCCTAGGGTCTGCTGTTTTCAGCAGTGAAATCCAGTCTTTACACCAAGGGTAGTCAAGGAACATTGTTTAGAGTAGTGTGCAAGGAAGGCAAAGTCACAGCATAGGGTGATACTGGTCTGCCTGGTTATAGCTGTGGTTTGTTAGCCTTTTCAGAATGCCTAATATGGCTAAATGAAGAAACTTCAAAATGTCATCCAACAGAGTTTTGAGCTTTTTTTTTTTTTTTTTTTGTCATAATCTGTGTACTATTGTTTGTTCTTATTGCCATCAGTCTTCGTGGAGCTGTCATGTAAATCAGAGGCCAACTGGTCTTTCTCATTTATATCACTTGCAGCAATTCATTAGCTGTGTGTTATCCAAAGGGCTTTTATTTTTGGCTTTGCAGGCCTTTAATATGCTTCTTTCTGGCACTGACTCATGACTCTGGGTCTGTGTCTGAATTCCAGCTTGAAAATGCATTTTCCTACAGGGTATGAATGCAGTGGAAATTCATCCAGTTTGTCTAGGGACTTATGCCCGAGATTAGCTGGCATGTCCTGTGAACCTGGATTCTTTTGGAATGATTTCTTTAGTTAAACTCTGCAGTATGGGAATGGGTGCTAATGACTTTACAGACAGAACAGACTTCGATCGTAGAATCGGACATACTCTGCTTCCTATACTGGCTCGTAAGTGCATTACATAATTTAAAAAGCATACTGTAATATGGCACAACATGGGCATCTCAACAAGAGCTGCCAAGCTTCAGCATAGTCTCCATTTAAGATACTCTTCGACAGACTCCATCATAAACCACTTAAATTATGTTTACCTGTCTCCTCCATAACTTAACTGTTACGAAAAGCTTCCTTATCCTTCTGTTAGCAGCAAGCTGTCCAGTAATAGCAGACTTGCATGTGGCACCGATGAGTAAGTATCGTTTAGGTAAAGTAAATAGAGGGGTCTCTCACAGTTGTTAACATGCTAGATTTGGAGACCAGGATCTGAGTGATGGACTTAGGTAGGGAAGTGTAGGAGAGTGTGCCTGAAGTTTAAGTGAGGTGTCATCTGTAGGTAAGAAGGGTCTTCAGTGATGCTGATGCCCAGAAAGGCCTCCAGAGACCGTTCTCTCTGACACTGACCATCTCATCTGTAATATCCTTCTCCATACTGGGAATGTGTCTACAAGAGTGTTCAGCAGCACTGAAAACCTAGGTTATTTAAAAAAAAAAAATTCTTGGCTCTATGGAATTTAAAATTCCTTGCCTGTTTAAAAAGCACAAGCAGAGGGAAGGAAAAGGAGAGCACTAGTGGGTGGAGGGGGATGTTGGAAGAAGCAGGCTTGCAGAAAGGGCATCTCTGCACATCAGGCTGCTGAAAAGGCACCTTGGCTGAAGTGAGTGGTAGTCAGCTTAGATGAACGTTTGCTAAGAGAAATTGTGTCATGAGGGGTGGAGTTACATTTAACTGGGCTGGATAAAGGCAACCGTACAACATTGGTTCCCTCTATCTTCACACAAACTTTCAGTACTACTTAACGTTATTTGTGATCATTGGTTGCCTCTTCAGTAAATGAAGTGCATCTTTGTGGCCCCCACAGTGCAGATAAATAATTTTCCGGAGTTTTCTGTCTGAGACTGGATCATTTCGCACTCAACTGTCTTCACATTTCCCATGCAAATAGAGTCATTGGCAGCAAAGTGTAATTGGGTAATATTTTTGACTAAATTGATTCGGTTTTCAGTTTCAAAGAGATACCAAAACAGCCGTGGTAAAAAAGCCCTTCAGAATCGCATTGGATTTCATAAGGATATAACATCTCTCCAATCTTTAGTGATAATTCAGATCTTGTGGAACTTTTTTTTTATACACTTATTTTTCTATTTTTAATTTAGATTTTTATTTTAAAAGTATGGCTTTGTCTTCAGTTACAGAGCATCTACCATGTTCTTGAAACTGCTGTATTCCTGGGCAGTATGGTCCATCCGATGGCAGATCAGAATCAGAGGTGCAAACGGCTTCTGATCAAACTGCTTTTTCCCCAAAGATGAGAACATCTGCTTGGGCACTAAACCTCCCTGCCAAAAACCAAATTTCAACCCCCTTGCTATGGTTTGACAGGGATTTGAAAGGTGCTGCCATCAAGGCGACTTGTGGGGTAGGTAAAGAGCAAGGGGGATGAGAAGCCTTGCCTCCTGGTCCCCAGGGATGCAGGCAGCCAGGTGCATGGGCAGGGACAAGGCACCTGGCTCCTGATGGAGGAACTGACTACGGGAAAGATGCTGCACATTGAGATGTGCTTCCCACGCTGCTAAAATTGTGAGCATCCAGATTTGAAAGGGGAAAAGGAAAAAAATAAAAGAAAAAAAAAATCCCAAATCCAGTTAACTCTCTAAGTGTAGAGTCACATTGTGGATAACCTTGTACCTCTTGTTCTTTCAGCGTAACTAGAGATTACGTTTCCCACATCACGCGGCATGCCTGGGGCTCTTGGCCATGTGTTGTTGAAATTTAAGACAAGATTTCCGTGAGATGTCTCTTCCTGCCATGGTGATGCTGTCACTAAGTAGTTCCCTCTGACATCTGGCTTGTCCTTTTAATTCCTGCTCTGCTCACAAGCCTCTGCCAGCTGGTGGCCTGATGGGGAGGTATTCAGAGGTGAAGCTAATGGGCAGGGCATGACCTGGATGGATATATTACTGAATGTCTCCTGGACTAAAAAATACCTGGAGATGGTTTTTGGTGCAAGCGGCTGTGTTGCTTTGCAGCTGAGGCAGTTGTTGGGTGGCGATCATACCTCTGGTGGTGAGGACAGACCAGGTAATCTGCTTAATTAATAATTACCTATACACCTTTTAGATAACATTGCTGTTTGTGCTCACCAGAAATTCAAAATCTGGAAAGCAGTAACTAGATTCTCGGATGAGCGCTTAGAACAAAGAAATATTACAGGCTGCAAGACAAATATACTGATGGATGAAATGGTCCTTGCCTTGTAAAAAAGCAAAAAAAGAAAAAGTAGCAAAAAAAAAAAAAAGGTAACATAAAAAATTGATAAAATTGAAAACTGTCACATCTCTGTCAATACAAGATGTATGTGGGGGGAAAATAGATAGTTATAGCAGTTTATGGTCTTCATCATTCCAGTCCAAGGAGCTGTTAATTTTCAACAGCCTTCATAGCACTAGCAGTATTTCAGCATTTTAGAGGTCCTTATTCATCAATCACATGCCATCCAGTGCCAGATACAGCCTGATATTGCTAATCCAAGTGGCTGGATACTGTTGTTTCTCACTTCCTCTCACGATGTGTATCCTAAATTTGCCTTTTGAAAAACCTTGGTGCTACAACTAAATGCTTTGAAACAATGGATGTGAAAGGAACGCTTTATACCTGGAGGGAACCACTCGGCTCACCCGAGTTACGCTTTGTAGCATTACCCAGCTGGAGCTGGCAGAAGTTTGGAACATGTTCCACATTCAGGTGTGCAAATAGTTCCTCAAGCAGGAGGAGGAAAACAGGTTTGACATAATCCTTTTTACCTGGTGGATTTAGTTTGGTTAGTTTTTCATTTGTCAAAAACCACATGAACAACTTGAACAAGATGTGCCTAGGGACAGGTCACTTTCATACTCTATCGTGATGAATCTGTAGTTTGTATAAAGGTGTCATCTGAGAAAAGCAGACATGCATTTTTCATGCACAGCATTTCCTCCAAAGATCAGCTTTTGCACTTACTATGGGTTTCAAGAGTGATCATAAGGATATAATCCATCAGGTTAAACCTTTTTTATATGGACAAACAAAAATAAAAATGTACCTTTTCTTTTTTAGGTAGGTTGTTCTTTGGGCAGAAGTGAGAGTAAGAACCAGCAGTGTCTTCAGAGCTCAGGAGCTCAGGCTTTTGATCAGTGGGAAAGGTACTCACAGATGTTAAACCTTCAGGCATCCTTTCACTGCATGTTTAACTTCTCTGAGTTTCTATCAACAAATTTGTAATAAGTAGACAATTTCATTTGACCAATAAGAAAAAAAAATAAGGGCCACGGTTTTTAGGAAGTTATTGTGTGATACTGGTGATATATATTATGTGGCAGCAGGATTTTCACGATAGTGAAAAGCCCTGTGTCAGGTTATGGGGCTGCCAGAGATCTTTCGAGGCAAGATGCACTGAGTTCAATAGAAAAAAAAAAAGAGAGAGAATTGACTAGTTTAGTTTCTTGATGGAAATCGATATCCTTTTCTTTACCAGAAATTTTCTTCTGTATTACTGCTAAAGCTAGCGTTTGAAATACTATTGCAGTGCAGCTATTGCTTGGCAGCTTGACTTGTTCTCACGTTACAGGAACGATGCTCATAACTCTTGCCGACTGCTGTGACCTGTGCTGGGGGGAAGAGAGTCCGTTTTCTTGTAGCACTTCCCCTCAGAGCCTGGCAACATACTCTCTGTTTATTTATTTATTACTGGTTTGTTGCCTGCAGCAAATTTCCCTACCTGCCAGGTGGCTGAAGTGATTTGCATACTTTGTCATTTATCTCTTGTCACAAAGCTAGTTCAAAACCAAATATCTGATGAAATTTTAATCCTAATAAGCTTTCAGTTCTATGGGTTCAAGTGTTGTAGCATGGTGTGGTGTAATTTATCTTTGCATATGTATGTCTGTCTGAATGCTTGAGCCCACAGATACATTTCTGTTTGCACCTCTGCCTCACGCTGCATTATGATTGCGTTTGTACATGTCATGCTTTGAGTGTCTCGGAGATGTCAATGGGTAAGTTGAGATTGCATCACCTTTGTGGGTGCGTAGACCGGATCTGGTGTCAGATCTACTTAGTTTGAAATCTGCTGCAGTTCGCCTCTGTTTATTTGGAAACCACTGACAGTGAAGTCACTTCAGAATAGCAAATCTTTGGCTTCAGACTGTAAGAATAGCTGCTAATTAAATATTTCTCATTCTTAAACACTGCAAACAGTGGCTTACCCTTTGACTATATGCTCCAGTTTACTAATTGGTTTCCTGTTTAAGAAGATGCATGGTCATGTATCGTTGTTTTGGGAACCTTAATAGTTTTTTTTACCTGAGGCCTTTTTGCTGAATTTCAAGCAGGCCTGTCATGGCATCACACCAACAACCACCTGCGCCACGGTGGCTCTGCCCCAGAAGAGTCTCAGTATGGAGCAGCAGTGAGCACGCCCATGACTTGTTTTTGCAGAGACTCCAAGCAGTACGTTGTAACCCCGTTGTGCCAAACAACCCAGGCATTTTGAGCTCTGACCCAAAAAGTGTGACTCAAGGTTGCTTTTGATTGATAGCTCTTATCAGCCTAAGGAAGAGCTTCCTAGAGACACACGTGGTGTTTGTTCCTAGCACATTTGTGGGCAGTGTTGTTGTGTTTTGGTTGTAAAAGAAGCCTCCTCAGATGGGGAGGAACCAACATGTCAGCAGAGTGCTAGGTTTTGGGTGTGAGGCTTCTGGGGAGGAATGTGAGATAGTCGATTCTCTACGCAGCCTTTGAGTTTCTCTGTGTGTCCTTTCTGCTGAAACGATGTCTTTCTGTGCCATCCTGGCTGCCTGTGGTGAGGCAGGAATACAGACTAGATGTTGGGGTCATGGATGCAACACTGACAAGAGGAAAACAGGTGGGAGTGACAAGCAATGGGATCCACTGGAAAGGTTGGGTTAGTGTGCATGGGAGACAGGGTGCTCAGGGTTTGCTGTTTCTGTCATGACTCCTAGGACGGGGGTGGCACCAGCAGTTGATGAAGAACAAAGTATGAGGAGAAGAATCCTAAAGAGGAAAGGTCTGGGTAAAGGGAAGGCATATATATATAGGACATAAAGAAATTTGGGAGGAATAACAGGTGAAAAAGTATAGATAAACATAATTTTTTTCTTTTCTGTTCCATTTAGCCTGTGTTTTAGCAAACAACACAGAGGAATCAAAAACCTCCTTAGTTCTGAAGATTAAAATCCAAACTACTGTATCAGGCAAAAAGAAGATGGTTCCAGAAGTGGTGTTGAGAGTCTTTGTCTCTTGCTGTTTTGATTATTTAAAACTGGATGTCCTCATCCTGCAGTCTCACTAGACTTTTGCTGCTCAGAGGAGCTATGTCTGTGTCTCCACCTTCTCTTGCTGCTTGCTAGAAGCCCTGACCAATGCTTTCCAGTCAGGTTTTACCAGGCTTCCTCCTTCATGTCTAAAGCTTTGCAGTTTAGTGAAGGAAAGCCACTTGAACTCTTGGAGGCCGCTGTGACCATCGTGTTGCTCTTGGAGAGGAATCTATAAACCCAGAGGCTGTGGTTCGCATATTTATTAGTAGGCAAGAATTAAATATAAAAGAACTTTTATGCTATGAAAGTTACAAAAGCAATCTCCAAAATTGGAAATAAATATAACAGTGAGGGAGAAAAACAATAACAGATTTTGAAAAATAGATAATTCTTGAAAATCCAAACCACTGAATACTTTTTTTTTAACCTTCCTTCTATAAAACCTTTAGTATTTGAACACATTGATATTTACGTAGTAAAGTGGCAGTTATTTCCTTTCTCTACAAGACTGATTTAAGTAACATTTCTATTGTCTGTCAAAAAGTCTGCCTGCCTCCTTGGCATCTACTCTTCAAAGCTTCCAAGACCTTGTGACATTACCACTTACAGATTATAAGATACATTCTACCATGAACTTCAGTAGAACAGAAGGAATACAATCGTTACTGAAATGAGAGTGGTGATGCTTACTTCCCTTTATGCAGAAACCTGAAATGCCAGTAACTGGAATCCTTACAGGATCTGTAGGAACAGGTTGCAGTAGAGTTTCTGTTACTGGTGAAACACTGAAATTCAGATGGATGTAGAAGCAGAAGAATTTCAATCACCCATTCTTACTGTGACACTGAAATATCTGGATGGCAGCCAGTATGAGTTTAGTAGTGTGAGTAGTACAGCTTTAAAGCATCTTTTAAGAGCAAAGATTTGTGTGTGTGATTTGCAGTGTTTTCTGTTGGTGTGGTTTGATGTTACAGACCCAGGTGTGCAGTCATTGAGACTGGTAGTGCTGTTTGCTTTTCTCTAAACTACACCTTTATGGAAATATTTCCAGAAGGATAATAGGAGGGCTCTTTTCTTGGTGGGGAAGGACTGAGTTTCTGCTTAATCCCTGCAATATTCCTTAGTTTGTCTTGTGGTTTGAAGAAATAGTTCCGTAGGTCTGCCCTCACACCAAGCAGTCATGGGTATCTTGACTTCCAAAGAGGATTGCGTACTTACAGAATACTTACATTTAGTTGTGTAGTTTGCATAGGTTGGTTTGTGGTTTGGTTTTTGTTTGTTTGTTTTTTAATAAAAAAACTGCAGAGTCAGCAGAAGTAATATTCTTTCCACATGGGAGGTCTGCAAATGCAATCTTGTATCGAAGAGCTTGTGTTAGGATAGAGTTGGAAAGAATACACTCTCATTTGCTTCGGTTCACCTGCCAAAAATGTTTCAGTTGGAGGCTTTCTTCTCTAGAGGATAAGAGGAAGGTTAGTGCTAAAGACTAATTGTTTAGTAATTTTCTGCCTATTAATCCACAGAAGTCAATACCCATTTAAAATAAGACAGTGGTAGTTTATTTCATTACTTTTACAGTAGTTTCTATTTTACCTAACATCACTTTGCAACTCTACTCCAGGAAAGAGGGGCTAAAAGATAGATTTGCCTGTCCTTTCTTTAAACGCCTAACTTCCTGAATCTAGATGATTAAGTTTATGCTTACATCTCAAGTATTACTATGGCTTTGGATAAACTGATACTGGACTTGCAGCTTCCCTTTGCATCTAGCTAGCTACCATTGCTTAGGGTAGGCAAGCTGACCTCTTCCAAAACTGAATGGTGAGCTGCAGTTTGACAATCAGACTTGTCAGGAAAAACATGGTTTATGTCCAGCTTCTTAAGCAACAACAGGTTGGTTTATGTTCCCCCCTCACCCTATAGTGCATTAAATAATGTTGTACTATCACCTTCCATTCCTCATAAGATATTTTTCTGGCTCCAGCCACACAAAGGCTTTTTGTGATGACCTTTAAGTGTGCCTGATTGAAGTTAGTTAACTTTGTGGCATCTATTAAAACTAAGTCTCAGTCATTGACTAGCAATAACCAACATGTCAGAAATCATGACCCTGAACCTTCAGTTGTTAGCTGGGACTTCAGCAACCATGACATGTGTGATAATGAGTACTGAAGGAAAAAGTAATTAGTGTTTCTTCAATTTTATTTATAAAAAGGACTGCATGGAACAACTTGATTTGAACCTGCAGGCTTTCATCTCTGTTTTTCATAATGCTGTTTGGTGTTTTCATTAGCTAAATTATAGATGTTGAGGAGAAAAAAATCAATGTAATTTGCCTGGTTTACATCAGTTGCCTAAATCTCATAAAGGTCGACATTAGATTTGTTTTCCATTATGTTACCACCCAGATGCCAATCAGTAGATTTGACTCAAGCTTTTTTACTTTTAATTTTTGTTCTTCATTTTATTATAAGGTATATGTTGGATTAACTATACTTAGAGGAATGTGGAAGATGTTAATCTCCCAAATAATGGGCTATTGAACCAATTAGGCTTGTTAGTGGGTAGTATTATTTTTTTTTTAAATCATATTTCTAATGTAAGGAAAAATATGCTATGTTCTGTAAGGCTACATTTTCAACTTTGTGGTAGCAAATCTGAAACAATTTTTTAATGCTGTTGGGCCATTTATATTTTCTCTTGATGATACTAGGTAATAGATAAAGCTGTCCAACAAGAAGACTTGGATTTTTAGCACTGGCTTCATCTTCTGTGTTTAGGCATGAAAGAAACCCTGATTTTTATAGCAGACTGGTGAAAGAAGGGAGTTAGATAAAATCTTGTGTTGTGGAGATGTATCTTTCCTCAATCTTGTACAAACGAAAAAGAGAATATTCAGGGCATATTTTGATAGCATGTCAGTAGGGACAAGAAGGATGTAGAGGAGAAAGAAATGGAGGATGAAACCAAGATGGTACTCGTGCACTAAGTGAAATAAATACATACTAATAGTGGAAATGGTATTTGGCAAAACTCATTTGCTGATATAGAGGACGTACGTGTGTGGGGTGGCTTCTTAACCTGATTTCTGAAGGAAGGGAAAAAAAAAGCTTATGTAACTTTGCTGCCTGTTTCTGTGCCTCTCACACGTTTTAACTCATTGTCGAATATGTTTCAAGCTGGCCAGATGGGTGGTGATCTCAGTGGTCCTAAAATAGTCTACTGCAGCCTCTAGCCAAGAGGACCTATGCTCCCTTCCCCAGCACTGGTCGTTGACCCGCTCTGGGAGCAGAGGGGCAGTAGGCACTTGCCCGTGGCCCCAGGCAGCTGCCATGTGGCCGGCCAGCCGGTGACTGCGTGGGGCTGGATTAGCCCCAGCTTGTGGTGCTCGCTCTCTTTCCCAGCTATCAAGTCAAATTAACCTTGGTAGGTGTCCCCTACCAGATTTTAAGCGGTGAACTGGAGGGAGGTAGGCAGATGCGCACACAGAAGGCTCCGTCTCTGTCTGTGGCGGTTTGCCTGGGCTTCAGCGGCGGGGGAGTATGGATGATTTCTGCTGGCGGGAGGACTGTAGGCTGGGCACCTCATGTCGCCGTATCCAGGCCCATCCTGTAAAGGTGCCATGACAAGCGTTAGTGGGTTGTGAATTTGCCCTCTGCGGGACAGAGTATCCTGTTTGCCAGCCAGATCGGTCACCCAGGGAGGTTTGCTGCTTGCGCAGAGCTTGGATCCATGGTGTAGCAGAGAGGCTGCCACGGCTTATCATGGCCTTCTGACTGCTTCCCTGGCAGCTCATCTAGACAGGCATCAGTGAGGTGGCTAGGAATAGCCTTCAGCAGATTGAAGGTAACTGTAGGGCTCTGGGGTCAGAGGTGAGAAGGATGGGCACCCCAGTGGCAGGCTCTTCCGTCCTCCCACGTAAGGCTTCGTTGTGATGAAAACTTACTAAGAACTCAGGAAAAAAGCCTGCCATTTTGCAAGAAGACAGGGGACTTTTTTAGAAGGCCCACTTGGCTAGACAAGGAACTTCTTTGGGAACTGAAGCTCAGAAGGCAGCATACAAAAAGTGGAGCATACAAAAACAAGGACAGATGATGCAGGAGGAGTACAAAAGCTTAGTTGCATCAGGATAAAATCAAGAAGTAAAAAGAAAAAGTCTAATTAGAGCTAAAACAAACTAAAGTAACAAAAAGGGATTCTTAAAGTACATCGATGGCAAAGGGAAGGTCAGGAAAGCTGTAAATTCATTGACGAATGGGAGAGACAAGCTAGTATGTGATGATACAGAAAAATAGAAGTACAAAATGCTTTGTTTGCCTGGGGGAAAATCCTGTTCCCCTGTCTCTGTGTGTGCTAGCATGTGTTTTGAGAGAGAGAGGCACAGCCAACAACTGGAGAGCAATAGGTTAGCTTCCCCTTGGAAAAGCTGGGTATATTCTGATTAATGGACTGGATGGGAGTTGCTGAGAATGCTGAAGGATGGGAGTTGCTGAGGGTGCTGGAAGAGCTGGCAGATGTGAGACCACCACAGAAAAGCTATGCAGTTGGGGGAGGTACCCAATGAATGAAAAAAAGGCTGGCATTATACCTTGCTCTAAGAAAGGCAAGAAGCAGCATCTGGGCAACCCTATAGGCTGGTCAGCTTCACCTGCGAGCCTGGAAAGATTGTGGAGTATATTTTCATTTCCAAACCCACAAAGGACAAGAAGATAATAAGAAGCAGTCTGCATGGATTTAGCAAGGACAAATTGTACATTGCTCACCTTATTACTGTCTGGTATGAGATGACTTGCTACAGGGCTGAGGAAGAGCAGTAGATACGTATTCCTTGGATTCAGTAGGGCTTTTGGTCTGTCTCCCATAAGGGTTTCATTTATAAGCTGAAGAAGCATGGGCTGGACATAGACGCATGGAATTTTAGATGGGTTGAAAATTAGCTGCTGAAAGGTTAGTGATGCTTTACATCCAGTTGGTGGTCCTTAACAAGCAGGGTGCTCTGGGGGGTGGCACTCTTGGGGCTTTCATCATCAGCCCGGGTCATGAAGCAAGATGCACCTTGTGCAAATTTGCAGGTGTGCTGAATTAACATTTGTTGATGTGCTGGATGGTAGAGCTTCCATCCAGAGAGAGCTCAAAAACTGAGGACTGGGACAACAGAGACCACCTGAAGTTGACTTGGAAGAAATACAGAGTTCAGCACCTGGTTCAAACTGACCCCATGTGTTATGTTAAACTGAACATGAACCATGGCAGACAGGGCACTGGGCTACTCTAGAAGCAGCAAGACAAGGCAAGCTTTTATCTTCTCTACTTAATGTTTGTGAGGCTGGCTGGAATACTCCATTCAGTTCTGGAGGCCCTCCACTTGAAGAGGTAGGTAGAAAACTTGGAGAGGGACCATTAGGAGGCCTATGAAGATGGTGAGGAGCTTAATGAATGCAACTGCAAGGGAGAAGTTGACAGAGTAGGGCTTGTGTAGGCTGGGAAAGGGAAGGCTGAAGCACAGTCCAGTAGCAGTCTGAAAATTCTTGAAGGGCGTTTACAAAGGCATTGAAGCTGATCCCTGTTCAGTAGTGACAGATGGCAAAAAGAGGGATGTAGTGGCACAAACTGTAACTTGGGATTCGACAGTAGGGAGGAACTTGTATCTGGAGGGACAGAACAGCACTGGAAGAGGTTGCCCATAGAAGTGGTTTAATCTCTGTCCTCAGAGGATTTTGAGGCTGATTGAGAGAGAGCCATGGATGACTTGATTTGCTCTTAGGAAGAGTTCCCACTTGGGCAGGAGGCTGGACGGACGTTCATCCCAGCCAGCACTTCTTTGATTCTGTGAAGTCTCAGAGACATGGGGACTCTGGAGGCAGTTTGGTTTAAGTATGATGCTAAAAGCTGTAGGAAACCAGTCTTCATTCAGCAGAATGCTTTTGTGGACAGCGTGGTGGGGGTTCTCTTGTAGTTTTTTTGTGTGGTGTCTACCTCCTAGATTTCAGAGGTGACTGGAAAAAAAAGCTGCTTCACTCTGCATATTGTAAAATGCTACAAAACTATGTACAGGATTGTCATTCTGTCAGGATCAATAGTCATCCCCTATAGGAGTGTATTTTTGCCTTTAGGGAACTAGGCTTCGCATATGAATCTCTAGTCACCGTTATCACTTAAGCTGAAATGAAGCAGCTCAGTATTTTTACACCTGAGCTATAGTTTGAAAAGTTTACATTCACTTTTTTATTGGAGACATGGATACTTCTAGCACAGGAGTTTGAAAAGCTGCAAGTGTTGCCTGTGTATTCTTATCTCACCTCTTCTGTCAGCGTAGATAAGGGTCTAAAGTTCTGAAAGAGTGGCCCATTTGATAAGTACTGCCTGAATTCAGGGAACCTGATGAAAACACATGTAATTCCAAGCTTGACTGCTTTTCACTGGGCCGCTGTGTAGCCCCACAGTCTGCTGCAAAGAGAGCAGTTTGGTTCCATTGAGTGATGCTCAATAGCGTTATTTTTATATACTTTATCTTTGGGAGACTCAGGAGATAGTCTGAAAGTAAATGTTTTGCTGTCTTTTTGTCCTCTTTCATGTTTCAGATCTGTCTTCACAGAGCACGCTCTGTGTGTGCTCGCATGCTTGTAATCAAATTTTTAGTGCCCTCCTTATTTTTCTTTCGAGCTCCTGCTCATATCTTCACAGAAAGCTGTCTTTGTGCCCACGAAATGATTGGGTGTATGCCAGTACGATGTGAAAGCAATAAAAAGAGATTTTCACTACTTATTTTAAAGATTAAACGAACTGCAGAACTTCCAATCAATTTATTGGACTTCTTGTTAAATCTCATCACAATGCATGGAGCCTGTTTACTGCTGTAGCTTTCATTAGTGTTTATGCAAATTTTGTGTTATAGCCCATCAGTAATAATCTAGTTTTTATTAGCTAGGCAGTTACATTGCTTCAAATTTTCTAAAGCCATATTTAATAGCTGAGGAGCAAGGCATATCTGAAATACTCATTTTAGGGTATGCCTAAACTGTAGTCATATTTTTCAGTACCACTGAACTAGTTAGCTTGGTTGACAGTAATAGTGCAGCTGGTTGCAAAATCATACGCTTTACCATTTATGTGTTTATTGTTAGAGGTATGGAGTTAGCGTAGGGGCTAAAGGAATATATGAGTAATGTAGCAAGAAGCCTACTGCACAGGGATGTCGTGGACACATTGCATGAGCTTTGCATGTGTAATTTATGTACCTGGACTGGAAGGTGTGATGTGTATGTACTGACCAGATAGGCTATGTATCTCCATATAAACTCAATGAGTTTGGGAAAGTATTTTCTGTTGGTCTTTGTTTCAAGAACACTGAAGCAAAATGTAGAATGTGGATATATACCGCCAGCAGGAGGTTTTGCTGTACCACCCATCCTTGTGCTAAGGTTGTGTGTGTCTGGGAAGTATTTATATCATGGGTGTACCTGCTTGAAGCATAATTATCTTTTTGAATGCAGGGTTGATACTCCTAAAATAGACTCAGGTTCTGACTTGAAAGTTAACTGAAAATTATACATATGTGTATGTAGATGTATTATTGATGTATGATGATGAAAGTCCGAAACAGCTGAAAACCATGATGTTTTAAATTATCTCTGTTCATTTTCTGAGCTGTATGCCTGATGGGAGGATTTCTAATGCTGACTTGGCAGCTCAGACAGCACGTTGCTAATATCCTTGGTCACTCCGCTCCTATGGCCAAGACAACTGACTGCTAATACCTGTTTCAGTGGTGATTTGTGTAATTTCTTCATGAATGAACTTATTTTGTAAAGCTAAAAATTTTCAGATAACAGTGGTTCTGATTTGGGATGCTTGCTTGTGTAGCAAGCTACTGGAGAGAAGTGTCAAGTTTGAAAATTAGAGTAATAAGTCTGGTTTTGTAGCAGCCCATCCCGAAAAGCTGTTGTCGTTTTGGTTTTTTGTTTTTGTTTTTGTTTTTTTTTTCTCAGTTGCTCAAATTTCAGATGTAAACAAAAAGTAAAACGTCATCTTATATTTTCTAGTACCAAACCAAAATTGATTATCTAAACAGTTGTCTGTTGAATACTGTTGCATACAGTTGGTTCACACATAGCAATGGTTGATACAACAACTTGCAAGGAAGTTGCATGGAGTAGTATGCTTGATGACTATCTGGATTGTGGAAAGAAAAGATGTAATCTGATTTTAAGCTTAGTTTTTTCATGTAGAAATGCTACTGTAAATTTTTTTTTTTTTGCTTTTCCTCTTTAACCATCCTATTGTCACTTTGCAGACGAATTACATAGCTTTAAAAAAATTAATCAGCTCAGTTAATACTGATGCAAGTCATAAATAAAACTCAGTAAATGGTATAAATATCTAAGTTACTAAGGATCCTAAATGCCATTGGGCTTGGCAAGAAATTTAATGTGATATTCTGCTACATTGAGTTGTGGCAGTCCACCTATTTGGTGTGTGATTTTGTTTGCATAACATAAAATTGATTGTGTTTATTTCTATGAACCTATGTTCAGTACTTTAGATTCAGATGTAGGTGGCTGCTTTCCGTATTGTGGTGGTTTAACCATGGTCATCAGCTAAACACAGCACAGCTGCTTGCTCACTTCCCCTAGTAGGATGGGGGAGAGAACTGGAGGAATAAGGTACGAAAACTTGTGGGTTGAGATAAGAACAGTTTGAAAATAAATGAAATAATGATACTCCTACTACTACTGATACTAATATATAATGAAAATAATACCGATGATAATGATAATAATATGTAAGAAAAAGGAAAACAACAAAAAATGATACAACCGCTCACTACCCACTGACTGATGCCCAGCAAGTCCCCCTCTGGCCAAGTTTCCGCAACTTATATACTGAGCATGGTGCTTTATGGTATGAAATGTCCCTTTGGTCAGTTTGGGTCAGCTGTCCTGGCTGTGTCTTCTCCTAGCTCTTTGTAGAGAAGAAGCTGGGAACACAGGAGCAGTATGAGAAACTGGAAAAGTTCTTGGCTGAATGTAAACATTGCTTGGCAACAACCACAAAACATCAGTGTTATCAATATTCCTAGCACAAATCCAAAACATAAACCCATGCTAGCTACTATGAAGAAAATTCACTCTATCCCAGCCAAAACAAGCACAAGTATTAGCAAAGAAATATTGTGTGATTAATCTCAGTTTAAGATTAATGATTTCAAACCTCCAAATTTGCAGGTGAATGAACTGTGCAGTTCATCTTGGTTTCATCTACTGGGTATTTTGCATTTTTGGAGTGACACGAGTTTCAACACTTTTATTGGGTAGTTATTTGATGTTAGCATGTTATAAACATAGCGTAAAGTGACATAATATTAATAATTAGACATTCATTTGGTAAGATTTTATGCATAACACTAGCTTTCGCAGTTCTTGTGGTTTATTATCCTCAGGTTTTGTTGTGCGTCTCAGAAGGCTCACAGGATTGACTGCGCTGTACAGGCGGAGTGCACAGAGTATCATTTTGTTTTCCCTTGTGCTTCTGATCTGTCTGGCTTTGTACCTAAGTGCTCCCAAGTAAAATTAACAGTAGTGAAGTCTGTAGTAGTGACTGACTTTGAACCTCCCCTGACTCCTACAAGAACTTCCTTTATTTTGATGTATACATTTATCATTTTGACAATGAATATCATATCGGTTGGAAACGGGAGATGTGTAGGAAATGGTCACTGTGTACAATAAAATTTGGGTAGTTTGTACTTCTTTGTCCCAACCACTGGAGTAGAATTGCCTCTTGCCTACAAAAGTAAAGTTGAATTCCAGCGACTATAGAAGTACCTTTGGATTTTTCTCAGTTCATGTGCATTTTCATATGTGTTCCCAAGTGTGGCACTCTGGAATTTGAACTCTGGCCCACTTTACTGGGCAAAGGATGATCTTCATTCTGGGCTAGTTGCTAGGTGCCTTGTGGCTTTATTTTTGCAGTTTTTGCAGAATGAAGAGCAGACGTATAAGAAGCAACAGTCCTTGAAAACAACTCAGGCAGCATCTGGAGGAAAAGAATGCAGAGCTGAAAACAGTTTTTAAATGCACAAGAGGAACTGGGTTGCTGCACGATGACTTCTACAAGCCAGCAATACTAAACCATATGTTTGTACTTCCCTGACTCCTCCTTGGGTTACACACATCAGCATTGTTTGAGTTGTCAGTTGTTACTAATGCCACCTAATGCGTTTTAAAGAGAGATAACACTGAGTGCATGTATGCATAAATTCATATGCTGGTGCAGCTTGTTAGTCTCTAGTAACATTAAATATCATTTTAAACAGCATTTAGAAAATAGGTATTTTTTTCCCCCTACAACAAGGTACAGAAAAGTCTTCCTTCTTTTGTCTTGTCTAGTCTACTTTAGATATATTACCTTTCCTTCCTTCATTAATCAGTATGAGTATGGAAAAAAACCCCAATTATTTCAGTGAGCTAATTCTAACTAAATCCTGTGATGCAGAACAGCATGTGAAACTGCTTGTGCCCATCCATTACCCAGGCCTGCAACAGAAAAGAAAAAATGCCTATATGTCATGGATTATATTTTGCTTCAGGCATTCTCTGACCTACTGTATTATGATTTGGCAGCTACATAAAAAAATTAAAAGCTATTTGGGTTCTTACCAAATACATTATATAAAAATAGAAAATACCAGTAATTCAAGCTGTAGAATAGCTTTAGATGGATGATTATTCTGAAGATTTTAATAGTCCAATAAGAACCTAATCTAATTGCATGTTGAAATGAAGTTAAATATTTTCCAAATAGATTAGAGAAAGGGAATTGCATTTTGGTGGTGTGGTACAACACCCTTCTTCCGCACTGAGCACACGCATTTAAAACCTCTATAATTTTGACTAAACAAATGCCTCCCAAAGGAAATAAATATAACCAAATGATCATGATATCCACGCTGCCCGCTTAGTGAGAGGATCACCAACTGTAATGCGCTGTCTCTCCGGTGTATCCCTAAGAGCCACCTACCTCCTAGTCTCCCATTTACCACCTCTGCAAGTCATCTAGTGGGGTAAAGGCAAGTCCTGATTGAAGTTTAAAGAGGGCCTGGCCTGAACAAGGACTTGGAGGAGCCTTTGGGACAGTTGCGTGGATGCTGCCTGCTCTCTGCGCAGCCAGCAGTGTGAGACTGGAGTCAGTAAGGACAATGATCCCCTTTGCTAGTTGATGGAGCTCCCAGAGCATTTTGGTGCTTGTGGCGCAGACCCGGAGGGAGTGAGGGCCGCAAGGGCTGTCAGGGTCAATCTCATCCTCCCTTCAGACCCTGAATGGAAAGGACTGGAAGCAGCGATTCAGGTCAGAGCTTTTGGGTAACACGTAAGTCACGGAGAGAGCATTTGGCTTTCAGATGGTTATGACCTCCTTTGATCTTGTCATTTCTTCAGGTCGGTACATGAAGCCCACACTTCTGACCTGTAGAATTGGGGGGGGGGGGGGGGGGGCTACACCTTACCTGGGTGAGGTGTGAATACGGGTATGAAGTATTCATACTGTGAATATTAAGTACAGGGCTAGGACATGGCTGGGGGCAGAGACTACAGCAAGAGTGACTGCAACCTTCCCGCTTGCAGCTTTAAAACATCTCTGGATTTTGGAATAACAGTCTCCTGACCCTTCACTTCTGAGTTTTATTTTGTGTTATTACACTTCGGATAAGCATATCGTAGTTTACGCAGCGGGCATTGAAAGCTGCTTGAAATGGTCCAGGGGTGTGCTTTGTCAAGGCACTGAGAAGAGCTGATCCACGTGCAGCTGCTGAAGGTACAGTCTCCGCCACCAGTGAAGTTGGCTTGGTGTTCCCATGCTCGGTGCTGGCTGAGCACCCAGAGTGCTGTGAACGCGTTTGTGAACTCCTCCGATACCAATGTTCTGAAGACAGTGTTAGAGGAATTGCTGAAACAGGGTGTGTGTGATTCGGGCAGGGAAATGGGAGGGCAGGAAGTGAGACGGAACTGTTCTCTTCAGATGCCCAGATTTGTCATTGAAAACTTGGTTATCTACAAGGTACATAACCCCGAGTTAAATGTACTATGTTGTATACTGTCACTCTCTTTAAATATTAAGATACGAAATGCTCTTTTCTCTATGCTTGATGTTAAGTGTTACTTTCAAGAGGAAGAAGAAGAAAAAGAAGCAGAATGGGAATTGAAAAGAAGTTTGAAAGCTTGTATCTTGTATCTTGAAAGCTTTGTATCTTTTTTCACTTTTGCATGGGGTGGTGTCTCTGTGAACGGTTTCTTTAAACAGGCTGGTATTGTCTGTTTCTATATAGATGATTTTTAATTATTAAAAAAAAAAAAAAGGTAAAAAGAAAAGCCAAAGTTCAAAACCAAAACTTATAACAGCTTAGGATGTATTTGTGAGGAATAGGGAACCTGGGAAGAATGATTCCTGAGAAAGGAAGCATGTGAATTGTATTAGTATAATTATATTATTAACAGCAGTAAGTGGCGTTAGTTACCCTATATTTAAGTGTGCTCTCATTTTTACATACACTGGTCATCTTAAAAAAGAAATAAAAGGAAGACATTTTTTCTTGCAAGATTATCAATGCCTTAGAAAACTCCTTCCATTTACTACAGATATCAGAAGGGATTCTTTACTGCTTATCCTGTCTTTATGTCCTCACCATGACCTCACTGACTGAAGAAAACATCAAAAACAAACAAAAAGAAACCCAACCAAACAAAAAACCCTCCCTAAAAACTTAACAAAACCAAAACAAACAAAAAGCCCCCCAAATTCAAACAAACCCCAACTAACCACTTTCCTCATATTTAGTGATTAATAGAAGCAGCCTATTCAAGATGCTTTTGATTACTTCAAGGTTAAGAATTAAATTTGAGAAATTTTCATAGGAACCGCTTCTTCCTTTTGCCTACCTCTGCCAAAAAAAACCCCAACCATGCAAAAATCAAAATTACTCTAAGTTCAGTATTAAAAAACATGTCAACCTGATTAAAATAATATTTTTTTTATTTCAAAGTGAGTCTTTTTCAGTACTTTTAAAAAATATTGATTGGAGAAACATGGTGTTTTTAAACTTTGTCTTGTTTGTTTGTTTATCTTAACTCTGTCCTGGAAAATAAAATGAGCTAGATAACATGATTAACTTCCTGGAAGTTCCTTTTCATTTTTACTTTTTTCTATTTTACCAATATTCTAAACTTTTGGCTATTAAAATGATATATGTTGCACAAGAACTGGAGAGGGAAAAAAAAACAAAGGAGAAAATGATGAGGGAGAAGAAAGAGGAAACATTTCTTTTCTTTATGTGACCAAAAGAAGCTTTTTCAAAAGCTGATTTCTAAGATCTACTTTTTTTAAAAGTTACTAAATTTTTGAAGGTGAGAGAATGAGAAGGAGGATTCAAAGAAGATCTTTTCAGGCTGCTATTTTCTGCCTTCATCTGAATTTTGAGTTACACGTTAGTAACTTTTATATTACTAAGGGGGTTTTATATTTGATTCAATGAGTTCCTTTCTAAAAACAGTAAAATAGTTGCACTTTTCTGATTTAGTATAAACTATATATTTGTGTGTGGGGAATAACTTTCTGTAGGCAAGTTGCGCAGGTAGACTACTGCTGATGACATCATGTTCATGAAGGTGCATTTTATCATTGAACTACAAAAATTAAGAAATCTATTGCCTTAATTGTGCCTGACTGATGCGCCTACTGAAACACTTCTATTCAGCATATACCAAACGTATTGCAACAAGTTTATTAATACAACAAACAAATTTATTAATGCCAATTTAAAGAACATGTCTCCATGGCAGCTGTCAATGAATGTCATTAATCTTAGCATCTAAATGCTGAAGTGTCTGTATTACTTATTAGTCTGCTCTCATGTTTATATTTACGTCTGTTGAAAAATTAGTAATTAAAGCTAGTACCTTCTTTTTAAGTAATAAGCAGTCAGAATATGTCAGT
This sequence comes from Rhynochetos jubatus, assembly GCA_027574665.1. Lineage (NCBI taxonomy): Eukaryota > Metazoa > Chordata > Aves > Eurypygiformes > Rhynochetidae > Rhynochetos > Rhynochetos jubatus. Next base: position 56,849,615 of record CM050649.1, on the reverse strand, counting down.
GAAAAATAAACCTGCATGGAGTAGAGGAATTATCAAAAATATTGATTGGCATCTGTTGTTTTACTTCACCATATTTATATTCTTCAAATGTTAGTGTTTTGGCTTTTTTAAAAGAAATAAGACACCACACTTAAACTACTCGCACTTGAATTGTGCGTCCTCAAAACTGCGTTTGTTCCTTTCCCATGCCTTCATGAAGAGCAAACTTATTTTGCCTAGGTTGTAACTTGTGTGGTTAAAACTTCAGTTTGGTCCAGGCCTTTATTTTTTTAAAGGAGCATTTAATCTCTTGTGTTAGAAGTTTGCTGACTCCCCACTGCTGGAGGTAGCACGGTTGAATGGAATTTTAAAGGGAAATTCTCTGCCTCCCGCGCAACGCGTGTGCTGTTAGGAAGCCTTGTACGCATGCTACCCAGCGTAAGAGTTTCTGCTTCAGCAATCAAATACTAGCCCTTCGTGACTCTGTTTTATTTCAGAAATCGATAGTACGCATTGCTGTGGAATTTTAGTAGCGCTCTCAGTGACTGATAGGGTGGATATTCTGCTGTAGGAGAGCCAGCTGAGATTTGTTTTCTGTTGCTGAAGGAGGGACTTCACACACAGCCACAGCGTGTAAAACCACGGCTGCAAGTGGCTGAAGAGTGCCCCTACTCTTCACAGTTAACTCCAGCTCCTTGAAAGAGGTTTCAGGGAGATATTTTCTCTTGAAGAGGGAGAGGTGGGGGGAAAAATGGCTGCAAGATTATGGCTGATGTTCTTCTTGGTCTCTTCTGACAAATGTTGTTCCTACTGTCACCTGTGGCCAAGTATTTAGCAGAATTTCTGACTGCAGGCTCAGGAAACATCTTGCAAATCATCCACTGAGATCTTTTAAAATTCTCCAGTGCTGGAGGATAAAGCAATGGAAGTTCACAGATACAGACAGAAGATTCAGTTAATTCTAGTCTGAATCCACCATGAATGCAAAAGTTAAAAAAGCAAATATATTCATGTGGAACTAGAAATGGTGTGTGGGATGAGCAAGTTTTTATTTTCTGTGTATGTCATCCTCGGTTCTTACATTACATAGAGAAAAGTTCCCCAGCCCCTCACTGAGTGCCAAGTAGGACTTCAGATATTCTGGGAAATTCATCATTAACTTGTATACCGCTGCAGATACCCTGAGTACAGATATGTATCCTGTACCCATAGTAGTGCAGACATGGGCTGTAGATTGCCATGTCTTATTAAATGATGATAAAGGTATTAATCATAAATATTGAGATTTTTACCTATAAATGAAAGCAGTGAAACAACCCATTACTGTCTAGGCTATATACAAAATATACCCAAATTTTCTTATCAATAGATTGCTGAATTGAGTAAGAATATTTTGTGTGCAATTTGTACTTTTTCATGTCATTTTTCAAAACTGACTAATTGAAGAAGAAATGCCTAACCCTGCAATATATGAAAAGTATCTCATGAACTCTGGCACTTTGCGTTAAAAGGACTGCCAGATGCTGTAATAAGGAAATGTTGATGCAGTTAGACATGCTTGATTATTGGTTTTGTTTAATTATGTTCAACATATACCTAAGTATAAAACAAGAAGAAAAATCATAGAAGCATAGAACCCAGGTTTGGGTTGGGAGGGACCTTAAAGACCATCTAGTTCCAACCCCCCTGCCATGGGCAGGGACACCCTCCACTAGACCAGGTTGCTCCAAGCCTCCTTCAGCCTGGCCTTGAACACTTCCAGGGATGGGGCATCCACAGCTTCTCTGGGCAACCTGTGCCAGTGTCTCCCCGCCCGCTCCATGAAGAATTTCTTTCTGATCTCTAATCTAAATCTCCCTGCTTCCAATTAAAACCTATTACCCCTTGTCCTGTCACTGCAGACCCTTGTAAAAAGTCCCCCCCCAGCTTCCTTGTAGGCCCCTTCAGGTACTGGAAGGTGCTATAAGGTCTCTCTAGAGCCTTCTCTTCTCCAGGCTGAACAAGCCCAACTCTCTCAGCCTTTCTTCATAGGAGGGGTGCTCCATGCTTGCATTTCTAAATATTTTTTAAGTTTTCTACTCTGAATTCAGAGTTGATTGTTAAAAGGTTTTGGTATTACAAAGCGATGTCAAATAGTCAGATACAAACTTCTCCTGTCTTCTTGGAGAAACAACTTTTTACGTTCTTAAAAAAAAGTAGAAAAAAGAAAAGTAAAAAAACAAAGCCCCAAGTAGAAATCCAACAGAATGCAAGCCCCTTTTATATAGATTAAACAGTTATTTTCCAGTGAGTTTAGTGTGTTTTTATAAAATTAACAAAATGCAAATACCAGAAAAATACTAAAGAATCCCAAACTGACTTGTTGACTCATTTGCTGTTGAGTAGCGTTAATTCTCGAATTATGTGCCATGTGTCTTGCCTTCTCACATGTGAGTTGCACTTCCTTTTGGGCATGAAAATTTAATGTTTTCTTTTAACTTCCTTCTAAGAAAAAGGAGTGCAGTAGTGTTGAGGGTGAGCATGCTTGAGAGAGCTGTGGAGCAGCAATCAGTCTTGCATATTGCGCTATCTAAGTGGGTAATGGTGATTAAGGTTCAGCGGGATGCTGTGTGCTGTAGAAATGATGCCTCTTCCCTTCAATCAGTATGCAGATATTGTCCCGCAAAAGCTGTGATAAAATCAGGATGGTTTTCTTTGGCACAGCCTTGTTAGCACCAGGATTTCTTACATGCAGCCTGTGTGCTGCATACATGGGGTTCTTTATTTGTGGTTGTTTGGGCCCATGATTTGTTGTTTTCTTTGCTGGAAAGTGACTGAGTCTGTGAAAGCTTTTATTTTTCTTTTTCCACTTAGGAAATGTAGGGTAAATGAAAATCTTGTTTGTTGGTTTACTGTAATGGCAGCCTCTCTCGAGAAGTACATCTCTAAAATACTAAATATTGAATGTGTCTTTTTCAATATAAAACGTTATTTGAATGTACTCTGCCTGCCTTCTATCTAACCACATACATGTTTTTGTGTAGAGATCACCGTATTTTGGTTGTTTTAATGGCTGTGAAAGCATGTGAGACAGTGACACAGTCCTCAGTAAGGGACTGTTGTTTAAAGGTCAAACAACTTTTCCATAGGAAGTTGTCCTGAGTGTGGAGTAGGGAGGGCTGGAAAAATGCTGCAGTTGTGTGCAGCTTGGTTACATTTGAAGGTGACTCACTTGAAAAGAGGGAGAGCTAGACTGTGTGAATGCTGGTTGGTTTTTGATGCTGGTTTTGTTTTTTTTTTTTTAATACACTTTTATGCATCTGATGCTCTCTAGTATAAAGGGTGATCATCACAAGTGTGTAGGCAGAGTCAGAATAACATGCTTTAACCTATACATGTACCTAGAGGAATTAGTTGGAAGGGATTGTGGTTACAAAATGAAGTCGTTAGGAGAAATTGCCCCACAAAACCCCAGACTTTATGGTATTTTATTGTGTTTTGTTGTCATTTGGTGAAAAGGGAAAGGAGCTGTTGGGGTCTCAGGAGTCCAGCACCATGCAGCAGTCTTGTCTATGTGAGGAGACTTGTCTGAAGCTACTGTGTGATATCTTGACCCCTCAGGAAATATACAGGGTTTATTTTTGAGGTTACTCTGGTGAGCACCGTCCAGTGGGACTGGAACATTGAAAAGTTACCATAGTATGGCATTGCACCAGATTGTAGCAACTCAGCAAAGCTATTTAGCTGTCGATACTGCTGTGAGCTACTGTGTCAGCTACCTGTAGGTGAAATAGAATCACAGAATGGTTTAGGTTGGAATGGACCTTAAAGATCATCTAGTTCCAACCCCCTTGCCATGGGCGGGGACACCCTCCACTAGACCAGGTTGCTCCAAGCCTCATCCAGCCTGGCCTTGAACACTTCCAGGGATGGGGCATCCACAGCTTCTCTGGGCAACCTGTTCCAGTGCCTCATCACCCTCTCCAGGAAGAATTTCTTTCTGATATCTAATCTAAATCTCCCCACTTCCAATTTAAACGCATTACCCCTTGTTGGAGGCCGCAATAAGAACCCCGAGACCCTTCTCTTCTCCAGGCTGAACAAACCCAATTCTCTCTGCCTTTCTTCATAGCAGAGGTGCTCCAGCTCTCTGATAATCTTTGTGGCCTTCTCTGGACTCGCTCCAACCGGTCAATATCCTTCTTATGTTGAGGGTCCCAGAGCTGGACGCAGCACTGCAGGTGGGGACTTGCAAGAGCAGAGTAGAAGGGGAGAATCCCCTCCCTCCACCTGCTGGCCACACTTCTCCTGATACAGCCCAGGATACAGTTGGCTTTCTGGGCTGCCAGCGCACACTGCTGGCTCATGTCCAGCTTCTCATCCACCAGTACCCCCAGGTCCTTCTCCTCAGGGCTGCTCTCCATCCATTCTCCACCCAGCCTGTCCTTGTGCTTGGGATTGCCCCGACCCAGGTGCAGGACCTTGCACTTGGCCTTGTTGAACTCCATGAGGTTGGCAGTGTCCCACCTCTCCAGCCTGCCCAGGTCCCTCTGGATGGCATCCCTTCCTTCCAGCGTGTCGACCGCACCACACAGCTCAGTGTTGTCGGCAAACTTTCTGAGGGTGCACTTGATCCCACCATCGATGTTGCCAACAAAGATGTTAAAATATGATCACTTTAATCCACCTTTTAAGAAATTATAACTTTTTTAATGAAACTTTTTTTCTCTTGATGTCTGTTAATTGTGGAAGAATAAAAAGCGCAGCAGCTGCATGGTGAGGCCATCCTGTTGTTCTGCAAAGCTTAGGTAGTATTAATAGTGTGATGGGACCTGCTGCTTACAATAAATATTCAAAGGTAAATGAGAACAAATCAGCCTGAGGAAGAGACAGTGAGGCATATGACTGTTCCAGAAAATTACTCTATACTGTCAGTAAAATAAGTAACATGCTGTTGCACTGAATGGACTACAGATTAGATGTTTTAAATTCCTTTAAGTGATGCGATAGTCAAATAGTAAGTTTTTTTTTCCAGACCTGCTATTACCTCTTGGCATTTGAGTCAAGTAAGTCTGCCTTGCATTAGCGAATCCAGTCATGGTGTCCAAGTCTCATGGACCAGCTCTGTTTCTCCTCTGTTTCTCTTTTCTCTGGATACAGTTTGTAGTTCTCTCCTGCATCCATTGGAACATGGAGACGCAAGCTAAGCCCTGTGTTTTGGCATCAATCTCTGTGATTCCCTCTGCAGCCACCAGTCACTCTTCCCCATCCGTGCTTCTGGGCCTTGTGATTGGTGCTCATAGGCTCATTTTGTGGGGAGGCTCCTGTTGGGCTCCTGTGCTGCTGCCCATGGAAGGCATTTTTCCAGAACTGTCCTGTATGTTGGGCTTTAATTCCCTGTCTCTGGATGCATTAGCTTGTGTATGTAACTTAAGATTTCAGTCAGCTGTTTAGAAAGCTTTCTTTTAATGGCCAAAATCACTAAGCAATCCAGATTTCTTGTTATGACTGCCTGGTCCCTCTCATTTTCGCTACCTCATCCATCGCTTTCTCATCCAAAAATTTTCATGAGACCGTGTACCCTTAGAAATGCGAGATACCTACGCTTGAAACACGTTATGATATAAAATGGGAGTTGAAACTGTTCTTTTATTTTTTGTTCCCATGGAACCCCAGTCAGTGCTAAAGGAATGAGATGGTAATTTAGTGATTCATTCAGCTTTATTTTTCATAGTGAATTCCTAAGTGAAACCAATCTGTAGATCACTGCCTTTTGGTAAAGAAGCAGTTATTTTTCTGCTAAAAGATAATTCTCTTTTTGATACACACATACCTATGCACGATTAAAGTTTTGTACAAATTTCTATGCTAATATTTATCTAGAATTTTCAAAGTTTTGGAAATTTAAATTTTTTGTAAACAAAAACCCTCATGCTATCAAATAAATGAGGTATCAAATAAAAGTAGCTCAACATTTTGTCTGGAAGGCTTATGAAAATGGAAACAATTTCCAGGCTTATGTAATGGGAACAATATAATTAAAAATAAATGAGCCTATTCTTTTTTTATTAGCTCAACATGGTATATTTTTAGTTTTCCATATTTCTTTTAAATACTTCAGTGTTTCTCTCTGTAGAAAATGTCAACAACATGCTAATTAATTGTTCTACTGAGTAACAAAGGGTAGGCTTTTTATATATGAAAAGCATCAAACTGCTACTATATATTTACAGAAATTCAGTGAGAAAAAATTAGCTAAAACACTGTCCCTTCCCAAAGGTAGTCAAATTTAATTTTCACCAGTCAAAATGCCAACTTGATGAATGTATGTAAGACTATGTATATCAAACTACAGAGTTAATTATTCTTATATAAATCACAGACTAATAATGATGTTAATCATATAATATGCCTAATAAACAAGTTTGAGAGACCTTTTCTGGGGTTTTTTGTGCTGTTTTTGGGAGATTTTTTGGTTTTGGGTTTTTTTTTAGGTAATAGTAACCTGTATAATGTGGGCTTTATTTGACAAGTTGATGACTTCCAATAGCTCCTGTGAGGTATATAGAAAATGTAGGTTTTGTCACTTAAAGCCTTTCAGTGTGTGGTGGTACTTCTCCTCACATACATCTGTTAACGTCTCAATGCTAAGTTTTCTTTTAGGAGGCGGGTGCCCTAGCCTCAGTGCCCAAACCCAGCAGAGAAGCGGGAGCTCGCTGCCGCTGACGTGCCATCCATGTTGGTCTGTCCAAGCAATGGTAGTTTGGCCAGTACGGCTTCTGAATTTCTCTTGTCTCCCTTAGGATTAGAGCCATCCAGGTGGGATGGGACATGGGCCTCTCTCTTCCCAAGGTAGGGTTGGCTTTGGGATCTGATGAGGTTGCTCATGGCTTGGACCAGTTGGAGCTTGAAACCCTGCAAGGATGGGGATGACACAGCCTCTCGAGGCAGCCTGCTCCACTGTCTCATGGTGGAGACTGTCATCACGGGGAGACTTTCTTTCCTGTGTTGGGGTCCAGAAATGGATGAAGCATCTCACTGTGGTCTGATGTGTTTCATGCAGAGGGGGACAATCCCTTCCCTTGATCTCTGGACTGTGGCCTTCTTCATACCTCCAAGAGCTGCAGGATCCCTTTGCTGCCTCAGCACAGTACACACCATTGCCTCCTCCAGGTCATTGACAAAGATGTTCAAGTGCCCAGTGGTCTCCGGGCAGACCCCTGCAGTTCTCCACGTAGTGGTAGATCTACTCTGAGCCTGACCATTCAACAAGCTTCTTAGCCATCTGGTTTAGTTGTGTGCCAGTCTTTTCTCTTTCTCTGCTGCCTGTCTTGAGACAGTGCATATTGTTAGTAGTAATTGTACTGCTTTTTTGTGCCCAATAGAGACCCTGTACACACAAGGCGGACAGTATAGGAGTGATGACAAGATTTACTAAAGGCAGAGGTTTCCATAAGGTGGCTCCCGTTCTTGCCTTTCTCAAAACATGAACCATTAGTTGCTGTAGAGTAAGTGGGATAATTAAATTCTTTATGGAAGGACAGATCAGTGTGATCACTCTGAGGTTGTGCATTGCATGCTTAAGCTACTTGGGCTGTAATGGAGTTTAACAACCTTTGTCTCCATAGTGTGCTCTTTTAAGTAGATTCCAGACAGGCTTTACTGAATTGGTACTTGGCTTTCATTTTTCTTGGTTATCTTCTATTGGACTCCTGTGTTTTGTGCTGAGGAGATGGAGAAAGCCGTGAAATGCTCTAAGACTACATGAACTTACACATGAACTTACACATGAACTTGAGAAAAATGCTGTAATTTCTGGTTTTTGACGGTACAGGCTGTAGAGAGAGTTGTGCGCTACTGACACAGTGCCTTTGAAAAGGTAAGGAAAGAATGGATTGCGTTCTTCTTCTCTCTTTAATGCCTATTATGATTATAGCAATGGTGTTAAAAAAAATAAATGTTTGTGCTCTCATTTCATGATTTCAGTTCCTTGTTTCTTGAAGAAATGGCTGAATAGAAAAACACTCTGGTTCCATTACAAGGAGTAATGGCACTAATTTCCTCAACTGTAGAAGTGAGAAAAATTTTATTATGAAAACAAAGAGAAAGAAAACCACTATTTTTGTACAATGGTAAATGTTGAACAACGGTTAGATATAGACAAGGTTAAATAATTCTGTAAACACATTAGCTGTGAGGATAGATGCAGGGACCTGGACTTCCTCAGTTCAGGAGGAGCAGAGACTCCAGGAGGACCTACTAGGAGCCTGCCAGTACTTAAGTTAGTTATGAAGAAGGCAGTACCAAGGCTTTTACTGATGTATTTAGCTGGAGAATGACAGATTATGGTCATAAATTGGAGAAGGGGAGGTTCAGACTGCATATAAGAAAAGAAAGCTTTATCAAGAGAATAATTATGCAGTGCGGCAGGTCACCCAGAGAAGCTGTGCAGTTTCCATCCTTTGATGTGTTCAAGACTAAACTGGATAAAGCCTGGAGGAGGAACCTGGTCTGACCTTGCCTTGACCAGTCAGTTGAACTAGACACCTCTGGACATCCCTTACAACCTGAACTACTCTCTGATTGAGATGAAAGTATTCTTTATTTGAGAATCTTAGGGTCCTGACTATAAACTGCATGGGTGTTTGGCCCAAGTGAGATCTGAAATCCAGGTCCTTTAAAAAGGTTAGTTCCTCCATAGCTTTTTGTCATCTTTACCTCCATGTTTAATAGATGCCATTTTCCACCGAACTGGGTAGAATTAGGTTCAGAATATTAATGCCTTAAAAAATAAGAATGAACCTCAGGGTAAGAATTTGATTCTGGCTCTCCTAAGAGTCAGGATAGTTCAGCTCAAACCCATCTGGTGCCAGAGGTTAAAATTAGGGTTTGCTGGTTTCCCAAAGAAGTTAGACCTATGTGATTACAGACTGGGCAGTAGAGAGCAGTTTGAGCAGAAAAGAGAGAGGTGAGGGAGGATTTGGGGGTTGGAAGCTCTTGTGGCAAGGGTTTGGGGCCAAGGGAGATGTTAGGAGCAGTGAGTGGGAGAGGACATCAAGGGAGGAGCAGCTCTGGGGCAGGATGGGGTGAGGAGAAGGGAGTCAGGGGCACTGTGGAAGGGGAAGGCTCTGAACCATAGGGGCTCTGACCACTGGGTATGTGTTTCCATGGCATCTCTGTCTGGTGAGGATGCAGTGTATGTGTAGGAAACACTGCTGCATCCTCCCTCTTTTTTCCTATTAAAAAAGAAAAAAAAAAAGTTTGTTTTTACTATAGGAAATGCAGCGTCTCTGTCAGAGTGTGCAAGCCTCAAAGATCCAAAGTCCTGCAACATTCAATAGCTTAACACCAACAGGTTCAAACAAGCTTTATGGCTAAGTACATTAGGAATTAATTGAACCGAGTGAATTTGTGGAAGTGAATTATGCTGAGACCTGTGGCTGCTCAATATTGACACTGATTTAGTTTCATAGCCTTTAAATAGTTATATAAGGGTAGGCCTCAGTGTATGATATATAGCAAAACCATTAGTCATTATTATAAGGGATAATTTTGTGTTAAATGCTGTGACAGTTCATTTGATTTTCAGCTGGTATCAACTGCTGTAAATTCAGGATTAATTCTGTGTGCTTTTTTTCATTAGTTTTATACCCAGTGCATCTCTTTCTTCATATTAGCCATGTCACGGGCTTCTTCACTTATTTCTTAGGCTTCCTTCATTGTTATTTAAAGTACAGCTCTGCATTCACTTGATCCTGCCACTCTTTCTGCTTAATTTTCCCCTTTTTATTATTTTTCCCAGTGTCTAGAAATACGATGGTAGCAAGGAACTTGGCTAAGTGTATCATCACCCAGAACAAAGAATTTGTTGGCAAGAGAAAACAAAACGTAGATGCCTTCATTGTCAGTGAAGCTTGTAATTCTGAGGACTTTCATTGTAAAATTATCAAGGATCTGTTGTTATTATTACTGTTATTAATAATACATTCTTCTACTGAGTTTCTGCCCTGAGACAGACTTCCTCAGCTCTCGCTGTATCAACTTCTCATGCTTCTTTCTGTGTTGCAAAGAGACCCTTTCTTCTTCTTTATAGCTCATGATATCTGTTTTGGTTCATGTTCTTAAAGAAAATATTCTTTTGCATCAGTGGTACCTGTTAATGTGATTCCAAAATTATATACCTCTTAAAAACAAAGCATAACTTACCCACTCAGTGCACATGCTTAGTGAATCATGGTACTTTTATCTTGATTTGAGGGAGTAATCCTGTAATTTGACAGTTTCAAAATGTGGGTCTTTGAAACACAGTTTTATAGATTGAAGGAGTTAGGTGTGGTGAGAAAAGTTTTTTTGGGGAATCGCATGATTGAGACCCAAAATTAAACCTGCTTTGGTGAGGACAGTTTGCTGAAAGCCTTGGTCTGAATTACGTTGTCCTTGTTTATGCTGCAGTCAGTCTGTGTCCTCACTTTGACTTTCTTGCATGTGATGTCTTTGCCTCGCTGGCTTCTGAACTGAGCAGTGTCAGGATCTGACCCGTGAGGAGATTGTGATTTTCTAAGGCAAGGAGGGCAGGGCAGCCTGGCCAGGTTGTACCTTGCAGGTGATGAGCAGTACTCTCTCTTGGCAGGGGGCCACAGCGGTTAACAGCGAAATACATAGGTTTGCATCTGCACGCGCTCTCACAAAACCAGACTGCTTTAAACTCAGATAAAACCTGAGAAATTTTAATTTTCCCATAACGTGAAGCGTTGCAAAACAGGGAATCAGGTCTTTGCAGTCTGGTTAAGATGATCATGGTGCTGTCTTCATGCTGTAGTTTTGATTTTACTGGTACGTAGAGTTTTGTTTGGCTTATGTGTGGACACATTTCCTCTGAACCGTGTAAAAGCTGACACCATGTTTTCTAGTTAGAAGACTGCCATCAGCCTGTTCAGACTTTCATTTTTTTTTTTTAATTTTATATTTATTTTTTTTTAGCTATGTGAATTTCTCTGAGGAAAATATGAGCTTTGAATAAATTAGAACTATCGTTCTGGCTTAAGGAAATACAGAAACATAGCCCACAACTGTAAAACATTTGCAGGTTATAGAGGAGCTTGTTCCTGATCATCCAGTATGCTTGCACAGCATAGATGCAAATGGCTCGTTACTCCCTAAGTAATATGGAAATTAATTTTAAAAACATTGTAAGACTGAGAATTACTGTTTCATCTGATTATCAGTATATTCCAGCTCTACATCTTACATATTTTTTTTTCTGGAAATACATTAATTCTTGCTTTGTGACAGAGGGTTTTTTATTATAACAGTTGTCCTGTTAGTGGCCTGATGGTGATGATGCATCCTCTGCCAACATCTGCTCACCTGACTGCTGTCACTTTTAGAAAGGCAACCAGTCAGCCTGCTTTTATTATTAACTTTTGAGCTTTTCCATTGTTCTTGATGGAAAGTGGTGTAGCATCAATAAAAAAAGCTTTTACATTACTACTGATGAGAAGAAAAATTACTGATTCTAAGGAACTACTTTGAGGCCTTCCTGTAGGTGCTTCAAAGTGTCATTCAGGTAAAGGTGGCATTGACACAGACTTTCTAGTCAAACTACGATAGATACCATGATGGCAGCTGTCCTGGAAATAGGCATGGTTGTATTGCCCCATTTAGTCTGTGTAAATGCAATTATATGTACTTCTGACTGAGGAGGCAGATGACAATTCAGAGTACTGGAACCAAATAATTGCATAATTTGACTCTTGCTTTTTATTATTTTTTCATTATCCATGCTTGTGGTGTTGGGATTTGTCACATTAACTGGTTCTTGCAGCAGTAAACATGCAAATTGACATTTGCAAAGTGTATCCAAATATTTTGAAAATTGCCATGCATTCTCTCATTTAGAGTTACTGGTTTTTAGTTTTAAGCTAACTAAAACTTGAAGCAAGTTTGCCAAAAAATGTATGGCACTTGCTTTTTGAATTTTTATCTTTAAAAGTCTAAGACTGAATTTCCAGTCTTCTGCAACAAGTTCATAATTAAGAAGAAAGGTTATTTTTCCTATTTTGCAGAAGGTAAATGCCTAATTTGGGTTTTGGATGCCTGTTCACAGGTCTAATGTGCTGAATTTGTAGTAATAGGTCTCATTTGATGAAGCTTTCTGAACACTATTTTATATATGTGTAACAGTAACACCATGATGCTCCTAGGTTTGAGTCCTAGCTCATTAAGTGAATGCCTTGGAATTCTAGCTGGGCTATTAATTTTTCATGTATTTATACAGTAATGAATGATTAATGTGTGTTCCTGCACTAGAGTCTAAGATTTTGAAATGGGGAATAACATGACACAGCATGCTTTCAACTGTAAAAATGTTTCCCAGGGGAGCACTGAAACCTGAAAAAGAGTGAGCAGATGAAAAACTAAGAGTTAAATTAAAGAAAATGCTTTAGGTTCTTGTCATTTGGAAGCAGGTAACAAATATTTTAACTTCCCGTTAACGTTATAGTTACCTACAGATGTAGGAAAACCTAGATGTTTGATGTCAGAACGTTCACATGTCAGGTAAGATACTTCAAAAACCTTAAGTAAAGTATAGGTGGGGTTATCTATTTATTTATTTAGTCTTTGCATTCAAATGAGCTTCAATGGGAATTTATTCAGTTGGTAGCGGGGGAATTACTTTGACAGTAGCTCCCTGCTGGGAGTTATTTCAGCAGTAGCTCTTTGCTCCCATTGCCTTTGTGGAGGTGCTGTTGGGTCTGTGCCAGTTGAGATGGGGCAGGGAAGCAACAGTAAGAGCTGTGTCTGATAGAAGTCTGCTCCACTTGCAGGCTTCGGGGGCATGGACCATGAAATACGCACACGTACCTGGTCAGAAGCCAAAGGCTGCAAATAAAAGAGAGAGCAAGGACTGGGATGTGCTAGGGGATGGTTTGTGCCTTCATGCCATCCATCCTGCACTGCTCGTGGTGGTTTAAAGTCATTCGGTTCAGAGGTGTGTGAAGAGTGTGACTATTTCAAAGGACACAGTATAAAGCAAGCACGTTTATTTGTTTCAAAATACCATTACAATAAAGTGCCTTTCTTCTGTTTAGTCCTTCACCGTTGTTTAAGATGTTTATATTTTTACAAACTCACCGCATGAATTTTTACAAGTTGTGAGGTCTCTCTCAGCTGTACCTCCTACGAAAGGCTTGCTGGATGATACATGCAGGAGTACCATTGACACTAGATAACACCAGCCCTCAAACTGGTTCTTGCGCTTTATTGGGAATTACAACAACTCCTGATTGGAGAAAGACTTTCTGTTAACACCATTTTATTTGGCCGCATTATATCTGCAGGAGATATGTGCTTTGCTCTCACTGTGTTTGCTTTTAGAGCATTTTTACTCTTTCAGCTTTCTTTGGTTCTAAGTTAACATAACAAAATATAGAATCCTGTTTAAAAAATTAGAAACTCTTTCACATACTTAGAAAATACTGTTACTGGTCTCCTGACTTTCTTATCACTTAGAGGTTCTCTGAAACACCTCTCCGTGTTGGTTAAACTAAAGTGCTTCCTCAACAACGTGCTGCTTCTAGAGTGCTGCCTTGTAGAGTTGAGCCTCTTGGAAGCTTTATTTGGTTGTTGGAGCCAAGTGGGCAACTTGGTAGCGTGTTACTTCCTAAAACTGATTGATATAGACAGTATAATAGGTTGTCAACCTTGCTTTCCCTCATCAAGGCTTCCTTTCTTCTGAGGGGCTTTCTGGAGATGTAGCTTTTCCCTCCCGCTGCTCAGGAGTAATTGCTCTTCTGCTGCTGCCTCCAGTGCGCTTGCTGGGAGTCCCCGAATTGTGGCTGTAGCATAGAGCAGTTTCATGCACGCGCACAAATTTGGCTTGTACTACCATTGTAAATATATCTACTGTAAACATGTACCAAATAGGTATCTGCTACCTTCTTATATTTCCTAAGGGTGAACTTCAGAATCACAGCATGGCTGATGTTGGGAGGGACCTCCGAAGGTCATCTTGTCGAACCCCCTGCTTAAGCAGGGACACCTAGAGCTGGTTGCCAACTGTGTCCACTCAGGTTTTGAGTATTTCCAAGGATGCAGACTTCATCATCTCTTCATGTGAATGAAATCTGCCCTTCTAGGGTACTCCAGTACTAGTGGAATACTTAGGGTACTGTAAAAGAGTACTTAGGGTCAGTAAATGTTTTTGATATTCACAGTACCTCCCAAATTTGATGCATTGTAAGACTGCTGTGATATTTTATACAGAAATGACATAGGGATTGGGGAATGCACTGAATATAAGCTGTTGAACTCTGTTTCATGGCTGTAGCACAGGGTTTGCTGGATGGGCATGGTGACACTGACGGGGAAGGGCTCAGCATCTGTGGGGAGGTTCCGAGGGAGGTAAGGAAGCTGCAGGAGATAGGGGATGCAGGCCTCTCCCTGCTCTCTCCCCAGCTGTTCTCTTCCCATCCCTAATCCTCTGTCTCAAGACCCACATGGGCCCTGCCCTGCAGTGTCCCCCTCCCTGGCCTATGCAGATGTGGCTGATGAGTGCCATGCCAGGAGCAACGCCCACAGCCATCTGCAGGCTTGGGGCAGGCCTTGGGCAAGTCTGCTCTACCCACAGGGTACCTAGCCCCTGGTAGTCCCTCATCATGTTGTGTGATGAGTACAACCCACAGACTTGGAAAGCTTCCAAGTAAATTTTCTCCTTGTTTTCTTTTCTCCCCTGGTCTTTGCCAGATTTGTGGGCCTAAGCCATAGAAAGAAGTTGGAGAATTACTTGGGTTTTGCTTATCTCCTTAGGTAAGGCCCTCAGAAGAAAATGCAGCTCGAGATGCCTTGGTGTGGTTCTCAGGGGTTTTTGTCTTCTGGAAGTGGAGAGGTGGGGAGCTGTCATGAGATGCTGCTCCTGTCTGACACGTAAAGCTTTTGGGGCATCTTGCCACCTAATTTCTCCACGCTGCAATTTTCCCACCTGTAAAACAGGTGTGGAGAAACTTGCATTAGCAAGGATTTTAAGAGGTTGAGTTTTGTAAGGTTGCTACGATGTTTTAGGATCCTCGACGTGAAACTACAGTTTAAAGGGCAAATAAATAATTATTATTTGAGCACTTTGTTTTCCAAGGAAACTTAGTTTTAGGCTAAATAAACTTCAAGGCTAATATGTCACTAGGAAATAAAAGACGGCTGAAAGCTAAGGATGTTATTGAGCCAAGCTGTGATGAATTAACTGAATTAGTGTGAAGTAATGGCAAAGTGTCATCACATTTATAATTACTTCTTTACAAACTTGAGGGATTGTGAAATTAATGTCAAAAGTAGGATTTTTGCCAAAGAATCTCTTTATTTATATTTCTTCATGGGAAAATAGCTAGCGCCCCAAACTGTGATGAAAATGTATTATTATCAATGTGTAAAATCCCACAAAATGAAATTGAGTGAAAATTTTAATGTGCAGGTTTTATTCTCTCATATTCATACCCTTTCCTTTTACAAACAGAATAAAAATACAAATTTAGCAGTCTTGCATGTTGAAATAATTTCTGCTGTGAAAAGTTCAGCATTTTCAAGGAATCTTTGAGGTTTAGGCTCCAAGTTATTAATCAGATGTTGCCTCAGTTACACAGCTGTATATGGACTGGATGTTTTGCTGGGACTGCCTGTGGTAGAAAATGAAAATGCAGTAAGTAAATACTCTAGTGCAAAGAATACAATAATTACAAAAATTCTAGTGGAAGTCAAGGAGCTGTGTTTTCCTGGAAAATAATGGTTTCCAAGCAGTTTCTAGCAATGGAAAATTTCCCACCAAGCTTTTAATTTGACCTATCGAGGTATAAGATTAGTCTGTTTGAGACAGGTGATTAAGTCTCTGATTTCATTTCAGCTGGGAGAAGAAAAATGCTGTGCAGCAGAGCTCGAGGAACCATCTTCTGCTGCACTGTGCCTGGTCATTGTTTTTCAAACTGCTGTTTAGCTGCAGTGTGCGCCCCTGCTTCTTCATCGACGTGCTGGAGGAAAGCCGGGCGCACTGTGTATGAGCAATGATGTAACAGCTTTCCGCTGGGGTTTTATTAATGGTTTTATTTTTCAGTTGCAATATGAGTAAATATAAGCTTCTGGTAAAATTTTCTATTAAGGATAGCAATCAGGGGGGGGCTACTGTGTATCTTCTTTCCTGTCTGACAACTGGTGGAAGAATGAGAAGCAAGGTATTGATATCGGCATGTCAGCTTAATATTCACGGGGGGAAGAGTGTGTAGAGTGTTCAAGAACTGGCTGCTGGACACAGAATCCCTGTCTCGCTATATTACTATAGGCGTCATTTTATGGTACTGCTTAACAGGATTGTTCATAGAGACTGCTATATTTGTGAAAGAGAATGAAAATACTAAGAGTCAGTGAGGTTTTATTGATTGCTTATTGTGCAGAGGTATTATTGAATGCTCTATGATTGGCCAATTTAAAAAATAAATGGATATTTCCAAGAAGAAATAAGGTGGTGCACACATCAAGAAAATAAATGTTAATCTCTTGCTGTAGATGAGCTTTAAACAGCCTTTGCTCTTCTGAATATTTGCACATTATATCTTTGTGCCAGACAAATGTATTTGCTATTTCTCCCTTCATTACTATTATTATGTGATTATACAAAAAGCTGTCTGGATTTTATAGCCTCTGACTTTGCTGCCAACTCTCTTTTAATTAATTCTGTCATCTCCATTGTACACTGCTTGAGTAGAGGATGCTCAAGAAGTCAGTATTGTAGCCTTTCAGGACTATTGCTCGTTGCCCTGTCCAGGTATCCCTTACAGATGACAGTAATGCTGTACCTGGAAGAAGTTTTCAGAGTTTTTTTCTTCTCTGACAGAGCTTTAGCTGTAATAACGCTGTGTTTATACTTCATGGTGATAGGCACAGTCAGAACTTTTGTGTTAGTTTTGCCTCTTAATCTCTATGGATAGGGCCTATATCCGTGTTGCAGATTAATTCCCAGAGCTAATTAAGCCTCATGGAAACATGTTTTTCAAGTCTGGCAAAACTACTGCAAGTAAAGATGGAATTGCATCGGCTGAGCAGCAGAGCTGAAACTTATGAAGCATTCAGTGTCTGAGAGCACACCGTCTTTCTTGGTTTGGGAGCAGATTTATTCCTGTTTTTCAAAAGAGGGGCTGTAAGAAAGCAATATGCTTTGCATGAATAATACTAATGCTTTAGGGTGGTGGAGTGGCAGTGGTTGACGACAAAGAATATTCAAGTGTGGATCAGAGTCAGTGCTTGAAATCTTCCAGAGGTTTGAAAAACTGCTCAATCAAAAGATTCTTGGACTCTTAGGACTTTGCCTTTCAAACTAAGCTAGTTCAGACTGTAAATGTTAAGGCTTTCGTTCTCATGATGACATCTTTTTGAAGCATAAATGAAATTTGTATAGCCTCCACTAGATACAAACATTAGTTTTGAAGAGTATACAGGTAGCTATCAGCAGATAGGTGGTTGATAATGCTTGCAGACTTAAATGCTTAAAAATGGATTCATATTGTCCATGAAAAACACTAATAATTTATTTAGCCAAAAGCCCAATACAGAGGATCTCTCAAAACTGTCTAATGACTCAAGGCCTTTGAATTTCAACTATTTTTTTCTTAAACAGATACGGATCTTAGATAATATGTTAGTCTTGCTTCATTGTTTTATTGCAAGAAAAATATTTCTGGAGAATGCTCTTTTCTTTTGTTACTTCAATTTTCAGTGTAATTTTATTTCTGATGCTATATAGAAATTACTACAGAGGATTTTTTCTTATGACATTCACAAGACACAAGTTTATTTGGACTAAAGAAAAAGCCTTATCTGCTGATTCTGAGAAGGTATTAGTAATTTCGGATGTTGGTGCATTCTTCCCTCCTACAATCTTGATTTCAGTCAAAACTGAGTATTTCTTCAGTGGAGACCTGCAGGATCTGCTGTTCTTGATTTCAGACCACAAGCAGTGCTAAGCAGCCTCAGTTCATCTCGCTGATGAGCATCTCTTTATGAATACATTTTGCTTTATTCTGCTCTCTGAGCACGAAGGTTTAAGAGCACTTCATCCATCTTTGAAGAATGTCAGTTATCACTGTATTTAACTCCTGTTTGCTTTGGTGTAAAGTAGCATTAACTTTCATATTTGAACTACGAGGTTCTTGAGTTGCTAATGTAAAACAAACCAAAGAGCAATATTCCCAAGATTAGTTGTAGCCCTGGGAGTCTGGTCGTTTGTAGAGTCCCTCTGTAATGAGTGTAGAGAAGGTGGCAGCACCTCTAGGGAAGAATGTGTTTCACCTTACTCTTCTGGCTTGCTCATGGAAGAAATCTCTGCCTCTGTCCATTGAGACCAGAGGAAACCTCATGAGATGACTCTCCTAAGGGTAGTTCATTTGGGTGTTTCCCAAAGCGTTACTTAAAAAGAAGATGTAAGAGAATACTTTGAATAGCAGGATGCCAAATCAGTATGCTGAGTGTATACGTGCATGATGATTGTTGTATTGTAAATGGAACATACTTACTCCAAAAGAAATTGCTGTGCATTAAACAACAGTATTACTAAATTTAGAAAAATACAATCCATGAATAGACAACCTATCTTTCTTTATACAGGCCTCAACTAAGATAAAAAAAAAAAAATCAAAATAGAATAGGTTTCATCAAAAGCAAAAAAGGGAATAATATGTTTTAGTTCTCTAAAATATCTTCACAATAGAATAACCAGTTGTAATCTGAGGAATTTATATTCCAATCTTGCATGTTAACAGAAGAACATGGAAATCTATACTGCAAACATTTGTGATACTTTTTTGCTCTTTAGTTTTAAACAAAAAAAAAAGAAAAAAGAAAAAAGGAAATTAGTATGGTAGTTTAATATGTGCTGAATTATCTGTGTAGTAATTTAGAATAGTGAAGACTGTTGGCTTTTCATCATACAATTTCAATAATTACCCTTTAAAAAAAAAAAAAAAGCCTTAAAGCCCAGGCTTATGCTTTATACTTTAATATTTTTTCCTTTAGTTGATGTCATATATAAAACTGTATAATGTGGCCAATGTATTCCAGGTTCTGCACTTCAAGCAAAAAATAGAGTTTCAAATTATGTTTTGAAGAAAGAAACCATGATTTCTATGTATTACTAGCATTTTTTTATATAGTATTTCATTAATAAGGAAAGAGGATGTATAATGACACATTGCATTAATTTAGCATAATTGCATTACTCAGTGGTGATGCACCTGGAGATAATCTAAACCATATGTTAATTAAAGTTTTGTAACTTTAGAAATTAGGAAGTTGCTGCCTTTGCTAGAAGTGATATTACATCCAGAAAAAAATTAAAATGTCCCAAAAATAAATTAGATCTTGTTGATACAAGACAGTAGCAGCAGACAAACATGTGAATTGAAGGTTTCCCAGGGAAAAATATTTCCATTCATACTCTTGTAATTGTAGGTGTTTGAAAGCCTTGAACTTCTTGAAGTAGTCTTGGCATGATGAATTAGTTGACAGAGCATAGACAATGTAATCAAAATCCTTATTAAACTGTTCATAGAATTTTTTTTTACATTTGATCATGATAATAGCAATGCATGTATAATGGAGAATTTTATTAATTTGCATGAGTAAATTTGTCTGGATTATTGTCTTGGTTTAACCCCAGCTGGTAACTAGGCCTTATGCAGCTGCTCGCTCACTCCCCCCCGGTAGGATGGGAGAGAGAAGCAGAAGAGTAGAAGTGAGAAAACTCATGGGTTGAGATAAAGACAGTTTAATAGGTAAAGCAAAAGCCACACGCACAAACAAAGCAAAACAGGGAATTCATTCCCTGCTTCCCATCAGCAGGCAGGTGTTCAGCCATCTCCAGGAAAGCAGAGCTCCATCATGTATAATATTGTCTTGGGAAGACGAATGCCTTCACTCTGAACATTGTGTCACTCTCCCCACACACTTTCCTTCACCTTCCCCCATCTTCATATGCTGAGCATTACATCATATGGTGTGAAATATCCCTTTGGTCAGCTGAGGTCAGCTGTCCCAGCTGTGTCCCCTCCCAACTTCTTGTGCACCTCCAGCCTCCTTGCTGGTGGGGTGGTATGAGAAGCAGAAAAGGCCTTGACTCTGTGTAAGCACTGCTCAGCAGTAACGAAAACATCCCTGTGTTACCAACACTGTTTTCAGCACAAATCCAAAACACTGGCCCACACCAGCTACTGTGAAGAAAATTAACTCTTACTTCAGCTGAAGCCAGCACAATTGTGAATGCATCGAGCCATGACTGACGAGACATACGAATTTGTTCTGCATAGGTCAGTTTGTTTGGGGCAGATATTTTTCCCTTATCCCACTGTAATCCAATTATCTCAAGTTTTTTCCCCATAGATAATGGAGACATGAGTGGGCATAATACTGTAAATGTGTTCATGAGAACCCAGTGCAGTTTTTGTAAGAAAGTAGATGGAAGCCAAGAAGGTGTTAATTTCTTCTCTTTTCACAAAACTTAATGTGTTACAATTTAGTCGTCCAATTGGAGTAACAGCCAAAGTTGTGTGTGTTGTGCAGTACATAACGAATCTCTTGTCTCTCCACTGCTCTGAAATGAATAATGAACAAGTTACTCTTCATCCCCATAATTGCCAGATATGCTGGGGACTAATACCTAGCAGTAGGCACTCATATTTAATTCAGTACTAAATGTGCCAGCTTTCAAACTCTGAAATGCCAGATGCCTTTGGGTTTTTTGGTTTGTTTGGTTTTGTTTTGTTGTTCTGATATCAGAGTTAAAGGTGAAACCCCACCTCACTTTGTTTCCCTGCACTGCTCTCGGTCAGCAGGAAGGTTCGTTCACTTGACCTCAGTGTAAGTTGCAGCCCTCCGTCAGCTTCAGCCCCTCTTGGTCTGCCTTGGCGCAGGCTCCTTTCCCTGTAGCAGCAGCATATAATAGGCAGTCTCTGGGCATGCGAATGCTCTTTCGTTGGGGCTTTGTATTCCATATTTGTATTTTTTTTTTTGTTTAAAATATTTAGCATAAAATGATAGTATGTTGCTTGGAGCATTTTTTGACTGGTTTCTTTGAGCGGCTTTGGTACAGTGGAAATGCAACGCGGTATGTTAGAATCAAAAAGGTAATGTGGGGCACATTAGAATGGAGAATATTTTTGTTAAAAAAAGAAATCTAAAAATGCTTGGCATTCAGCTAAAGAATGCTGCACTCTCGATTAATGCAGTGCTTGGTTTATTTACATACAACATTACATCAATCTGTTCAAATTTAGTGAAAAATAAGGAAGAATAGGTGCAGACTGAAGCATAGGGTCTATTATCTGAGTTTTGCATCACGAAGGGATAGCTAATGCAGGAACATTATGAAAGCTTTCCAGTGAATTGACAAATATTGTTTCTGCAAAATAACAAGAGGAAACTTACGCTTTATATCTGGATGCACTAGTGCTCTCAGTACCATTTTTCTTTAAAATATTCCTGTGCTTAAAATATAAGATGACAGTAGAAGAAATGACATGAAATTCAGAATCTCATATGTTTTTCTGTGTAATGGGTAGTTTTTGTGTATTAAGGGCATTATGCTATATAATCAAATTCAAAGTAACTCAGGTTCCAACTGGTTTGCTATAAACAAAGTAGAGTCTAATCCAGTGAGTTTGTCTGATTTCCAGGCAGAAAGTAATTTGGAAATGTTTGGGTTTGCATGGCAGATCTGAAGTGTTTGGAAAAAGTCTGACATGAATGTTTGGATGATTATTTTTAGGTGGCATCAGAAGGGCATGGTCAGGGCTATTCTATCCTTGAAGCACAGCAGATTATTGGTAGCCATGGACCAGCTTTAGCAATTGTAGGGATAAGCAATATTGGGATTCTTCATGGCAGCTTCTAAACCTGGGTCACAGATTGTATGGAGAGAAAAATTTATAGTCTTTGATTAAGGTGTTTATATTTGCAGCCATTCTGTAACACTGTGTCTAGAGGGAGCAGGAATCTGAACTGAAACATTTGTAATGTTGCTTGTTAGGATTTATGATAGATAAGTATTTTTGAGAGACAAAAGCTCACTGAACTAGGGTTTTCTTCCTGTTCCACCGTCACATCCTCTCTATCTGTTCCTTCTCAAAGTGTTTGTTTAACAAAGACTAGTCAAGCCTATTTTTTTCAGCATCATATTCTACTTCCATTTCTGTGCCTTATTTCCTTTTGAGTGGTCCATATTCTAATTGGGAAACAACCATCCTTCCTTCTCTTCACTGATTTTCTCCATGCTTCCCCTGGAGCCACCTCCGAATTCTGGGAGCCGCACAATTTTTCAAGTGTCAGTAGTTAAATTTTAACTCAGATTAGATCTGAAGCATAAAAAGACTGGCCTGTTTCCCACAGATCCATGCTGACCTACCTAAGTGTGCCTTAAATCATCTTCTTTTTGTTTAAGACATCATGGATCACCTGGTAAAGTTTGGAAACTAATTTGATCATTTTATTTGACTTCTTGCACAGTTAAAAAAATTGCACTCATTGATTTCTTCATTGAGTGTATATATTCTGTTTTACCTGTGGTTTTTTTAATGACCTCCGGGTTTGATTTTATGTCTTAAAGTGATTCCCTTGGCTGATTACCTGTTTTATAATGATAAAAAGGTGTCCCGCATTTTTCATTTGAATTCATCTAGCTGTCATTTCCAGCCATTGACTCTTATTACACTGTTTTCTGAGTAGATAAACACCTACTACCAGGAGTTTCGTC
Source organism: Rhynochetos jubatus (assembly GCA_027574665.1). Lineage (NCBI taxonomy): Eukaryota > Metazoa > Chordata > Aves > Eurypygiformes > Rhynochetidae > Rhynochetos > Rhynochetos jubatus. The sequence continues at coordinate 56,826,880 of CM050649.1, read as the reverse complement.
AGGAATGTGTTTTTACTTTAAATTAAGAGAGGGTGGGAAAGTGAGTGAGTCTGCTTTATCTCTGCTTAAACCTATCTTCTTTTGGTTTTCATTTTAAACATAAGAAGATATCTGGTAGGATGCAAAATAATGAGGTTCTTTAGAACTTCTGCAGTTCTTATAAATTATTATTTCATTATCGTTTGTCTATTTTTCTCTGAGATGCATCTGTCTGCTGAAGGTCACAGAATCCGCCACCCTAAACCCCTATGGCCGGTGCGTCGGGGGTACGTTATAAGTCAAATTATTTTATTATGCAGATGGTTTTCACAATTTCTCTTCTGCTCTCTATCTCTCATTTCTGTCACTGATGCCACTATAACAAGTTTAGTCCCAGCTAAACCAAATAAATCCTGCTGTCTGATAAAAAGAGAAATGAGGAATGCGGTGCCTAAAGGAGTATTTCAGCTTGTCATTCCTTTCCAAGGAAAAATGTCTTCTTGCTTTACTACTGCTCCAAGAAAGGAGAAGAATACAGAATGCCCAAGATTAATATCTCTTCTGGTGCATCATTCAACCATTTCACTTAACTTAGAAATAAAAATTTTGCTGTTGGTATTTCACACTTGCACTGCTTCTTTTCTATGCAGCATCTCTGCACGACTTAGTGCAACTCAGGACAGCAGCTTAAATATGAGACTGCAGGCTGGCCGGGGGTGGAACTGGATGCATCTTAGATAGGCTTTAGGTATCATTTTCAGATGAAAGATGAGTTTTGGAAGAGAAGGTTTGAAAAATCTCAATTAGGAAAGTATATATCTATTTAGAGAAAAATGAAGACTCTCCAAAGTGCTTTTGTAATAAAACAGCCACCTTTCATAAATAATCATAGAGAATTGATTCAAGGGCTTCAAGCATGTACCTTTTTGGAAAGTAATACAGTGATGTTGCTATATTTGATATGGCTTGGTACTTTGTAACCAGACTTCTGATCTTCTACCCACCAAGCTGAAGGATAAAAGCATCAAAAGACGTATCTGGAAATGTAAACGTTTCATCCAGTATGAGGCAAATTATCCTTATCTTAAGGCAGGCTCTTGGAGAGAAAATTACAAATGCAACACTGTACTTCAGTGTCCTTGTATTTGGGAAAACAGCTCTGCAGGCAGTCAGGGAAGAATAGGTCTGTGCTCCATGGGAGGCACGTTTGTTTTATTTGCTTTATTTGTGAGTGTGTTTGTTTTAATGAAGAATTAAAACCTTTGCATCTAGTTATCTACTTTCCCCCCTTAGAGAGTACATGTCCAGGCCATACAGTATCCCCTGTCATGTTCCCCACACCTCTCATCGCTTCCCTGAGGCTACAGGTGTGTGGCCACCACGAAGGGAGGTCACTTTTGGTGCCACTCTGCTGTTACCAGGGCCTGTGCTAGCCCTTCTTGCTAGGTGTAAATGAAGTGTATCCTTCAGCTTCAGGGAGCTTTCAGAACTTCATGACTAGAAGTCTCAAAAATAGGACTGACTGGCCTCTATACAGATATTTGTCCTTGTGGGAACCAAGTATCATTTGTTGCTCCTTACTGCCAAGCAAGATTAAAAATGGATAATTCATCTGTTCTATTATAGCACACAGTTTCAGGGTATCAAGAAAATGAACCCTGAAAGGTTGACACTTAACAATAGCTGAAATAAGTTCTAAAATAATCTTTCCTGATACTTTTAAAATCAAGCTTTTTTTCTTGAGGTTCCTCTGAACCCCAGCAGTGATCCCGCAGGGCGAGGCTTGCTCCAGGGACAGCCAGTGGCACCTTGCTGCGGGGGACTCGTTCACAGGATAATGTCTGACCTGCCAGCTTCTGGCCTGGCCAGTCAGGCCATGCTCCCAGGTTTTTGCTGGACTGCTGGCTTTGGGCATCAAATCATAACCCTTATGGTAATGCCTTGAAAAATGGACCTGGGTGTTTCACAGTCATTAGGACACAAACTATTAACATGCCTCCTCGTAACAGGAACCCTGGCTGAGCTTGGTGTTTCCCAGATTTTGGGTTAGTTTTCTTGGATTTTGCTTTACATCCCTTCCTATAGAAATGGAGGAATGGAAGGATACACCTGTGTATCCCCCCTTTCTTTGTCCCTAATGAATTTTGGTCCAATGACTTCAAACTGAATTAGATCATCTGAGTTGGTGCTGAGGAAGCAGGGATACATTTCTTATGCATTGAATGCAGTGATGGTAAAAACTGGTTATTTTTCTGGCAGCAGTGGGGTTTGTGGTTTTTCGTGGGCTGATAGAAGGTTCAGTGTCTCTCCTCTGCCCAGTGCTTCCAGGTAGATGAGTTTAAAACATTTTAACTGGGTGAGTCTTGGTAGTTACAATATGCACTCAGATATCTTAACAGCTGATAATACTCATCTGTTTTCTTAAGAATATATGGGATGAATTGTGGCCCAGTGATATAACCCAGTGTATTTAGAATGCATGTTGGATTTCACCCCACTGACCTTTCCGGGACTCGAGCTGGTTGTTATGTTCCCAAAGGAGTGCATTTTCATTCCTGGTATTTGTTTTGCTTATGCATCTCATGTTTACTTACGAGGTAAAAAACACCTACCAGACTCAGTGTGTTATAATAAAAAGTGAGCTCAGTTAGCCTCGTTAACTGGCTCCCTTGCAATAACTTTTGCCCTGTTTTGCTTGTTTCTCAACTAAAGATTAGACATGTCCTATTTTTCTTCCTAGATGAGTGCTTAGACTAAATAAGCACTAGCATTTTACAACTGAATGTAACAAAGAGGAGGCATGCAACAACTTAGGGTAACTCATGGACATTCTCACTCCCATCGAGTTCAATAACTTTGCTCTGATTAGAAAAGTGAAAATGAGGTGTCTGGTTGCTTTGTCATTGGAAGATGCGGCCACGTTTCTCTTGGGGCACTAGCAGGCCTTCCCAAAGCATGCAGCGGTTAGAGAATTTTCTCTGGTGGTTTCCTGCATGTGGTTCTGCAGCAGACATATGTATTAAAGTAATAGTTTTCTTTATAGGAAGTTTATATTGGTAAAATCTCGGGATCAATAAGGCATGTAAATGCTTGCAAAACTTGATCTATATTTAATTGGCAATAGTTTGAATATATTCAAATATTATCATTGGCTTAATTTTTCAGATACCACTTGGTAAATGCAATGTGTGGTTTTATGATGAGATTCAGCTTAATAGATTCTCAACTGAACTTTTTCATATGGTATGCATTACTGTCATATTTAAGACGTATTTTGTCTGCTTAAATGGTGTTTGAATGTTTGAAGTTTCATCATCCTGGGAAGCAAGAAGGGGAGCCAGGAACAGCTGACTTTATTTGGGAACTACACAGTAATTCATGATGCCATCTTCAGCCATGGATTTTCTTCTTTATCTTATTCTGTCATCCAAATTCTGTTTTCCATTCAGCTTGTTGGGAAGACAAGCCCTGAGTTACAGTATTTCCTAGCCCTCTGTCCTATCCTTCTCAGCACCTGGTCCTGCACTCCTCTAGTAGGAACTATAAAGAGAGATTTTTTAGGGAATGAGTTCTAATAAGGCATGTGTATGTGCACACTTTCACGTGTTTATGGGAGGCAGGGGAAGAAGGAGATGATAAAGTGAGTAGGAGCCACTATTTCTTCCAGTTAAGGACCAAAGGATACTACCAATTTATCTCTAAAAGCCTGTTCAGAATTTCTGAAGTCACATTTTGTTGAAGCAGACCCTGATGAACTCATCCACAGGTGGAATAATTTGATAAAGCCTGATTTGAGAAGGAAGCTCTGGCAGTTTCATTCCCTGTTAGAGAGGAAGCAGTGTTTGTAGCCCTCTCCATCTTACTTGGAACAGCTGTTGCTCCACTGTGAAGGGGAGCATGTTTTAGAGAAGGCGCTAGCTTGGAGGATGGATACTGAATTGGTTTGTGAATAATGAGATTCATTCAAGAGCAGGAATCACGAATTGTGGAGGCTAGTGAGGGATTCAGGCTAGTGAGAGGGTTGTGGTGTGTGGGTGAATTGGGAGTGCAGCGGCAGAGAAGAATGATGAATAGTGTCCATGGAAAGCTCCCCAGCGAAACAGAGCCTGGGTAAGCGAATGCGTGCCTGACTCCGGCTGTGTGAGGAGTCAGTAGAAGATGAGATCAAGAGTCAAATCCAATTAGTGTGGCAAGAGGGAATAGATTGTTTTAAATAAAAACAACTAAGAAGATTATCAAAGAAGCCACAATTGCAGTTGGAAAAAAAAAAAAAGAGCTTCATGAAGCACATAAACAGAGCAAGTCTGTGCCTGCAGGCTTGTGCTTGCATTTAGTGGAAGTGTTCAGCTTCAGTACCTTGGGCAGTGTTAGGGGAAAAGTTGCACCTTGGAACTAATGTGTCTTTTTCCTGCTGGCCCCCTTTGCTGCTGCCTCTCGAGGAAAGGGACCACGTGTCCCCGCAGAGGGAGGGGTGGCACAGAGGCTGCCTGTGCTCCCCAGGTTGCTGCTTCTGGTTGCTGCCGTGCGGCTGTCAGAGCCAGCTGCAGTCATTGAACTAAAGAATCACAGAATGGTTTGGGCTGGAAGGGACCTTAAAGATTATCCAGTTCCAACCCCCCTGCTATGGGCAGGGACACCCTCCACTAGACCAGGTTGCTCCAAGCCTCCTCCAGCCTGGCCTTGAACACTTCCAGGGATGGGGCATCCACAGCTTCTCTGGGCAACCTGTTCCAGTGCCTCCCCACCCTCTCTGGGAAGAATTTCTTCCTGATATCTAATCTAAATCTCCCCCCTTTCAGTTTAAACCCATTACCCCTTGTCCTGTCACTACAAGCCCTTGTAAAATGTCCCCCCCACTTCCTTGTAGGCCCCTTCAGGCACTGGGAGGTGCTATAAGGTCCCCCCAGAGTCTTCTCTTCTCCAGGCTGAACAAGCCCAACTCTCTCAGCCTGTCCCCATAGCAGAGGTGCTCTAGCTCAGCGGGGGAAGGAGTACTCTGAGCTCGATAGCTCTTCTGAGTTCTTGGTAGTCAAGCTACAGGATGAAGGAAGGAGAAGGAAGGTGGGCGAGAGCACCAAGAAATGTATTCAAGGATCATCATGTTACGCCTCCGTGCAACTGCAAATTGTTTTGTGCACCAAGCGAGTAACGAAAGAATGTAGAGGGGTGGCAAGGGAAATTTGGTGTCAGATGAAGTTTGCATTGTTTAAATGGAGAAAGACACTGTTTTATGACTCTGTGTGCAGCAAAGCACATGAGGTAAATATGCCAGTAAATTGAGAAGCGTTTTCCTCCTCAACAGACAGTAAATATTAATGAAGATACAGGTGCTGCGCGCGGAGACACACACACGCAGAGAAGAAAATACAAAAGCAAGTAGAGCAGCTATAAAAAGTGAACCCGAAAGATTGTGATGGCTGCCTTCCCAGAGGTTTTTGGCGGGGGGAAGGTGGAGGAAATCGCAACAGCAGCAACAACAAAAGAAAATCACAACAGGGTTTTATAAACTCCAGAGGAACTGGGAGACGAGACTGAAGGGAAGTGAACAGCATCCTCTTTTTAACAGATAAAAGGGAATGTGCGGTAACAAGCAATATGGAGGTTTGATCTCTTTGCTGTTGACATTTCTGTGATTGATTTAGGGCAGTCCCTATGCGGAGGCTGAGGCAAGCTGTGCTAGGTCTAACTGCGGCATCTTATAGCTGCTCTAGGGAAGTAGGCCCCGAGGGCTGGCAGCAAGGGAACAGCTTTTGCTGTGGGAAAGACAGCTCAAAACTTACTACTGGGGCTCAGGGCTAGGTGTCAAGGACAACCAATGTTTCAGTTCGGTGGCTGCCCCATACTTAAGGGTACATGCCTCACCCACAAGTCCTTAACTTGGTGACCCAGAGACCAGAGCTGGTTGAGAGGCATTTTAGTTTAATTTAAACCTGACACTGTCAAAGGCAAACTCATATTTGTTTTTTGTATGGAGGGAAATTCAGGTCACTTAGGTGAAGCACTAGGTGAAGCAAGGCTGATGCTTCAGACTCGTGCCCCACACTGCTTCCTTCCTGCTCTTGGCTGGGGCTCAGCCCATGCCTCCCATGGCTCTTGTCACCCCATGGTGCTCATGGCAGGGGAGGAGGCTTGTGCTCGGCCTGTTGAAGGAGGAAGGGAGAGGTCCAGAGGACCATCATCGTTTGCTTTCCCTGGAGGCAGGCTATTGGGAGTTGGACTTCCTTGTGTCTACCTCAGACGAATGCAGCTGAAGGAAGGCTATGGCCAACTGTGACATGTTTCATGGCACGTGGTGGTCAGGGCACAGAGGAATGACAGCAGAGAAACTGCAGCTCTGCAGCCATTCAAAACCGTCAGCGAAAAGTGTGTTCTGAGGCTTGAGTTATTTGCAATCGTCCGTTTAAGAAGTGTTACCTGTTTCAGAAGGGTGGTGCTTTTTGTCACCAGGACTCTTTGGGTCACCATAGCCTCTTGATGTGGCAGTGGGATGCAAGAGGAACACAGGTTGTTGGTAAACAAGGACTGGCTACAAAATGGTGTTGTTCCTATTTAATAAAGTCCTTAAGATTCTCACATTTTAGCTATTTAATTAGACTCTCATTATAAATGCTATCTTTCAAAAATCTTTTGGCATTACCAGTGAGATTGGCCAGCAAAAGATATAGGAAATCATGTCTGAATCTAAGCGAGAAATAATCAAGATGACAAATTTTGAGGTCTAGATTTAAAACAGTATCTGGGGGAGGATCACATCAAGTTTCCACTGTCCCATTGTGTGAGAGCTGATCTGCTTTGCTCTTTGAAGCTGTTGTGTGTAGCTCATCCAGAACAAGTCTCTGTCTTGGTGTCTGAAAAGAAATCAAGGTGTTGCTTTGAACAGGAACCGAAGGGAACAGCTCCAAGAAATCTGCTACAGGGGCATGAAGTAGAGTCTGTGGAGGTTTACAAAAGAAGGCACAAATAGGTTCTTTAAAAAGTTACACTTTCAAGGATAAGATACAGAAAAAGTCACACTTAAAAGGGCAGGGATCTTGCTTGTATTTCTAGGTAGCTTGTATTTTGCCACCACATAGTAGTGGTGTCTAACACTAGCAAGGACTCTTTGACAGAGAGGTACTTGGTTACACAGTGATTAATGTGTGTGTTGGAAGAAATGGAGCCTTGAGCAACATATGCTAAAAAGAAGAAATTGTGCAGACTTACTAATGTGACTTATTTCTCTTCCTATTTTCTTCTGTCTATATATTTTTCTATTGTTGGGCAAGTGATGCAGTATTTGGACTTTCTTATGCCTTTCTACTATGTACTTGAAATCATCTGCCTTCTGCTAAAATTGTTGCCTGATTTCATGCAGCTTTTAGAAAAAGGAGCAGCATGTTTCATTTTCTGTCCCTTGGTAAATAAAATTTGGAAGGACTTTTTTTTCTTTTAAGTATGTGATTTAGGGTGATAAAAGTAGATTTTTCAAAACATAGTTAAGAATAAATGTGTAAGGCAAATTAAAATTTTGTCAGATCTCTCATTAATAGGAGTGGTTTAAAAGTTATTATGCAAGTCCTATTCTGCCATGGCATTTCATAGTTAAAAAAGTTGCTATGTGGTGACTTTTAAGAAAACAAGTTTATTTTCTGAACTTCTTAAATATTTACTTTTTTGGGGGAAAAAAAAAATATCCTTGCAGATATATGTCTGTTTACCTGTTTAGGAATGAACATCCTTTTTGTACATAAAGTAAATCAACTTCATGGCTTCAGGACTCTGAATCAACTGTTTAACCCAGCAGTAAAGTTAATGCTGTTGCAATTCAACTTGACAGTCTGTAAATATTTACCATCCAAACCACCCTGTATTGTTTCTTTGTGCTGTCAGTTCTGTGGAGCTTATTTTACGCTGGGTGAGATGCTAATGTAGACAGCAGCATTTCTGGGGATGTGCTGCACTCCAGTGTCTGCCGTCTTGGCACATAGCTGTCATGAGCTTCGGAAACCTTCCTGCTGGGGCAACCGAGAAGACCAGTTCTGCTGTGGAGTTCAGCAGCTCCACTGAGTTAGGTGGTAAGGTTTGTCATCGATCAGACTACAGGGATAAAACCTGACCCTGCTGAAGACAGTAGTAAAATTTCCACCACCTTAGATGGAATTAGAATTTCCCTATATCTTCAGTAATAGTGTTGTGAAGCTGTAGTTCTTACGTGTAAATACTGTCCTCTAAGGTGAATTTCCAAAACCAGTATGCTGTCATTTGAGAACAAAATGTAATCATCTTATTTAAATTATAAAAAGAATAACAATTTTAATTTTAAAAATCTAGGCATGTCTAAATTTATTCTGTTGGTGGGGTTGGTGATAAGTTAAAGATTTAAATGTGTTAAGGTATGACCTTTAAAATAAAATTAACTAAATAATTCAGCAATAGTGTGTTTGCTGACACACTGATTTATTTTAAAAATGCCTAACTCAGTCTCCTGTTACTTAAACTTAGCAACATCTTTACAAAACCTTGACCTAGGTAATTTTACACTTAGATTTATCTTTTTTAATCATTGCAAGCAGGTTTTTAAGGATATTGAAGCATCTAAAGGTTCAGGTGGGCTTCAATAAGGATATAAAAAAATGCTATGGTGAATAACTCCTGTTACCAGGCACTTTTTGCCTGTTTTATAAATAACTAGGCCCTTATGAACACATGTAACAATTCTGAATGTCTTTACAGTAAGTAAGCTGTCAAGTTCTGGCTCTATGCTTCAGAAAATGGGTGGAAGAATTAATACATTGAAGAAATAAAAATAGCTCCGTGAATGCATTAGGCTTGTGGGTGATAAAATCAGCCTGCTGACCTGCTGCTTGGGCTAACATTTGCTGGCAAAGGCTGTTCTTTGTGAAACAGCAGCGCTTGGTACCCATCCAAAGCAGGCTCTGGCATCTTCCTGGACTGCCCCACAGGATGCGGTAGGCCTGTGGCTGGCTAGGTGGCCAAAAATCTGGAGGCTGGCTACTGCAGGGTCCAGTAGTGCATCCCCACAGCCAAAGCCAGCACAGAGCTCAGTGTCGGCCAAGTCACTTGGCATTGGTCTTATAGCCAGCCAAGACTTTAGGCTAGCACAAGGGGTTTCCTTTATTCTGTCAAGGAAAGAATCAGTTTCTAAATGATTTGCAGTGGGTGAGGGAGGAGTGCAAAAGGATAAAAATTAATGCCTGCGTGACTCTTGAAACAAACTTGGTAATGGTTTTCTTGGTTGCTTCTGTCTACAGTTGCTGTTTCAAGTAATGTATATTTATGAAAGAAAAAAACCTGGAAGGATAGCAGGGATGATCTGCAATCTAAGGGTTTCTGTGAAAGTAGAGATCAAGTAATTTAATAACCATAGCTGGGGGAAAAGCTGATTTGAAATGAGTTACTTCTTCGCCAAGTTTTGCTGCTGCCCACTGTAAGGGACATGACGAGCAGGCTGGGCTCAAGCTGACCAGTGTCTGACCATCAGTGTCCATTCTTAAGGTCATTTGTCCTTCTTCCCTGGCTGAAAGGGGCTCCTGCAGCCTCCCATGGGCACCCCAAGCTTCCTCTAGCCTGGCATGGGCCATTCCTTCTTCTGGAGCTTCTTTTTCACCCTTTGCTCTGTGGCACAGGGCAGCAGGAGAAGAGCAATTCTGTTTACTCCCTCTTCCCAAAGTTTCCTCTGTTTTGTATTCATTGTATTTCTTTAACTTGTACATTTACTACTTTATATTTTTGGAGGTTTTTTTCTTCTTTTTCTTTCTTGCAGTTTAGGAAGATGAGACATTGTTTTATTTTGCAAATCACACCTTTTCACTGAATAATCTCTAAACCTATAGCTTACTAGTTCCAGAATATCTTTTGTGCTGAGAACATCTCATCCAAGTCAGACGTGATACAGCTGATGGCGAGGTTGGGACCAGTTTTATGGAACAGTGTCCCTGGCGTATGCTGTTGGTGTGAGGGGACCCAGCTCACAGACTATGTTGTGAAGTTACTGGGAGGCAGTACAGTAGTTGTTGGAACAATGCACGTATCACCTGGTAAATGGATTAAATCTAGATGTGCAGTGCTTTTTTAACAGTGAAAAGGAAATGCAGGAAAGAGTAGAGCTGGCTGGGTGACCCAAAGCTTTGCAGTAGCAGTTTCTGCACTGAAAACACTGAAGTTTATCTCAGATTTGCGTTGGCTATTAAAGTTTAGTGTTTCCGTATGTTGTCACTCACATTTTCCTCTACTGATCCTGTGCCCAAGTCCATTCCTGTTAGCAATACAATTAATAACAAGCTCTAAGAACTGCAAGTATAGAGAACACATCAGTTCAAAGAGCTGAATTGCATCTAAATATGCGTGTAGGTGCACTCCTTGGCTGGAACATGCAGTTACAAGCTGCAACCAGGTTCATCTTTGTTACTGTAGGAAAACATCCAGCAGCACTGCAGCCCAGTGTCAGAGAACAGTATTAAACCTGTGTAACTCCCAGGGTCCCTCTAATTTTTTGACTGCAAGGAAACCTTCATTTTCTGCTGGAAGGTCTTTAAGAAGCCGCTTGTCAGTGGCTGTATGTAGGTTATCTGAACGTGTTGTACTTCTGTCTGTATCCTTTTCCTCAGCAATTACTTGCCGACAGCTGAGGGGGTTTTTTTGTTACTCTCTAGTAGCTGTCACAGTGGTGATGCATTTGCAGTTTGCCAGGATGTACCCACATGTATATACCCATGCTTCTATCATGGTATATAACCAAGGAACCATGTGAATTGGAGGAGGAAAGATTTTAGGTTAAGGGGTTTTTTGTGTGTTGATTCATTTTTAAGAAGCTGTTACTACAAGAAATTTATGAGTCCATTTACCCAGATACTTAACGAGATGGCTTAATGTCATAAAATATCAGGGATTGAGATGACTAGAGCCGTAGTATTCTGGGAGCTTTTTATTCAACAAGATCTTTTACATTTTTCTCTTTCTGGTTGTGAAAGTGCTGTCTACCTTCAGAATGCTTTTCAGATGATAAATCAAATTAAAGAAAAACATACATTTTACATTACACTGTTTTGTTTTACAGATTTTATCTTTAAAAATTACTGGTCTAGGAAATACTGATATGAAAAGAACAAGGATATAGGCTAAAGAACATCAAAGAATAGAATAAGCAAATTTCTTTCTGTCTTTTGTTTAATGATTAATAGAATAGAGTAGTTGAGTTCTAGTATATAAGATTAACTCTAGGCAACTGAGTTTGCAGTGTAATACCTATTTTTCATACGTGAAGCATGCTGAAATGCTTTGAGTAGATGGTTGGAGTAGATGGCCTCCTGAGGTGCCTTCCAGGTGGAGTTGTCCTATGATCCTGTGACACGGACAAGTTGGTAGCCTGCTGATGGAGCATGAACACTGCTGCCTCAGTGTCGTGGTTTAACTCTGGCTAGCAAAATACCACGAAGCTGCTCTCACAAATCCCCCTCCCCTCCTCCAACAGAGGGGAAGAATCGGAGGAAAAAGAAATAAGGAAGCTCGTAAAATCGAGATAAGAACTATTTACTAATTAAATCTAAATCAATATATACAGGTACTACTAATAATAAATAATTAAAATAGTAGAAAATGAAACATATAGTACAATATATACAATATGATACAATATGATACAATTTCCCACCATCCACTGACCAATGCACACCCAGATGTTGAGAGCCCGAGACCCACAGCCCGAGAGCGATCGCAGCCCGAGAGCCGCGGCCTGAAGGCCGGAACCCGGGAGCCTACGCAGCAGATTCCGAGCAAACCTTATCACTGATAACACGGCCAGAAAACTCAAAACAATCCACCAGCTCCCACACAAATGAGCCAGCACAGGAGTTGGCAAAGCAGCTAACGCAGGAGGGTTAGCAAGTGCCCGGAGAGACGAGCAAGGGAGTAAAGGAGAGAGAGAGAAGGGAAGAGTAATGGCTACCGGACCCTCTTCCCCACCCAAGAGACGGGAACATGACGTACTATGGGATGAAATACTTCCTTGGTTAGTCTGGGACAACTACAGTATCCGAAGCGGGCAAAAGACCTTGAGTCCAGTACAAGCCATCCCCAGCACCAGCTGAGGCCTTATCAATGTTTTTACTTAGTGTCCAGCAACAAAGTTCCCTGGCAACCAGAGTAAAGGGAGTTAGCCCTTTCCTGACTGAACCCAGCACACTCAGAGTTCAGCATGAGCTTTTGCTGTTGTTTGTGTAAGATGAAAATGAGCAGTGGGCCCACTGGTTTTGAGCAGCTGGTGTCAGAAATAACATTCAAGTTAAACTCTAAGCCTTGCTGCTAATCTTAAAGGCAAACAAAAGTAAATAGTGCAGCCGTGTGAATTCACTGAAGAAATACACCTTTTTATTTCTCTTGATTAAAGCTTTCATCGTTGCTTCAACAACTTTGTTTCTGTGTTTCCATGCATAGCTGCTTTGGACGCTCTGCTGCCATACACAACTGGGTGATCACAAAATCAAAACAACATGGTGGGATGGGCAGATATGGGAGAGAGAGGGTAGCTCGGAGACTGCAATGAGGAACGCAGCATGTAAAAAGAGAACAAGGGATGAAACTTACGATTAGAGATTAAATCTGCTTCCTCTTCAATGCAATATCAATTAAATTGTATTAATTTTCTTACTTCGTTTTGACTGTCAGAGGCTTGTGTCTCTTGTATCCAAGAACTAGCAGGACAAAAGAGGGACAGAAAAAGCAAAGCATATATTGCCATGTACTAAAATCACTTAAATCATTGAATGTTGGCTCATCAGGGCATGGATAATATAGTGCTTGGCTACTCCTAGCAGCCTGGGAGCAGAAGCTTTGGCAGAAGTTTAGACTTTCTGAACCTCTGGGATCTAGAGGATAAAAAAAATTATTTAAACCCATTTTGGAAGGCAAGTAATGAATTGTCAATTCTAATATCTTCAACTTTCACATGATTTATTGAAGAAAACGTAACGTTTTATGTAAATTGCAGGCTTATGTCATAAAGAGGCAGAGAAGTTCAGCTTTTTAATATGGCTTTGCAATTATAAAATGCTATAGTCCAGAAAAGTAGCTGTATTTATAGATAATTATTAAAATGTCTCTAACATTTCTGTTTCAGCTACAGACTATTTTATGATATATTGTGGTATAATGCTTTAAAAATTTTAATGGAAAATGATAAAATATTCGATTTTTTCTTTTCTAAGTTGCACTGTCCTTCTGTTGTGAACCCACAGTAACCTTAAAAGCTGCCTTTTCTGATTCTTGTCCAGACCAGTATTCTCTCTCAGGGCTGAAAAATACAAGTTGCTGGTAAGCCAAAAAATATTTGAGTACTTGGATTGATAAAGAACCTAAAAGCAGATTTTAATTCAAAGTTGATAACCTGAGGACATGTTAAGCTGATGTGATGCTTGATGTCCTGGTTCTATAACAACTTTGTTGTCGAATTACATCCAGTGGAATTAGGATGAGAACTGTTTTGACATCACACCGTGTAGTTTGTCTGCCAAGAAAAAGTGAGGTCAGGTAACAATAGAAGGGGCACCAGCAGGAGCTTAAGAGAAGACTATTAATTCTGTGTTCTGCTGAGGTTTTTA